>CM053744.1:83858585-83925565 GCA_028658305.1 Pachyuromys duprasi | reverse complement strand
ATATATATATATATATATATATATACTTGTATTACATTGTTACATTGTATTGAAGAATCTGAGCACAGCAGACTCCATTTTTGCACTAGCCTGAGTCTTGTAATTGGCCTAGGTCTCACCCCCATACATGTTTGTACTTGAAGGAAACTATAATATTCCAGAAGACCTAGTATTCCCACCCTGACACTAGACAACCAAGAAACAGGAATGGATGTTGCCCTTGTGGTTATTAAAACAATCAGATGTTTTTCTTGTGGTTGCTAAAATAGTTACTCCAACTTGCCTTTAGCCAGTCACTATGTAACAAGCCTGCTCTTGCTGAATCTCACCCAATCATGAAACTGCCAAGTCTGGAAGCCCTTCCCCCTGCTAAAAAGCCTATAAAAATTAGCTTCTTTCTAGGCTAGGGACTCCAGGGTTCTGACTGCTTGTCAGTTCATGCTGGGAGTTCCAGCTTAAGCCCAAAACAAAGGTTCTTTGCTTTTGCAGATGATTTTTGACTCCTGGTATTGTCGGTGGTCTATCGGTGTCTCACAAACTAGGTACATCAATATCTACACTTTGTAATATATACATCATTCAAGAGAAAGTCACTTTAACATCTACTTGAGAAACCAAAGAATTTGGGGTGTTGGTTTAAAATTTAAAGCACAAGTTTGAATGAAGGCCAGCCAAATAGAGACATGTCCAGCCTCCTGTGGTGGGGGTGGGGTGGGGGTGGGGTGGTGGGCGGGGAGGGGAGTGGGAGTCAACCTTACTGCATTCTTGTCCTGCCCACTAGAGATACAGTTGCTAGGAAACCAGCCCCTATTCCCTAGGAATGGTTTAGGGGCTATAGCCAATCAATTCAAAATGGGGCATCCTCCTTTTGTGTTTCAACCAAAAGATGCTTGCCAGGCAGGTATCCCCTGGTTTGGGTGCACTGGGAGGGATCGGACTCTAAATCATCTGTCTAAACTAAGCTCCAGGCTTTTTGTTCTCAGCCTCTCTGGCGTTGAGTGTATGAGCCCAAACTGTAGCTTGTAACAAAAGGATCCGCATGTGTTTTGCAACAAGCTCTACTCCTGGTGGTCTTTTGGGGTCTCATGAATCAGGCACAACATATTCTTCTTCTCTGTTGTATTACTAATGTCATAATAGTTGTGTAAAATTGACTGAATATATTTGAGATGATTAATTATGCCTAACTTTTTCATCTTCTGTAATTAATGAATCCACAGCTTATGTCATCTGTTATTTCATATTTACCAGTTTGAACTCTTGTTCATATTGCTTATTTTGTAATATCCTCCAAAGCTGAATCAATTAACTGTTCTCTAGTTTCAACATTTCTACTGATCAGTTTATAGTCATCAGATCTGAACTGTTTATCTTCTGAACCAGAGCCAAATTCAAAAGCCTGACTTTTTTGAGACCTGTGTAACCCCATTTCTGAAAAAGAAACTCCATCTGAAGGGTAAATGGCCTAGGTATAACTCCAGTATCAAAATGGAGAAAAACACACACAAAAGTAAGTGATGACCACCCACCTCTTGTAATATTTAACTTTTAACCCTAGCAATGGCTAATCAGTGAATACCTGAAGTTTACCCAGGTGTTCTTTACAATAGGTTGAGCAAACCAATTTTGCTTTGGCTGACAAATAATCAATCATATAAATGCCAAGCTGGAATTTCCTGAACCGTGCTATAACTCTAAATAAAAACTCCTCTTTCCCTTAGCTCCAGGCTCTATACTTGAGTACTGTGTGGGCCAAAGCTCGAGCTTGTAATAAAGACCTTACTGCATTTGCCTAGGAATCGGCTCCTTGGTGGTATTTGGGATCCTTGAGACTAGAGCATAACAACTCTACAGCATCAGGATGGTGAACACATGTAAACTCCACCTGGCTTTTCTCTTCTCTGTTAGGTTTTATGTGAATTCTTGGGATTGTCTCAGGTCTTCATATTTCCAAAGCAAGCTCTCTTCCTAACCACCAGTTCCACAGAATTTCCTTTAAGAATTTATTCAGTTTTCACTTTAAATTAGACATTTTACTGGTACTTTTTTATACAACATTTATGACTTTTTATAAAAAAGAAAATTCTGAGGATACAAGATGGCAGATGGTAGCAACCCATGAGCACCATATCTAAGGATGAGAGGATATGAAACTCAGAAATTGGTGAGTGGAGAAGCAGGTGAATCCAGAACAATGACATCAAGACTTCTGGGAGAAAGGGGCCAACTGTGAATTGAGGCCATTTGGATTCTGGTTAAGTGGGACTTCTCCGAGGACTTCTCCAAGGGATTCAATCCCTAGGCACTCCCCCTTAACTGCCTCCCTACTCTCTCCTTGGTGGAGGCAGCAGAGGTGGCTTGCAGTGTCCGGCATAGAGCATAGTGCCCACCCTGCAGTGCTGGCTGCTCCAAGCAAAGAATCCCCTGCTCAGGATCTGGGATAGAGAATACTCAATCACCCCAGCACTGACCCCTTACTGGCCTCCATACTCCTTCCCTGGCAGAGGTGGAGGTTGCAGAGGTGGCCTGCAGCTCCTGCAACAGAACACAGTGCCCAGCCCCCAGTGCCAGCGGCTCCTAGCACAGCACTAAGTGCAGGCAAGCACCAAGTTCTGAGGCTGCAGCACCTCTGAGCTGAGAGATTGCCTACATTTGCATTCACCCCAGTAGGATCAAATCTGAGAGTAGAGAACAGGGGGAACTCCTATGTTTTCCGATTGGTCCTGCTAGGTTGTGAGTGTGCCTTCAAGTAAGTGCTTGCAGAGCCCCAGATCCAAGGTGTCTCTACACAAATAGACATATCAGATCACTACCACCCACACCATCATTGTTGGCAATATAGGGATTCTTGGGACATTGTTCTCAACATTGAAGTCCCTGCTCTGCAGGTCTACCAGTGAATTCCAGGCAAACAACTCCTTGAGCTCAGACAGATCTGCATACCATTGGCCTGTAGGCCACTGAGGTATTCAGGGAATCTTTGCCTGTGTACAGTGCTGGAAAGAAGAACCCGGGAACAGCAATAGCATCACATTCCTCCCTTAGGTACTGTTGAAACACCAACATACCCTCTCAAACCAGTGGACCTCACTCATCTTCATGAAAAATACTCCAAACACCAGAGAAAGACAGACCCAGTTGGAAGTATAGACTACAGGAACAAATAGTGAGCGTGAGCATTATAGATAAGCAGATTAGCCAGAGGCTTGCATAAGAGCACACCCCCCAAAAATCAGGACATCATGGCCTCACCAGTAACCCCCCTAAATCAATGGACATTTCAATTCATCTGAAACACAGGAATATGACTTTAAAACTATGCTTATCCAGTTATTAGAGACACAGAAGGAAGAAAGGAACAAATCTCCAGAGAAATGGCTACACAAATAGAGACAAAAAAAGAGGAAACAAAGAAAGATCTCAAAGAAATACAGCAAAAACAGCTGAACAAATAGGGGCACAAACAAGGCACAATTAGTGGCATAGAGAGAGAAAATGACCCCCCCCCCAAAAAAATGAGAAGCCATCATAGAAAGGCAGGAATACACATACAAACAGAAGAAGGAAATGGTGCAAGGCATGAAAACAGAATTAGAATCAATAAAGAAAACACAAACAGAGAAAACCCTGGAGTTGGAGAACTTAGAGAAAAGATCAGGAACCACAAAGGTTAGCATCACCAATAGAATACAAGAGATGGAAAAGAGAATCTCTGGTGCTGATGATACACTTGCAGATATTGACACTTCTCTCAAAGAAAAAGTAACATCGGAAAGGCCCCAAACAAAAACTATCCAGAAATCAAGAACACCATGAAAAGACGAAATGTAAGACTAATAGGAATAGATGAATAAGAAGATACCAGGCTTCAAGGTCCAGAAAATATTTACAAGAAAATCATAGAAGAAAAATTTTCCCAACTTAAGAAAAAGAGATGTCCATAAGCATACAAGAGGCCTACAGAATACCAAATAGACTAGACCAGAAAAGAAACTCTTTGTGTCACATCATAGTCAAAACACTAAACCTATAGAACAAAGAAAAAATATTAAAAGCAGAAAGAGAAAAAGGCTAAGTAATATATAAAGGTAGACCTATGAGAATCACACCAGATTTCTCAACAAAAACTATGAAATCCAGAAGGGCCTGGGCAGATGTCATGCAGAGTTTAAGGGACCACATGTGACAACTCAGACTACTATACACAGCAAAGCTTTCAATCAATATATATGGAGAAAACAAAATATTCCATGAAAACACAAAACTTAAACAGTATCTACACAGCAACTCAGCCCTACAGAAGATACTAGAAGGTAAATTCCAATCCAACAAAAAACAACTACACCCAAGAAAATATAAGATATAGATAACTACAAAACAAAAAATTAAAAGAAAACAAGCAATAAAACACAGTAACACCACCAAATCCACAACAAAAGAAAGTAACAGTCATTGGTCACATTTATCTATCAACATCAGTGGACTCAACTCTCTAATAAAAAGACACAGACTAACAGAACTGTTGCAGAAACAGGATCCACCATTCTGCTGCATCTAAGAAACACACCTCTACAAGAAAGATAAACACTACCTCAAAGCAAAGGTCTGGAAAAATGTTTTTTACGCAAATGGACCCAGTAACCAAGGTGGGGTAGCTCTCCTAATATCTAATAAAATAGACTTTCAAACAAAAATAATCAAAAAAGATGAAGAGGAGCACTACATTCTCATCAAAGGAAGAATCCACTAAGAGGACATAACAGTTCTGAACATCTATGCCCCAAATACAAGAGCACCTACATTTGTAAATGAAACTTTATTAAAGCTTAAGTCACACATCAATCCCAACACCTTAATAATGGGAAACTTCAACAATTTACTCTCACCAAGATATGGATCATCTAGACAGAAGATAAATAGGGAAATACAGTCACATACAGAGATCCTAAAACAAGAGGACCTAATAGATATCTAAACAGATTTTCACCAAATTGAAAAGAGTATACCTTTTTTTCAGCACCTCATGGAAACTTCTCCAAAGTAGAACATGTATTTGGTCATAAATCAAGCCTCAACAGATAGAAGAAGATAAAAATAACTCCTTGTATCTTATCTGACCACCATGGACTAGAGCTGGACCTCAAAAAACAATGGAAATAATAAGAAGCCTACACACACATGGAACATGAACAACTCTCTACTCAGTGACAGCTTGGCTAGGGAAGAAATAAAGAAAGAAATTAAAGACTTCCTAGAATTCAATGAAAATAAAGGCACAACAACCCAAATTTATGGGACACAATGAAAGCAGTGCTAAGACGAAAATTTATAACGCTAAGTGCCTTCAAGAAGAAATTTGCAACATCTCATATAAGCAATTTAATGACCCAATTGAAAACCCTAAGAGGAAAAAAAGAAAAAGAATCAGATATACCCAAGAAGAGCAGACAGCTGGAAATAATCAAACTCAGGGTTGAACACAATAAATTAGAATCAAATAAACTATTCAAAGAATCGATGAAAAAAAGAACTTGTTCTCAGAAAAAATCAACAAGGTAGAAAAACCCTTGGCCAAACTAACTAAAAGGCAGAGAATAAGTATCCAAATGAGCAAAATCAGAAATGAAAAGGGGGACATAACTACAGACACTGAAGAAATCCAAACAATCATTACATCTTACTACAGAAGCCTATATGCCACAAAATTTGAACATCTAAAAGGAAATGGACAATTTTCTTGATAGATTCTATTCATCAAAATTAAATCAAGATCAGGTAGAAAGATTGAATAGTCCTATAGCACCCAAGGACATAGAAGAAGTCACCTACAGTCTCCCTTCCAAAAAAAAGCCCTGGACCAGATGAATACAGTGCAGAATTATACCAGCCCTTCAAAGAAGTGCTAGCTCCAATTTTCTTCAAATTATTCCACAAAATAGAAACAGAAGTAACATTACCAAACTCATTCTATGAAGCCACAGTCACCTTGATACCTAAACCACACAAAGACCCAACAAAAAAGAGAACTTCAGACCTATCTTTCTTATGAACATTGATTAAAAATACTCAATAAACTACTTGCAAATCGAATCCAAGAACACATAAAAGATATTATCTACCATAAGCAAGTAGGCTTCAACCCAGGCACGCAGGGGTGGATCAATGTACAGAAATCTGTCAATATAATCCACTATATAAACTGAAGGAACAAAGCCACATGATCATCTTCTTAGATGCAGAAAAAGCATTTGACAAAATCCAACACCCGTTCATGTTTAAAGTCTTGGAGAGATCAGGGATAAAAGGCACATACATAAACATAATAAAATATATAGCAAGACTATAGCCAACATCAAAGTCAATGGAGAGAAACTTAAATCAATCCCACTGAACTAAGGGACAAGGCAAGGCTGCCCGTTCTCTCCATATCTCTTCAACATAGTACTTGAAGTCATTACTGGATCAATAAGACAATTAAAGGAGATCAAGGGGACACAATTCAGAAAGGAAGAAGTCAAAGTATCACTATTTGCAGATGTTATGATACTATATGTGAGTAACCCATAAAATTCAACCTGAGAACTCCTTTAGCTAATAAACACATTCAGCATAGTGGCTGGATACAAAATTAACTAAAAAAAAATCAGAAGCCCTCCTGTTTACCAAAGGCAAAAGAGCCAAGACAGAAATTAAGGAACCAACACCCTTCCCAATAGCCACAAATAATATAAAGTACCTGGGTGTGACTCTAACCAAGCAAGTGAAAGACCTATTCGAAAAGAAACTTCAAGTCTCTGAAGAAAGAAATTGAAGAAGATATCAGAAGATGGATAGATCTCCCACACTCATGGATCGGTAGGATTAACGTAGTGAAAACGACCATTCTGCCAAAAACAATCTACATATTCAATGAAATTCTCAGAAAATACCAACACAATTCTTTACAGACCTTGAAAGAAAAATTCTCAACTTATTATTGAGGAACAAAAAAACCCCAGAATTTCCAAAAAGATCCTGCACAACAACACATCATCAGGAGGTATCTCCATACCTGCTGTTAAGCTGTACTACAGAGCAATAGTAATAAAAACTGCATGGTACTGGAATAGAAACAGAATGGTGGATCAATGTAATCAAACAGAAGACCCTGAAATAAATCCACACACTTATGGTTACATGATTTTTGACAAAGAAGCCAAAACCATACAATGGAAAAAAAGACAGCATCTTCAACAAATGGTATGGGTCTCACTGGATGTCTACATGAAGAAAAATGCAAATAGATCCATATTTATCACCCTGCACAAAACTGAAGTCCAAGTAGATCAAAGACCTCAACATAAAACCATACACACTAAATTAGTTAGAAGAAAAAGTAAGGAAGAGCCTAGAATTCTTTGGCACAGAAGACTAGTTCCTGAACAGAATACCAACAGCACAGGCTCTAAGATCAACAATCAGTAAATGGGACCTCACAAAACTGAAGAGCTTTTGTGAAGCAAAGGACACTGTCATCAGAACAAAAAGACAGCCTTTAGACTGGGAAAGGATCTTCACCAATCCTATATCTGACAGAGGGCTGGTATCCAGAATATATAAAGAACCAAACAAGTTAAAAAGCAACAAATCAAGTAATCTAATTTCTTAAATGGGGTACAGAATTAAACAGAGAATTCTCTGTAGAAGAATATAGAATGGCAGAGAAACACTTAAAGAAATGTTCAACATCCTTATTCATCAGGGAGATACACATTAAAAGGACACTGATATTTCACCTTACACCCATCAGAATGGCCAAGATCAAAAAACTCAAGTGACAATATATGCTGAAGAGGATGTGGAGAAAGGGGAACCCTCTTCCATTGCTTGTAGGAATGTAAACTTGTGCAACCACTCTGGAAATCAATCTGGGGCTTTCTCAGACAATTAGGAATAGTGCTTCCTAAAGATCCAGCTATACCACTCCTAGGCATATATCCAAATGAAGCTCAATTACACAATAAGAACATTTGCTCAACCATGTTTGTAGCAGCTTTATTCATAATAGCCAGAAGCTGGAAACAAGCCAGATGCCCCTTAACTGAGGAATGGATACAGAAATTGTGGTACATTTACACAATGGAATACTACTTAGCAACTAAAAACAAAGAAATCATGAAACTTGCAGGCAAATAGTGGGATCTAGAAATGATCATCCTGAGGCAAGTATCTCAGAATCAGTATATGTGCACTTATAAGCAGATAGTAGACATTAAATATAGGATAAACCTACAAAGATCTGTACATCTGAAGAAACTAAGCAAGAAGGAGAACCCTGGTTAAGATGATAAATCCTCACTCAGATAGACAAATGGGATGTATATTGGAAAAAGGATAAAACAGAAAACAAGACAGGAGTTTACCACAGACGGCCTCTGAAAGACTCTACCCGGCATTGTATCAAAGGAGATGCTGAGACTCATAACCAAACTTTGGGCAGAGTGCAGGGAATCTTTTGAAATTAGCGGGAGATAATAAGACTTGGAAAGGACAGGAGCTCCAAAGGAGAGCAACAATACCAAAGTATCTGAGCACTGTGGTCTTCTCTGAGACTGATACTCCAAACAAGGTCCATGCATGGATATAACCTAGAACCACTGCTCAGATGTAGACCATGGCATCTCAGTATCCAAGTGAATTTCCTAGTAAGAGGAACATTGACTGTCTTTGACATGAACTCAGTGTGTAGCCCTTTGACCTCCTCCTCCTTAGGAGGGAGCAACTTTGCCAGGCACAGAGGAGGACAATTCAGACATTCCTCATGAGAACTGATAAGCTAGGTTCAGATTGAAGAAGAGGAGGACCTTCTTATCAGTGGACTTGGAGAGGGGCTTCGGAGGAGATGAGGGAGGGAAGGTTTGATTGGGAGAGAATGAGGGAGGGGGCGGTAGCTGGGATACAAAGTGAATGAAGTGTAATTAATATAAAAATAATAAAAAAGTAAATAAAAAGCAAAAAAATGAAAAAAAATTCTGGTAACGTTTAGTCTGTTTTATCTTTTTAGTGTTTAGAATGAGTTTTCAGAAGTTTTGTGGACTAAATATGAAAGTAACAAAATTAAGAGTCTCTGTGTGCTTATTTTGAGCACAAAGGACCATTCAAAGCTGCATTTTGAGAATACCCAAGGAAAATAAGAAAGCAGGCAAATGTGAATCCAGGCTAGTGGAAAAACTGTGTTAGTTTCACCAAAAGCAGTTTCTAGAATTATCTTCGGATTGTTAAAGATAAGTGGAAGTGAACACCAATGAAGATGGACATTCCCTGAGATCACAGAAATGGTGATGAGATACAGATTTGGTACACCGTATTTGAAAGGCAGGTATGTGAATGTGAAAAACCAGAATTCAAGGAGAGAAAATGTAGATGTCAATACAGAGTATCCCCACTCTGTACAAAGAGTTTAATTAACATAAGATTGAGGGTAGAGTAACTGGAGAGTCTGAGGGAGGATGGGAAACGAACTTAAAAAAGAAAAAGGAAAAATCATCTAAGGAGTGGTATTCTGGGGAATTAGGAAAACAATGCATTATTAAAATAAAAATGAAAGAATGAGAAAGCAAAGCAGGCAATCAGGAAGGATATATGGGAGTTGCTGTCCAGCAAACTTGCTCTGTAGAGTGAACTCTAAGTCAGCAAAGGTTCCTGTCTTGAAAGGTACTTGTTTTTGTACTGTACATGTATCCTCCAAAATATGATGCTGCTCCCACATTAGTATGTACTGATTAAATACTCACATGAGAATGCACACAAGAATTCACACAAATGCACATAAATACACACATATACCAAAATATTAAGAGAAATGGAAATGGATTATTCTCCTGACTCCAGGGGCTATTAATTAGGTATTTTTTAATTCCTTCACTTGCTAACCCTTCAATGAATTCCTATTATGTCTCAAAAAAATAGGGTTAGTTTACAACACACATACTTGGAAGCAATTGATAAAGAAAATTACCATTTCCTAGTGAAGATAGTGTGTTACATCAGGCTTGTAATGGGAGTGTAGAGTTTGTACCTAATCCTTTTTTTTCATTTTCTAAATAGAGATGTGCTGGGCTTGGTGAGGAGGAAATCCTGCATCCTGTGGCAAACTCTCTCCAGGTTGTAAGAAGTAGAGCTGTGGGGCTTAGCAAAGAGTTTCTTTTACTCAAAATATTTTACACTCACTGACCCTCTATCAATATATATGGAATTTAACCTCTTTTGAGTAAGATTATAAATCTTGCTATGCTCTCAGCATTATCTTGCTACATTTTTCAGTAGTTACATAACAATGACTAAGCACCCCATGCACACAGTTGCTTCAGTGTTCCATAAAGAGCTGTCTGTGGGCTTGCATAAGCAGTTATTTACACAGTCGGGAAGCAACTGATCACAGCACTCCTTGGCAAGGCTGCCCATAACTAAGCTCTTGTGAAATGCACAAACAAAAACTTAGAAATCAAGTAGTAAATTAAGAGTCAGGAAGGAAAAGATGGGGAAGGGGGTAGTTCACCGGAATTAGAAAATATGTTTTGATTGTAATAAAACAGATGTGTTAAGCTCAATTATCTCATTGCAATGGCCAGAGAAACGTGGTTTATAGAATCATGAATAATTTTCTGTCTTGAAAGGTAGAAAGAAACAATGCAGGATTTTGAGAGAAGGATTCTTTGTTTAAATTTAACAATATTTCATGTCTTAAAATTTGCAAGTCTGAATTAGAAACTCCCACAGAACTTTGATTGCATGACTATAAAACTGATTTATTAATGAATGTAAGAATCAATAACTCAATTTTTACATAAGAACAAATAAATATGCGTAAATAGCTGAGTGCTATAATTTGTTTGGCAGTCTATTTGCAAACAGCCATACATCCTGTGCTGTTAAGTGCTTGAATCTGCCATTACACTTTAGGATTCGTTTATAAAAATGATCAAAGATGAAAGAGAATTCTCAAATAATAAAAACTATTTCTGTTGTGTTTTTAAACACTAAAGCATATGAAATAGAGAAAGCTTTGAAACACTTTACTTTTTGCCCTTTTTCATGCTTTTATTTTTTTTTTTCTGGGACATACTAGAATATGCAGAGGTTCAAAGTGCTTTCTAAGAAGACTTAGGATTTGAATGAAAAAAAAAATCGGTAAAAGGTCGAAGGAAAGGACCCAATCTTAGCTTTATGGCATATGTTTTACGTCATATGTACTCTTCCCCACCACAACACACATGTACATAGGCAATAATAATAATAGAAAGTTAGCCATGGCTGTCATTGATGCATTCCACATCAAGGTTTTCCATTTTATTTGTTAAGGTATGCTTTAGAAAATACTTCTATGGACTCATAGTAAAGTCTCTCTCTCTTCTCTCCACCCCCCTCGTTTTTCTCTTTGATACTTTGATATTTACATGCTGGATGACTGAGTCGAGTGTCATTATTCTATATCAACTTCACTCAAGCTAAAGCCATTCAAGAGGGACTTCAATTAAGAAAATGCCTCCAAAAGTTCAGGAGATAGGCAAGCCTGTAAGGCATTATCTTTATTAGTGATTGGTGGGGGGTGGCCCAGCCCATTTTTTGTGGTGTAATCCCTAGTTTGTGGTCCTGGATTCTATAATAAATCAACCTGGACAAGCCATGAGGCATGCCAGGAAGTAGCAATCTTCCACTATCTAGGAATCAGTTTCTGCCTCTAGGTTCCTGTTCTGCTTGAGTTCCGGTTGTGGTTTTCTTCAGTGAGGTGGAACTGTAAGCTGAACTGAACCCTTTCCTCCCAGCGTTACTTGGTCATGGTATTTTGTCAGTAGCAAACAATAACTTTAAAAAATACAGTAACTAAGATGCTTTCTCACAAAACCTTACCAAAGGCATTTAAAGCCATTAGTTTATTTCTAAACTTTGCAAGTAAATTTAAGAGCTGAGGCTAATTTCTAGTCTTAAAGATATTCAAATGTAAACACTCTAGAACTAAGTTTGAAATGCTGAAGAATGTTTGGACACGCATACACGTGAGAGGTCAGGACAAAGCTCGGTCTGAAGTGTCCACTTAAGCTGTACACTGAAACTTTGACATTTGAGCAGAGGAGTCCTTTTCTCTCTAACCTACTTCATTCTAGATCACCTTTAAAAACAAGAAATAAACTTTTTTTCTTAAATGACTAAGTACACGAAAATTCAAATATGACTAGACAGAAAGTGTTATGCTCAGTTTGGGAACCCCAAAAGACCAGGAATAAATAGACTCTGCTGTAAATACATGAGGTTTTTAAATTGTATAAGCGTTCGAACATGGTACACAAACCTCCTGTGGAAACAGAAGAGGAATGAGGCCCCAAAGTCTAGGGATACAGAGTTTTTTAAGGGGAAAACAAACAAACAAACAAAAACACAAGCAGTGACATACATGCTTTGGCATTACATGATTGGGTAAAGGAAACTGACTTTTGAAATGATTGCTCTAATTAGGTGCCAAGACTACAAACAGTTCTGGCCTGGTCATATGGGCTGTTTTCCTAGCAGCTCTAAAATTAGAAGGCAGAGAAAGAATGCAGTAAGACTAGCTCTTCCTCTCAAGGCATTACTAGACATGTCTCCCCAGCTAGTCTTAGTTCAGGCCTTAAACTTTAAAATAAAAGCCACCAATTTTTAATCTTTTGGTCTCTCAAAAGCAGAGTCCCCAAGAGAAGCAGAAGGGAGTGTCTGAATCCTCAGAGATAAGCAAATTTTGCCTGTCATCTGTCCTTCATCTCCAGGACATGTAGTGGCACCTCAATTTAAATGTAAGCCTCATTGAATTTTCCTTTCAAGCAAATATTAATTAGTGAGATTTGCTTTCTAAATCCCAAGATGTAAATAGCGTACCCCAGAAAGAGGCCTGTATGAGGAACAGAGAGCTTGAAGTCTCTTCCTTGTTTTTTGGTAGGGATTCTATGTATTCATTCATCAAATGATCTCCACCTCCCTTTGGCTAATGTGTCTTCTTAAAGAAATACCAGAGAGACTTAAAAAGAAAAGCAATGAAAAAACTTTGAGAGTATCTGAGATGGACATATAATAATACCACTAACAAATGCAGACTGGTAAATCAATACTATAGTTTATTTTACCCGTTCTGTGGGCTAAAGCATACTTCAGAATATCTTCCTCGTTTCCCAGTAGAAACAAACCTTTGTTAAATTGTTTGAGAAAAAAAAAAAGTATTGATAATAAAAATTTATCCCTACATTTCTGCTGATATTTATATCCCACATTGCCCTGACCCGCGGGACCTAGTTATTCGTGGGGTCCTAGGGGTGCCAAGCCTGAAAGAAAAATGGGCGGGAAAGGAGGACAAGACCAAGCTGTTTCTTGTCAAGGTCTCCTTTAATGGGGTGAAAAGTACCAGTTTTAAAAGCAGAGAAAGGAAGGAGCAGGGAGGGGTAGGTAAAATTCCTGTGAGAGGAGTGGTTCCACCTGGGCTTGCGATCCTGGAATGTCGCTCCACCTGGGAGCTTCCTTATATCCGGAATGTCCAGTTCCAACTGCACGGCTGTTGTCTTCGGGGGTCAGCAATTCTCAGCGAGGGGAGTCTTTTACTCTGACCCATATTTGTACCCAACACCACCTTTGAGAGACCAAAGAATTAAAAATTAATTTTTTGAGTTATTGATTTATAGTTTAAAGCACTAGCCTGAATAAATGCCAGACAAGTGGAGACATGTCCAGCCATCTGCTGGTGAGTGTGTGTGTATGTGTGTGTGTGTGGGGGGGTGAGGGGGTGGTTGCAGGGCAGGAAAGGGAACCAGCCTTACTGCACTCTTTTCCTGCCCACTAGATATACAGTTGCTAGGAAACCATCTCCTCTCCCCTAGGACAGCTAAACAAAGGAAGCCAGACCATAAGTGGTTTGGGGGCCTTCCTATAGCCAATCAGCTCAAAAATGCAACATCTCCTTTTGTGTTTCAACCAATTGATGCATGTCAGGCAGTATTTTCCATGCTTTGGGCATGCTCGGAGGGTCTGGAATCTTTAAATCAACCACCTACCCTGAGCTCTCAATGACTATGTTGATGAGGGTGTGAGCCCAAGCTATAACTTGTAATAAATAAAAAAAATCCTCATGTTGTTTGGATCAGACTTGACTCCTGGTGGTCTCTTGGAGGGTCTCACAAGCACATCCAGACTGTGGGAATGTATTTAATGCAAGGCTTCAGTTTCTGCATTGTAAGATGTACCACCATTATTTCCATAGAGACAACACACTTCAAATGCACAGCTTTGAACAAAGGGAAGCATGCAGCAGGAAGGCTATGATAGGTCCACTCCTAAGAAATGAGTACCTCTTCTGATAGGCAACTTTAGCTTGTGAAGATACCATTAGTTTTGACAAATTATTCTTAGAGTTTTATCACAAAGACCTTAAACTTTGCAGATTTGATTCAGTTTAGGATTCAGAACACAGAAAGATCATCCTGTGTAAATATGCCAGCCCAGTGGTGCCACAAGCTCATTTTTGTTTGATATCTGCTTAGTTGAATTTTTCTGTATATTTCAAAATTTAATATATAAATATACATATACATGTATATATATATATATATATATATATAAAGAAATATCACATTTAGCTCACATTTTCCCTCTTCAGTTTCTCCTGCATTCATCCCAATAATTCCTCTTCCAAACTTAATGTGAATTTTGTCTTTATGGCCTCACACTTACTTAGCATAGAATCATTCATTGTATTATAAATGAACCAGATCCTCAATAAGGAATGCCTTTGTTGCCCCAGTAACTACTCACTGCCAATAGCTCTTTAATGATGG
Source organism: Pachyuromys duprasi (assembly GCA_028658305.1). NCBI lineage: Eukaryota > Metazoa > Chordata > Mammalia > Rodentia > Muridae > Pachyuromys > Pachyuromys duprasi. The sequence continues at coordinate 83,910,734 of CM053744.1, read as the reverse complement.
AAAGAGCCCGGAAATCAGCTGTGACATCTCTGCTAAAATTTTGGCATGCTTGATCTTGTGATGTAGATTGATGTAGGTAACCACAGTTACTGTGAGTTCATGATTGTGATAGGCAAGTGATGTCCAGAAGACATGAATTCCCAGCACTCTTTTTTGTCCTCTGGTGCACAATTTATCTGATTCTTCTTCAGTGATGGTGGAGTAGGGTAGTGGGCAGTTGCATAATATTGATGCCCCACTAAAGATGGAGCACTCTGTCTCCTATATTCGCCATTTTGGTAAATTATATATCTCTTCTTTGAGCATCTCTCACTGCACAAAGAGGGTTCTCTGGCCCAGGATAAGAGCAGTTCGGGTCCATAGGTATAAGCCTTTAAACTCCCAGCATGGGTTTTTGACCTGGATTATAGTACCAGGTTTGAAATTCTCTCCTATGAAGCTGGGCTCAAATTTAATCAGAAAATGCTTAGTTAACCATAACAACCATGTCACAATTGTACCAGTAGGGACATTTTACATCGTATGCAAAAATGGTTTTCTTAGTTCAGTTTACTCCCGAGAATCATTCTTTTGAGGCTGTTGTGATGAGGATTTCCTTTCTGATTTCTTCTCCTGTCTGTTTATGGTGCACAGAAAGGCCACTCAGTTCTGTGTTAATTTTGCAACCTAGCACTCTGCTGAAATTGTCAGCACTAACATTTTTATGGTGGATTCCTTCTGCTTCCTTATGTACAGAACCATATCATTTACAAATATGAAAACCTTAACTAAGTCTTTTTCTGTTTATAGCTCTTTTACTGCTTTCACTTGTCTTATCTTTTCTTAACATTTCTAGTGCAATATTGATTAAAGGTGGAAAGAGTGGATACTCTTGCTTTGTTGATGATCTTAGTGGGATCTCTTGAGTTATTCTATATTTAGCATAATGCTAGATATAGGAGTTTCACGTATAGCCTTTATTAGATTATGATATCATGAGTTCATCTCTAGCCTCTCCAAGGCTTTTTATTATAATGGGATGGTATCAAAGTACTAATATGTGTTCAAAGAGAAAATCACATAATTTCTGTCTCTGAATTTATATGATAGATTCATAGGACATCCACTATGAATAGATTCATAGGACACCCATTTGGAGACTGAACTGCCATGGGCTACATCTGTGCAGGGGTTCTAGATTATCTCCATGCAGAGTCCTTGGTTCAAGTATCAGTCTCATAAAGACCTCTGTGCCTAGATTTTTTTGGTTCTGTTGCTCTCCTTGTGAACTCCTGTCCCCTACAAGTCTTTCATCTCTTCCTTCTTTTATAAGATTCCCTGAACTCTGCCCAGAGTTTGGCTATGAGTGTCATGAAATTGGTAAGGAAATGGAGGGAGCTAGAAAAGATCATCTTGAGGGAGGTACCCAAGAAGTAGAAAGACACATTGTATATACTCACTTATAAGTGGATATTATAAATATAATATAGGATAAACATACCAAAATCTGTACACCTAAAGAAGCTAAGCAAAACGGAGGTCCCTGGGTAAGATGATCAATCCTCATTCAGAAAGTCCAATGGGATTGATACTGGAATAGGAAGAATCAGGGAACAGGACAGGAGCCTACCACAGAGGACCTCTGAAAGACTCTACACAGCAGGTTAATAAAGCATCATAAGTTCTTAAAAAAAAAGAGAAATTATTTTGATTTTAGATAATTAGAAAGAGAACCTCATTATTAGTGACTCTAGTCATTTCTATTACATACCAGGAAGAAAGAAGGGCCATTTGCAAAATGAAGTACATGATTTATTAGAACTATTGTCAATCAAAAAAATTCTCCAGAGCTTAAAAAAGTAATTAAGCTCATTCAAAACTTGGATTTTGATCAATATATCCAGTGTAAGTAAAATAATATATTTAGCGAGAAATATTTATATTTGTATTTACATTATATATATATAATTTTATTGTGTTAATTAAGCCACCAAATACATGTAATCTGTTACAATAGCAATTGCAAAAAAGAGTGGCAGTGTTTTGTACCCATGATATTAAAATTTCAAAATGAGTTTTGATTGTACCTTCATTTTTTCATTTGTGCTCAAACTCTCTTTAAATCTCACAATTTTGAAACTCGGTACCAATAGGAAGGCTCTGTTCATGGTGCAATTGAGACCCAGCTCATTCTCTGTTTCTTTGACTTGTGTCTTTAAGCAGTCACATAATTCTGATGTTTAAACTTCAAAATTTGGAACATTTTATCAGGAGGGAGTCAAATGGGAAAATGCCCTAGATTTAAAAATGGAACACAGCCCAGATGGATTCATCGAAAGGTTGCAGTTCTCTGCTTGGAGCACAGACACAGATTGTTAACTAGATGTGAGGGAGCCATTCAATTGAAGTTCAAAAATGCAAAAAAATAACATTTTCAGTCTAATTCTCTTGTGAGAAGGAAATTGTTCTTTAAGTAACTGAAATAACATGAGCCTAGGGAGGGAAAGTTAATTGTGTGGCTGCATTTGATGTAATGTAACATTAAAAAAGAGCAGAAACGGATAGAAGACGACCTTATATTATTTTGAGATCTGAAAGCGGGAAGGCTGGCTACAGAGCAATGTAGGTTAAAGTATCTTGTATAAATGAATTAATTAGATGAAGCAGGAAGAAAAATTAGCAAAAGATGAAAGATAAGGTTTAACCTTCACAATAAAAATGTTCAAATGAAAGGATTTTACATGTGATTTTAATGATAACAATGAGATTACTCTCTCCATCCTCATATGTACAAACAAAAATTAAATGTCACATATTATAATTATCAGTGAGAAAAATAGGCAGAATATGTGAGCCATTAAATATTCAAAATATATTCATAGCAATTGATTTCTTTTCATTCTCTTTAAACTCGTAATCCTCTGTTAGCATGTCTGTTGTCTTGTTCAGCTCATGCTTAGGCTCATGTTGGTGAGACATTATGGGTGTAGGGGTTGATGTTCCAAACCCACACAGGAGACCTTAAGCACACACAAAAATCTGCAGGCAAACACGGAATGTTGCAAGCAGAAGAAATAGTCTTCCCTGAAGCAGAATACACCAATTGGCTATCCAATACTAAATGGTCTGCCCTGAAAACACATATACAAAAATGTATATAAATTGAGAAGTTGGCATTTATGTATTTTGGAATACTCACACATATATACACACACGCATATATATGTATGTATATATATATATGTATATATATGCACACACATATACATATACATGCGTGTGTATGTGTGCATATATATATATATATGTTACAACAACTAATGAACTTGATATAGATAAAGGAGAGCTATCTGCAAGGTCTTGGAGGAAATAATGGGAAGGGGAAATGATTGAATAACATTATAATCCCCAAAAGTCAAACAAAAAGAGAAAGAACTCTAATCATATATGACATGAATGTATAAAAATACATGCTTTGGTCTTAAGTCAACAATTTAAGAAAATGTTGCTTTGCATATTAGTTATCAACAGTCATTTATCTACTATTTAATTTTATTCCACAAAGTTTCTGAAAATATTTGTTTAAGGTGAACATGGCAGTTCAGTACTTTACCTAGGATACATGGAAAATGGATGCAGGAAAATCAGGAGTTAAAGTTCAGGTTATGTTACAAGATACCCTTTGTCAAATCATATATACATAAACATACTTACATGTACATATAAATAATGCATTTAGTAATATATTTTTAATCATTTAATTTCATGTTATAATTTGGTTACTTATCAATCTTTAGAAGACATCAACTCCTTGCTATTAGTAACTGAAAAACAACAGTTAGCTTACTGTTTCACTCCCAATATGTCCAGTCTTTCTTATTTTACACAACTGAATTTTTGCAGTGTTATAAGATTTTATACTTTACTGCCTTGTTTTACTTTTGTCATTCTTGCTCTGTTCTTGCCACTCTTTTTTTGTTCTTCCTCTTATTATTTTATTTCATTTTTTTCTTATTATTGTTTACGGTTTATTCGCTTTGTTTCCCAGTTGTAGCCTCACCTTCATCTCCTCCCCAGCCCACCCTTCCTGTCTCTTCCTCCCCTAGCCCTCTTCCCTAGTCCACTGATAGAGGAAGTCCTCCACTCCTACTGCCTGATCCTAGCTTATGAGGTCATTACAGGGCTGCCTGGATCCTCTTCTTCTGTGGGCTGGCTAGATTTCCCAAACAGAGAGAGGTGATCAAGGAGCAGGAGATCATGTCAGAGACTGTCTGCTCTCCCCTTACTAGAGGACCCATATGGAGACTGAGCTGTTTATGGAATATATCTGAGCAGGATGTCTTGGTGCTCTTTATGTCTTGGACTTTGGTAGATGCATCAGTCTCTGCAGTACCCCTGTGTCCTGCTTTTTTTTGGGGGGGGGGGGCTTTGTTGGTCTCCTTCTGGTGCCCCAGTCCCCTCAAGGTCGTTTTATATCAGTATTCTTCCATAAGAGATGCACTCTGTCCAAAGTTTGACTGAGTCTTTATAAATTTTTATTTTTATTAATTATAGTTTATTCCCTTTGTATTCCTTCTATAGCTCCCTCCCTATTCCCTTCCCAATTCCACCCTCCCTTCCTTTTCTCCACCCATGTCCCTCCCCTAGTCCACTGATAAGGGAGGTCCTCCTCCTCTTCCATCTGATCCTAGTCTGTCATGTCTGATCAGGAATGGCTGCATTGTCTTCTTCTGTAGCCTGGTAAGGCTGCTCCCCCTGAGAAAGAGGTGAACAAAGAGCAGGCCAATCAGTTTATGTCAGAGACAGTCCACATTACTAGGGAACCTACTTAGATACTGAGCTGCCATGGGTTACATCTGTGCATGGGTTCTAGCTTATCTCCATGAATTGTTTATGCTTGGAGTATCATTCTCAGAAAACACCCCTGTGTCCATATTTTGGGTTCTGTAGCTCTCCTTGTGGAGCTCCTATCCCCAGCAGGTCTTTCTATCTTCCCCCTTTTTCATAAGATTCCCTGTTTTCTGCCCAAAGTTTAGCTATGAGTCTCTGCATCTGCTTTGATAATCTTCAGGATAGAGCCTTTCAGAGGTCCTTTGTGGTAGGCTCCTGTCAAACAGAATTGTCAACAGAGGAATATCAAATGGCAGAGAAACACTTAAGGAAATGCTCAACATCCTTAGTCATCAGGAAAATGCAAATCAAAACAACCCTGAGATTTCACCTTATACTCATCAGAATGGCTAAGATCAAAACCTCAAGTTACAATACATGCTAGAGAGCATATGGAGAAAGGGAAACCCTCCCCCATTACTGGTAGGAATGTAAACTTGTACTTGTAAACTTGGGAATCAATCTGGCGCTTTCTCAGACAATTAGAAATAGCACTTCCTCAAGATCCAGCTATACCACTCGTAGGCATACATCTAAAAGATTCTCAGGTCTTTTAGTCTGTAATAAGCTTCTTTCTTGTTCCCTTTCTTCTGCTACTTATGGTGCCTATCCTGTTTAAAAAATGGGGTACAGAGCTAAACAGAGAATTGTCAACAGAGGAATACTGAAGTATTTAAAGAATGCTCAGTGTCCTTAGTCATCAGGGAAACACAAATCAAAATGACTCTGAAATTCTACCTCACAACCATCAGAATAGCTAAGATCAAAAATCTCAAATAACAACACATGCTGGAGAGGAGGTAAAGAAAGTCGAACCCTCCTCCATTGCTGGTGGAATGTAAACTTGCACAGCCACTTTGAAAATCAATCTGGCACTTTCTCAGAAAACTGGGAATAATAATACCTCAAGATCCAGCTATACCACTGTACGGCATATATCCAAAAGTTGTTCAACCATACAAGGATATTTGCTCAACTATGTTCATAGCGGCTTTATTCTGGAAATAAATCTGGAAACAACCTACATGTCCTTCAGTGAAAGAATGGATACAGAAATTGTGGTAAATTTCCACAATAAAATACTACTCAGGTATGAAAAGTGATGAAATCTTGAAATTTATAGGTTAATTGATGGAACTAGAAAAGATCATCCTGAGTGAGGTAACCCAGAAGCAGAAAGACACACATGGTATATACTCACTTATAAGTAGATATTATCCATATAATATATCATAAGCAAAATAAAATCTACAGACCTAAAGAAGCTAATCAACAAAGGGTTCCCTAGAGATGATGCTTAATTCTCATTTAGAAGGGAAAACAGGATAGACACCTTATCTCTCTTATGTTTCTCCTCTATAGCATTTGATCATATACTATGTGTTAAAAATGATCTCCAGGAAATACAATGAATAGAAGTGCTAGTGAACAAACATCTTCAAGAAAGAAAGTCCAATAAAAATGACATACACATACCATATACATACAAGACCAAAATATAGAAGAAAAGGTGGTATGAAAACATGAATGAGAGACAGGAAACTCATGGGATTCAGGAATGTTTTGCTTGAGAGGTGACACTTGAACCCCATTCCAACAAATAAATATTTTCTCAGTAACAAACAAAACAAATGAGCTCAGGGACTGATACTCCTACAAAGTAGCATGCATGGAGATAACCTAGATCCCCTGCACAGATGTAGTCCATGGGAACAGTGATGGTCTCTGACATGAACTGATTGGCCTGCTCTTAGATCACCTCACCCTGTGGGGGCAGCTGCCTTACCAGGCCACAGAGAAAGACAATGCAGCCACTCCTGATGAGACCTAAGAGACTAGGATCAGAAGGAAGGAGAGGAAGACCTCCCCTGTCAGTGGACTTGGGGAGGGGCATGCATGGAGAAGAGGGAGGAAAGGAAGGGTTGGGAGGGGGGGAGGGAGGGAACTACAGGGTGGATAAAAAGTGAATAAAGTGCAATTATTTAAAAAAATTAAAAAAGAAAAAATATAAATAATATGCTTGTATAGTCACAAATATCTATCCCCACATGTCTGTTTATATACTTATCAATCTACATACATGTTCACACACACACACCACAGAGCATCTAGCTTATTTTACAAAATAATGAATTCCATGAGCAATGATTCAATGTACTCCATTACTAAAATCATCTGGATCATTCCTCGAATAGAAGCTCTGTACTTTTAACTCAGTCCTGCCATGCCATACTTTCTTAAAGCTACAAAAAGGTTAAAGAGGAAATCAAGAGCAAGATGAAACAGAGCATTATAAGATGTCTTTTAATTCTGTTATTTAAGTTTTTATTTAATTTAATTTTAGATTAAAATATGATTATATTATCTCTTCCTTTAATTTCCTAACTCCAAACTTTCTCACACATTATTTCTTTGCAGAAAAACAAAACCAATTGACATGCAGAAATGTGGAGCCAAGTTCCAAATTTTCTTTTCTTTTTTGTCAGTAGATCATTTCATTTCATTTATTTATTTTTGCCTATAAACTATAGAAAAGTGATTCTGCATGAGGTCAAGGTATTGGTTTTTAAATACAGCCCCAGTATTTGGCATAATATTTTATCTATTGAGCAACTGAATTCTTTTTTTAAAGACATATTTATATTTTATGTACATGAGTGCTCTATCTGCATGTACTCCTGCATGCCAGAAGAAGACATCAGATCCCTGTATAGATGGTTGTAAGCTACCATGTGGTTGTTGGGAATTGAACTCAGAAGCCCTGGAAAAGCTCTTAACTGCTCTAGTACCAACTGAATTCTTGAGGTATTGAAAGCAAGATTGTGTTTATAAGAAACAGGATTGGGGAGCTTTGCTACATCTGTGAGGGCAAACTAATGAGTTCCTGAGATGACAAAGACAATGTCTAAACTACTTTTCCTTTGTTTCTTAGAAAGTAAAGACAGTTGTGATACTGGAAGTAGGGAACAGTGTTAAGGGTGAGACATTAATACTTCGTACTTTTGTGCGTTGGTTTTCTTTTCTTTTTTTCTAATCATTTTTAATTTTAATTTGTTTTTTGTTAATTAGAGTTTATTCACTTTGTATCCCAGCTTTGGCCCCCTCCCCTATCCCCTCCCAATCCCATTCCCTCTTCCTCATCTCCTTGAAGGGAAGGTGGGAGCATCCTTATCAGTCCACAGAGAAAGAATGCAGCCAGTCCTGATGAGACCTGATAAGCTAGGGTCAGAGGAAAGAGGCAGGGGACCTTGCTAAATTTTCAATACAACTCCATCATATAAGGCTCAGTCATCATTGCAGAAGAGGATCAGAGTGATTGAAGAAGGCCCAAAGAATAGGGACATTAATGTAATTTTTTTATGCTTTCATGCAAACACCAATCATGTACAAAAGGTATTGAAATGATCTTCACCAAGATTTAGTGCGAATAGCAGAGAGTATAGGGATAATATGGAAGATTATAAAAAATATTTCAATATAAGATGAATTTCTAATACTTAAAATCATAATGTGTGAGACTGTAAGAAGAGAATGGTGGGATATTTAGATGACAGTGCTCACTAAGGATGTTATAGGTGGGACCAGACTTTGTAGCTTAACATTCCTATGTTGATTTTTGAAAGGATGATGTGGATAGTATGTTGATATGTCTAAATTGCAAAAAGAAATGACTTCAGGATTTAGAGAAATGTTGTAAAGTCCAAGAAAAATGGGAAAGATTCCATATAAATTAGGATGAGGGTAATGTAGAAGTGAATGAGGGGGAGAAATCAGGAAATCAGCACTCTCAGGACAATGACAGAACCTGGAAACTATTGGGAGGAAATAGCAACAAGTATAGGGGCTCCAGAAGGGCAAATTCTTGTTTGATATCAGAAAATTGAAAGTGTATGTTGTATATGTAGACATGGAGGCAATTGCTTACAGTTACTTCGAATATATTTTTATTTTTGTGATTATAGTATTATCTCACCTGTCCCTTCTTTTTTCTCCCTTCAAGTCCTCCAATATACTACTCAAATTGATGCCCTTCTTTTTACTATTGTTACTGCCTGCATATATGGAGATGAGGGCTTATAAAATACATGCATATGAATCAGTTATGGTATTGTTTGTTGGTATATCTGGCTAATGGAGAGGCTGAGTCTGGAGGGTCCTGAACATATAAGTTCAAGGGTAGATAGGGAAGCCAAGGTGAAAAGCAACAACAAAGCAAATGTACGTCTGTGCAAAAATATAACTATATATCAATATATATTTTCTTTAAACTAAGATAGAGTACAAATTGTGCTTTCTAATTTATACTATAGTATTCTAGAGTTATTTATAAGCCAATTCTTTTCTTTATTAAGTAATTTGATGAATTTTCTTTGTTGAGAGAGTCAGGAACAGGACTCTATATTGCTATGCCTGTGATGGGTTTGTTGGTGCAACACAATAGAGGATGGGAACACCACGGGCTATTTTCCTGTTGCTTCAAATTATAACAATGACCAGATATTTCCATTAATAACATGATTATATGGAGAAAAATACCTGTCATTTTCACCCTAGGGAAGATTCAAAAGTGGCAAAAGAAAAGGTAGTTATATCATTCATGTATAAGAAAAAGAAAAGAGGCTTTGAAAAATCCCTGTTATAAGAAAAATAATAAATGTTCATATATATATATATATATATATATACCTGTGTTTTAAAAATAACTCAATATAATGTAGATCTGCTGTAACAGGAGATGAAATTTAGATTGATAAGACAAAAGATGTATGACAAACTTCTGGCCAAGAATCAGATTGATATGTAGTAGATATTGGTAGGTTAGGGAATATTACAATTGATTTAAATTCACTATCAAGAATCTCTTATAGTTTAGCAAAAGAAATAATATATATATTTCTCATATATATATGAGAAAAATGATGTAAAGGAAAAATAACAGCCAACCTAGAGTGGATAGGGCAAAGGTATGAAACTAACAAGCATAGAATGTGTGCATGGATCGTCAAGAATGGGATGAAGTTGGAGATAATTGGTGCTACCTAGAGAGACCTCAGAGAGAGCACAGTAGAATGAAAATTATTGGGGGGAACAAAACAGAATAAAAGTCAAATAATATGGCATTCCTATAAATTGAAGGGACTCAACAGGGCTCCCTGATAGATTATGAATTACATGCCAGTATCTATGCAAGTTACGATAAACTTTTAAAGTTTTTGGAGTAAAGTAAAAATTTTATTAAAGAAAATAAAGATTAGGTTTCAATAGTGAAAAGGAAGCATAGATATTTAAAACATTAATAAAGGATAATGCTTTACGTAAAACATTAAATGAAAGGGGACATGAGACAACTCACTTGTACTACATTTTGTTGATATTGCCATTTCTATTTACGTAGTTCTTGAGAAAACAACCTTGGTCCAACAATCTCAGTTCTTGACTACTTTTAATACATGAAAGAAACAAAATAATATCAAACCTTAAAATTCTTGTATGAAAAAAGTTGAAAATAAGAAACACCTTTTTCAAACATTCTGAAAGACAATTTAAGACCTCAAAAATTGGTAAGATACAGATAAGTTATTTTGTAGGTGATATTAAATCATCTAGAAATATAAGAAAACAAAGCATTACTAATAATCCCCAAATTATAACTAAAAATGCAGTACTAGTGACCCTGTTCTCTTTATTATATTAGTGATTTTAACCCAGCATTGTACCTAAACTGAACTTTAACTTCCCTGTAGAAACACGGAACCAGTGTACTGTGAACACTTATGTTTTCGAACAGAAACTACCCTGTTTTCCATTGAAAATTGAGTATGTTTCATTTCATGTCTTTATTATTACTGAACCCACATACCCAAGAATACAGTAATAAATGAGAACATAAATTATTACCCATAAGGTATTGATACCTCTTGCCTCATCTATTGATTTGAAAGCTTTATATTACTGAGGAGACATTTTATTTAAAGAAAATTTTCATGCAATGTATTTTGAATAAGGATTGAGCAACAGTGTATTTAAAGCATATTTTCCTCCTCTAAATCTTCCTACTCCCTTTGACCTCCTTATGCACCCAACTTTACGGTCTTTCTATATATCTTCCAAAAAGAAAAAGAAAACAGAAAAAAAAGCAATACAATCTCCCAAACAAAATAAAACAAGAAATCAAAACAAAGAAAAAAATACCAATAAGATAAAATCCCGAAACAAAGCCAAGCGAAAGAGAAAATCCACAATACCATTGAGTTCATTGTTGGCAAACTTCCCCTGGGCTTGGGGCCCAGGTGACACTGATTCTTTCTTTTCTAGTATGTATGAATTGCAGATAGCTTCTTGGCTAGGTTTTAAATTCTTTATTATTGAAATAAAACATCATTTCATAGGTTCCTTACTCCTTATTTAATACTCCTTTGGCTTCAACAGTTTCTATAATCAATATACTATGTTACACTTAGTTTAAGCTATTCTTTACCAACAGTACAGAATATTTCTTGTTTTATTCTGCATTAAATGATCAACTTTATCTAGGGAACATATTCATATAACTTTCATCTTTTAGTAACAAGAGAATACCACCATCTGTCTATCCATCTTTGAATATCTTTATTCTTTGCAATCTTTCAATTTTTCTCCATATTTAACATTTACCAAATTAATTTATCTCCATTTCTAGCAAGTTTTCTCTTAAATGACGTTGTGCTTTTAGGAAATAATTTGTATGCTAAGGTAAAATTAAGGTGTTCTGTCAAAAGTACACATGAGAAGGTTCTTATGGTTTCTAATGGCTATTATAATACTATGCATCTCTCTATACATGCATATATAGATATAATATAGTACTAAAACAGTAACTAAGTTTTATAAGGCAATGGATAGATTTAAGAATATTTTCATGGTATAAATACAATTGTGTGCATATTTTAAATAATTTATATATAAATTGATTTTCAGAAATATTTATGATATATGTAAATTTATGTATAGATAAATTTTCTTATGCTCAAAATGTTTATCATCTCTGTCTATATGTGCTGATAATTTTACATAAATACACACTGATATTGCAAAATTATTCTTTCCTTAAATAATTATGAGCTATTTTTTCTTGTTTATATATTCATGTACTCTCCTAATTATCTATAATTTGTTCATTTAATTGCTTTATAGTAATACATATATTCACATATGAATAATGAACTTTATGTAATTAATATATGATCTATATTATCACATATTTGATAATGACTATCTCTACATTTCTTACAAACAAAATGAAATGGAAAAATATACCAATATTAGATCCTGTGGGATTGTGCCTGATTTAATCCCTTATCCTTTGTACCAAGTAAATGTCAGCAAATTCCATTTTGCCAGATGTGAGGTATTTATTCATGAATGTTTGCTCATTTGACAATATTAGCTCTGGCTTTAGTCAAATGCTATTTATAGAGGGAGGGAAACACATTGATATTTAATGTCTTCTCACCTATATGTCTTTTCTTTGTATCTGTCTGTCTCTATGTCTTTCTATCGCTCTCTTACACACATACACAGACACAGAGAGAAAGAGATTACATCCAGCCCGTATTTCCTGCTTTATGTCTAAAATTTATTTTATTACCTAATACGAAATGTATTCTATGGAACTACAATATACAACTCTGACAGGTCATGCTGTTTCTATAAGCAATTGAGTTGTATGATCATTGTTCAGATATTATGAATAATCTTAATTATTTCTCTACTTCTCTTTCTTCACAACTTCCAACCTGTCCCTCATGGAAATTTTGGAAAAAGTGCCTGATGGTCAAATTCTCCTCTGTCATTTAATGATGTTATAACCATAAATATGTTACACTTTTTATCAATTGAAAGTGATAATGTTTATCTCATAGGATCTTAAAAAGTATTAAAGAAGGTTTTATGTATAAAGTAACCAAATGCATAATGTTAACATCAAAAATTAAGAATTGAGAGTTTCAAGGCCAGCCTCATTGTCTTCCTCTGTGGTCTGGCAAGGCTGCCCTTCCCCGCCCTCCCTCCAGTGAGAAGTGATCAAACAGCCACTGAGTTCATGTCAGAGACAGCCCCTTGATGAGACCTGAGAAGCTAGGATCCAGAGAGAAGGTGAAGATGTCCTCATCTATCAGGGGACTAGGGACCTGGCACAGAAGGATGTGGAGAGTTGCCTGTTTGTCAGGCTGTGTTGTTATTGAGCTCTCAGCAGAAAAAAACAAAAAACAAAAAACAAAAAAACATGTTTTCACCCTGGCATTCATCTGGAGACAGACAGGCAGGATGTTTTGCCAAGTTCACTTCCTTTTGTTTGTGTGAGGATCACACAGATAGTTGGTCAAGGTAAACAAGTTTGACTTCTTGATGAACCCCTTCATTGTATCCAGGTGCTTTCCTCTGACTAATAAAAGGAATTGTGGAATAAACCAGGAATGACAGACAATTTCTACTGGCAGGCCTTTTGAACTGATCCTTTGTGTAGTGTGTGTGTGTTCTTTTTTGTTTTGTTTTGTTTTTTTAATTTTCTTTTAGTTCTCACTTCCCACTCAAGAACTGATCAATTCTGCCTGCAGGCTCCAGCAAGGGAAGGAGAGAGAGGGTGGGTGGGACTGGGAGGAGACAAGGACAGGGGCTGCAGAAGGGATGCAAAGTGAACAAATTGTAATAAATAAAATATAAATAAAATTAAATTGTAAAGAAATTAAAAAGGAGTAAGAGTTTCCTTCATCCTTTCTATAATGAGTGTACTTTATGAGGAACAGTACACAGAAAGTACATGGAACACTTTCTGGATGCTGGTCCTAGCTATACCATTTTGAAGTTGGCATCATCATTGACTAAAAACATTACCTCCTAAAGATATGAAAGATTTAAACAATGATTTATTAATGAATTCTGTTAAAACATTATGCCATGAGAGGGACTATCTCTTTCCACTCAAAATGAACTTCTGCATAACTACTATATTGGTGAATCTGGTAAGTGTAGGGAGCTATTCTTTCAGATCCTATGCCCAACATGTGTTCATTCATGCTTAGAAAAAAACCTTGACTTGGGAAATTCATAGAAATGAATTACCTATATATTGTGTCCAAGAGCTTAATTTTGATGAGGTGAAATAAAATCAAAATCTAAATTGGCAAACCTGCCACAAGTTCCTTTACTCATTTGCTCAGTGTGTCATTTAAGTTCTGGGTTTTCCGAAAGTGTTTTAAGATTTTGCAATTTACCTCCCATCACTTCATTAATAGCTCAGTTATCTGGAGCTACTTTCCACATTGCACCAACTTGGTTGCCTCATAAGTTATAATTTCTCAATGCTTTTTTGTTTTATTTTATTTTATTTTGTTTTCAGAACAGGGTTTCTCAGGATAATAGTTTTGGATGTCCTTGAGCTGCATCTGTAAAGCAAGCCAGGCTCAAATTTACAGAGATCTGTCTGCCTCTGCTTCCCAAATGCTGGGATTAACCATTGTACCACCACTGACTGGATCATAGCATTTTGTTAAGCATTATTTTTTCTTTGATATATTTATGTTAGTACTTATCAAGGTCATCAGTTATCAACCAGGACTTGAAAAATTTCACCAAGTATCTTTCCTTTCACTCATAGACCACAAAAGAATATATTGATACCATCATTACTTTTAATCACGGGAGCATATTTTGCAAAAATTATATCTCTCCTAGCTTTATTTTAGAAATACTGCATGAATGTAATATGTGTGTCCATGATGGAGACATATTTTTGTAATTTTTAAAATTACAGACAACTATCTAAGCTTGTTTTGTGAGTACCAACACAAATTATCAAGAAACACTTAAAGAATAATAGCCAGAAGCTGGAAATAACCCAGATGCCACTCAACTGAGGAATGGATACAGAAACTGTGTACATCTACAACATGGAATATTACTCAGCAATAAAAAAAAAAAAAGGAAATCATGAAATTTGCAGGTAAATGGTGGGAACAGAAAAGATCAGCCTGAGTGAGGTATCCCAGAAGCAGAAAGACACACACAATATTTACTCACTCATATAGACACATAATATAGGATAAAGCTACTGAAATCTCTATACCTAAAGAAACAAACCAAGAAGGAGGACTCTGGATAAATTCTCCGTCCCAATTCAGAAAGGCAAAGAGGATGGACATCAGAAGGAGAAAACAGGGAACAAATCAGGAACCTGCCACAGAGGATCTCTGAAAGGCTCTACCTTGCAGACTATCAAAGCAGATGCTGAGACTTATGGCAAACCTTTGGGCAGAGTGCAGGGAATCTTATGAAAGAAGTGGGAAATAGTAAGATCTGGAGAGGACAGGAGCTCTACAAAGAAAGCAACAGAACCCAAAAATCTGAGCAGATGGGTCTTTCCTGAGACTGATACTCCAACCAAGGACCATGCATGGAGATAACCTAGGACCCCTGCACAGATGTAGCCCATGGCAGTTCAGTGTCCAAGTGGGTTCCATAGTAATGGGAAGAGGGACTGTCTCTGACATGAACTAATAACTTAAGGGGGGGGGGCAGCCTTATCAGGCCACAGAGGCAGACAGTACAGCCACTCCTGATGAGACCTAATAGACTAGGATCAGAAGAAAGGAAAAGAAGACCTCCGCTATCAGTGGTCTTGGGGAGGGGCATATGTGAGGAAGTGGGAAGAAGGGAGGAATTGGGAGGGGAGGACGGAGGGAGCTACAGGGGGGCTACAAAACAAATAAAGTATAATTTATAAAAAAATTTTAAAAATGTAAAAAAAAAACTCAAAGTCCTTAGCTATCAGAGAAATAGAAATCAAAACAACCCTGAGATTTCACCTTATACCCATCATAATGGCTAAGATCAAAAATTCAAGTGACAACACATGCTGGAGAGAATGTGGAGAAAGGGGAACCCTCTTCCATTGTTGGTGGGAATGTATACTTGTATAAGCACTTTGGAAATCAATCTGGCTCTTTCTCGGACAATTAGCAATAGTGCCTCCTCAAGATCCAGCTATACACTCCTAGGTATATATCCAAAATATGCTCAAGTACACAACAACAGTATTTGATCAACCATGTTCACAGTAGATTTATTTGTAACAGCTGAATATGGGTATAACCTAGTTGTCCCTTATCTGAGGAATGGACACAGAAATTGTGGTACATTTACACAATGGACTACTGCTCAGCAATTAAAAACAAGGAAATCATGAAATTTGCAGGTAAATGGTGGGAACTGGAAAAGACCATCCTGAGTGAAGTATCCCAGAAGCAGAAAGACACATATGATATATACCCACTTATAAGTGGATATTTTAGAAATATAATATAGGATAAACATACTAAAATCTGTTTACCTCAAGAAGCCAAGCAAGAAAGAAGACCCTGGGTAAGTTGATCAATTCTTACTGAGAAAGGCAAATGGGATGGACATCAGAAGAGGCAGAAAACAGGTAACAGGACAGGAGCCTACTGTAACCACAGTAGGCCTCTGAAAGACTACCTAGCAAGGTATCAAAGCAGATGCTAAGACTCATAACCAAACTATGGGCAGAGTGGAGGGAATCTTATGAAAGAAGGGGGAGATAGAAAGACCCAGAGGGTACAGGGAATCCACAAGGAGAGCAACAGAACCAAGAAACCTAGGCTCAGCATTTCTTTCTTTCTTTCTTTTTTTTCTGAGACTGATACTCCAGCCAAAGACCATGCATGAAGGTAACTTAGAACCCTGCACAGATGTAGCCCATGGCAGCTCAGTTTCTAATTAGTTTCCTAGTAGTGGGTGCAGGGGCTATCTCTGACATGAACTCAATGGCTGGGTCTTTGATCACCTCCACCTGAGGGGGAAGCAGCCTTACTAGGTCACAGAGGAAGACAATGCAGTCAGTCTTGATGAGACCTGATAGGCTAGGGTCAGAGGGAAGTGGAGGAGAACCTCTCCTATCAGTGGACTTAGGGAGGGGCATGGGAGGAGAGCATGCATGGGCTTGGGAGGGGATGAGGGAGTGTGCTATAGCTGGGAAACAAGAGAATAAACTGTAATTAATAAAATATAAATTGTAATTAATAAAATATAAATTGATTAAAATTTTAAGAAGTATTCAAATGGTTTATATGATTCATAATATCTTACTCATATAGATTTGTTGTGGTCATTCATATTTCATAAGAACATACACATTTATTTTTCAAACTCATAGTCCAGCCTAATATTCATCTGTGCTGAATCCTGGGTTCTGTATCCTAAAAGTGATATGTTTCTGACTGCATCCTGAATGATAGAATACATCAGTCTAAGGATTTGAGGGAAGGTTTTCTTTCTCCTCACTTCCCCCAGGAGTTCACATTTTCTGTTTTCTCTCTGGGATTGAGTTTAGTGACAAGCACACATTGAAAGTCTCAGAGAAATGCCACAGGAACTGCTTAGCTGCATTCAGATGCAGAGTGGCATTTGAGACCACAGTATTGTGATTGCCTCTTATGCAGTAGAAATCTTAATCAGGTGACCCCATAGGACAGTTGGGAAAGGACTTACATATCAGTTTTCCCCAGTAAAAGATATATCTTAGTTTTGCATGAAATATAAATGTTAGATAGTGGAATAATTTTGTTTGATTGACAGGTCTAAGGTAAGAAAAGGGCTAGTTCTGTGAAGCAAATGTTATACAATATAGACCCATTTTACAAATTATATTTTTTCTAAGACTTTTGCTCCATGATTCTTCTCAATTTTCCCTTCACCAACTAGCTAGCATGTTTCAAATTATACTAATGTAATATTTTCTTTGCAATTTATGAGACAAAATATTAGCAGATGATTATTATCTATAATCAATAACCACAATCATAATTAATTCATTGTTGTAGAAATGATACACATTTCTGTGTAAAATGCATGTGGTTTAATTGAAATGCTGTAATAATCTTTTTTTATCATTATGACTTGGGGGCTGGAGCAATGCCTCAGTAGTAATGAATGCTTCCTACTTACCCTTCTAAAAGACCTGTGCTTGGATCACAGCACCAATATGGGTTGATTCACAAGTCCCTTTAACTACAGCCCCAAGACATCTGATGTTCATTTCTGGCCTTTGCTGGTACCTGCATACACATACTATATATACTCATAGGACACATTCATATATGCACATAAATATACATGAAATGAATCTTTAAAATACGTCTTAAATCCTCAAACTTGTTGATATATTACCATGAGAGGCAATATAACTAATTTTTTTCTTCATTCCTAGGTATCTCAGTAGCACTTCATGAAATACTCTGATATTAAGAAACCAAATGGCTGAATTTGAAAAGTAATAAAAGTGCCATCATTGATGCTGTAAGATAAGGAACACTGTGATGGAGGCACTTTGAAAACATTAAAATTTAAAATATTTTCATTTGCCATGATAAATTTAAATTTCTTTGAAACAACTGGTTTAAATTTGAAATACCTGCAGTATAAGAAATTGTGGTCACCCTTCAAATAAGATGTATAAGGTTAAATATAGAAACATAAATCTTCTCAGGTCTTACTAAAGGAGAAACATCTGCAGCATCTGAGTTAGATTTCTTTCAAGCAAAAACTCCCATTCTAAAATGTTAGCATTCTGACACAGTGACAAATGGCTGCAACAAATGCTAAATACTTAAATGGACAGGTGATGGATGGCCTCATAAGCCTTGCAGGGCAGCCTGTGCAAGATACTAATTGGTTCTGTGGAACTGGTTTTAGTCAATAAATTCACTTGGGATATTTTTTTGTGTTAGACATCTTTAAAGAATGTTAGTGCTGTGGGTGACAAACCCCTTTCAACATATTAGACTGCCAACAGGAGTACCAAACCTACTCTGCTGGCTTCCTTTTCCTCCATCCATGCCCATAGCCAATACTGAATATCCACTCATCATTAATGCCTGATGATATTCTTCATGGAGTCTTGCATGTAAAATTTTGATTTAAAGACAAACTATTTTTTCTCCAGGTATGCATATTGTGAATACATTCCAATTTTAGCCCTTTAAATTGCAATGTATATAATATTTTTCTGTCCTTTAGTATCAACATGCACTGAATATTTCTTGTAACACCATTTGTAGATTATTAGCTTTAGTGTTTTATGTATCAATTAGTTCATTTAGTGTGTGATTATGTGTGAGATGTATGTTTGTGTTTCAATGCACGTGGAAGGCAGACCTAGACATCAGGTATCTTCCTCAATCACCTTCCACCTTATATTTTTTTTAAGACAGAGTTTCTCATTGAACCTAGAGTTCACATGTTTTACTAAACTATGTGAATAAAATGCCAAGACAGCGTCTGTCTCTGCCTTTTCATTCAGTGTAGGGATTAGAAGCTCACACTGCCATGGCTGGCTATTTATGTGGTTGCTGTAGATCCAAACTCAATCTTCATGTTTATGTGGCCAGCTCACCATTAACTGAGCTATGTTGTAAACCCCTAGCTTGTCTAAAATTTCAACAAATATCATTTATATTTTTCTCAAGTTTGTAAATTTTAATAAATTGTTCTTTCTTTTTTATGTAATTCATTTGAAATTTTCAGTTAGTTTAGTTGAGAAAAAGAAGGGGAAATAAGGAAGAAAAAAAGAAAATTTGATCGAAGATAAAAAATAAAGACAATGAAAAAAGGGATAAATGTGAGAATGGAAAAAGGGATTAGCAAGAGAAAAGGAAAATCTAATTGGTTAAGTGACATTTGATTGTAAGATGCCACTAAGAAAATAAGAATGTGCTTAGGTTAACTGGGATTAAGTTAATGAACTATTTTGTTCTGTCTGCACAGTTTACCAGAACCTGATATAGTAAAAGAAGTCAGTTAACAATCCTTTAATAAGGATCTTTTCCCAATCTGTAGGCTGCCATTTTGTCCTATTGGTGATGTTCTTTGCCTTTCAGAAGATTTTCGGTTTCATGAGGTCCCACTTATTAATATTTGGTCTTAGTGACCCAAGCTGTTTGTGTTCTCTTCAGGAAGTTGTCTTCTGTACCAATGAGTTCAAGGTTTTTCTCCACTTTCTCATCTATTAGATTTAGTGTATCTAGTTTTATGTTGAATTAAGTTCTATGTTGGAATTGGGTTTTATTTAGGGTGATAAACATGGATCTATTTTCATTCTTCTAAATGTAGACTTCCAGATAGGCCAGCACCTTTTGTTGAAGATGCTTTCTTTTTTCCATTGTGTGGTTCTGGCTACTTAGGCAAATATCAGGTTTTCATAGGTATGTGGATTTGTTTCTGGGTCTTTCATTCAATTCGATAGGTCAACCACTCTACTTTTATTTCACTACCATATGTTTTTTTTTATTACTATTGTTCTGTATTACAGCTTATAACCAGGAGGGCCAGTTATCAGAATATATAAAGAACTCAAGAAATTAAACACCAACAACCAAAGTAGTACAGAGCTAAATGGAGAGTTTTCAGCAGAGGATTTTCTAATGGATTAAAATCACTTAAAGAAATGTTCAAAGTCTTTAGTCATCATGAAAATGAAAATCAAAACAACTCTGAGATTCCATCTTATACTCATCAGAATTGCTAAGATCAAAAACTGAAGTGAAAGCACATGCTAGCAAGGCTGTGGAGCAAGAACACTTCTCCATTGCTGGTGGGAATGTAAACTTATACAACCACTTCACAAATCAATCTGGAGATTTCTCAGAAAACTGGGTATAGATCTACCTTAAGACTCAGACATACCACTCCTGGAAATATTCCTAAAAGATGTTTCACCATATCACAAGGACACTTGTTCAATTGTATTCATAGTAGCTTTAATCATAATAGTCATTAACTGGAAGTAACCTAAGTGTTACCCATCTGAAGAATGAATAGAAAAAAAAAGTGGCACAATTACAGAATGGAATACTACTCAGCTATTAAAAATTAAGACATCATTCAATTGGGTGGAACTAGAAAAGATCATCCTGAGTGAAGCAACTTAGACCCAGAAAGATAAACATGGTATACAGTCACTTATAATTGGACATTAGCCATAATGTACAGGATAACATGTTACAATCCACATATCCAAAGAAGCCAGCGATGGCCCATGGTATGTCTCTGAATCTCACTCAAAAGAGGAAATCAAATAGACATCTGAAGTAGATGAAGGGAGAGGAGTGTGGGGGATGGGGGTGGGAAGAGTAACAGGGGTAGGAATCAGGTTTGGGGAGGACTTGGGAGGACCTGGAGACAGAACAGAAATACATGGGGGAGCATCTCTGGGACAGAAGAAGGCCTGGGAGTTTGTGGGGTGATCCTAGTCAAGATTCCTAACAGTGGGGAAATATGGCAGCTGAAGTTGCCATCTCCTGCAGCAAAGAAGGACTTCCAGTGGAGGGAGAGAGACACAAACCCATCCATTAAACCTTCTACCCTAAGTTTGGCCTGCCTACAAGAAATGAAGAGATAAAGATGGAGCAGAGAGCTGGGCATGTTAGCACATGCCTATAATCTCAGCACTTAAGGATGCAGAGGCAAGTGGATCTCTGAGAGTTCATGGCCAGCCTGGTCTACACAGAGAGTCCAAGGCAGCCAAGGCTACACATATAATTGAAAAAAAAAACAATAATAAATAGATAGATAGATAGACCAACCAATCAAAAGATGATGCAGAGTTTGAGAGAAATTGCAAACCAATGACAGAACCAGTTTGAGAGCCACCCCTTGGGAAAGAGCTAATCTCTGACACCATAAATGACACTCTGCTATGCTTGCAGACAGAAGCTTAGCATAACTGTATACTGAGAGGCTTTATCCAGAAGCTGACGGAAACAGATGCAGAGACCAACAGCCAAATGATAAGCTGAGCCCTGGGAATCTTGTGGAAGTGTGAGAGGAAGGAATGATAGAGCCAGAGGTTCAAGGACAACACAAGAAAGCCTATAGAGGAAACTAACCTATGCCCATGGGGGTTCTCAGAGTCTGAACCACCAGCCAAAGATCTTGCACGGGCCAGACTAGATCCCTTACACATATGTAACAGACAGTGTAATATGGTCATCATATGGATCTCCTAACAATGGGAATAAGGGCTATCTCTGACTCTGTTGGATGCTTCTGGATCCCTTTCCCCTAGTTGAGCTGTCTTATATGTCCTCAGTTGAAGAGCTTGTGCTTAGCATTGCTATAACCTGAGGGGTCAGTTGGTAGTCATTAGGGACACCCCTCCCCTTCTCTGAGAATAAGAGCAAGGATAGGGAGAAGGGGATGTGAGGGTGAGACTGAGGGGAGAGGGGGCAGAGGGCTGGGATCAGACTGTAAAATGATTAAATAAAAACAAACAAACAAACAAAACCCCATAGTTTTTTGAAGAAAAACTCTGGACTACCTTTTATTATTATTATTTTCAAAATACCCACACTATTATTTACTTTAACACTGAGATGGAATTCTGAATTAAAAATGAATCTTTTTGGACACTGAAGTGCTATGGGCTACATCTGTGCAGGGGTTCTAGGTTATATCCATGCATGGTCCTTGTTCAGAGTATCAGTCTCAGAAAAGACTCCTGTGCCTAGATTTTTTTTTTTTTTTTTTTTTTTTGGTTTTGTTGCTCTCTTTGTGGAGCTCCTGTCCCCTCCAGGTCTTTCTATCTCCCCATTCTTTCGAAAATTTCCCTGCACTCTGCCCAAAGTTTGGCTATGAGTCTCAGCATATGTTTTGATACCCTGCTGGGTAGAGTCTTTCAGATGTAGCCCTTAGCAGCTCAGTGTCCAAGAGGGTTCCCCAGTAATAGGGACAGGAACTGTCTCTGACATGAACTCATGGGCTGGCTCCTTGATCTCCTCCACCTGAGTGGGGAGCAGCCTTACCAGTCCACAGAGGAAGACAATGAAGCCAGTCCTGATGAGACCTGATAGGCTAGGGACAGATGGAAAGGGAGGAGGACCTCCCCTATCATTGGAGTGGGAGAGGAGCATAGGAGAAGAGAAAGGGAAGGTGGGATTGGGAGGGGACGGAAGAGGGGCTACAGATGGAATACAAAGTGAATAGACTGTAATTAATAAAAATAAAATAAAATAAAAATAAAAATGAATATTTTTAGAAGCATAAAAAGTTCTGCAGAAAGGGGAGAGAAAACACTATGTAGGATGTAAGCAAAGTGGTTTTCAGAGTGACCGTAAAACTAACCCTGGGCCCAGAGCTTCATGAACAAGGAATGTTTTTATCAGTTGCTGTAATAGCCTCATCAGCTGCAAATGAAGCATTCACATGTTTGAGGACATATGTGAGTTGTTTTTATATGTGTGTGTATGTGTTTGTGTTTCCATATATATATATATATATAAATTATATATATATATACATATATATATATAATTTATGGATACATACCTCATTTTCAACAGCAACAAATATTTTATCACTATAAACATTTGTTATCATAATTAATTATTATGCCTAATTTTATTGCATGTTCTTTGAAACTGTGACAACTTTATGAGCAATGAGGTGCTTAATGTAGACATTTGCATTTTTATTATATGAACTACATAGTGAAAAGAAAACATAATGGAGGCTAATGCACACATATATTTAATATATATATATTTAACTGCATATGTACATGATGTCTTTCTTTTAATTTTAAATTCCTCTTTAACTTGTCCATATGTTACTTCTTTATATAAACAAGGGATGCAGCCAAATCCACACTAGTTAAGGAAATAAAAGTTTATCTAATTAGCTTAGCTATTTGTTATAACATATTGAGTTATTCTGGTAACACTAATTCCACTGATCTGAATTAACCTGCTTGCTCTTTTGATGTTATGAATGTTATTAGGAAACTATGGGCTTTTCTGATTTAATGAATTGTCCAAAAACAATTGCACAAATAGCAGAAAATTTACACATTGGAAGAGTCAGAGACAAACAATAAAAAGCTACCTGAGAAAAACAAGTAGCTACCTATAAAACTAACATTGGCAAGGTCATATTGAAATACAGTGAATCAATTGAACGTTCATATTTCTCACATATGGAACAGAATGGTAGTAGAGAACTCTCTGTTCTCTCGTTCTCTTTGCCATGGTGGGGTTAAGACTGTCGTAGCTCTGGGAGTCTGTACGTGTTCAAAACAGAAGTGGGACCACTTGCATCACTACATGTAAGGAATGCAGATATCAACAAGTTTTGTTAGTTTTCTGATCTCCATAAAGCAATTCTCTGTCACTCAGATATAAATCTGGAAAGGGGTAGTGTAGACCTTTTTCATTCAGACAATTGAAGAAATATAGAATAATGTATATAAATATTGTTATAATTTTTATTTCATTCTAATCTTCAGTGTAGCCAATTACATTTACAAAATTAATTATTTATCTTAGTTCTAGGTTACCAGTCTTATCAGTTCTGTGCAGAGATGCCATTTTGAACAAAATAATCATGAATAACAAGCACAGAGCATACACTGAATCAGCAGACAATAATTTAATTAGCTTGATAATAATTTTTATTCCTTTTAATTGAAACAGGCTGATAGATTTAAATGACTTTTCTGCATCCATAAAAATTATAGACATTTGTACACTAGTTGTATGTATTTCTTATGTTTAATCGAATTTTGAATATTGGAATAAGCATCACTTTCTAATATATATCTTATACAATTTGATTGAACTTCTATTTTTCCCCAGATGATTTTGTGTACTTGTATGTCAATCCATCTGCTTATAGTTGTACTTTGTATAGTTCTCTCCCCCAACACCCCAAATTTAATGGAACAACAATGCTGCGCTCAGAATTAGTTTTATCCAAGCTGTTAAATTTGTGGAAGTGAAAGGTAAGAATTAATATTGTTTCCTTTAAAATGTTTGCTAACATGCATTGGAAAAGGCACATCATCTTTGAAACTTTTTCATAAGAAAATTTTCAATTCAAGTACTTAAGAAATGTTACAATACTCTGTTTATCTTTTTCATTCATCAGAGCTTTCACAATATCTTTAAAGAGCATTTTCTTCTTTGTCTGAGTTATTTAATATATATGAACATTCTTGTAATATTCCTTTATTCTTTAAAACCAATGGATTTCATTATCCATTGATGCACAGTAACGACAGAACTTTTTCTCTAAAATTAGCATATCTCATCCTTCCTTTTAAAATACAGTAGAGTTTTTTAAAAAATAAATTTTATTACAATTTTCAGGTAATTTCTTCTGATTTTATCTAATATTTTATTTTCTTTTAATTAATTAGTTTTTCCCATGTCTGAACTTTTTTTTTTTTAAAGCATTACTGACTTTGGGATATAATGTCTTTTGTTATTCTATTCCTTCATGGTATGTGATGAGACAATTAATTGTTGAATACACTTCTTCACTAGTGCTTATTGTGACAACACTCTGCTACAAGTTTTCTTTTTAATTTTAACATTTTTATTTTGTATTAATTACAGGTTATGTACTTTGTATCCCAGCCATAGCCCCCTCCCACATTCCCTCTCTATCCCACCTTTCCCTCCCTCATATCCTCCCTGCCCCTTTCCAAGTCCACTGATAGGGGAGGACCTCCTCCCCTTACATCTGACCCTAGCTTATCAGGTATCTTCAGGAATGGCTGCAATGTCCTCTTCTGTGGCCTAGCAAGGCTGCTCCTCCCTCAGGGGGTGGGGAGGTCAAAGAACGAGCCATCAAGTTCATGGTGAAAATGGTCCCTGTTCCCCTTACAAGTTTTTAAAATCAATTTATTTATTGCAGTTTATTCACATTGTATCCCCCCTGTAGCTCTGTCCCTCCTCCTCTCCCAATCCCACCCTCCCTCCATCTTCCCCACTCCCAGTCCACTGATAGGGGAGGTCCTCCTCCCCTTCCCTCTGAACCTAGTCTATCAGGTCTCATCAGGACTGGTTTCATTGTCTTCTTCTGTGGCCTGATAAGTCTGCTCCCCCCTCATGAGGAGGCGATCAAATAGCAGGCCAATCAGTTCCTCTCAGAGACAGTCCCTGTCCCCATTACTATAGAACCCACTTGGACACTGAACTGCCATGGGCTATGTCTGTGCAGGGGTTCCAGGCCATCTCCATGAGGGGTCCTTGGGCTGGAATATCAGTCTCAGAAAAGACCTCTGTGCCAGACTTTTTGGATCTGTTGCTTTCCTTGTAGAATTCCAGTTCTCTCTAGGTCCTACTTTCTCCTACTTCTTTCATAAGATTCCCTGTACTCTGCCCAAAGTTTGGCCATGAATCTCAGCATCTGCCTCAATACCCTGCAGGATAGAACACTTCAGAGGCCCTCTCTGGTAGGTTCCCTTCCTGTTCCCTGTTTACTCCTTTTTCTGATGTCCATCCTTGCCCCGACCCTCGGGACCTAGTTATTTGTGGGGTCCGAGGGGATCCAAGCCTGAAAGAAAAACGGGCGGGAAAGAAGAGGAGGACCAAGCAGTTTCCTTGTCAGGGTCTCATTTAATGGGATGAAAAGTATCAGTTTTAAAAGCAGAGAAAGGAAGGAGCAGGGAGGGGGGAGGTAAAATTCCTGCTAGAGGAGTGGTTCTGCCTGGGCAGCTTGGGATCTTGGAATGTCGTTCCACCTGGGAGCTTCCTTATCTCTGGAATGTCCGGCTGCATGGCTGTTGTTTTCAGGGATCAGCAATTCTCAGCCTTTTATTCTAAGCCCTATTTGTTCCCAACACATCCTCTTTTCCTTTCTGAATGGGGATTGAGCATTTTAGCCAGAGTCCTCCTTCTAGATACATAAAGAACTCAGAAAGTTAAACAACAACAAATCAACTAATCCAATTAAAAAAAATGGGGTACAGAACTATACAGATAATTCTCAACAGAGGAATATGGAATGGCAGAGAAACACTTTTTTAATTTTAATTTTTATTAATTGCACTTTATTCACTTTGTATTCCCACATAAACCTCTCCCTTCTCCCCTCCCAATCCCACCTTTCCTTCCCCTTCTTCACACATGCCCCTCCCCAAGTCTACTGATAGAGGAGGTCTTCCTTTCCTTCCTTCTGATCTTAGTCTATCAGCTCTCATACTTAAAGAAATGTTCAACGTCCTTAGTCATCAGGGAAATGCCAATCAAAATGACCCTCAGATTTCATTTTAAACCCATCTGAATGGCTAAGATGAAAAACTTATGTGACAATACATGCTGGAGAGGATGTGGAGAAAGGGGAACATTCTCCACTGCTGTTGGGAATGTAAACTGGTATAACCACTTTGGAAATCAATCTGGTACTTTCTCAGACAATTAGGAATAGCAGCTTTATTTGTAATAGTCAGAAGCTGGAAACAGCCCAGATGCCCCTCAGTTGAGGAATGGATACAGAAATTATGGTACATCTAAGCAATGGAATATTACTCAGCAATAAAAAAAACAAGGAAATCATGAGATTTGCAGGTAAATGGTGGGAACTGGAAACAAGGACACACAGTGTATACACTCAAGCATAAGTGGATATTAGACATTTAATATAGGATAAACATACTAGAACCTGTACCCCTAGGAGGCTGTTACAAGTTGAACACCCATGAAAGGTTGCTTCCATGCCTCCAGTTTCTGTAATTTATGAGTTACTTAGAATAATTTTTATTAATGTTTATTTTTACATATTTTAGGATAACCTTCCTAAGTCTTTTGTAAATGTATTTTTGTTTGGTACAAATGTATTTTAAGAATTTGGTATTTTAACATGCATAGTTTATTAATTTATTTCCTCAAATATTTTTCTCCTATTTTTAACATGTGGTTTTGAGTTGAATATGTTTTTACTATTGGTTGGGATAGTCTAGAAATCCAAATAAATAAAGTTGCTTAATATTGTCACGTGGTTAATCTCTACTTTTAGGAATTTTCTTTTATTTGTTCTATAAATTATTAGTAAAGGATTTTATAAAAATAAGAAATACAATTCAATTAATTTATTATTCAATTACATTTTTGATACATTTTATTATTGCATATTACCAAAAATTGTTATGTCTTATTTTTTGAGTTAACTCTTTATCTTCATGAATTGATTTTTTTCTTTGCCTCTTATAATGTACTGTGAAATTGACATGCTTTATATTTATGTAGTTATTTTATCTTTTGATTATGTTTTTAACATCAGTACTCTCAATCCTCTCTTTTACCCTTTTGATTTTTCTATTTTAAATATTCTTTTTGAGGTTAGGCTATAGATTATATTTATTAGTTTTAAGATTCAATCTACAAATCCCTGTCTCTAAAATTATGTTCATGTCAAGAGCTTGATAAACTTCCTGTATTTTCCCACTAACAAAAATTTTACTAAAATGTAGTTATTGTTATGCCTATGACTGCTTTCATGCATCAGTGGTTGAATGAATACAGTGCAACAGAGCTTTTGCTTTCACAGAGGTGAAAAGCCTATTTGTCTCTTGTAAGAATTCTGCAAATCAACATTAAACTCTGTAAGTTACACTAGATATTTAAGAATAAAGCCTTTCTATTTGTTTTTCTCTTGGTTCCTTCTATTAGTTACTTCTGCTTTCTGTTTTGTTTGTTTTTCTGCCTTATCTATTGTGCAATTTGTATTAATTATTATTTATCATGTTCCTGATTTATTCAAAGTATCATAATATCAGTGCTAGTTTTAGGGCTGATGGCCAGCACTTTAAATGAACATGTTTCAAATTATTATCCACTTTTAATTTGGAACCAAATTATAATAGTAGCACAGACAAATATATGCAACAATGTATTTATATAAAATTTATAATATAAATATATTATGAATATAATATAAACATAACCTATATAAATAACTATGAAATATAAATAAATTTACATAAATATATTACATTTATATTAATCTGGCAAATAGATTAGTGAACTATGATCCAGAAACAAAGGACAGGTACATCTATTCAAATGTGTATGATATGTATATGGAATGAGTTTTCAGCTAAAATACAAAGCACTTAAATTACATGAAGTAGTATTTTCAATATATATAGAGAGATGAAATTTATATATCCTAAACCACACACAATTTTTAAATAAATTTCTTATACCATGGTAATGTTGGGGTTTTTTTGTCCAATTTTATCTATTTATTATATTAATTACAGTTTATTCACTTTGTATTTCAGCTGTAGCCCCCTCCCTCATTCCCTTCCAATCCTGCCCTCCCTCCCTCATCTTTTCCCATGGCCCTCTCCAAGTCCACTGATAGGTGAGGTCCTCCTTCCCTTCCATCTGACTCTAGCTTATCAGGTCTCATCAGGACTGGCTGCAGTGTCTTCCTCTGTGGCCTGGCAAGGCTGCTCCACCCTCAGGGGGAGGTGGTCAAAGAGCCAGCCACTGAGTTTATGTCAGAGACAGTCCCTGTTCCCATTACTATGGAACCCACTTGGATGCTGAGTTGCCATGGGATACATCTGAACAGGGGTTTTAGGTATTATTCATGAATAGTTCCTGGTTGGAGTATCAGTCTCAGAAAAGACCCTTGTGCCCAGCTATTTTGGTACTGTTGCACTCCTTGTGGAGCATCCCATGGCAATATTTAATCAGCTTTGTCAGCAACTTGTGTCCCAGTCATGTTTCCATATAAATTCTCACAATATGCAGCACAAAAAAGTAACCATTTAGTAAAAACGTAGTGAAAACAAAGCACTAAACATATACTTGTAATCTCTGTATTTGGGTACTGGCTGCTGGAGGATTAGATGTTCAAAGTTATACTGGGCTTTGAAGTATGTTTGAAGTCAATATATATATATATGTATAATATACATATACATCTTATGTTAGATATATCTTACATATATATCTGATCTCAACATCTATCTATCTATCTATCTATCTGTCTATCTATCTATATCTTACAGATATATATTGAGATCCTATATACACACACACACACACACACACACACACACACATATATATATATATATATATATATATATATATATATATATATATATATATATATATCCTGACCCTAAATAACAACAGTAAAAGGAGAATTGGTTATTAGACTGAACAAAAGAATGCAGCAAAAAAATAACATATTTTTGTTTTTAATTTGGAAAAATGTTAAACTCCACTGATAGAAACAAATGGAGGCTGTGGGTGTAGTGTTGGGAGAAAGATTACCGAGAAGCTGTGAAACAAATTAGGAGATGTGTAACACTTTATTAACTTCATTTTTATATTGCTTATAAATATGTACATGCAAATAAACATAAAATCTTACATTTCTATGATTTAAAAAATCTGATTTCATTGTACATCAATAACACGGAAATACCTTTTGACCATGATGTAATTGTTGCACTCACAAACTCACTGCATGTAAAGTCATCAGCACAAGAGCAGGAAGCCTGCAACATTGCACAGTCCTGTTCAAGGTGTGTTTCTGACCATCCTTACCTCAGCTCTTACATGGAAATAAGAAGGGATGAATTGCTGTAATTTCTGAATCATAGAAATCTGATTCCCACAAGCTAACTCTTTTCTTGGTGTTAGCTCTCTATTACAAATAATTGTTCTCATATTGACACCAGCCTGTCCCGGCAGACTTCACTCTTCCTGGAATCCAGACTAAATGTCTATGTTCATGGCTCATGTCAGTGTCTTCAGCTTTGAAAGAGATTGTGGTAAATTGGATAGACTGACACTTCTTCGAGAGCTTCATGTTCCTGCAGAACCTGGTAGGACATACAAACAAAATAACGGCAGCTGCTGCTACATTGACATGTACTAGGCATTAAGTAATAATTAGATAGATGGATGAATTGACGTTTCTGTTTACTATTTGAGAGAATTTAATTTTAACTTCATGATATCACAAGTTATAGACTAAAAGTCATAGAACAAAAATATGTCAAATTAAATAAACATTAACTAAAGTATCACAGATTTCCAAACATAATTCAATGCAGAGATTTCTGATAAAATTATTATTGCTGTCACATACTTTCATGTGTTGAAATATTGAGGGTTGAACCCTAAGTTTTCACACATGAGAAGTGTCTTCCTCCCAAGTCACTGACCTGGACATATTCCTGTTTACAAGTTTTCATTTTAAGAAAGGTCACCACTTATATGTCTGGAAACTCAACTTCGAAGAGTCATTGTTCTCATCTATCTGCTGTTTCCTGTTACTTTAAAAAAATCAGAATATTAATTGTGGCATTGATATAATGCATACTTACTGAATGGACATTTAACTTAATCTATTTTTTATTCAATATCAAACTTTTTGGGCTAATTGACAATTTAAATAATTATCTCATGGCTATATCCTATGATTTATAGAACAATATATTTTCCTATCTCAAATTTTTCTTCTCCCTTTTTCTGATCAAGTATTTATTCCTTTTTCTTAGAAATTATTCTCAGTACTTTAAAGGGAATATCACAGTGGTCATTGTGTCATAGTAAATTCAAATAATAATAAAATATATTGCCATTTACCCAAAGAAATACCAATTGCCAGGTTTCTAAAACTCTAAATAGTCATTTAAGAAAACTCCCAGGGGAGGACATTGTAGCCAGCCCTGAGGAGACAAGATGAACTGGGGTCAGATGGAAGGGGAGGAGATCCTCCCCTGTTGGTGGACTTGGAGTGGGAGGGGAGGAGATGAGGGAGGGATTGGGAGAGTGGGAGGGAAAGAAGGAGGGGGCTATGCATGGGATGCAAAGTACCTAACCTCTGATTGATATAAAAATAAAAAAAAAAAAGAAAAGAAAACATTCTTAACTCTGTGATTGATGAATCTTGCTTCAACTGTTTCTGGCTTCTTTTGTTGAAATGCCTAGATTTTTACTCTGTACATCTGGAGCTGTGTCTCCTGGGTGTTAAGTGGTATAATAATGTTTTAAACAATAAGGAACTCAATAAATGAACATTTTCTTCTTTGCTGGCTATGAGGACAGATTCACAATCAACTCTATTGTGTTTTTAAAGAACATGTTATATCTGTGCACATCTTAATGAACTCCTTTATTAAAAGTACTTTGAATTTGAAATTGACTACAAATGACTTATTATTTGGTTAAATATCTATAGACTTTAATTTGAAGACAAATTAAATGTATGCAGCTGATACATCTACATTTATTTTATATAAATTGAACCTGTATCTTATAGCTTAGTAGCTGTATATATAAAGCAAATTGAATTGAATTGCAATTGAATTTCCAGATATGTTTCTTCCATTTCAGTTCAATGATCAAATAGGGGACATGTTACAGGAGCTAACAGCCATGCTGTTAAAACAAAACAAAACAAATCAAAAGGGAAAATCAAAAACAGGATTTGTAACTATCTGAGAGCTCATGTGATGCAGCATACTTCTTGAATTTAATCAGAATTTGTGGCTCCACGGGGTAGTTCTCTGATCACTTAGGAACTGGTCTGTAATACAGGTTTTAATTTATCAATATTGAGAATTGTGACCACACACCAATCAGAATAACTCGTGTTATGTGAATGCCAATATAATATTCTATATTTATGTGCCATAGAAACAAAAGAAATTCTTATCTGGGATATTGAGCTGTAAAGACTACACTAGTGAATAAGATTGAAAAAACAAACCAGAAACTGTCTACACAAAGTAAAATAATGTAGATGGATGATGTCTTTGTTTTTTTGTTTTGTTGTTGTTGTTGTGTGCTAATTCCTTCTTGTGTCTGTTTTGCACATTTTTTCACTTTTTTATTATTTTTTAAAATTTTTATAGTTTATTCACTTTATGTCCTGATTATAGTCCCCTCCCTGATCTCCTCCCAGTCTCACCCTCCCTTCCTTTTTCCTCCTATTCTTCTCCCATAGACTGCAGAAAAGGGGATCCCTCCTCCACTACCATCTGATCCTAACCCATCAAGTTTCATCAGAACTGCCTGGATCCTCTTCCACTGTGGCCTGGCAATGCCACACCAGGGGAAAGTGATCAAAGAGCAGGTATCAGAGCATGTTACATGATATAACATATACTATAATCCATTCATGACCAATAAAGCAGCTAAAGGATGTCCACATTGCAGGGTATATTAAAATGTGAATCTCGAAAGTCTTTAATAATGCTTTTTCTATTTTGGGTAATTTTTTAAATGAGAAATTGGCAACAATGTTTTTCATACTCCCTTACTTACTATATGACGTTTACTTAGCATGAAAGTTATTTTAAATACTTGAGGTATCCTAAAACATAGTTTTAACCTAAAATGTAACAATTGTAGTTAGGTAGGATTTAATGCCCAGTCTTTATCTATGAAAAATCATATTTTGTTTTTCTTAAATGATAGATACTGTTGAACATTAATTAAAAAATTTCAATAAATATTACATGCTTAAGAATAGAAACTGAATATTAATGCAGCTTAAAATTTTTCCACAACAAACTCTCACTCTCTCACTTTTATGCTGTATTTAATATATGTAAGAAAAAAACATATATCTTATATCAGTATGTGACTGATTTTTTAGGACAGGATCTCACAATCCTCTGGCTGCACTGCAGCTTTCTATGTAACCGAGGCTAGCTAAAAATTCATGAAGATGTGCCAGCTTCTGTCCGCAGAGTGCTGAGGTTAAATGCATGCACCACCACATATGAGCAACACTTAACTTTTAAAAATAAGTTTTAAATTAACAAAAAGAATATAATGCTTATTATTTCAAATTGGAAAATGGAAGAAATGAAAAACTAATACTGTTATAGCTAAAGTTTAAAAAAAAAATTACATTGCTTTTTGGGATATGTGATGTGATTATATTAAAGGAAACACATAGCCCTATATGTTTGCATTTGCTATTTTTTTATCCTTCCCACTTCATATTAAAACTATATATAAACACAATTACAGTTTGTATAGATTAAAATTCTTTACTATGTAATCTTTGAGACATTTTTGATGAAGTTATTATATACTATATTTTAGGTACACAAGAAAAATTCATGCTATAATGCACTATTTCCTTGACTCATTTGTTATGTTTGGTAACCATAGCACATATTTAAGATATTGTAAAGCAAATTACATGAGATTGGGGAAGTAATAAAGGAATAATGGTGATGATATGCTTTGGAAGAAAAATGCAGTCTATAGATAATACATTTATATTGATCATATCTGAATCCTGTTCTCAATTCTCTACCAAATTTACTAATATCTGTCTGTACTGTACTGCATCAGATACCTAAGAAAAATCAAATGATGTGGTGTCATGGTTATTTTTCTGTAACAGTTCATTCTTTCTAACTGGAGTGTCTCTAGAGAATGCCTAACTGTGTTTAGTAGAGAACATTTCTTACCGGATTTTATTGAGGACCAAACTGAGATTACAACACTGTGTTCCTAGACAAATTATCTCAAAGTCAGCACTGTGGAGACAAAGTGTATTCTCTCCTTGCACTATGAAATCTCTGTTGTCAACTATGGTACTTCAAGTTCTTTTGTGCTATACCTTCTCTTCTAGTTCATAGAATGTACCAGAGCTAATGTGTGCAAATTTAACATCAAACTATGATATGTAGAGTGAGGTGGTAGAAGGAACAATAACAGACCAAATCTGATGGGTTTTGGTTTTAACATATTAAATGACGCTAACAAATCCAACATCCAGAATGATCCAAACAGATTAGTGCTGGGAAAAAAGAGAGAGAACATTTGGTTATAATAGGTCTCAAAAGATAACATGTATGTATAGCTTCTACTTTGATACTTCTTTACATTGGGAATTCCAATCAAGATGGAATTTCTCTGTATTTCTTTGAAAAGCCACCATGTAATATATTGAATGGTTCAGTCACTTTGGCTTAACAATTGGTGCTGTCTGATATTTTCACCTTTCCCTTTGCATCTCTCTTTTTAAAGGCGTCTCTAACTGAGAATTCTTTTCATAACCAGTCCAGGCTTATTTTATATGAATATGTTTTTGTTTTAATGCAGGATATGAGGCTGCTTTAGATGGTTCACAGCAGCTATCAATAATGTGTCTCATACTGTTGCAGGGGTGTGATTTTTACCAGCTGCAGATAGTTTAGTCTGGGAACTCTTGAGAGGATATAAATGCGTGAGCCCAGAGAGGACTTTTTGTTGGCTATTGCTGTCCTCCGGCTGTTGGTGATCTCTTGCTATTATTGGTTCTTATTGTTGTATTTGTTATTGCTGGATGACTCAGTTGCTCAATTGCTTGTTTGTTTTTGATAGATTGCTGGTTTACTAGTTTGCTGGCTTGCTGGATAGTCTGAGAAAGATGACTGGAATTACCTGTCGAAATCCCATATCCCTGATCAGCAGGAAGCAGTTTATAAACGTCTGTGCTGTCTTTCTACTCTAACTTTCTTTCTGGCTTACCTATTGTTGGGAGGTTCGAAGGAATTTGGATGAAGAAAGGTGATAGATATAAGAACCCAAATAAAGTATTGTTTAAAAATATGCCTACAGGTTTGGCATATAAAAAGATCATTTATGTGAAAATAAGTGGGGGAAGATGGAAAATTTTTAAATTATGTCACCTTTCTCATGGTTGATTTGAAGCAGTAATAATAATTATTAGAGAAACAAATGTTATCATGTAAGTAGTAACCATGCATATAGGACATACAGAAGCAGACAAACAGGCAACAAACAGCTAAGGTATCAACCGAGATCAGCAAAGATAGAGAAGACAAGTGTTAGGAGATAGTGGAACAGAAAGAAAACTGGGGAAGTCTGAGAGAGAAACTAAGAAAATGAAGAAATAAATGTGGACACAATTAAAGACAAATTGTTTATAATTCCATTATTTATTTTGTTACATTGCTAAACCTGAGGACTTTTATCAATTAAATTTATTATTCTCTACTTTATACAAAACCAAACTTCCAGTGTTATGGGTGTAATTATAACTATTAAAACATATATTTAAATAACCACCATCACCACCAGACATAGAATCTATTCAATAAAGAAAAAAAAAACCAAAATGCTCCTTCTTTGTGCTATTTTGTAGTAAGCCTCTGCTGACTAATTTTTAACATGGACAATGCTGCAGTACACACATTTTCATTATCTAAAAGCATATAAGCAACGTTTATATTTATAAGAACATGTTTATCCATCTGCAATCATCTTCATTATATTGAAACCACAGTACAGCTTAGATAAAGACTACATGTCATATTTACTTTTCTATTGAGATGAAGACACCACGACAAACAAATAAAGAATAAAGAGCTGACTGGAGACTATGGTTTCAGAGGATGCATGACCATCTTCCAGCATGGAGGGAGAGCACTGCAACAGGAAGGCAGGCATGATATGGTGCTGGAAGAGTAGCTGAGAGCTAACATATTTCTTTGCAAGTAGAAGGCAGAGAGAGAGAGAGAGAGAGAGAGAGAGAGAGAGAGAGAGAGAGAGAGAGAGAGAGAGAGAGAGATCTTTGAATTGCTTGCATGCCCATGTTGTCCTGTTCATCATCCTGAACATTTTATGTATGCTAGCTCATTTGATTTTGGATGCTGGACTCATTTCTTTATGAATTAATTGTCTTGTCGCTGAATGGATAAGGCATTTTCAGAGAAATTCAAGTTATATCAACAAAGATATATGATTCTTGTGTTCTACAGGCTTGTCCCCACCAAGTACTAAACATATAGTTTTGCTAACTCATAGAAGAGATGGCTATAATAGTATTTCACCCAGGCATGTCATGGAACACTTATAGTCAACATGAAACCCCTACAGCTTTGTCCAGTAGATTACTAGAAGTGAAGGCAGAAGCAATGGATCCATGAACACAGCTAGTGAGATTCCAGCCTGAGCTGCAGAACCCATGGCAGGAGGCAGAGGACTGCATATCTGGGAAGGTCCTAGTTGAGAAGAGAGATAAAATGGTGGTAGCTGTGACTCCTGCACTGGGGAGTAGGCCATGGACGGAGGTGGATTTGATTTGCCTCATCTTATAGGATGTCTCCTCTAGTCAGGGAAAAGATGAACCTGAGTGAGGCAACCTAGAAGCAGGAAGAATTTCATGGTATTTACTCACTTATAAGTGGATATTTGCCATACAATATAGGATAAACATACTACAATCTACAGACCTAAGGAAGCTAAATAACAAGGAGGACTGTTGATATAATGTTCTTTTGGAATGTATACACCTTACCCTTGTTCATTCAGATGCTGATTTCTCTCCCCCACTCTCTGGTTTCAATCCAGACATTGTATTGTGATACTTATTCTGAGCATCACCTGTCTCAATGTTGTGTAAACATGCCAAAATAAAACAACCAGCCACTATGTTCAGCAATGGAGAGGAAGGAGTAGGAGGGAGAAAGGAGGAGCCAGAGGAGGAGAAGGAGTGGGAAGTAGAAGAGGAGGAGAAGTAGCAGGAGAGAAGTGGTGGTGGTGGTGGAGGGGAGAGGAGAGGTCTTGGAATGAAGTGGAGAAATGAACCAGACCTAAGTTATCACTAAAAGTAAGTATACTGTGGGGAATGTGAATGGCAGGAAACCATGAGGGCTTGGAGGTTTAGGATGACGTAACGATTGCCCAGCATTGTGTTCTAGGTTAACTAAATAAATCCTAGTCCCTGTGTGATGATTTGGTTATACAGCTGTTTATGATTAACTGCAGAATTACTAAAAGATATATCAATAGTAAACATGAATGGGTAAAAAAAAAACAGAGGACCCTGGGAAGTATGTTTAATTCTCATCTAGAAAGAAAACAGGATAGACACCTGAAGCAGTAGAAGAGAGGGAACAGGATGGGAGCCTACCACAGATGTCCTCTAACAGACTCCAACCAGCAGGGGACCAAAACAGATGTAGAGATTCTCAGCCAAACTTTGGGCAGAGCACAGAGAGTCTAAAGAGGAGATAGAAAGATCAGGAGGGGACAGGAGCTCCACAAGGAGACCAAAAAAGCCAACAAATCTGGGCCCAGAGAAGCCTGCAGAGAGTGATGCATCAACAAAAGACCATGCATGGAGAGGACCTAGACCATCTACTCAGATGAAGCCCATAGGCAGCTCAGTTTCCATGTGTGTTCTCTAGTAAAGGGAGCAGGGGCAGTCTTTGCCTTGTTTTCCTGATCTTTGATCACTTCCTAGTGGAGGGGCAACCTTGCCAGCCCTCAGAGGAAGAGGATCCAGGCAGTCCTAATGAAACCTGATAAGCTGGAGTCAGATACTAGGGGAGCTAGGGGAGGAGGACTTTCCCTATCAGTGGACTGGGAGGGGGGGAGAGAGGGAGGCAGTATTGGACCAGAATGAGATGAGGGAGGAGGCTGCAACCAGGATCCAGTGAAAATAAATAGTTAAAACAAAGATCCAGGATCTGTAAAATTTCGTGGGAAGGTATGAAGACAGCAAGAAATAAGAGTTCATGTAAAATGCAGCCTTATCCCATTGGCTATACTCTCTTGTCATATTGAACATCACTTCAAATCATATACACAAAAGTTAAAGCCTTAATAGTTTGAAGATGATGATTATAAACAAAACAAAAAAACTAGGAAAAAATATTAAATATAAAGTATAGCCTAGACCTTCTGAGAAAAAGTAGCAATAGTGGTTGCAATTGTTTCTTCTTTTCTTTTTTCTTCTATTATAATGTTATCCCATACAAACTCTTCTAAATTTCTTCCCATATGGTCTTACATATTTAAATTCCTAAAGCTTCTTTGTTAATACAGATATATAATCTAGCTTGTGATATTATTTTCATTTTTTTGTGTATTCAAGTGTACATCAAAACTTATTTTACAAATCTGCTAAATAACGCCTTTCATATTAACGTGCATTAACTGGCATGTGTATCTCATTTATTATAGCTGTCTCCAAATACCTCAATATTATTCTTGTTTTGTGTGATAAGTACAAAGTCATGTACGTCTTGATGAGTAACAGTTTTTGCGTTCCAAACATATACCCTTATTATTATACTACAGACTCCTGGGTCATCAGATAAATTGATGCCCTCCATTTCTAACAGCTTTTGTCTCAACTGTATCATATGGAAGATTTTACACGTGGAAATGGCCCTTGAGTTAATCACTACCTAGTGCATATCATATGACAAATCATTGGCTTGTAATCAGGAGAGGAGGGCAGGATTAATTCTGAGAAGGGGTGATCAGTGGGACTAGAAATGTAAGGTACTTGGCAGAGGGCAGGAAGTAATAATAAATATAGGGGAAGTTAGTAAGACTTGGGGAGAACAAGAGCTCCACAAAGATCAAACTGAGCAGGGCACAAGGGTCTTATATGGGAGAGTTTCTCCAACCAGGGACCATGTATAGATATGGCCTAGAACCCCTGCTCAGATGTTGCTCATGATAACTCATTGGTGAACTGAAGACCCTAGTAAGGGAAACAGGGGCTGTTTCAGTCTTGAGCTTGATGGCTGACTCTTGGACCCTCCCCCATACATGCCAGGGAGTAACAGCCTGGCTAGATCCCGGGGGGAGGACATTGCAGCCAGCCCTGAGGAGACAAGATAATCTGGGGTCAGATGGAAGGGGAGGAGAGCCTCCCCTGTTGGTGGACTTGGAGGGGGGTGGGGAGGAGAAGAGGGAGGGTTAGGGAGGGTGGAAGGGAGTGACGGAGGGGGTTACGCATGGGATGCAAAAAACCTAACCTGTGATTGATATAAAAATAAATAAATTTATTAAAAAAGAAATGTAAGGTACTTATTATACAGTGGTGTTTTTATCATAATTTAAGGGCAATTTCTGACAATATCAAACTGTAGGGGATTCCAAACTTCATGATTTGTTGTTTTCATACTGTTCAACAAGCTCTGAGACAGGCACTGCACTCTTCCCACTGGCTTTCCAGAATGTTCCGCTGCATATGCAGATGCTTCTGCTGTGCCTCTGCTACCTGAGAATGCATATTGATCTGAGAGGCATTTCTCTTGATCCTCCCTGTTTTACCCTGCTTTCTCATTCACATTTCAAGTCTTTGATTTCTCACTTTATATAACAGCTTGCCAATCTTCAAGAATCAACTCATCCATCAGCTTCACAGAAAATATCCCATGACATTCATAAGCCAGTTATGTCATGCACAACTCTGGGTCAGCTACTTTTGCAATAACCTCCAATAATTCATGAGTACACTTCTATTGTAAAGGGTAGAACTCAAGAGATTTCCTTAAAACCACTTATATCTATCTTATTATAGAAAAAAATATTTTCTGGACATAACTGAGGGGAAGATTAGATGACTGAATTTAACATAGGCCTGAAAAGCAAATATCCACTTTAGAGTATCTTCAGTAGCTGTCTCCTCTTTCTAAGGCTGATTTTTCTGTAATCCCCTAATATTTGCAACACTTAACACTATGCCTAGTCCTGAAATTTTTGTCATCTAAAATCTGACGCTATGTCTGTCAAACTGAGGCATAATTTATGAAAAGGAAATATGACATTTATTCCCTCTATTGTAAGAAATTAAGAAGATTTAATACTACTTCTTAAACCCCCAATGCTATACTTGTGGATTGATTTTGGTCCAGGAAAGTGTATAAATATTTAATGTTGTACTCCTAACTCTGGTTGTTTTAATTTTTTCTTTCAGTCTTTCTTAGTTCTTTACTACTGTGAAACTACAGTCCATTACTACAACTATCATTACAATGAATAGGAATATCTTTCTATATTTCTCATAACATCTTTAGTAAAATATTATCTACAGTCACTTTTCTGGTTACTTTTATTCATATCTGCTATCATGGAACACACATAGACATGATGTATATTAGATATATTTATTACTAAAGTATGGTGTGAATATACATTAAAAGTTATATTTTATCTTTTCACATTCCCTGAAGTGAAATGCTGCAGCTAATAAGATGCTGTGAGAGGAGAAGAAATTTAGTATTGATGGGCACTCAGGGGACAAAAAAAAAAAAAGCCTACCATTCCCCATGTCTGTGTTTTAGCTGTTTTAGCATGAGATGTGAATTGTTCTTGAAGTTTCACTCTTTAGTCTGAAGGCTATAAAAAAGGAATAAAAAATAGAAATTCCAAAAACTTATAATTATAATCATTTAAAAGCTTGCTTTGAATCTTGAATGTTCTGTCAGATTTCCAATAAAATTACAAATAGTCACATGTACCCCCTTTTTCATCCAAATGGGGAGTAATATTTGAAAACATCTTAAAATTATTCTCCCTATGAAGTAAGAGAGAAAGTGATTACTTCTAGAAACACTCTCAAAATTAGCCCTTTGTGAAAAAAGTACACATTATAAAACTGTTGTATATATTGATAACTCTTTAATATGGAAGATAAAATAAACAGAGCATGTACATTTTATACAGTAAAAAATCAAGTTTATTAAAGCAATGCTTTGTCAGGTAATGCTTAATCCCCATTGATCTACCCACTTCCCTTTCACCTTTCTCTCTATACCTCTGTTAGAGTCAACATTATAGCCTACTGAGACCCTGCATTTTAGGAAACAAATTTGGGTTATTAAAAAATCACACAACCGTTAACCCACAATAAGACACTTTTAGTTAAGGTTAGTTGATAAAAAGCAGTTTCAGAAGAGAGTAGGGAAAAAATAAGGGCAGTGCTACAAATTATATAATAGAACCTAGAACTCAAGCATATGCAGTTTCATATTTAGAACCTTTCCAAAGAGCATTTTTATAATAGAACTGCTTTCTATTTAGATCTGTATCATCCTTGGATGGCTTGTCTTCTTCCAATCCTCTGAGGACATTCTCAAAATAATAGTGACACAAAAGCCTCAGCATCCTTTGGTGGTAAAAGTCCTTTGTGTACAAAGATGCTGCTGCAGCTGGCCCATTCTCAGGAGACCTTCATCATGGCTGTTTTTAATGTCTCTTTGCCTTTCAACTTTTAAAGTGAACTCTCAAGGAGGTGAGAATAAATGTGATTCTCATAAATTTGAAATCAACTTTTAAAGTGAACTCAAAAGAAGGGGAGAATAAATGGCATTTCTATAAATTTGAAACTGGCCCAGCTTGCTCAGTCATCTCTGCCTGCCTGATATGTAGTTAGAGATCATTTTCTATATTTGTAGAACAAACAGGAGAGTTTTGTGATGCTGGAAAAACTCTAATTTTCTTTACAATCTTATTTTATATAATTAACAACCAACAATTATTCCACCTTCTTCTATTTTAGTTTTTCTTTCCCTTGAACTTTTTATTGTTTCGTTATGGATCCAGTCTCCAAACACATTAACATCGAAGTTTAAAGTTCAGTCTATAACACAGCCTATGGGAATGAACAGTACACATTCTCCTAGTTGTCAAGCCAGTAACAATATAGAATGAAATTTGTATAAGAATCTGAATCTGAATAGATTAGGTATGACTATTCAATAGCTTATTATTCTTTCCATTGAAAGTTCAATTTTATGTGTATTGTATATGTATATTATATTTTATATATGTATATAAGTGTAGAAGTATGTATATATATACATATTTGTATGCACATATACATACACACTTATTTGGGCTAGTGATGCATGAGAGCTTACATATGGAGAGAGGAAGATAAGTTGGTTCTTTCTACCATCTGGGTCCTGATGATTGAATTCAGGCCATCAGGTTCTGCAGCAAATGTCTTAACCAACTGAGTCATCTCCCCAGCCCTTCCTTGTGAATTTTAATATAAAAATATGAGTATGACTATACTTGTAAGAGTCAAAATATATTTCCCCCTATAACAGTATAATTTTTTATCATATTGCTATGGATTGAATAAAAAGCAGTTTCTGATACATTTTTAGATGTTAGTAGAAGAGAAAAATAATCTCAGACATTGTTAAATCTGTTTTATTACTGATATTTTCTCTTTTTTCTTTATTCTTCCTTTTATAGATAAGGTTCTTTTCTCATACAATATATCCTGAATTTAGCTTTTCCTCTCTCTATTTCTTCCAGTTACTTCCTCTCCCCTCATACTTCTGTCTCTTAATTGAAAGAACAGGCTTCTAAAAGATACAACAAAATATGACAAAATAAAATGTAACAACATGATATGAAATCTATCATATCAAATTTGGACACAGCAAACCAAAAGGAGAAAAAGAATCCCAAAAGCAGGCACAAAAGTCAGAGACTCACTTGTTCTGAGCCTTGATTCCCATAAATAAAGATAAAAGCTGTAATATATACTTAGAGGAACTTGTAAATTCCCATGAAGACCCATGTAGGCACTGTGCTTGCTGCTTCAGTCTCTGGGACCTCATATGTATCCTGTTTATTTGATTCAGAGGGCCTTGCTCTCTTAGAGTTTTACATCTCCTCTGGTTCTTAACATCTTTCTGCCTTTTGAAAATTTGCATGTGTTTCCCTTTGCCAACAACTCAATTGAATGCATCCCAATTATGCCACAGAAAACCTCACCTAAATGGGTAGATGAGACTGTATCTTTTATTACAAGAAGGCATCATAAGGAAC
Source organism: Pachyuromys duprasi (assembly GCA_028658305.1). Lineage (NCBI taxonomy): Eukaryota > Metazoa > Chordata > Mammalia > Rodentia > Muridae > Pachyuromys > Pachyuromys duprasi. The sequence continues at coordinate 83,867,448 of CM053744.1, read as the reverse complement.
ACTTTCAAATATTTTACAGTTTGTCCTGCACTAGGCTTCCACAGGAACCTGTAAATCATCCAGTGACAGAGGTTTCCTTCAGTAGTCTCTTCTTCCACCTCATCACCCTTTGTACTTGAACTCCAAACTCCGGTTCCCTCCTTTAAAATCTATTCCATTGCCCCCTCCCAGGGAAATTCATGCACCTCTACCCCAACACACCTTTACTTAACCTTATTGGGGAAGAAATGTAGCTTCTCTATCATTTCCGTAATGCCTAGTATCTGCTTATAAGTGAATTGTGTACGATATGCATCTTTCTGATGGATTATCTTACTCAGAATTTTTTTCTTGTTCCATCCATTGTCCTACACATTTTACGATGAGTATTTTAAAAGCTGCGTATTAATCCATTGTGTAAATGTGCCACATTTTGTTTATCCATCATTCGTTTGAGGGACTGAGGTTGTTTTCACTTTCTGGCTATTAAAATAAAGCTACACTGAACACCATTTATCAAAAAGAATGCAAATTAATTTCTCACTTTAAGTGTCATATATCCTTGCATTAATTAATTTACTAATATTTCAAGTAGGTACTAAAATTATCCTAAATATCTCTTTCACCAAATGTAGGAAAATAACTTGGAAAAATCAGCATTCTTCACAATAAGCATTCCCCCCATGACTGGAGCGATGGCTTACTGGACACATACTTCTGTTACAGTGGGCAGGATCTGAGTCCCAGCATCTACATCAGAGAGCTCACACCCACCTATAATTCCAATTTTGGAGGAATCTAATACCTCCAGCCTCTGTATCTACACTCACTTATACACACACAAACACACACACACGCAAACACACACACACACACACACTGTCTCTCAAAAAAGTACAAATTAGTATTTAAAACAGAAGTCTTAACTTAATAAGATGGTAAGGAAATCAATTCACTCTAATAAATGCTACACTTGACAATCCCCCAGCAAGCAACATACCAAATGCAGAAGAATTTAAAGATGTTCCTTTAAGATCTGTCTAAGGAAAGGAGAGAGTCAGCTCTACCATCCTCATTTGAGCAAAAGGAACAAATAAACATGAAGTTGAATAAGAGAAAATGGAAACAATCTCATTTAATATGATCCACATAGGAAAATCATAACGACTCCACAAAGCTGTTAGAAATTGTGAGTTTATTACCATATTCTCTCCCTAATCTTTTCTCTCCGAGTTCTGTTTGATCCAAATATTCCAGTGTTTTCCATGTCACCCAACAATAACTCTCTATTCTATGTCTCCTTCCTAGGGTGAGTTAATCTTCCTCTCCCTTATTCTATCTCTAAAATTTGTGGTTATATCTATTGCAGCAGCTTCAAAACTAGGTGCCAGTTAGTGAATTGTGTAGGATCTCGATAAAGGAGAAATGTGTGTGTGTGTGTGTGTGTGTGATACAGTACATATGGGAAAATGATCTAAGTGTAAATTGTAATAATTGGGGAGACAGAGCCCCAGTTAGACATCTTTCATCACCAAATGGGGCCTCCAGTACCAGTAACGGTCTTAAAGGGGATGTTTCCATCAATTTCCTCATCTCAGTGCCCTACGAATATTGTGTGAGAGGAAGCAGAAATATTGTGAGGGCAAGAGGGGAGAGAGAACAACACGGATACAAGTCCCTCTCAACACAGCAGAACAGGGGCACATATGAACTCACAGACACTAAGGCAGCATGTGCTGGGCCTGCACAGGTCTGTGCCAAATGGAATCCTAGAGTACAGGGAAGTAAGACACAAGCCCCTATCTCTAACTCCAATGAATATTCACTTAGTTTTCTCCAAAGGAGTCTCATTGGGTATGCAAACCACTCTTCAGGCCAGTACCCATTACCAGAAATAGATGGTCAATATAAAACAAGCAGAATGGTATTTTTGAAGTTGTTTGTTATTATTGTTTGCTTGTTTTTGACTCATAATGCTTTATTTGGCCTTTAAAAAAAAACTACTCTACAAGACTACTGCTTATACAATATGGTTTCCAATTTTGATTTTTTTAGGGGATTTCTCTGAGTGCCAGAGTGTGTGTCTTTGAGTCTGTCTACATCTGCTGTGGTTTTTTTCTTTTTCTTTTTCTCTATTTATGTGTTCATTTGTTTGTTTTCTCCTACTCAAGTTTGTTTGCTTTTAGTTTACTTTATTATTTTTTAGATGCCTGTTTGTTTTCTAATAAGTGAGAGCAAGAGGAATGTGATTTGGGTGGGTGGAGAAGTGGAAAATCTGGACAAAATTGGAAGGGGCAAATATAACAATAATATATTATTTAAAAACGTATTTCAACAACAAACAAACAAAATCTAAAAACAAAAAAGAAATTGTTAGTCTATATAGAATATTAAATAAGCATACAGAACTCAGAGAATTTCTACAGTTTTTCTCCATTAATTTATTTAATTACTTTACATCCTGATCACAGACACCTCCCTTCTCCCTTCCCAGTCCTACTCTTACATCCCTGTACCCCCATTCCCCATCTCCTTCTCCTCAAAGAAGGGTACCAACCCATCCAGGCACATCAAGTCACAGAAGGACTTAAGACTTCCTCTCACAGTGAGGGCAGACAAGGCAGCCCAACTATGGAAAAGGATCCAAATGCAGGCAACAGAGTCAGAGACACCCTGTCTCCAACTGTTAGGAGGCCCACCTGATGATCAAGATGCCCATTGGCCATACATGTGAAGGGTTGTAGGTCCAGTCCATAGAACCAAAGAGTATTTCTATAGTTTATAAGAAAGAAATTGAGGATATCAAAAAAAGAAACAATATCCCAGACTTACATATACATATGTATATATATAATAAATATTGATATAATGTTAATAATATCCTAAGTAATATTCAGAGTCAATACTATGTTGCCTAACATTCAGAAATTATTCACATAGTAATAAACAGCCTTGCCAGGCCACAGAAGAAGACAATGCAGACAGTCCTGATGAGACCTTATATGCTAAAGGTCAGCTGGAAGGGGAGGAGGACCTCCCTTATCAGTGGACTAGGGAAGGGGTATGGGGAGAGAGAGAAGGAAAGGGGTTGAGAGGAAAGGAGAGAGGGGGCTGCAGCTGGGATTCCAATTGAATAAAGTGTAGTAAATGATAATAATATCAAAATAAATTAAAAACTGTAACAATCAGAATTTTAAAATCAGATTACAAAAGACCCAAATAGGTACATTCGCTTTGGACAAAATAATAGAGCTAGTGGCATTACACTGCTCATCTCAATCTTTACTACAGTGATAATAAAATCAGAACAGCATGAGCAGCATGAAAGACAGATGCTTAGAACAATGGTACAAGAAAGAAAGCCTGAAAAGGATTCCGAGAATTTAGAGGCATCTGACTTTTCAAAAAAGATTGTAAACCATAGAGGAGAAAGAAGTTCTCTTCAACAATTTTTATTGAAAAACTGAACACTTACATACTGTTAGAGCTAATTAAATTTTATTTCTAACCATAGGCAAATACGTAAAATGGTACCAAGCCTTAAATGTTAAGACCGGAAGCCAAAATCTTTCTAGAAGAAGGCACAGAAAAAAACCTACCAAAAACAAAATTAAACCAACAAAAACAAACAAACAAACAAAAAACCCTACATAGTCTGGAAAGTAGCCTTTTCATATGACCATAAAAACACACAGAATATTTTTTTAAATAAAGATTAATTATGTACCTAAGCATATTTCAGATATATGCCTAGGAGTGGTATAGCGGGATCTTGAGGCAGCACTATTTCTAATTGTCTGAGAAAGTGCCAGATTGATTTCCAAAGTGGTTGTACAAGTTTACATTCCCACTAGCAATGGAGGAGGGTTCCCCTTTCTCCACATCCTCTCCAGAATGTGTTGTCACTTGAGGTTTTTATCTTAGCCATTCTCATGGGTGTAAGGTGAAATTTCAGGGATTTGATTAAGGACACTGATGACTAAGGACACTGAGCATTTCTTTAAGTGTTTCTCTGCTATTCTATAATCCTCTATTGAGAATTCTCTGTTTAGCTCTGATCCCCATTTTTGAATTGGATTACTTGGTTTGTTGTGCTCAACCATGTTCTTAGCAGCTCTATTTGTAATAGCCAGAATCTGGAAACAACCTACATGTCCCACAATGGAGGAATGGATTCATAAATTGTGGTACATTTACACAATGGAATACTACTCAGCTACTAAAAACAAGAAAATCCTGAAATTTGCAGGCAAATGGTGCGAACTAGAAAAGATCATCTTGAGTTAGGTAACTCGTAAGACACACATGGTATAAACTCTATAAACTCACTCATAAGTAGTTATTAGACATATAGTATAAAATAAACATACTAAAATCTATAATCTTAAAAAGCTAAACAACAAGGAAGACCCTAGGGAAGATGTTCAACTCTCATTTAGAAGGGCAAATGCAATAGACATTGGAAGCAGGAGAAGACAGGGAACAGGACAAAAGCTTAATATAGACAGCTTCTGAAATACTCTACTGACTGAGGTATCCAAGCAAAGGCTGAGACCCATAGCCAAGCTTTGGGCAGAGTGCATGGAATATTATGAAAGAAGGGGGAGATAGCAAGATCTGGAGGAGACAGGAGCCCCCAAAGGAAATTGAGCCAAAACAAACAAAGAAAACAAACAAACAAACAAAAAAAACTTTTCAGTATTACACAGATGTTCATTGTGACTGCAAACAAAAAATGTTTTCTGTGGTTCAAAAATTAAAGTATACCAGTGCCTTACAAACCATGGTTTCTGCTTTAAAAAGATCCTTTACTGGACATGTAATATCGATTTGTTACCCTTGATAAATTTTTGGAGTTCAGCAAATAGCCTTAGTCAGTAGAAACATTTCTCTGAATATACTTCTAAAGTTTATCTCTCTTGGAGGGGAAGGAACTCCACAAGGAGAACAACATGGGCAAAAAACCTGGGCCCAGAAGGTCCTGTTGAGATCAATACTCCAGCCAAGGACCATGCATAGAGAGGACCTAGACCCACTGTTCAGAGGAAGTCCATAGGCATTGCAGTCTCCAAGCGGGTTCCCTACTAAGGAGTACAGCGGTTGTCTCTGGCATAAACTCAGTGGCAGGCTCTTTGATCACCTCCCTCTAGGGGATACAGCCTTCCCAGGCAACAGAGGAAGATGATGCAGCCAGTCTTGATGAAACCTGATAGGCTAGGGTAAGATAGAAGGGGAGGAGGAGGTCCTTCCCTATCAGGGGACTAAGGAAAGGGCATGGGGGGGGGGAGAAGAAGAACAGTGGATGGGACTGGAAGAGAGGAGACAAGGAAGAGGGTGGCAGCAGGGTATAAAGTGAATAAATTATAAGATATAAATAAAATTAATAATAATAAAACTGGGCCCTGGGGACCCTGCAGAGATTGATACCCCAACCAAGGACCACGCACATTGAGGACCTAAAACCCTGCTCAGACATAGACCACAGACTCAGCCTTCAAGTGGGATTCTTTGTAAGAGGAGCATGAGCTCTCTCTGGCATGAACTCAGTGACAGGCTCTCTGATCACTTCCCCATGGGAGGGTGCAGCCTTGCTCAGCCACAGAGGAAGACAATGCAGCCAGTCCTGCTAAAACCTGATAGGCTAGGGTCAGACAGAAGAGGAGGAGGACCTCCCCTCTCAGTGGACTCAGGCATAGGGGAAGAAGATGAAGGGAGGGGGAGATTGAGGGGAGAGGAGGAAGGGGGCCACAGGTGGGATACAAAGTGAATAAATTGTAATAAATAATAAAAATTTAAGAAAAAAGATTAATTGTATCACTTCAAACAAAAAGGCTTTATCATAGCTGAGGAAAGAATTAACAAAGTGAAGAGACCAACCAAAATAGGTAAAACATTTTATTGAATTACCATATGGTACAAGGTTAATTACCAAAACTTATAAGTATATTATAAGCTCAAAGGCTAGTAAACAAATGTATCCATGGGGGATAAGAGGGGAGAAAGACAAATGGATGACAATGTAGAAAGCACATTAAATTAACCCAGAGTTTATGAATATATGCTTAGCTTACCTGTCATTTGGAATATATGCTTACCTGTCATTTGGAAAATTCAGACTAAAACTACAGTAAAATATCAGCTCACTTCTCTTAGAGTTGATTTCATTAAAAACACAGGTGACAATGTTGTTAAAGTTATATTAAAAAAAAAACAGGGAGCCTTTCTGTTAAAATATAAATAAGTTATTAAGGAAAACAATATGGGGATTTGTCAAAATTAGCAATGCAGTTGCCATATGATCCACCCACAATGTACTATGTATATATCAGTATGAATTACATTGCCATATGCAACACCGAGTGACAATCCTGATTATATGGCTATGCTAGTCACAGCAACTAACATCTGGCATCAATCCTAAGAAGATGTGATGTATGAGGAAATTTTGTGTACATGTGAAATATAATACTATCCAGAGACACACACACAAAAAGAGAAAATCTTACCACTCACCATTTGTTTCTCATCTTCTATTTTTGTGCTTATGTCTCAAAATTAAATGTCATATAAATCATGGCCTATCACTCTTCATGAGTTATTCTTTGCTTTATTACTTTGTCTTCCATCACAGAGATCACAGTCAGAATAAAAAACGTTACCCCTTGAACTTTCTGAGTAGTTTTTGTTCACTTTGACATTAGATGTTTATAATGGTGTGTTTACTAACACTGCGAAAAGGAATCCTTTTCAGTGATGGTGCACAATTGTTACTAATTAGACACAAACCCTCCTACAGAACTTCATGCTTTGAGGCATGTCTAACAGCTGATGGGAGTCTTAGAAGGTGTTTAAAATTTGAGAACTAAGACATAATCACTGGTTGAATCCTTCGAAGTATTTATACTGTGTTGACACTCATGACAAGCAATAAAGATGGGGAGATGATCACTTAAAGGAAGTAGGTGACTGAAGGCTTATACTTGACTGAATAGATATTCCTTCAGCCTGTAATGTTGAAGCTTTTTGTTTGTTTCTTTTCTGGCAACTCCGCTGTAACCTACACTGTACCACAACTTGCTGCTCCTGTCTATGATGTATTGACACCTTCAAAACCATGAAAGTAACTGTTTTACCCCTTAAGTTGTTTTTGTAAAGTATTTGGCCACAGACCTGACAAAACTAACTACTGTAGCTATACAAAACAGAACTTCTTATGTTGGTTTTCATATTTTTCTTATGTATGTGTAATATATTCTAAAATTTTAACTAAAACTTTCAAAACAACATGAAAATGTGTTCTTTGTATTCCTGCATCTTATATGGTTTCCTCACGTAATGAAAACTCTGTTTTTGTCTTGCATTTTTTGAAATACTATCTGATTCCCAATGAATGCTTACTCAATAGACAGCTAACGGGAACTTACTAATTATCTTTTCAAATATATTTTGAATTTACTTTCTTCAATAGTTCAATAAAGAAGTTAGAAATAAATCCTAGTGAAATTACAATATTTGAAACGAGAGAAAAAAATGACAAAAGACAGATTGATCTTAAGTGGAAAACTATAAGTATTATTTCATTTGCATCTAGAAATTTCTTTCACCATAAAACTAACCCATAGCTAGTAATATTCAAATATTAATTCATTTTAATAATTATTAATAAACATAAGCTATATTTCTCATATATTACAACATATTCATTTGAGATGCTTCTAGTGAATGCTTCACTATCATATTATTCAAGAGAAAATTATTTATTATCTTGAGCCTTTTAAAAGAGATAATGCATTAATTTCAAGAGAGTTAAATTTTGAAGTCAACTTATGTCTATTTTGCTTACAGCTCATTTGACCCTTTACTTCATTGTTTTTTCACTAGTGTGGAACTCATCAGTCTTTACAGCCTAGTGAGCTAATCATAATAATATATATTGATATTTCATGAAATTAATTTAAAGAATCACACACTAATCTAATTAAACTTTATAAATGGAGAATTTTCAGGTGATAAAGCTGTATTTTCTGAAAAAAAAATCGTGAGTAGAATTGAAGTAAAAGATAACTAAATATTTGGCCCTGTCTGATGGAAAACAATTAAAAGAGGAAGGATCCAGAAAAGAGATGACTGGGACACAACCTAGAAACTAATAGAGTCAAAAAAAAATCTTAGGCATATTTAACTGATTAAAGATAAGATCACCATCAATGAGTTTAAAATAATGTGGAAGTGATTTATTCCCATTGAAAACAACTCTGAATTTCTTTTCTTTTCTTTTTTTTTTTTTGTTTTTTTTAAAATTTATTTATTTTTAAATCAATCACAGGTTAGGTACTTTGCATCCCAGGCATAGCCCCCTCCCTCATTCCCTCCCACCCTTCCACTCCCTCCCTCATCTCCCTCCTCCCCGCCCCATCCAAGTCCACCAACAGGGAAGGACCTCCTCCCCTTCCATCCAACCCCCACTCATCCTGTCTCCTCAGGGCTGGCTACAATGCACTCCCCTGGGATCTAGCCAGTCTGTCACTCCACAGCTTGCATGGGGGAGGGTCAAAGAGTCAGCCATCAAGTTCATGACTGAAACAGTCCCTGTTTCCCTCACTAGGGTCTTCAGTCCAACACCTAGCTATCAAGGGCCCCATCTGAGCGGGGGTTCCAGGTCACATCCACACATGGTCCTTGATTGTAGAAACCGTCTCATACAAGACCCCTGTGCCCTGCTCAGTTTGGTCTTTGTGGAGCTCTTGTTCTCCCCAAGTCTCACCAACCTCCCCCAGATCTATCAATACTTTTCACCCTCTGCCAAAGGCTTGATTGCGAGTCTTAATATCTGCTCTGATACATCTCTACATTGACCCCCTCCAGAGGTCCTCCTTGGCATGCT
>CM053744.1:83832474-83858085 GCA_028658305.1 Pachyuromys duprasi | reverse complement strand
CTGATCTTGGCTTAATTTAGGTAGGTGGAATCTCTCAAGAAAAATGTCCATTTCATTGAGGTTTTCAAATTTTGTGGCATATAGGCTTTGGTAGTAAGACCTAATGATTGTTTGGATTTCCTCAGTGTCTGTAGTTATGTCCCCCTTTTCGTTCGTTATTTTGCTGATTTGGACCATTTCTCTCTGCCTTTTTGTTAGTTTGGCTAGGGGCTTGTCTATCTTGTTGATTTTCTCAAAGAACCAGCTCTTGGTTTCATTGATTCTTTGAATAGTTTCATTCATTTCTAATATATTGATTTCAGCCCTGAGTTTGATTATTTCCAGCTGTCTGCTCCTCTTGGGTGTATCTGCTTCTTTTTTTCTAGGGCTTTCAGTTGGGCCAATAAATTGTTTGTATGAGATGTTTTGAATTTCTTCTTGAAGGCACTTAGTGCAATGAACTTTCTTCTTAACACTGCCTTCATTATGTCCCAAAGGTTTTGGTATGTTCTGCTTTCATTTTCATTGAATTCTAGGAAGTCTTTAATTTCGTTCGTAATTTCTTCCCTTACCAAGCTGTCCTTGAGTAGAAAGTTATTCAGTTTCCATGTATGTGCAGGCCTTTTGTTACTTCTGTTTTTGTTGAGGACCAGCTATAGACTGTGATGGTGAGATAGAATACAAGGGATTATTTCAATCTTCTTGTATCTGCTGAGGCTTGCTTTGTGACCAACTATATGGTCTATTTTGGAGAAGGTTCCATGAGGTGCTGAAAAGAAGGTATACTCTTTTGATCTGGGGTGAAAAGTTCTGTAGACATCTATTAGGTCCATTTGATTTAGGGTGTCTGTGTGTGCCCTTGTTTCTCTGTTTTGCTTCTGACCAGATGACCTGTCCCTTGGTGAGAGTGGAGTGCTGAAGTCTCCCACTATTAGGGTGTTGGGATCAATGTGTGATTTCAGAGTTAATAATGTTTGATTTACATATGTAGGTGGTCTTGTATTTGGGACATAAATGTTCAAAATTGTATGTCTTCCTGTTGGAATTTTCCTTTGACGAGAAGGAAGTGCCCCTCCTCATCCTTCTTGATTAACTTTGGTTGAAATTCTATATTAGATACTATGATTGCTACCCCAGCTTGTTTTCTGAGTCCATCTGCTTGGAAAATATTTTTGCAGCCCTTTACTCTGAGGTAGAGTTTATCTTTGTTGCATAGGTGTGTTTCTTGGATGCAGCAGAATGTTGGATCCTCTTTCAGTAACCATTCTGTTAGTCTGTGTCTTTTTTTGGAGAGTTGAGTCCATTGATGTTGATAGATAACAGTGACAAATGACGGCTATTTCCTTTTATTGTGGAGTTTGTGGTCTTACTGTGATTCATTGCTTTTTTGTTGTTGTTGTCATTTGGAAATTATGTGTATCATATATTTTCTTTGGTTTAGTTGTTTTTCGTTGGACTGAAGTTTTCCTTCTAATACCTTCTGAAGGGCTGGGTTGCTGTGTAGATATTGCTTAAATTTTGTTTTATCATGGAAAGTTTTTTTTTTTTTTCACCATCTGTGTTGATTGAAAGCTCTGCTGAGTATATTAGTCTTTATTGGCATCTGTGTTCCCTTAAAGACTGCATGATTTCTGCCCAGGCCCTTCTGGCTTTAATAGTTTCTGATGAGAATCTAGTGTGATTTTGATACCTTCCTATGTTACTTGACCCTTTTCCCTTGCTGCCTTTAATATTTTTTCTTTATTTTGTAGGTTTAGTGTTTTGACTATGATGTGACGAGAGGTATTTCTTTTCTGGTCTAGTCAATTTGGTGTTCTGTAGGCTTCTTGTATGTTTATGGACATTTCTTTTTAAGTTAGGATAATTTTCTTCTATGATTTTCTTATACATATTTTCTGGTTCTTGGCGCCTGGATTCTTCATTTTCATCTATTCTAATTATTCTTAGGCTTTGTCTTTTCATGGCATCCTTGATTTCTTGGATGTTTTTTGTTTAGGACTTTTTTGATTTTCTTTTTTCCTTGAGTGAGGAATCCATTTCTGCCAGTGTATCTTCAGTTCCCGAGATTCTTTCTTCCATCTTTTGTATTCTATTGGTGATGCTTACCTTTGTGGTTCCTGATCTTTTCTCTAAGTTCTCCAGTTCCAGGTTATTCTCCGTTTGTGTCTTCTTTATAGATTCTAATTCCGTTTTCATTCTTTGTATCGTTTCCTTCATCTGATTGACTGTGGCTTGTATTTTTTTGTTTGTTTCGTCTCTGTATAGCTTTAATTGTTCCTCTATGTTGGCAGACATATTCTTCTGAATTTCTTTAAGGGCCTTGTTCATTTCCTCTTTTTGTCCTTCTTTTCATTCCTCTAATATGTGCATAATCATAGCTTTAACATAATTTTTCTCTGTCTCTGCTGAATTAAAATCTCCATTGATTTTGGGTGTTTCTGGTGGGGCCACGGTGTCCTGATTTTTGTTGGGTGAGTTCTTATGTCTACCTTTGGCCATTTGTTTATATATAATCAAGGAGCTGTTTGTGCTTAAAGGCTGAACATCAGACTGGAACTGTCAATCTCTTGAGTCAGGAGTATTCTTCAGGAAGATCAAGGAGTTCCAGTGGTTTGATAGTGTGTGTAGTTGCCTCAGTTGAACTCTGTTGTGGGACCTGTGTGGCCAGCTTTGTGTTCTGTGGTAGAAGCTGTGAGCATCACAGGCTGGTCAGCCCTCTGGTCTGGAGGCTTGGCTCCCTACTCTGTATCAGAGGCTGAGTGTCCCAGTTTGAGATGGCAGCTGGGGTCACTGCTCTGGTCTGGAGGCTCCTTGCTTCTCAATCTGTCCCTTGGATACACACAGGGACTGGGGTGGTTGCTGGAGGTGCTGCGTGGTGTGTTCCTGCCAGATGCAGGCCAGTTTGAAAGGGTACCCAGGGCCTTCTCAGTCTGGCCTGTGGACACAAACAGAGTCTGGTCCAGAGACTGTGTCACCCAGTCTGGTATGGTGGCTGTTGGTGCCCAGGGTGGCTGCTTGTTCAGATCAGGGCTGTGTGCGGCCGGTCACCTGTAGTTTTTCTGGGGAATAACTGGATGTCCCTAGGATTTTACCATTTGTAGGAATCCGCTCATCTGGCAATCACAAATGCTGGTGTATTAGGTCCCAGAGTTCAATCTCTTGGTTGCTGCACTGTTACTGCTGTCCTACTCCTCAGACACAGTGTCCTCTCATGGCAGCCATCTTGGATCTCCACGCAAATAAACTTTTAACATTTCACCTTTGTATACTGTACATATGCATATATGCATACAGTAGTATGTTAAAAAAGAGTCTAAAAAGAGGCCAAGAAGTTGAAGAAGATCAGAAGGTGTCAGAGGAGAAAGAAACTAAGTGAGAAAGGTGATAATTAAATAATCAACTCAAAATTTACAAAAAAATCATTGGATCAGACAAATGTATATTTCATTGTTCAAAGTACTAAACTAAATACACAATTTCAAGGAATTTCCTTAAAGTACTATTTCTTTATGTTCCTCATATAAAATAAAAAATAAAGATTTTGTTCATTTTCGTTGAGATCTAAATGACACAATAACACATAACCCATCCTATGCCTTTAAAGTTGTTTTATTTTTTGCTATAAATATGGATTATTGAATAATTACATCTATTGAGAGTTTTGAAGAAGGAAATGTTCGATATCCATTGTTGTGTACTGCTACTTAAAGCTTTGTCAACGTTTCTCTTTAAATACCCACACTAAGATTTGCAGAACAACATTTTCGGTACAGTGAACAAAAGCCTGAACACTGGGCCCTAAAACAACAGTGATCCTGTTTCCCAGGTGAGAGAAAGCCCTGAGGTGCAAGAACCGGACTGGTCCATTCCCAGCACACCCAGCCAGAACCCGGAAGAGATCCTGGGTCAAGCAGGCAATCGGTCTCCAGACTAGAACCACACTCCTGTGTGTCCTGATCACCTTCCCAGGCTGAATGGTGGTCACAAAAACACCAGAGACTGTGAGTCCCTGTAGAGAGAAAAACCCACAGGGAAGGAAAGAAATAGGACTGACCTAGGTCACCCAGCCTTCCCTGGAAAAGGTCCCAGAGAATCATGGGTACACATGTGCCATCTCTGAACTAGGCTCGTCCCCTGGCACAGAGATTTGCTGTGCGCCCAACTTTCGGCCACAGAAGAACTGTGTGCCCCAGGATATCAGAGCCTGGGTTTCCCTGTTGGGAGAAAACCCCACAGGGAAGGAAGCAAATGGGGACTGAGTTAGGGTACACAGGATCTCCCTGGAAAAGTTCCCCAAGATCGGCAAGTGCACACTGACAGCCCAGAGACCTGCTGTGCACCAACTACCCTCCACAGACAGAACTGTGAGATCCGGAGCACCAGACCCTGGGTTTCCCTATTGGGAGAAAATCCCACAGGGAAGGACTCTGAATTGGTGAGTCAAGGGGATATGGAACCCAAAACAACCGTACAAGGAGCTCCGGGAGAAGAGGGACAAAACCTGATCTGAGTCCAATAGGACACAGGTCAACCATGGACACCTCCAAGGACTTCTCCTGGGAAATCAATTCCAGGGCACTTCCCCATAGCAGTCTGAAGCAGCAGTGGATGTAGCCAAGCCTGCAACAGAGGAAGCGGGGAGATACAATAGCCAGCAGGAAGGCAGCAGTGGAGGTACCCCAATCAGCATTTAAGCAGAGGAGGGAGCCCACACTGCACACAGAAACTTTCAAGGAGCACAGTGCTGCATGCCCCAAGCACAGATCTCCAGCATTCCCCCAAAGCCTTATCTGAGGGGGTAGTGGCTGAGGAAGCAGATAATGCTTCACAACTCAGGGAGCAGTGTGTAGCCTGCCTGGCTTACAGCTTCTAGCACAGAATTCAGAGCCAGGCTCAGAGAGCCTACAACAGGGTACGTGTCCTGCCTGCAGTGTCAGACTCAGACCTCAGAGTCAAGCCTGCTGACTGCCCCCACAGACTGTAGACCACGGGTATTCAGGAAACTTGTGCAGGCACATTAATTCTGCAGTCTGTGCCTGCTAATTGAGATAGCAGCCACATCCCCTCCTGTGCTATCACAACCCATATATCCGAAGCAGCTACACACCTTGCACTCCCCTTCAAGACAAACATCCCTGCACCTGCGTCTGCGTGTACACACTCACACACACACAAACATGCTTATGATTCTGCGACAGCACCTTTTTCTCCCTCAGTTACAACTCTCAAACCACTGGACCTCCCTGATCTAACTGAAGAATTCTACAGACACCAGAGTAAGAAGTTCAGACTCTAGAAACAAACAGTGAAGATTATATATAATCAATGGCCGAAGGGCGACTTAAGAACTTACCCAACAAAAATCAGGACACCATTGTCCCACCAGCATCGCTGGAAACCAATGGATATTTTAATTCAGCAGAAACACAAGAAAATGAATTTAGAGCTATGGTTATCCAGTTACTACAGGAACAAAAAGAGGAAACAAACAGCTCTCAAAGAAATTCAAAAGAATATAATGGCCCATGTAGAAGAACAATTAGAAACACATAGAGATGAAAAAATATAAAAAATAGGAGACACTTCAGTCAGATGAAGGAAACGGTGCAAAGCATGAAAACAGAATTAGAATCTATAAAGAAAATACTAACAGAGAAAAACCTGGAACTGGAGAACTTAGAGAAAAGATCAGGAACCACAACTCTAAGCATCACCAATAGAATATAAGAGATGAAAGGGAGAATCTCGGGAGCTGAAGATACACTTGCTGAAATTGATTCCTCACTCAAAGAAAAAGTAAAATCAAAAAAGTCCTAAACACAAAACATTCAAGAAATCAAGGACGCCATGAAAAGACCAAACCTAAGAAAAATGAGAATAGATGAAAAAGAAGAATCCAGGCTCCAAGGACCAGAAAATATGTTTAAGAAAATCATAGAAGAAAATTTCCCTACTTAAAGAAAGAGATGCCATAAAAATACAAGAAGCTTACAGAACACCAAATAGACTAGACCAGAAAAGAAATACCTCACGTCACATCATTGTCAAAACAAAAAACCTACAAAACAAAGAAAAAATATTAAAGGCAGCAAGGGAAAATGGTCAAATAACATATGAAGGTAGACCGATCAGAATCACACCAGACTTCTCATCAGAAACTATGAAAGCCAGAAGGCCCTGGTCAGAGGTCAAGCAGTCTTTAAGGGAACACAGATGCCAACCAAGACTATATGGGATACAGATAATGTCCCTGCATAAATTAAAAGAAGAAAAAAAAAGCAATGAATCATAGTAAGACCACCAACTCCATAATAAAAGGAAGTAACAGTCATTGGTCACTATTATTTACCAACATCAATGAACTCAATTCTCCAATAAAAAGACGCAGACTAACAGAATGATTGTGAAAACAGGATCCAAAACTTTGCTGCATTCAAGAAACACACCTATGCAACAAAGATAAACACTACCTCAGAGTAAAGGGCTATAAAAATGTGTTTAAAGCATATGGGCTAAGAAGAAAACCTGGTGTAGCAATCCTAGTATCTAATAAAATAGACTTTCAACCAAAGTTAATCAAGAAAGATGAGGAGGGGCACTTCCTTCTCATCAAAGGAAAATTCCAACAGGAGGACATCACAATTTTGAACATCTATGCCCCAAATACAAGACCACCTACATTTGTAAAAGAAACATTAGTAAAGCTGAAATCTCACATTGATTCAAGTATCTTAATAGGGGAAGACTTCAACACTCCACTCTCACCAAGGGACAGATCATCAGGTCAGAAGCAAAACAGAGAAACAAGGGCACTCAAAGAGATCCTAAATCAAATGGAGCTAATAGATGTCTAAAGAACTTTTCACCCAAATCAAAAAAGTATACCTTCTTTTCCACACCTCATGGAACCTTCTCCAAAACAGACCTTATAGTTGGTCACAAAGCAAGCCTCAGCAGATACAAGAAGATTGAAATAATCCCTTGTATCCTATCTGACCATTATGGTCTAAAGCTGGACCTCAGCAACAAGAGAAACAGCAAAAAGCCTGCACATACTTGGAAACTGAACAACTTGCTACTCAAGGACAGCTTGGTTAGGGAAGAAATAAAGAAAGAAATTAAAGACTTCCTAGAATTCAACGAAAATGAAAGCACAACATACCTAAACCTATGGGACACAATGAAGGCAGTGTTAAGAGGAAAGTTCATAGCACTAAGTGCTTTCAAGAAGAAATTTGAAACATCTCATACAAGTAACTTGATGGCCCAACTGAAAGCCCTGGGGGGGGGGGGGGAAAGGAAGCAGATACACCAAAGAGGAGCAGACAGCTGGAAATAATCAAACTCAGAGCTGAAATCAATCAATTAAAAACAAATAAAACTATTCAGAAATCAATGAAACCAAGAGCTGGTCCTTGAGAAAATCAACAAGATAGACAAGCCCTTAGCCAAACTAACAAAAAGGCAGAGCGAAACTATCCAAATCAGCAAAATCAGAAATCAAAAGGGGGACATTACTACAGACACTGGGGAAATCCAAACATTCATTAGGTCTTACTACAAAATCCTATATGCCACAAAATTTGAAAATCTAAATCAAATGGACAATTTTCATTATAGATTCCACCTACCTAAATTAAGTCAAGATCAGGTAGAAAAACTGAATAGACCTGTATACCCCAAGGAAATAGAAGCAGTCATCAACAGTCTCCCTTCCAAAAAAAGCCCTGGGCCAGATGGATTGACTGCAGAATTATACCAGACCTTCAAAGAAGTGCTAACTCCAATTCTCTCTAAACTATTCCACAAAATAGGAACAGTAAGAACATTACCAACTCATTCTATGAAGCCACAATCATCTTGATACCTAAACCACACAAAGATCCAACAAAAAAGGAGAACTTCAGACATATCTCTCTTATGAACATTAATGCAAAAATACACAATAAAATACTTCCAAACCAAATCCAAGAACACATAAAAGATATCATCCACCATGACCAAGTAAGCTTGATACCAGGCATGCAGGGGAAGTTCAATATACAGAAATCCATCAATGTGATGCACCATTTAAACAAACTGAAGAAGAAAAACTACATAATCACCTCCCTAGATGCTGAAAAAGCACTTGACAAAGTCCAACATCCATTCATGTTTAAAGTCTTGGAGAGATTAGGGATACAAGGCACACACCTAAACATAATAAAGGCACTATACAGCAAGCCTATAGCCAACATCAAACTCAATGGAGAGAAACTTAAATCAATACCACTGAAATCAGAGACACGGCAAGGCTGCCCATTGTCTCCATATCTCTTCAATAAAGTACTTGAAGTCCTAGCTAGAGCAAAAAGACAACTAAAGGAGATCAAGGGGATACAAATTGGAAATGAAGAGGTCAAAGTATCCCTACTTGCAGATGATATGATAGTATAGAGGAGCGACCCCAAAAATTCCACCAGAGAACACCTTCAACTGATAAACACCTTCAGCAAAGTGGCTTGATAAAAAATGAACTCAAAAAATTCAAAAGCTCTCCTGTACACTAAAGGCTAAAGAGCAGAGAAAGAAATTAGGGAAATAACACCCTTCACAATAGCCACTAATAACATAAAGTACCTTGAGTTGACTCTAACCAAGCAAGTGAAAGATCTGCTTGAGAAAAACGTAAAGGCTCTGAAAAAAGAAATTGAAGAAGATATCAGAAAATGGAAAGATCTCCTGCACTCATGGATTGGTAGGAATAACATCAATAAAGAAGCCAAATACATTCAATGGAAAAAAGACAGCATCTTCAACAAATGGTGCTGGACCAACGGGATGTCTATATGCAGAAAAATGAAAATAGATCCATATTCATCACCCTGCACAAAACTAAAGTCCAAGTGGATCAAAGACCTCAACATAAGACCAGACCCATTAAATCGGTTAGAAGAAAAAGTTAGAAAGACCCTAGAACTCATTGACACAGGAGACTACTTCCTGAAAAGAATACCAACAGCACAGGCTCTAAGAGGAACACTCAAAAAATGGGACCTCATGAAACTGAAAAGCTTCTGTAAAAAAAAAAAAAAAAAGACACTGTCATCAAAAGAAAACGACAGCCTACAGACTGGGAAAAGATCTTTACCAATCCTACTTCTGACAGAGGGCTAATATCCAGTAACTCAAGAATTTTTAACAAATCAAGTAATCCAATTAAAAACTGGGGTATGGAGCTAAACAGAGAATTCACTGTAGTGGACTGTACAATGGCTGAAAAACACTTGAAGAAATGCTCGACGTCCTTAGCCACCAGGAAGATGCAAATCAACTCAAAATGGCTAAGATCAAAAACTCAAATGACTACACATGCTAGAGAGGATGTGGATATTGAAGAACCCTTCTCCCTTGCTGATGGGAATGTAAACTTGTACAACCACTCTGGAAATCAACTTGGTGCTTTCTTAGACAATTAGGAATAGTGATTCCTCAAGATCCAGCTATACCCCTCCTAGGCATATATCCAAATGATGCTCAGGTACACAACAAGGACATTTGCTCAACCATGTTCGTGGCTGCTTTATTTGTAATAGCCAGAACCTGGAAACAACCCAGATATCCCTCACTTGAGGAATGGATGCAGAAATTATGGTACTTTTACACAATGGAGTACTACTCAGCAATTAAAAAGGAGGAAATCATGAAATTCGCAGGCAAATGGTGGGACCTGGAAATGATCATCCTGAGTGAGGTATCCCAAAAGCAGAAAGACACACATGGTATATACTCACTTATATAGACCTATAAGATAGGATAAACATAATGAAATCTATAAACCTATAGAAGATAAACAAGAAAGAGGATTTAGGTTAAGAGGATCAATCCTCACTTAGAAGGACAAATGGGATGGACATTGGATGTAGCAGAAAACAAGTAGCAGGACAAGAGCCTACCACAGAGGGCCTAGGAAAGACTCTACCTAGCAGTATATCAAAGCAAATATTAAGACACATAACTAAGCCTTCAGCAGAGTGTAGGGAATCATATCATAGAAGGGGGAGTTATTATGACCTGAAGATGACAGGAGCTCCGCAAAGACCAAATATATCAGAGCACAGGTGGCTTTTATGAGACTGTTTCTCCAACCAAGGACCATGTATGGATATAACCTAGAACTCCTGCTTGAATCTAGCAAACGGTAGCTCAATATATAAGTGGGTACCCTAGTAAGGGGAACAGGGACTATTTCAGACATGAACACAATGGCTAGTTCTCTGACCCCCACCCCTACCCCTGTGCCCCAAGGGAGGAGTAGCCTTGTTAAGCCACATAAGAGGACATTGCAGCCAGTCCTGAGGAGACCTGATAAGCTAGAGTTAGATGGAAGGGAAGGAGGTCTTCCTTTATCAGTGGACTTGGAAAGGGGCAGGGAGGAGATAAGGGAGGGATGGGCAGGATAGGGAGGTTATGCAGGAGGGGGCTATGGTTGGGATACAAAGTACATAACCTGTGATTAATATGAAATAAAATAAAAATGTTAAAAATATATCCAAACTAAGATGATTCTACTACTCTAATTAAACTTGTTCTTGTGTTTTCATTTTATCTATTTATTTTTTAATACAATTTATTCACTTCATATCTCTGCTGCAGCACCCTCCCTCATCCCCTCCCAGTCCCAGCTAACCTCCCTCTTCTCCAGCTATGCTCTTCCTTACCCCCCTGATAGGGGGGACCTCCTCCCTTTCTGTCTGACCCTAGACTATTAGGTCTCAACAAAGCTGGCTGCATCATCTTCCTCTGTGGCCTGACAAGGCTGCACCCCCCATGGGGAGGTGATCAAAGAGCTGGCCAGTGAGTTGATGTCAGAGACATCACTCCTTACAAGGGAACCCACTTGAAAACTGAGCAACCTATGGGCTTCCTCTGAACAGAGGATCTAGTTCCTCTCCATGCAAGGTCCTTGGTTGGAGTTTAAGTTTCTGTAGGCCCACTGGGCCCAGGGTTTTTGTTCTGTAGTTTTCTTTGTGGAGTTCCTGTCCCCTCCATATCTTTCTAACTCCTCATTCTTCCATAAGGTGTCTGTCTGTCTAACCAAAGTTTGACTATGAGTCTCAGTATCTCCAATGATACCCCGGTGGGTAGAGTCTTTCACAGGTCTTCTGAGGAAGGCTCTTCCTTGTTATTTGACTTCTCCTGTCTATCATATTTGCTCATCTGAATGAGGATTAATCATCTCCCCTAGGGTCCTCTTTGTTGTTTAGCTTCTTTAGGACTATAGATTTTAGTATGTGTATCCTATATTATAGGGCTAATATATCCACTTATACGTAAGTATATACAATATGTGTCTTTCTGTTTCTGGGTTACCTCATGCAGGACGATCTTTTCTAGTTCCCATCATTTGCCTGAAAATTTCATGACTTACTTGTTTTTAATTGCTGAGTAATATCCCACTTTGTAAATGCAGCACATTTTCTCTATCCATTCCTCTGCTGAGGGACATCTAGGTTGTTTTCAGATTCTGACTATTACAAATAAAGCTGTTATGAACAAAGTTAAGCAAATGTCTTTTTGAATAGTGGGGTATCTTTTTGGTACATACCTAGGAGAGATATAACTGGATCTTGAGGTAGCACTGTTTCCTAATTTTCTGAAAAAGTGCCAGATTGATTTCCAAACTGACTGTGCAAGATTAAATTCCCATAAGCAATGGAGAGTTTTTCCCTTTCTCCACAGCAAGCATCATCCCTTGAGTTTTTGATCTTAGCTATTCCAATGGGTATAAGGTAAAATCTCAGGTTCATTTTGATTTTCATTTCCCAAACAACAAGGGACTTGAGCATTTCTTTCAGTGTTTCTCTGCCATTCGATATTCCTCTGTTGAGAATTCTCTCTCTCCCTCCCTTCCTCTCTGTCTCTCTCTCTCTGTGTGTCTCTCTGTCTCTGTCTCTCTCTCTGTCTCTCTCTGTGTCTCTCTGTCTCTCTCTCTCTCTGTCTCTCTCTGTCTCTCTGTCTCTGTCTCTGTCTCTGTCTCTCTCTCTCTCTCTCTCTGTCTCTCTCTCTCTCTCTAGCTCTGTATCCCATTTTTAACTGGATTACTCGGTTTGTTAGCGTTTAACTTCTTCAGTTCTTTATATATTCTGTATGTTAGCCCTCTGTCAGATGTAGGTTTGGTGAAGATCTTTTCCCAGTGTGCAGGCTGTCGTTTTGTTTTGATGACAGTGTCCTTTGCTTTACAGTTTGCTTTTCAGTTTCATTTGGTCCCATTTATTTATTGTTGATCCTTTAAAAGTTTTTATTTTATTTTTATTAATTACAGTTTATTCACTTTGTATCCCAGCTATAGGCCCATTCCCCATCCCCCCCAAACCCACTCTCCCTCCCTCTTCTTCTCCTATGACCCTGCCCCAGTCCAATTATTGGGATGTTTTCCCCTTCCCATCTGACCCAGTCTATCAGGTCTCATCTGGACTGGCTTCATTGTCTTCTTCTGTGGACTGGTAAGCCTGCTCCCACTTCAGGTGAATGTGATCAAATAGCCAGCCTATGAGTTCATGTCAGAGACAGTCCCTGTTCTTATTACTGGGGTGCCCTCTTGGACATTGCGATGCCATGGGCTACTTCTGTGCAGGGCTTCTAAGTTATCTCCATGCTTGGTTCTTGTTTGGAGGATCAGTCTCATAAAATACCCCTGTGCCCATATATTTTGGTTCTGTTGCTCTCCTTGTGGAGATCCTGTCCCCTCCAGGTCTTTTTATCTTCCCCTTCTTTCCAAAGATTCCCTGCACCCTGCCCAAAGTTTGTCTATGAGTCTCAGCATATGTTTTGATACCCTGCTGGGAAGAGTCTTCCAGAAACCCTCTGTGGTAGGCTCCTGTCCTGTTCCCTGTTTTCTCCCTCTTCCAATGTCCATCAGTTTGCATTTCTGAATGAAGGTTGAACATCTTAGATTCTGTCCTGGTGCTGTTCTGTTCATAAAGTTGTGTTCTGTGCCAGAGTTCTAGGCTCTTCCCACTTTTTCTTGTAACATATTTAGTGTGTATGGTTTTATGTTGATGTTTTTGGTCCACTGGACTTTAACTTTGTGCAGGGTGATGAATATAGATCTATTTGCATTTTTCTACAAGTAGACATTCAGTTAGATTAGCACCATTTGTTGAAGATGCTGTATTTTTTCCTTGTATGTTTTTTTGTTTCTTTGTCAAAAATTAAGTTTCCATAGGTGTGTGGGTTTATTTCTATGTCTTCAGTTTAATTCCATTGATCCACCAGTCTGTTTCTATGCCAGTACTATGTTGTTTTTGTTAGGTTGTTCTATACTACAGCTTGAGATCAGGGATAGAAATACCTCCTGAAACTCTTTTACTATACAGGATTATATTAGATATTCTCGGATTTTTGTTTTTCAGTATCAAATAGAGAATTATTCTTCCAAGGTCTTTAAAAATTTGTGTTGGCATTTTGATGTGATTACATTGAATTGGTAGATTGCTTTTGTTAAGATGACCATTTTCACTATGTCAGTCCTACTTATCCATGAGCATGGGAGATCCTTCCATTTTCTGATCTCTTCTTCAGTTTCTTTCTTCACAGACTTGAAGTTTTATTCATATAGGTCTTTCACTTCCTTGGTTAGAATTACAACAAGGTAATTTATGTTATTTGTGGCTATTATGAAGGATGTTGTATTCTGTTTTAAGAAGTAAAGAAAACTGTTGTTAGAGTCTGACTAGGAAAAGTTTTCTAACAATTGTGTTCAGACCATTGAATAAACACAGTCTTTTCCTATTTTCCCTCTGTATAATTTTGGATTGGAAGTTATATCATTGCTCCTAGATATTTGAAATCTAAAAAGCAAGATCCATTTTTATCTAAGTATGAGTTTTAAAAGTACCTGTGTTGAGCCTGTAGGATAGGTGCTCCCAGAGACTTTATTGAAGATATAATGGGAAATCTGCCAGCCTGTGTAAGGATTCTGTAAGTTTATAACTCAATAAATGCGGCAGTTATTCCTCCATTTATAGAAGTTTCTCTATCTTTGATATTAAGCTATCCACTTTTCATTATCTTTATAATTACTAGTTCATTTTCTAATGGTGACATTTGTCAGTATAGAAATGCTTATAATATGTTTTAGTAACTTTAACCAACTGATGTGGAGAAACACTGAATCTCTTTATGAAGCTCTTCTTATTCAAGATTTATGCCAGGGAGTTTGTATAAATAGACTCTACTAGAACTACAGGTAACCTATAGTACTATACTAGTACTGATTGTCTCAAATGCTTGATTTATTTTTATGTTAAATACAAAATTATTTCTAGGTGAGGAATGGCTAATGAGGACACACTCTTACATCAATGTTTTTTATAGAAAATTTTTTTAACTACCTACAAATTTGTTTTCAGTTAATGTTGTTCTCTTTTTTTACTTCAAATATACTCTTATGACTATTCTTACTAAAAGTAGGTAATGCTACATACATTTATTAATAACTCACTACCAGATGGTAGGCAATATTAAAATATGTATGAAAACCATGCAAATACATATGTGTGTAGGGATTATTATGATAAGTTCAATTTTGCATACGGAGAAAACTAATAATTACAAATTTAGAAATAAATGTCAGTAATTTATTGACTATATTTTTTGTCGTTATGTTTGTTATTAATTATAACAAAAGCAACATTTTCTGATCCCTTACTCCCTTCCCCACACAATCTATCAACTACCATGTATCAGCTCTTCCTTCTTTTTGCTGCACATCCCTGTATGTTTTTAACAGCACTTCAATAAATTGTGATAGTCTCTCGCCAAGGTGCTGGTTGACAATATAGGGAAGCAGTCACTACTGTTTGTAAAAGCTGTTGCCTCAAAGTCAGCTCTCCATCCAATGTTGTTGTATGCTGTCTTACTGGCAGCTTCTAGCACCTTCAGAGGTTTTTCTTTTCTTTCCATTCTTTTTGTTTTAATTAAAGCAAATACAAATAATGAAAGATAGCACAATGTCTGCTTTTGAGGAAATAAATACATGTTGGAAACATGATGGCTATTTCGCTTTTTTTAAAACATTTTTATTTTATATTAATCACAGCTTATGTACTTTGTATCTCAGCCATAGCCCCCTCCCGTAACCCCTCCCTATTTCTTCCATCCCTCCCTCATCTCCTCCCTGCCCCTTTCCAAGTCCACTGATAGGGGAGGACCTCCTCCCCTTCCATCTAACTCTAGCTTATCAGGTACTGCGTATATTTTTAATAGAGCAGTAAGTACAGCAGAGCCCTTCAACTGAGATTTGCTTTTCCTCATTTGTTACCATCAGTCAAACTTGATGATCTGTTTTAAATGCCCAAGAGCACAGAAAGTAGACGATGACACTTCTGAATTACAATAAGAAAGTCAAAAGTAGACCCAAAGTAGGAAGCAATTGCTGAGTCACTTCCCTTCATCTTGCCACTTAGACACCTTGCCTTAACACTATCAGAAAAGTGTGCTTGAGAGTTTTGCTGATGCATGCCTCTAATCCCAGTACTCTGCTGTCAGAGACATGTGGAACTCTGTGATTTTGTGGGCAAACTGGTCTACGTAGATAATGTTGTTCTTATATGCATGAGTTTTGGGGCATCTATTGACACATAATAAGAACCACTTATTGGAAGCAAACTAGCTCCCTCTAGTCCAGTAGCCCTCAACTGCCAAAGTTTGTTCTTTGAGGGTGGATTTTTGTGATTCTCTCGTGTCAAACTTTCTCCTTTTAGGGTGCATGTTTGTTCTTCCCTCTCTCCTTTATGCTGGAATCTTGAATGTGTTGCTATACTGTAGGTCTTTTGATGTAAATATGGCCTAGAACTTGTGACTGAAGAAATTTCACATCCATGGGGAGAATTTATCATCATCTTCATCATTGTTATCATTATAATTATTAATGTAAATTGACATAGTATGAAACTACTTTCTCAATACTTGTCTCTTAACCATGCATTAGTATTTCTATCAATCCTCATCAAAGAAGCTCGATGTTGTTAACAAATGACAATACTGCAATGTGTAGAATGTGAGTAACTGTGGAGTTTCTAACCTTAAATGAGATATGTCTAACAAGCCCCATTTCCAAACAGTGGCTATAAATGTTGTATAAGTCAGATGTTAGGTATTATGGGTGCCGAAGAAAATCTTTTGGAAGTGGTAGGGTCGTTTTAATAAATTCATGGTGGTTGTATTTGCCTACAAAGCTTCATTTACAAGGAAAAAAACGAAATAATTATTCAACATTTGAGCTATGCAACTTACTTTTGATTAAGGTAAATTGTTATTTATACTCATATATATATATATATATACATATTTATGTAATTGTATATGATTCTAGCATTTCCGTACAGACTATATAACCAATAAATCACATTTTCTCTATTTATTTGTTGTAATAGCCTATTTGAATTTAATGACTAAAACTTAACCTACAACTTATGGTTTTGCAATAATTCCAAAAATAAAACTTTGATTTCTTTTTTATTGTTAGTGAGATAAAATCATATGCTGTGCATTTATTTTTTCTTTTTGTTTATTATAATTATTGCTACTATAC
The DNA here is from genome assembly GCA_028658305.1 of Pachyuromys duprasi. Taxonomy (NCBI): domain Eukaryota; kingdom Metazoa; phylum Chordata; class Mammalia; order Rodentia; family Muridae; genus Pachyuromys; species Pachyuromys duprasi. The sequence goes on along the minus strand of CM053744.1, from coordinate 83,841,530 downwards.
TTATTTTTAAATTTAATTTTATTTATATACTTATTTATTATAATTTATTCACTTCTTAACTCCACATAATAATCGTTATTATTTACAATTTTTTCATTTACTATCCTGGTTATAGCCCCCTCCCTCATCTCCTCCTGGTCACACCCTCCCTCCCTTTTCCTCCCATATCCCTTTCCCTTAGTGCACTGACAGGTGAAGTCTTCCTCCCTTAATGTCAGATGGGACTATCAGGTCCCATCAGGACTGCCTGGATAGTTTTCCTGGTGGGTTGGCTAGGTCACCCAACCAGGGAGAAATGATTAATGAACAGGCAATTGAGTTCATGTCAGAGACTGTCCGTTCTCCCCTTACTAGATCCATATGGAGACTGAACTGTCTATGGGATACTTCTGAGCAGGGGGACTTGGTCTTCTCTACGAATTGTCTTTCTTTTTTGCATCATCAGTCTCTGCAGTCCCACTTGTGCCTGCACAAGGATTATTTTTTCTTTGTTGTTCTCCTTGTGGGGCTCCTGTCACATTGGGGTCATTCTATCTCCATCTTCTTCAATAATACTCCCTGCATTCTGTCCAAAGTCTGTCTGTGAGTCTCCTCATCTGCATCAATTCCCTGCTGGTTGGAGTCTTTTAGAGGATGATTGTGGTAGGCTCCCCTTCTGTTTTCTCTCTTCGATGTCTTCTGGTGTCCATCTTGTTTTCTCTTTTGAATAAAAATTAAGCATCTTTCCTAAGGTGCTCCTCATTGCTTAGTTTCTTTAGCTCTATAGATTTTATAGACCTAATATTATATTATATGGCAAATATTCACTTATGAGTATATACCATGTGTGTCTTTCTGTTTCTGGGATACCTCACTCAGGATGAATTTCTCTATTTCCATCCATTTGCCTGCAAATTTAGTCATTTCTTTGTTTTTAATAGCAGAGCAGTGTTCCATCATATAAATGTACCACAACTTCTGGATCCATTCTTTGGTTGAGGTTGTTTCCAGATCCTGGCAATTACAAATAAATCTGCTATGAATACAGCTGAGTAAATGTCAAAGTGAAATTTGTGGACCTCATTGTGAGAAGTATATATTTTTAGAAGAATATACCTACATTTGAAAAAAAAAACACTTCATAGTATTCTTTAGAGCAGCAACAATACTAAAGTAGGTCTTATTTGCACAGGGAGGCTAAGAGATATGCCCAAAGTCAATGGTTGATGTCAGTGTTCACAGTTGTTGATCAGAATAGGTTCTTTGCTTGTAGAGACAAAGTAAAGCTCTGCATAAAAGAGGCCATAGCCAATCAGTTCACGTCAGAGGCAGTCCCTCTTCCCATTGCTATGGAACCCACTTGGACATTGAACTGCCATGGGATACATCTGTGCAGGGGATCTAGGTTTTCTCCTTGCATGGTACTTGGTTGGAGTATCAGTCTCAGGAAAGACCCCTGTGCTCAGATTTTTTTGGTTCTGTTGCTCTCCTTGTGGAGCTCCTGTCCTCTCCCAATCTTACTATCTCCCACATCTTTTGTAAAATTCCATGCACTCTGCCCAACAGTTGGCCATAAGTCTCAGCATCTGCTTTGATATTCTGCAGGGCAGAGCCTTTCAGAGGCCCTCTGTGACAGGTTTATAACTTGTTTCATGTTTTCTTCTTCTTCAGCCTTACCAGGCTACAGAGGAAGACAATGTAGCCACTCCTGATGAAAGCTGATAAACTAGGATCAGAAAGAAGGAGAGGAAGACCTCCCCTAGCAGTAGACTTGGGGATGGGCATGTGTGGAAAAAGGGGAGGGAAGGTGGGATAGGGAGGGGAGGAGGGAGGGGTTTATGGGGGATACAAAGTGAATAAAGTATAATTAATTAAAAAAAGTCCGTAGCCATATAAATAAATTAAACATATGCCTGAGAATCTCAATATACATTCAGTATATAACTATAATGTGATGAGTTTTAAGCATCTTCTAAACTTTGTTATAATCTAAGGATTCAAATTCAGAGGTATTTCTAATTTAGCTTTTTCTAGAGAAGAACTGTTATTTGGTATGCTCATACTTTTGCCAGGCTGTTGAGATTTTTTTTTTTTTTTAAACAGAGTCCCATTATGTAGACTCGATTGGCCTGAAGCTATCTGTGTAGTATGGGTTGGCCCAAACTCACATGAATCTGCTTGTGTCTGGGGTTCTAGGATTATAGTGTGTACACCACATCTAGATTTTATCCTCATCATTTGTCCTTGAAGTACAGGAAATGTCTCTAAGTCATAGAACATATGTATTATGATGGAGTTTAACAAGATTGAAGAAATAGTATCTATGATGAAGAACCAGAAACTGCTTCCTGAGTTATTTTCCTTCCATATTGTTTATATACCTTAAATCATATTTTTTGCAGTCTCTTACATCTGGCTTGTCCTACAGCTATGATTTACACATTCAGTGAAACACGACTTCCTGAGATGGGGATTCAATTGATGCTTCAAGCACAATCCTAAGTTAAATCAAATCTTTGTTCTGGGAGTTTGCCTAACTTGCATGAATATTTCTTTTTCTAGAGAGTCACACTTACAACATTGTTTTAAATGCTTTCAGAAGTTCTTGTATAGAAACAGAAATCTCCATAGAAGCAGCTGAAGAAATTTTGCACAAGGAGTAGGTGTTAAAGCTTGAAAATCATTTTCCCCAGCATAACTTGGGCATTGTTCCCTTAGAATAAGTTAAACTAAGAAAACAAAGCTTTGGAAAAATACTTTGGACATTTCTGAACCATAAAATCTCCTTGGCATTATTTACTTTACAGTAAATTCTAACTTTTCAGCACAAAATAAATTATGCATTTTCTCCTAAGTCCACAAAGTCCACATAGGTGACCTTAATCAACTGTCATTTAAGTTTCCAGATCTAGTCAATATGACAATGAGGAATAAGTTTATGGAGTGGAATAATCTGCATTTGACAGATGCCATCAAAAATACAGTCACTTATTATTATTATTCGGAAAATCTTAAAATTTCCAATTCCATGTGACTATGATAACATTAAAATTGCTCTTCAGTGCTGTCAAATATAGTGAAAGACAAAATTCCAATTTTTATAATTTTTTATAATCTAATAAAAAAAGGTAATCCAGTAAATACAAATGTCATTAAATGTAACTGCAGATCTTGGTTGAAGTCTATACAAGTAGAAAAGGAATGTAATAATGCTGTATCCAGGATTGTTTAGAAAGTAGAAGCCATTATCTGAATAGCAGGGTTTTCGCTGTTATTTGTTGGTTTGCTTGTTTTTCTGAAGTTATTTTCTGTTCTTTTTATTTTTTGTCTGTTTTCTCCTCTGAAAAATATCTTTGCAATTGAAATCAAAGGAATAGCTGCTTATCTTTTTATAATAAATACTGGAAAAATAAATAATCAAGAGTAAATTAAACTTAACGTAAATGAAGTATTTCTAATCAGAAAGTCAACAGATACAACCATATGCTTTGTATCATGAAAATCCCAAAGCTGGAAATACATGGTCTCTGATAAAAAGAATGAATATTATTTTGTTAAGAATAATACTCATGGTAATCATGTGACTATTAACTCAATATCAAAAAATAGAAATTAAAAAATTCTTAAATTTTTGTTCAGTAAAAATTGTACTTGCTTACAATGTATCATAATATATCTACCCTCTTCAACTTTCTCTAGTTGCTTTTTAACAAATCTCCTTTCGAAATTCCTGTTCTTTGTTTCTTTCTTTGTTTCTGTTTGTCTTTTTGTTTATTATTTACTTACTTTCTATAACCCACTGAAGTCTAATTACAGTTGCCTATATACTCAAAATGTAGCCCAATTGTTTAGGTATGACTATCATATGAGTGGAAAGGTTGACTTTTTCTCTCCCTAGACTCCTTGAAGAGAAAAAGTTTTGTTCATCATGTGGGTCCTCAAGGTATGCTTGTGAATTTATCAGTTGCATATGACTCTATTTTGCATAGTTCCTGTGACTGTAGCAGAAGCTTCTCAAGTTTGTGTACTCAAAAACCACGACATGTCAAGGAGACAGCAGTTCACAGCACATGTTCTCATCTTGCCCCTTAGGCTATTTCTGCCTCTGCTTGAGAGAAAAGATTGATATAGATATTGCTCTATAACTGGTTACACACAGTCACTTATTCTGTGCTCTTTGACCAGCTATGACTCTGCTTTAACCAGGGACTTTTGCAAAATAAAGCTTCTTTATCCAAGGTCAAGAACAGAACACATTTATTTAGCAAACCAACTACAGTAGGTCTCTTGTAGAACCTCTGATCTCCCCATCCAATGATCTTTGTTGCAGGATGCACAGTATGCCATAGATGTTCTCTTGTGCACCAAACAAAACTAAAATTCAATCAAACATATGTGGCTGTTGTTGTACCAGTGGGAGTACCCACATGTGTGAAGCAAATAGCTAGAACACAGATAAAGAAAACTGAACACTTCAAATATTTAATATATGGACATGGGAGAGAGCCTTACATAGTCCTTTCTACATTCAAAATGTCATACCACTATATAAGAGGAAGCTAGTTCACATGCAGAACCCATCTGCAAGGTTATCTGAGTAAGAGTGTTCCCTAAGCTCTAATTGCAAGAATGCTCAACCAAAGAAATACTGGAAACTGAAATGTAACTACTATACAGTTGCTTTTTTTGGTCTTTAATACATACATACATTTTTATATGTATATATATTATATATACACATAACTTTTAAAAATATGTTCATATTTTACCATTGTCTGTAAAAACTAAAGCAATTTGATTTTGAAATTTTGATGTTCATTTGAGTCTTGTGGCATCAATCTATTTTGAATTAATCACCTTTGCTTCAAAATGTGAAAGCTATAATATTTAAAATTTATTTAATTTGCTAATTTCATTGGAAAATATCAGTCATTCTTATAGTGTTATTTTTCCCAAGAAACATCTTAAATCACTTAAATGTTATCAAGGACATATAATGGCAATATTTCACTTGATTCCATTTTTAATTAACTCTCTTAAGAATGTTCCTCTTGAAATCACAATATAAGTAGTATAAATATTTTGTTTAGCAAAGTTCTAAGTTGCTGCTGGTCGTTTCTACTTCATGTTCTCTTTCTAAATCCTGGCCAAATAACATGAGAAAAATAATGACAAATTCATAAGTAAACATTTATTTTACTTACACTTTATGCTATTTTCCAATATAAAGCTTTGAGCAATTACCATGGATTTTGGAATTTACTGGAATTGTTAATAGTGCCATAACATATCGTAAAGCTATGTACTAAAGAAATTTGTTCTTCATTCATATTACATTTTCTCTAAAGTGTATTTTGTAGACTGATTTCTTTGTCTTGTCTTTGTATTAAGACCTAATTATTTAACTTGAAAATATTAAAAACTTAATAGTAAAAAAATAAATATATTTGGCTGTAGTATAGAAACCTGTGCAGTAGAAGTTTCCTGAAATCTCTGATGGTCACTATAATGAAGCTTCCTAATAATAGAGGACAGAGAGTTTGAACTGAGCATCCTTTATAGCCAGACAAGGTTTTCAGTAGTATATCTAGGTTACATTCATTTGAGTTATTGGGTAAAGAGATACCATGGAGATCCTTAAACAACCCATGCTGAACCAGGACATAAGGTTACACCCTAAAAATGACAGATAGATCACATTGGTGAGGACAACTTCCACACAGCTGATTGAAGACAGAGAGGGCCAGCTAGGCAGGTTTGGAGCCTTCACCCTTGTGTTCTAGTTTCTTTGTCTGGAAAAAGTATTCTGCAGTATGAAAAGAGAAACCTGGATACCAACCCAACCACAACCCCCTCCATCTACAAATGTTCATGCCTTCAAAATGTTCTGGGATATAGAACAGGTGCTAGTAAACAAAGGATGTTTGGTTTAACCTATGGCTTATGCCACTAGAGTGAGCCTACGCTTGACATGACTTAGATGACAAAGAACTGGAGACTGGTTACCCCAGAGATCTAGGGTAGAACCAAAAATGACTAGAAAACAAAACAAAACAAGAACAAAAGAAAACAAAAAGCAACCCGAACAAACAACAACAAAAATCAATGAAATGAAAATCTTCTGAAAGGCAGAGAACACCATCAATAGGACCAAACAGCAGCCTACAGAATGGGAAAAATCATCAACTTCACATCAGATAGAAGGCTAATATCAAATATGTATTAAAAAATTTAAGAAACATCAACAAACCAAACAATCCAATTAAAATTGGGACACAAATATAAACAGAATTCTCAATGGTGGAATCTCAAATTGTTGAGAAATACTTAAAGAAATGTTCAATATTTTTAGTCATCATAAAAATGCAAGTCAAACCTACTTTGAGATTCAATCTTATACCTGTCAATGTGGCTAAGATGCTAAGATCACTAACACTAGTAATAGCTCATGCTGGTGAGAATGTAGGGTAAAGGGAACATCCTTCTTTTGTTGGTAGGACTGTAAACTTGTACAGTCACTGTGGAAATCAAGAGACCAGTTTCTCAGAACTTTGAGAATTAATCCATCTCAATACTCAGCTAGACAATTCTTGGGCATATGCCCAAAAGATATTCCATTCTATCACAAGGATACTTGCTCAAGTATGTTCATAGTGACTTTATTCATAATAGTTAGAAAATGGAGGCAACCCAGATGTTTCTTAACAGAAGAATGGATTTTTTATAAAAAGTGGTAGATTTACAAAATGGAATATTACTCAGCTGTTAGGAAAAAATGACATCAAAGAAACTTGTAGACAAATAGATAGAACTAGAAAATTTCATCCTAAGCAAGGCAACCCAAGGTCGTAATAAAAACATGATATGTAGTCACTTAGAAGTGGATATTAGCTGTTAAGTAAAGATAATCACACTATAATACACAGACCTAGAAAGGATTAATAAAGAGGGCTTGAGGCTGGGGCAAATACATGGATCTCCCTGGGAATGAGAAGGAGAATAAATGTTTGGTGGTGGGCTTGGCATGGGAGGGCATGTTGTGTATATGTGTGTGCGTGTGTGTATGTATACATATATACAAACATATATATGTACATATGTACATATATGCATATATACATATTGTCTTGTTTTGTCCTGTCTAGGTGTCATCTTTTGGATACCTGCTTTTTTTCTGAAGAGGAAATAGAGAGAGAGAGAGTAGATCCAGGAAAGAAGGGAGGTTGGGGAGAGCTAGGAGTAGTAGAGAGTTAAGAAACTATGGTAGGAATGTAGTGTATGAGGAAATAATCTATTTTTAGTCTTAAAGAAGCACAACAGAAACCAACCAAACAACAACAAAATGCAAACAAACAAATGCCAGAATTTTAACTGACCTGTATGCTCACTCCTTGAAAACTAACATTCATGGTGCCAGAAGTTGTCATGGAAGTTTCCATGGAGGAAGACACAAATAGTCCTAACCAACTGTGACAGCTATAATCCATATCAATGACAAGTATGACAAAACAAGCTTACAAGTGTAGTAGTGGCACTGATAACTTGGCAGTAGCCAACTGCTCTTTTGTTGGACTATCGGCATGGTCAACATGAGAGAAATTATGCCTGGTATTGGAAGCCGAGCTAATAATTGGTGTTAGTGAAATCATATTATAGGGAGAGAATCTAAAATCATCAACTCACTAAGCCAAGATAAACCCAACCAACAATCTGTATACATTTGTTTTAAGGCCATTACTAAGTGTAGACTTCACCACTCATTGAGGAAACTTATCTTTGCAACAAATGGAAAACAGTTCAAAAAAACAAAACAACAACAACAACAAAAACTGGAACCAACCACAACCAACCAAAACATACAGTGTAGAGCCCTGTCCCAATGGATACACCTACAAAACACTCCTTACTGAGGCTCAAGGAACATTGTGGAAGAGGGGAAGAAAGATTGTAAGAGACAAAGGATCAGGGGTTTCTATTAGACTGTGTTTCCTATTAACATCAGAAGTTATAACTTAATTCTCACCAACATGACCTCGTAATCTGAACTAATCAAGGAAGACACCAACAAACATGCCAAACTGAATGGGAAAAGTCCCTGAGGTCCCAATCCGATACAAAGTACTAGAAGTAACTGAGTAAAGCTAGGAGTGGGAGAGTGCAGGGAATCTTATGAAAGAAGTGGGAGAAAGTGAGACCCTGAGAGGACAGGAGCTCCCACAAGGACAGCAACAGATCCAAAAAGTCTGGGTACAGCGGTCTTTTCTGAAATTGATACTCCAGCCAAGGACCCCTCATGGAGATAGCCTGAAACCCCTGCACAGAGGTAGCCTATGGCAGTTCAGTATCCAAGTGGCCTCCTTAGTAATGGGGACAGGGGAGGTCTATGACATGAACTGATTGACCTGCTCTTTGATTACCTCCCCCCAAAGGGGAGGAGCCTTATCAGGCTGCAGAAGACAATGCAGCCACTCCTGATGAGACCTGATAGATCTGGATCAGAGGGAAGGGAAAGAGGACCTCCCTTTTCAGTGAACTGGGAGAGAGATATGGGTGGGGAAGAGGGAAGGTGGGATTGGAAAGGGAGGAGGAAGATAGCTACAGGGGGGATACAAAGTGAATAAACTGTAATTAATAAAAAGAAAAAAAAAGAAAAAAAAACTTTCAGTTACCCATCTCATGCTACTTTTATTTTTGTTGATGTAATAGTTCATTCAAACAATAACAAAAAATAGAACTTTAAGTGAAAAAGGGTTTAGTTGGTTTACAATTCAGGTTAAAGCCCATTATGGTGGGAAAGTCAAGGCAAGAAATTGAAGCAGCTAGGGACTTAGAGATTCAAAAGAAAATACAAGTGGGTGCATCTGTTGTTACCTATGATGAGCTCCTCTCTGAATCTATTCCTAAACAATAACATGAACATGATTGTAATTATCATTCTCACAGAGATTTTATTTTAAAAAATAGAAGATAAATACTTGAAAAGTGCTAAATACTGCATTACTTTTTTTTTAATTTATTTATTTTTATCTCAATCACAGGTTAGGTACTTTGAATCTCAGGCGTAGCCCCCTCCCCCC
>CM053744.1:83813882-83831974 GCA_028658305.1 Pachyuromys duprasi | reverse complement strand
ATTGGGAAATTATCTGTATCCTATATTTTCTTTGGTGCAGTTGTTTCCATTGGACTGAAGTTTTCCTTCTAGTATCTTCTGAAGGGCTGGGTTTCTGTGTAGGTATTGCATGAATTTTGTTTTGTTATGGAAAATTTTGTTTTCTCCATCTATGTTGATTGAAAGCTTCGCTGGGTATAGTAGTTTTGGTTGGCATCTGTGTTTCCTTAAAGACTGCATGACTTCTGCCCATGCCCTTCTGGCTTTCATAGTTTCTGATGAGAAGTCTGGTGTGATTCTGATCGGTCTACCTTCCTATGTTACTTGACCCTTTTCCCTTGCTGCCTTTAATATTTTTTCTTTGTTTTGTAGGTTTAGTGTTTTGACTATTATTTGACGAGAGGTATTTCTTTTCTGGTCTAGTCTATTTGGTGTTCTGTAGGCTTCTTGTATGTTTATGGACATTTCTTTTTTTAAGTTGGAAAAATTTTCTTCTATGATTTTCTTAAAAATATTTTCCGGTCCTTGGAGCCTGGATTTTCTTTTTCATCTATTCCAATTATTCTTCGGTTTTGTCTTTTGATGGCATCCTTAATTTCTTGGATGTTTTGTCCTCGGGATTTTTCCGATTTTTTATTTTCCTTGAGCGAGGAATCCATTTCAGCCAGCATATCCTCCGCTCCTGAGATTCCCTCTTCCATTTCTTGTATTCTGTTGGTGATGCTTACCTTTGTGTTTCCTGATCTTTTCTCTAAGTTCTCCAGTTGCAGGTTCTTCTCCCTTTGTGTCTTCTTTATAGTTTCTAATTCCATTTTCATGCTTTGTACAGTTTCCTTCAACTGATTGACTGTGTCTCCTATTTTGGTTATTTCCTCTCTGTTTATCTTTGATTGTTCCTCTATGTGGGCAGTTAATTTCTTCTCCATTTCTTTGAGAGCCTTGTTCATTTCCTCTTTTTGTCTCTCCTCTTGTTCCTCCAATATCTGCATAATCAAAGCTTTAACATAATTTTCCCGTGTTTCCGCTGAATAAAAATCTCCACTGCTTTTGGGTGTTTCTGGTGGGGCCATGGTGTCCTGATTTTTGTTGGGTGAGTTCTTTCACCGATTTCTGGGCATTTGTTTATATATAATCAGGGAGCTGTTTGTGCTTTAAGGCTGTACTTCAATCTGAATCTGTCAATCTCTTTTGTCAGGAGTATTCTTCAAGAAGATCAGGGATTTCTGGTGGTTAGTTTGTTTGTGTTGGTGTCTCAGTTGAACTCTATTCTGGGCTCTGTGTGCCAGGTTTTGTGCTCTGTGCTAGAATTGTGAGCACTGCAGGCTGGTCACCCCTCTGGTCTGGAGTCTTTACTCCTCACTCTGTGCTAGAGTCTTTGTGTCCCGGTTTGAGATGTCAGCTGGGGACTCCGTGCTCCACCCTGGGCTTGCTGCTAAGGGCTCTCCCCTGGAATGGAGATTTGGCACCCCCTTTTGGCCAGTGGCTGTGCACCACAGTCTGAGATGATATTTAGGTAACACACTGTGGGTTTGGGTTGGTGTGCATCTGCTGTATGCAGGCATGTCTGATATGGTGCCTGAGGCCTTCTCTGTGTGGCCCGTGGACACACACACACACACGAACTGAGGTTTTTGCTGGTGGATGCGTGCAGTGTTCGCCCTCAGTTTGCAGTCTGGTCAAGGAGTTCCAGGACCATCTCATTCTGGGGTGGTTCCAGTGATGTGTGCCTGCTGTACACCCATGGGTTGAAGCATTTCAACTTCAAGGATCAGAAAAAAAAAAAAGACAAGACTCCTTCTGTGATTTAAGCTGGACATCTTCTCTAATGCTATCATGATATTTATCCTAAAATAATGACAGCTCCAAAGGTAAAAAAAAATAGGGAAATGAAGAGGTAAACTAAAGTGCTATTCTAAGAAACACTCATTCATAAATGTTTCAGAAGTCTGAAACATTTGTGTACAGCTTTTTTATATCATTTCCCTTATACCTAGTGAGCACAGCAAATAAAAATTTTAAAAATGTAATATATTTATTTTTATAATAATCACAGGTTACATACTTTGCATTCCAGGTGTGGCCCCCTCCCTCATTCCCTCCCAATCTCCCCATCCCTTGCTCATCTCCTCCCCACCCCTCCAAGTCCACTGTTGGGGAAGGACCTCCTCCCCTTCCATCCAACCCCAGTTCACCTTTTCTCCTCAGGGCTGGCTGCAATGTCCTCCCATGGGATCTAACCTGTTACCCCCTGGCGTGTATGGTAGAGGATCAAAGAGCCAGCCATTGAGTTCATGACAGAAACAGTCCCTGTTCCCCTTACTAGGGTCTTCAGTTGGACACCAAGCTACCATGGGCCACATCTGAGATGGGGTTCTAGGCCATATCCATACATGGGCCTTGGTTGGAGAAACTGTCTCAAAAAGACCCCTGGGCCCTGCTCAAGTTGATATTTGTAGAGATCTTGTTCTCCCCATGTCTTACCAACTTCTCCTATTTTCATTATTATTCCCTGCCCTCTGTTGAAGGAGTAACATGCTACAATCAGTCTGTAGCAGATACTGTTCCAGTTGCATTCCTAGAGTATTTTACTCAGAGGTTATTTATAGGAGTCTGTGTTCTTAAAAGACGTTATTTTAAAATTTTTGCTTACATAACATGCATGAGTAAATTCTAGTCATCAGTATGGCTGATAATTGGTGATATTCAATTTGGATTGTTTAAATCATAGATGTTAAAGAGATCAAATTCTAAACAGACACTCTAAAAACAAGTACCCGTTTTTATAATGCTATATAACCAAGTGATTTCTGCATTGCAATCTTGTTTATCTAAATAGTAGACAAAAACAAGACATTTATTTTTTTCTTGAAAAATGTTCTTCCTGAATACAATGTGGCAGCCAGAGTGGATTTAAATTAGCCAAAATGGAGTGTGTATCTGGCGCTGAGCTAGAGTAGTGGTCTCTGGTAAATAAAGTTTTGCCTTCTGACTTTGGCAGTCAGTCAGCTTCTGAAAGACTGACCTTGGCAAGCTTTCCATTAGGGAGCTGTTCCTGGGAACAAGATAGACAAGCTCCGCGCAACCCTGGGAGCCAGATAGCGGGTTCCATGCAACCTTGAGTGAATTCTCAGACAAGTCGCCAGCTGATGCAGATGGATGTTACAGTGAAGAAAGTTCCTTGTTCTCTCCTGCTTTTATATAGCTGGCTCTCCCTTCAATAAATCGGCACCTTGATCAATGACTTGGTGTCCTTCTTTGTGTCGCCTTGTTCTCTCTATCACCCAGCCCTCCCCTCAGGTGGTATCTAAGAGTGGCTGTGGGCAGCCACAATACAACACTGTGGGTTTACTTTCCTGAATATGTTATTATTTCTAATAATTTTTAGTGAAATCATAGCTATGTATTTATTTTCTGAGTATAAATCGACAGATATTTATGTGAACATTTTAAATGAAGTTTCATTTTCAAATGTATTTCCTTTGTTCCGGATCAAGTGAAGTAAAATAAATGATAAATTGTCAAGAACAAAAACATTTTTCCATTGAACCTATAGCATAAACAGGCAACCTTGTTTTAGACATATCACAGCTGGAAATAGTTTGATTTAGCCATGGTGAACTCCTGTATACTGGGCCCTTTCTCCACACTACTTACAGAAAGACGCTTTTTTGCCATTCCTGCCAAGTAGCTCAACAACAAAGTTTAAAGCAAGTGTGGAGGCTAAGTGAATATTCAAAGTCTTTCCCTTCTTCCTGGAGAGCACATGTGTATCTTCTGTGTGTTTTCTACTATAAGTCTTAATTTCATTAGAATGATGAAAACTGTGAAAAACAAGTGACTACACAAGCAAGTTTCTCAATTGAAAATAATTTATTGAACTGTGTTTGCCACCCTAAAGTGGCCCACATTGCTTCAGGATGAAAGCACAATAAACACGTTGTATCTCCAAATATGAAGATTATGCCAATTAGTAAGTAGACAATTTTAAATTCTTGAAGTTTGTTTGTAGAGCCAACCTGATATTCTTTTACATGAGATAATAAATACATTAATTTAAGGAACTGAATGCATTAATTTACCATTTTAATCATTGGAAGCAAATCTGATGTTATAAATCTGTTCTCTGGTACAACTGATATTCTGTTTTTTAATATTATTTTTTTCCCTGTAGCTGTTCATACCATTGTTTCAACAACAATGAAATTAATTACTGATCTTAAGTTTTATTCAAACGTGTATATTTCTCTTGGAATATAATTGTTGCAAATTTGAGTTAGAGAATATAAGTTGCTTGTCCCAATGCGCTTGGTTGTGCCAATTAATTGATCTTTCCAGTTATGCTGTGATAGAAATGTTCAGCTGTTTAGGACTGAACATTTAAACATACCAAAGTTTAAATCTACAAACTATACAAAATCTGAGTTATAGCTGCTATTTATAAAGAAAAGTATGGGAGACTTACATCTGGTCGAGCAGGTGAAACAACGGCTGGCCACTGACAGTTTTGCTCCCTGCAGCAGGTCTCAGTTGTGCGATACCCACAGTTCTTCAAAGGGTTTTGATGTTGAGATAAAAAATTTGTTAACACTTTAAAGTTCTAAAGCTAAGATCTATAAGGATCTTTTCTTCTGACTGTGATATGTGACGGTTTTACTCATGCAGGAATATTCCTGCGATATCTACACCAACTACTTTCCTTCAGGCATTCGGGATGCTAACATTTTTAGAATGAGAAAAATATGAACTGTCATTTGAAAGACATAGTCAATATAACAATATAAAGGAAAAGGAATGACTTGTTGACTGGGTGTTTCATGAATTTACATTTAGGGATATATTTCTTTTTTTTTCTCTTCATAGTATCTATATTATCACTTTCCCTTTAGTTTTGACTAAAATAGGAAACAAACACAATACCATATTTATCACAAAAATAATGTTACACAAGTCTTCACCCTAATGAATATAAACCAATCTCCAATATAGTGGTAAAGCAAGAGGAGCTACAAAACACAAAAGAGTTCCCAAATGGACCTTGACCATAATTCCACCCAATTTGGATTAAGCATCCCAGCATTTTATTCAAATGTGTTAATAGGAAAGATATATCCAGAAAAATGTGTCACTAGGGGTTTCACTATTTTACCAACCTTGCAGACTGTATTATGCAGACTAATGGGCCTAATACATACAGTCATAAGGAACATTTGGTACATTGCAGTATTTTGTTATATTCCTCTGATCACACTGAAAGGGGTTATCAAGTCTCCATACACAGTGTTTGATAGTACGTGAACTCAGTCATTTGGAATTTACCCTGAATATGTACATCTAAAACCTGAGGATCTTAAGTAATATTCAATCAGTTTTTAGATTTTATTTCTTATTTTAATGCTTACAAAATAATTATTTAAAAAGTATAGATAAGAGTATGCATTCTGCCACTTTTAACTAAGTCAAGAGCACTGATTGTTCTTCCAGAGGACCTGGGTTCAATTCCCAGCACCACATGGCAGTTCACAACTGTCTGTAATTACAAGAGCTGATTTTTCTTTTCGCATTATTATTATTATTATTATTTACAGTTTATTCACTTTGAATTTTTCAATTGAGACTCTGAAAGCCTGAATAACTAGACTATACGGGACTATAGATAACAGCCTAGACTATGATACCTAGCAGTACTTTCAATCAAAACAGAGAAAATAAGAGAATTATACTACTAGTAGCTTAACAGCACACCTGAAAGTTCTAGAAGAAACAAACAAACAAACAAAAGATCACACCCCAAAAAATTACACAACAAAAACTTATTAAATTAAGGGCTGGAATCAATAAAATAGAAAAAAATATAAAGAATTAGTTCTACAAAGTATTGATTCTTTGAGAAAATCAATACAATTGAAGAAACTCTATCAAACAAATTAAAAGGCAGAGAAATACTATCTAAATTAACACAATGAGACATGAAAAGTGGCACATAGCAAGAGGCATTTAGGAAATCTGGAGAAACACGAGGAAATCGTGTGATCCACCAAATTGGAAAATCTTTTTTAAAATGTATACTTTTCTTGATACATACTGCTTCCCAAATTTAAATCAAGATCAGATAAGCAATTTAAGCAAATATATAACCTCTAGTGAAAATAGAAGTGTTATTAGTCTAACAACGACAACAAAGCCAAGGGGAAGATAGATTTAGAGCAGAATTCTACAAAACGTCCAGAGAAGTCTTAAAGCCAATTCTTTCCAACTCTTTCCACCGAACTGAGAAAAAAGAAGCATCACATAATTGATTTAATGACACTATAGTTACTCTGAGTCCAAAACCACAAAAAGACCCAACAACAACAAAAAGATAATTATAGACCAATTTCTCTAATAAATATAGATGGTAACATACTCAGTAAAATACTTATGGGAAACTCCTACAGCTGATTACCACTTTCAGCAAAGTAACTGGATTCCAAATTAACTAACAAAATGCACTAGCTCTACTCGATAGAAAGGACAAGGCATGTGTTAAAGAAATCAGGGAAACAACACCTTTTAAAAAAGATAGTTTCAATAATATAAAATATTTGGATGTAATTATAACCAAACATTTGATAGACTCATATAACAAAACTTTAAGATATTGAGGAAAGAAACTGAAGAAGATATCAGAAGATTAAAAGATCTGCCATGCGGATGGGTCAGTAGAACTAATGTATTAAAAATAGCCATTGTATCATGAATCTGCAGGTTCTGTGTGATTTCAACATAATGCTTCAGAAATTTTGAAAAGACACTTTTCAAATTGGTATGGAAACACACATGCACACACTAAAAAGAAAAAAAGAAACATTAAATTAAAGAAAGAGAGAGAAAGGGAGCGAGCAAGCCTAGGATAGATAACAATTCTGAATAAAGAAGTTCTCTGGAAAATGTTGCTATCCTAATTTCAGGATGTACTACAGAGCTAATCTAATAAAAACAGCACAGTGTATTGGCACAAAAATAGACTTGTTGGCAACTGACCTCAAAATGAATCATTATACATAAGTCCATGTACTTTTAGATAACTGATAGTTGATAAAGAAGCCTGAAACACTTATAGGAAAAAAGCTAGCATCCTCAACAAATGGTATTGGTCATAGTGTATGACTGCATGTAAAAACCCCAAATAGTTCCATACTTATCCTAGTCACAAATCAAGTTTTAATTAACCAGTCTTCAACATAAAACTAGAAATACTGAACCCGATAGAAAAGAGAGTGGGGGCCAATCTTGAACAGGAAAAGGCTTTTGAAACTGAAGACTGTTAGCAGAGACACTAAGATCAATAACAAAGAAATGGAACTGAAGCTTATGGAAATCCACCATTTGGATAAAGCGACAGCCTGCAGATTAGGAAAACATTTTTAACAGCTATATATCTAATAAAGAGCAAATATCATATATATATATATACATATATAATACATATATGCTATATATGTGTAAAAACTCAAAAACTACATACATGCAAATTATGCAATTAAAATGAGGTAGAGATATAAACAGAGAATTCTCAATAGAGATACTCAAATGGATGTCAGAGAAATGTTCAATATATTTAGTCATCAAGGAAAAGCAAATTAAATTACTTTTAGCTTTCATTTTACACCAATCAGAATTGCTAAGATCATAAAACAACCGTAATCTCATGCTGAAAAGAATCAGGGAGAAGGGGTATAGCCATCAAATAATAGTGGGACTGCAAATTCAGAAGTCATTATGGAAATCAGTGTAGTGGGAAGTTAGGAATCAAGATACCAAACAGGGAACATGACAGAAGCCTACCACAGAGGGCCTCTGAAAGACTCTACCCAGTAGGGGATCAAAGCAGATGCTGAGATTCATAGCCAAACTTTGGGCAGAGTGCAGGGAATCTTATGGAAAAAGGAGGAGATAGAAATATCTGGAGGGGACAGATGCTCCAAAAGAAGAGCAACACAACCAAGAAATCTGGGCACAGGGGTCTTTTCTGAGACTGATACTCCAACCAAGAACCAAGCATGGAGATAACCTAGAACCCCTACACAGATGTAGCCCATGGAAGCTCAGTTTCCAAGTGGGTTCCCTTGTAATGGGAATCAGAGCTGTCTCTGACATGAACTCAGTGGTGGGCTCTTTGAACACCAGCAGCCCTTCAGGGAGGAACAGTTTTTCCAGGCTACAGAGGAGGACAATGCAGCCATTCCTGACGAGACCTGATAGGATAGGGTTAGATGGAAAGGGAGGAGGACTTCCCCTATCAGTAAACTTGAAGTGGGGCAGAGAGGAAATGAGGAAGGAAGGGTGGGATTGGTAGGGAATGAAGGAGGGCGGCTACAGCTGCAATCCAAAGTGAATAGACTGTAATCAATATAAAAAAATAAGAAATTAAATAAAAAAGAATCAATCTACCACAAGGTCCAGCAATTGAACATGTACCCAAAGGGTACTTTACTCTACCACAGAAATATTTGCTCAAGGATGTTTATTGCTGCTCTACTTATAATAGCTTGAGATTGCAAACAAGACTGTTGTCCCTCAAGAAATGAATGTAAAAAGAAAATGTGATCTGTTAATGTAATGGTATCCCAGATCTTGAAAGACAACTATGATGTGTATTCACTTGTGTGTGTTTATTAGCTTATAATTCATAGCATCAGAGAAATTAGTTTGAGCAATGAGGTATAGATAGGTAATCCCAAGAAAGAGAAATAAATAGCTATAGGTGAATGAGAGAGACTGTAACAAGTGAATCAAGAGTGGAGGGACACAGGAGACAGGGACACTAGAGACAATAAAGGAAATGATGTCTCAAATAAAAGGTTGATTGAATGGTAGTGTGGAAATATTATACAGTAGAAAATCCTTTAAAAATGCATTTGTATAAAGTCAATCTAAATAAAAATTGTCAAAATGGTGGGAAATACACCCTTGGCCATCTTATTTCACCAAATGAAGCTCCCAATAGTAGAACTGGCTTATATCTAATGAGTTATTGGCTGAAGGAGTCCCATTGTGACTGTCACACAACCGAGGTTGTTTTAAAGACTATAAGTTGATTCCCACCAACTGACAGCAAACCCCATGGCTGAAGACAATACCTACACATGTCATTGAATATGGAGGAATTGAGTCGGTGCCTTCATAGCCTTTACCCTATCTATGCCTTAGAGTCTTTGGTACAGGAGGCCCTCTGAGGTCTACCAAAGGAGAAACTTAAATACCAAGGCTGCCATAAAACCTTTTCTAAAGTTTTTTCACACATTTATGAACTTTCTTTATTAGAAGAATAGTTGAAACATTACTATTTGAAAACACAGTCAACAACACTGTACATCTATCTCTATCAAACGTTTGATCGCAGTGATATCCATTCTGCAAGATATAACAGGGCAATGGCAGCAAGCTTGCGGGAGAAACCAACCAATATCTTATTTGACATCAAGTTCAACATACAAGATGATACCCAACTGTGCTTGGATGTCCAAAAAACTCAAACTAGACTTTGGGCATGTAGGGTAAAACAAATACTACTGTTCTATGTATCAATAAAATGATACCTAGTGGCAGCCTATGATAATAAGAGTTTCTCATAGGTAAATGGTCAGCCTTCATAAGAAAAGCTTCCTCCTGCAGCAGATGGGAATAAGTACCCAGACTGGCAGCAAGGCCATACACAGAGAATGAGAGACATTTGCACATTCATCCCAAAATAAAACATTGATATTATATCCCTCACTTCAGAGCTCAGGGAAGCCTGAGATGAAGCCTAAAGAGTATAAGATCACACATTTTTTAAAAATTACACTTGATTCACTTTGTATCCCCCCTGTAGCTCCCTCCTCCCTCCACTCCCAGTCCCTCCTTCCCTCCCACTTCTCCATGCATGCCCCTCCCCAAGTCCACTGATAGGGGAGGTCTTCTTTTCGTTCCTTCTGATCCTAGTCTATTAGGTCTCATCAAGAATGGCTATATTGTCTTTCTCTGTGGCCTGGCAAGGCTGCTCCCCCCTCAGGGGGAGGTGATCAAAGAGCAGGCCAATCAGTTCATGTTAAATCCAGTCCCTGTTCCCATTATTATGGAACCCACTTGGACACCGAACTGCTATGGGCTACATCAGTTCAGGGGTTCTAGATTATCTCCATGCACGATACTTGGTTGGAGTATCAGTCTCAGGAACACCCCTGTGCTCAGATATTTTTTGGTTCTGTAATCAAGTGGAGAACCTGGACACACTAGGGATGAGTAACAAAAGTGTTTTCTGTTTAGGAATGAGATAGTGAATCTGACTAGATAAAAGGAAGAGTATGTATCTAAGGGGACACTGGTTTTGGAGGGCACTAGCTGGCTACCCTGAAATAGCACCTCAAACCCAGGACAAGAACTTTGTCCTTTCCTATATTCTTGCATCTATATAACTAATTACAATTGACTAATTTTGTAACTATTATTTCCAGTAAAGCCCCCACTGATTAAATTTTTGCTCCATGAGGGTTCTAAAGGAGAGGGGCTCCACGTTACCATATGATCTGCATATGTGATGGGGGCTATGGTACTAAGAGTTAAAGAGATGCTGGACAAGAGACTAGGGCTGACTGTTGAATTTTGTAATTCACGTTATTTCATATTTAGGCAGAAGAGGGATGGTCTTGCCTATAGTTCTCTGGATACTCTTACAATGACCTCATAAGTATTCAGAAATGTCTTTAAAATTTGCAGTCTAGAATCTATTATGCTGTTTTCCTCCTTACTGCAGTCTACACCACTCTCTCTGGTGTTCATGTTTTGGTCAGCTTTGCTTCTATTGTTTTGTTTAAAAAAAATCTCAAACTTCCTGTGTCTACACGAAATTCATCCTTCAAGAAAATAAGAACTAAAAGATTCTGGTAACATGTGCAACATCAAGAGAACTGCTGGGAAACAGGGAGCCCAGTGTTGAGAGTTGGTCTTGTTCTGGGCTCATTATTTAAACAGCCTATTGAACTTGAAAATAAAGCCTCAATATAAGAAGAGGAGATGGATGAACAGCAAAAATAAACCTTACATACATCATCATGGGTTTATTTTCCAGTGTCTTCGTTTCATCGATATGGAAACGTAAACAAGTTTTGTACCATTATCTTAGTTTGATAAGGAAACCTAGATCTCAAGTCCAGTTAGAAGCAAATGAACTTGAATAAGAAAAATTAACAGGAAAAAGCAGAATAGGAAAAAGGTGTGGTGTATTATTTCCGTGTTCATTAAACATTTTATTGTTTGAGAATTTCTTACATTAAAATAAAGTATTTTGATTGAAAAAAAAAAAGAGTATAAGATTCAGAGAGGATGGGAAACACCCAGGAAATTAGTACCTCTATAGCAAAAAGATGGATGAATATACTTACAGTGATTGAGGCAGCATGCACAGGGTATGCATAGGTTTGCAGTAGATGGCATGATACAGCTGACAGGAGAAGTGGACAAATGATGCTATCCTTAATCCAGAGGAAATCTTCAATTGATAATCACTTGCAAATTAAAATGTAGTTTCCTCTAAAGGAGTCTAACTGAGAAAACAAACTACTCTTAAGTGTATGTAACATGCCTAGCAGTATGTGGCCAAGAGAATATAAATTCAGGGGCAACTTTTGGGTTCCTTGAGTTATAATATTGCATCAGGAATTTTCTCCTCTTTTGAATATAATTTTATCTTATTTTAATTTTATTTTATTTACACATTTTAATCTTTTTTCTTCTCCCTTTTATTGGTTCAAATGAGTTGGTATCTGCATTTTCATCTATTTCTTGGGCTTTCTCTTTCTTTCTTTCTTTCTTTCTTTCTTTCTTTCTTTCTTTCTTTCTTTCTTTCTTTCTTTCTTTCTTTCTTTCTTTCTTTCTTTCTTTCTTTCTTTCTTTCTTTCTTTCAAGACAGGATTGCTCTGTGTATCCTTGGCTGCCTTGTACTTGCTTTGTAGACTGGGCTGGCCTTGAACTCATAGGGATTCTCCTGCCTCTGCCTCCTAGAGTGTGACTGGGATTACAGGTGCAGGCAACTGTGCCTACCTTGGTTGGTTTTTTCTTATTCCAATATCTTGGTTTATGTTTTGTCTTATTATATATTATTTCTTTTTTTTATTCCTTAGAAACCTATTTGTTTTCTAATGAGATACAGGAAGGCAAAAGGCAGTGGATCCTAATGAGAGAGGAAGTGGAAAGAACAAGGAGGAGAAGGGAAAGAGGAAACTGTTATCATGATGCATTATGTGAGAAAAAATATTTTTAATAAAAAAATGAAATATTTTTCAAATTATTTGTGACATGTTAGTATTCTAAAATCAGAAATGAAACCTATGACTAATGGAGTTACTTTTTAAAATTTATTTTAAGTATGAAAACCAAATGATGATGCTGTGTACTGTTTATTTTAATTGGTATATATCATTTCTTTATTTAATTATTATAAAATTTATAACAATTTGCTTCAAGGTACCCATTATTATTGGTACAATATCTGTGTATCTACTCACAGTAGGAGAGTAAATGTTTTTATATGTGGTTTTCAGCTGTGAGTTGAAAGTAGAATACCATAAAGCATAAGACCAAAGATAAAAAATTGAATGTTTCTTAGTTTAATGAATAACATGGTCACTGGCAAACTGAAGTAAAATTGCTATTATTAATTGGGTTCTAGCAGCACTGTTCAGAGGATAATTTACAAAACTCATCAATTTAAGGTAAATTCATAAACTTTATTTCCCCATGGCACTGCTAGAAAATGGTAAATTGGTCTCACAAAATTAAGACAAAAGCATAAATTAGGTAACCAGGACACTGACAATAATCTTCCAGAGGTGTAACTTCTCTTGGTAAAACATTATTTTTTGTTACTTAGAACACAGGCTATTAGTAGTAAGAGAAAGCCTCCTACTTAGAAAGGATGATAATGAGAAGAGACACACTGTGATTTGCTTCCTGGAGAAAGCCCTTATTGCCCAAATTTTCTTCTTAAATTTGACTTCCCTCAATGTCTGATAACACACATAGTCTCAAGACTGAACTCATTAAAATTTATATTTTGGTAACTCAGGATCAGAAACCAATTCTTTAGACAGCTGGCTGAAAACTTTTGCCACACACTCCCTACATCCCAGGAGTTGAGAGCATATTGTTTCTTACTGATGTATATGCATTCTGAACTAATAGCAAATTTCAGACACAAAAATGGAAAAAAAAAGTGCTGGTAATGATCACATTCCATTATATAAATCCTATTTATGTTATTCCAAGAAATGAAATCAATCCATTGAACAATCAGAATACATTAATTTTGCAGTTTCGACATATGATCCTTTGCTGCTGAAACCTTGTGATACACCCTAATTAGTATTCTCATTCACGAAACTAACTGACATTGTCCTAAGTTTTGAGTACTTAGTATAGGACATTATCTTATGATGCATAATTATTATTATAATTTAGAATGTTTAAATATTCAGTTACATAATGGAGGTGATACAAATATTTGAGGAAAAAAGGAACTCCATTAGTTTTCTCAATGTTGTTTAAATTATATTAATGGGAAAAGACTTGATTGGTGTTCATTCACCCTGTCTCTGATAATAATGTTTTTAACCTATGTTGATTGTTCCTAAGAATTTTACAAAATTTCAAGTTATTTAAAAAAAAAAAAACATCAAAAACGCAGTAAAACATGTCCTGCAATAAAGCCTTTTTCTTGCCAACACCCTCCAGAGAAAAATACATTTTTGAGAAATCCAAGTAATTCTGATTTCTTGCATTCAAATCCTAAAGATGGACATGACCAATAAAAAATCATATAGATCACTGATTTCTGGATTAGATAAGGTGACCTCCACACATGGTTCTGCAGTTGTCTAATGTTGGCAAATTTTTCTGTCATATTCCTGATGTCATACGCAAAAATGTTCCAATAGGTTTGAATTTCTGCTTCTGTTCGCCAACAACTAAGTCAAATGTAACCCAAGCCAGTACTAACAGATTCATTGGTCACTAGAGTTGGCCAGTTGGGGTACTGACTCTGCCAGTATTTGTTGATTCTCTTTTGGATCACCTTCATATTTGCACATATATTAGTAATCTGCTACTATATTGAGCTTCCATACTACTCCCCAATATCCCTTCATTTTAACTGTCTCTTTTCTTTTTCCCCACTTCTCTCCTTCCCTTCTTCAATTGGTTCTCCCATTCCAACTCCCACCTAATTACCCAAAACTGTAAATTCTATTCTTCTTTTACAGAGAGACGTATATCTGCGTTCCCTCCTCCAATCCCTTACTCTAGACCTAACTTCTGTGGTTATATGGATTATAGCTTGATTATCTTTTAATTGAACTTTAACATCTATATCCTAGTGAATAAATACTAACTTTTCCCTTCTGGGTCTGAAGAGACATGTACAATCAGGATGATTTTTTTCTAGTTCCATCCATTTACCTACAAATTTCATGATTCCAGTGTTTAAGACTGAGAAATACTCCATTGTGTAAATGGACCACATTTTCTTTATCCATTCTACTGTTGAGGGGCATGTAGGTTATTTCCAGTTTCTGGCTATCATAAATAGAGCAGCAGATGTCTCTGTGGCAGGATGAATTGTCCTTTAGGCATATGTCCAACTGTGGTCTAGGTGTACATTGAGGTAGGTTGATGCCCATCTTCCTGAGGCACACACTCACTGAAAGCGACTGTACAAGTTTTTATATCCACCAGCAATAAATTTGTCATCCCTTACTCAATATCCTTGAAAACAAGAGACATTGACCTTGATAAGAGAGAAAATATGGCATAGCGTCTAAACTCATTTGCAGAGGAGAAAACTTTCTGAGTGGAACATATTTAGCACAGGTACAAACATCAACTACTAATAGATCAGAACTAATGTATCTTAAATACTCCTACATATCAAAAGACAGTGTCACTTGGAAATACTGCAGCTTATAGAATGGGGAAAGATTTTTTACCAGCTACACATCTCATAGAGGAATAATTGTCAAAAC
The DNA here is from genome assembly GCA_028658305.1 of Pachyuromys duprasi. Lineage (NCBI taxonomy): Eukaryota > Metazoa > Chordata > Mammalia > Rodentia > Muridae > Pachyuromys > Pachyuromys duprasi. Next base: position 83,816,960 of record CM053744.1, on the reverse strand, counting down.
AAAGAACTAAAAATACGTAATAACAATAAAACCAAATAACCCAATAAAAATGGGGTACAGATACGAATGGAGAATTCCATAAAAGAGGAAACTCAAGTATCTGAGTAACTTAAACATTATATTTTTCATTTATATTTTTCATAATACTTCATGATTTTGCCCTAACTTTGAAAGGTAACTATTTACATTGAGAAAAATCTATAAATGTCCAAACCAATGACAATGTTACCTTTTGTGAAGTTATCTGATGGAGAACTTAAAATATGGTCATTTATCTCAACTGTTTTTCTTAACCCTATGTTTTTTTTCCCTTGAGTTAGGCATGAAAATATTTGACAATGGAAGGAAATTTTCATTTGTCAGTGTAGAAATATAGCTTATAATTTAATTATAGTTAAGGATATTATCATATCAAGTGATGTGAAATTATCCATGATAATAAAATATTTCACGTTGTAGCTCTTTAAGTAAACAAACTGCTCAGAATACCCCTCCATTCATCTGCAACCTCTCACCAATGAAGCATATCACATTATCCCTGGTGCCTCTAGCCTTTACTCTACCCACCAGCCCTCACACCTTCTCTTTTAATAACAAGAATTTGGTAAAGTATTTAAGTTTGTTTCATTGGTTTTCCTTCTTCAGCAGGTTCATGACTGATCAAACTAGACAAACTCTTTCCTTACTACCACTGTCTGTTGTAAGACAAGTAAAAAAAAAAAAAAAAAAGAAAGGGAGAAAATGAAGAAGTTATAGTCAGTTCTCATAGCTCAAGAGATAGTTTTGTTGAAGAAGATTTTCCTTGACTATTGATATGAAATTTTGTGTGTCTTCTTTTAAAAGACATACATGTTTCCAACTAATTTTCACATTTTTAAGGTTTTGGAGAACCCTTTGTGTAGTTCTGTAAGAACTGGCAAAATGCCAATAATAATAATATGATATAGGCAGAAAATTTCACATTTTTCTGCAGGTGCTCAATGTGGATACAAAGTTTGAGAGAAGTATTTAACACTGTGGGGGGCTGTATTTACACATAGTCCGATTAAATATTAACCATGTTCATATAGAAAGGTCTTATAGGTGATGACTGCAAACCATATGGAAAATTTTTTGCAATCACTGCTCAGGATTTCTGCAAGCATTTGAAAAAAGTCAAACCAAGAAGATGTTTTTATTTTTGAGTTATTTTGTCTGTTTTGTTTTTGTTTTTCAAGACAGGGTTTCTGTGTATAGCCTTAGCTGTCTTGGACTTGCCTTGCAGCCGAGGCTGACCTCGAAATCACAGAGATTTCCTGCCTCTGCCTGCCTGAATACTGGGATTACAGGCGTGCACCACTGTGCCTGTATCACATGATAGTTTCAAAGCTTGTGTGTATGCTTTACATTTTATTTCCTAAATGTCTAAAAACATGGAGTTTAAATACATGTAAAATTCAGAAAGATTTTGCTATTCTCATTCACAGAACTCTACCTTGGTATTAAGGAAATTCTTGTAAGAGTGGTTTTTATGGTGGTCTAATATAGCAACTACATGCAGTGAATGATGGCCACACATCAGAATAATATTTCTTCTTAAAATACCTAATGTATGAATTTTATTATTGGTATTAAGATTTTTACAAGGTGAATTAAGAAAAATTTGCAAGAGGTGGGATTGGAAGGGGATGAGGGAGGGAGGATACAGTTGGGATACAAAGTTATTAAATGGTCATTAATAAAAACAATACATTGATAAAAATCCTTATATGTTTTATTTTAGAAGCATATTGAGATAGGTTCATGCTTAATTTTAAAGGAATTATCGTGTGAACAGAAAGTGAGCTCTTGGCCTATCAATTTTGAGATGGCATCCTGTGGCATCAAGGCTTTCTTTCTCAGTTTTCTTACTGCAGCAGACAGGACATCTAAGCAAATACATTGCTTTGCTGAAGCAGCCTGGACTTTAATTCCACAGCAGTCCTGTTGCATTACCATCCTTCAGGAGGCCTGTCACTAAGCCATGGCAGGAAGAGAGAGGTTTAGGAAAGGAACACTGATGAAGGCAGCAGCCTACCAGTAATTTCCCAAGAGAAGACACACACCAATCCACTGAATGACTTTGGCTGCCAGCAGGTAAAATCAGGACATTGCCTTTATTTCCAGCATATTAGGGATGTTTCAGTTCTGCTTTTCTCAGCTGGATCAGCTGGATAGAGAACATGCTGACAGACCCCGACCTGACTTCAGTGGAATCAGGGACTCTGAAGGTTAGATTACACCTGCTTGGCAACAAACTCATACGCTTTAAAGTTTCTAAAACTGAGTATGTGGTCTCATCTTTCAGGAACCATTCTAGTCTTGTTATTTCACAAAAATTAATTCTATATTCTGTTTACTGCTGATCATTCCGTACGTATTTATTCTCTACATTTTGGAAAGTTTGGGTCTTGTTTTTAATCATGTGAAGGTGAAAAGATTCACTGACCTATGTGCATAAAAGAAAGCCATTAAAAATTGGAGTGATACTGTCTCCATTTATTAAAATAATAGTAGTAGGTTCTTCTTTCAGGCCTATGACCCGTGTAGCCATAGATTAAGAGCCAGAGGTACATATAACTACATGGCAAAACTATCTTTTGGACACATCAGGGGAGCTAGACATACTAGTTGTAAGTCCATCCACATGGGATTTTAAATTTCACTGCTATGTAGGGAGCTATGAAAATTTCTAGGTAGTGGGGAAGTAAGAGTCATTTTTCTCAAACAGGGTAGTCTCGAAAATACCATGATCTAAAGGAAGCCAACATATGTACAAATTGAGCTAGGTTTATTTTTTCTTTTTTTTATGTTTTATCTTATTTATTTTTATTTTTTTCTTATTCTTATTCTTATTATTATTTATTTTTTTATTTTTTGTTATCAATCACAGGTTAGGTACTTTGCATCCCATGCGTAGCCCCCTCCCTCATTCCCTCCCACCCACCCCAACCCTCCCTCATCTCCTCCCCACCCCCTCCAAGTCCACCAACAGGGGAGGACCTCCTCCCCTTCCATCCTACCCCAGCTCATCCTGTCTCCTCAGGGCTGGCTGCAATG
>CM053744.1:83794916-83813782 GCA_028658305.1 Pachyuromys duprasi | reverse complement strand
ACATCCACACGTGGTCCTTGGTTGTAGAAACCGTCTCATACAAGACCCCTGTGCCCTGCTCAGTTTAGTCATTTTGGAGCTCTTGTTCTCTCTAAATCTCACCAACCTCCTCCATTTCTATCATCACTTCTTGCCCTCTGCCAAAGGCTTGATCGCGAGTCTTAATATCTGCTCTGATACGTCTTTACGTTGATCCCCCCAGAGGTCCTCCTTGGCATACTCCTGTCCTGTTGCTTGTTTTCTCCTCCACTCAATGTCCATCCCATTTGCTCATCCAGACAAGCATTGATCATACCAACCTGGGTCCTCCTTCCTGTATATCCTCCCTAGGAGTGTAGATTTCAGCAAGACCTTCCTATCCTATAGGTCTATATAAGTGAGTATATTCCGTATGTTTCTTTCTGCTTTTGAGATACCTCACTTAGAGTTTGTAGAGGAAATTGGCATTATTTCCAGTGATTTTTTTAAAAAAACTGAGAACGGATTTATTTCAATATACATATAAGAAAAATATTTAAAAATTTTTGTGGCCTTTCATGATTTCATTTTTTTAAAATAAAAAGCCTCAGCAAGCCAGAAACAAGGTTTCATTTTTATTTATTATTTATTAAAATTATTCACTTTGTATCCCGGCTGTGGCCCCCTCCCTCATCCCTGCCTAATCCCACCCTCCCTCTCTCTTCTCTGCCTATGCTGCACCTCTAGACCACTGATAGGTGAGGTCTTCCTCTCATTTCATCTGACCCTAGCCTATTAGGTCTCATCAGGACTGACTGCATTGTCTTCCTCTGTGGCCTGGCAACGTTGCACTCCCTGGAGGGAGGTGATCAGACACCCTGCCATTGAGTTCATGCCAGAGACACCCCACGCTCCCCTTACTAGGATACCCACTTGGAGACTGAGTAAATGGGCTAAATCTGAGCATGGGTTTTAGGTTCTCTCCAAGCATGGTCCATGGTTGTGGTATTAGTCTCTGCACGGCCCCCAAGACCCAGTTCTTTTGGCTATGTTGTCTCCTTTTGGAGCAGCTGTCCCTTCCAGGTCATACTCTCAACCACTTCTTTCATAAAATTTCATGCACTTTGCCCTAAGTTTGGCTAAAAGTCTCAGCTTCTGCTTTCATACATCAATCAGTAATGTCTTTTAGAGGCCCTCTGTTTTAGGCTCCTGTCCTGTTCCCTGTCTTCTCATGTTTCCGAAGTCTATGACGTTTGTCCTATTGAATGAGGATTGAGCATCTCCCTAGGGTCCTCTTAGTTGTTTAGTCTCTTTAGGTCTATAGATTTTAGTATGTTTATCCTATATTATAGATCTAATAATACTTATGAGAGAGTATTTATCATGTGAGTCTTTTTGCTTGTGGGTTACCCCACTAAGGATGATCTTTTCTAGTTCCCACCATTTGCCTGCAAATTTTGTGATTTCCTTGTTTTTAAAGCTGAGTAATATTCCGTTGTGTAAATGTACCACAATTTCTGTATCCATTCCTTGGTTGAGGGACATCTAGGTCATTTCCAGATTCTGGCTATTATGAATGTAGCTGTGACAAACATGGTTGAGCAAATGCCCTGGTTGTATAGTTGAACATATTTTGGATATATGCCTAAGAGTGGTATAGCTGGATCTTGAGGTAGCACTATTCCTACTTTTCTGATAAAATGCCAGATTAATTTCCAAAGTGGTTGTACAAGATTACATTCCCACCAGCAGTGGGGGAAGGTTCCAAATTCTCCACAACCTCTCCAGCATGTGTTGTCACTTGAGTTTTTGATCTTAGCCATTCTGGTGGGTGTAAGGTGAAATCTCAGGGTCATTTTGATTTGTATCTTGCTAATGACTAAGGACGTTCAACATTTCTTTAAGTGTTTCTCTGCCATTCGATATTCCTGTATTGAGAATTATCTGTTTATCTTTGTGATCCATTTTTTAATTGGATTACTTGGATTGTTGGTGTTTAACTTCTTAAGTTCTTTACATATTCTGGATATAAGCCCTCGGTCAGATGTAGGGTTGATGAAAATTCTTTCCCCATTTGTAGGCTGTTATTTTTTTCTGATATCCTTTGCTTTGCAGATGTTTTTCATTTTCATGAGGTCTCATTTATATATTGTTGATCATAGAGCCCGTGCTGATGGTGTTCTGTTCAGGAAATTTTATCCTGTGCCAATGAGTTCAAGACTCTTCCCCACCTATTCTTCTGATATATTTCTAGTGGTGTGTCTACTTTTATGTTGAGGTTTTTGATCTATGTGGACTTTATTTTTGTAAAGGGTGACAAATATGGATCTATTTATATTTTTCTACATGTAGACATTCAATTATACCAGGACCATTTGTTGAAGAAACTATCTTTTTTTCCATTGTATTCATTTGGCTTCTTTGTCAAAAATCAAGTATCTGTAGGTGTGTGGGTTTATTTCTGGGTCTGTGATTCAAGTACATTGATCCACCATTCTGTTTCTATGACAGTACCATGCAATTTTTATTACTATTGCTCTGTAGTACACCTTGATATCAGGGATGGAGATACCTCAAGACAATCTGTTGTTGTACAGGAATATTTTGAAATTCTGGGTTTTTGTTTTTCCCTATGAAGTTGAAAATTATTCTTTCAAGTTCTGTAAGTAATTGTGTTGGTATTTTGATGGGAATTGCATTGAATTTGTAGATTACTTTTGATAGGATGGCCAGTTTTACTATGTTACTCTTGCCGATCCATAAGCATGGGATATCTTTCCATCTTCTGTTATATTCTTCAATTTCTTTCTTCAGACACTTGATTTTTTTTTTTCTCACACAGGTCTTTCACTTGTTGGTTAGAGTCCCAACAAGGTACTCTATGTTACTTCTGCTAATTTCTTTCTTAGCCCTTTTCTCTTTTGTATACAGGAGGGCTCTGGACTTCTTTTTTTAATTTTTGTTTTTTTACATTAATTACATTTTATTCACTTTGCATCCCAGCTATAGCCTCCTCCCTTATTCCCTACCAATACCACCCTCCCTTCATTATTTCCTCCGATGCTCCTCTCCAAGTCCACCGGTAGGTGAGGTCCACCTCCCCTTCCATCTCACCCTAGCATATCAGGTGTTATCAGGACTCTTTGTAATTTCCTCCTCTGTGTCCTGGCAAGGTTGCTCCTCCCTCAGGGGGTGGGGAGGAGTGGTCAAAGAGCCAGCCACTGAGTTCATGTCAGAGACAGTCCCTCTTCCCCTTACTAGGGAACCCACTTGGATACTGAAGGGCCATGGGCTACATCTGGGCAAGGATTCTAGGTTATCTCCATGAATTCTTCTTGATTGGAGTATCAGTCTTGGAAAACACCCCTGAGTCCAGATATTTTGGTTATGTTGCTCTGCTTGTGGAGCTCCTGTACTCTGCAGGTCTTACTAACTACCCATTTTTTCATATGATTCCCTGCACTCTGCCCAAGGTTTGGTTATGCCTCTCAGCATCTGCTTTGATACACTGCTAGGTAGAGTCTTTCAGAGGCCCTCATTGGTAGACTCCTGTCCTGTTTCTTGTTTTTTCCTTCTTCCAATATCCTTCCCATTTGTCTTTCTCAGTGAGGATTGATCATCTTACACTTAGCTTCTTTAAGTGTACAGAATTTAGTATGTTTATCCTATCTTATAGGTCTAGTGTCCACTTATAAGTGAGTACATACCATGTGTGCCTTCTGTTTCTGGGGTATGTTTCTCAGAATGATATTTTCTAGATCCCACCATTTGCCAGAAAATTTTATGATTTCCTTGTTTTTAATTGCTGAATAGTGTTCCATTTTGTAAATTTACTACAATTTCTGTATCCTGTCCTCCGTTGATAGATGTCTGGGTTGTTTCCAGGTTCTGGCTATTATGAATAAAGCTGCTACAAAAATGGTTACAGAAATGTCTGAAAGGGGGATATAAGAACAGACATGGAGAAAATCCAAAAAAATCATTAGGTCTTACTACAAAGCCTATACCCCACAAAATTTGAAAATCTGAATGAAATGAATAATTTTCTTGATAGATTCTATTTACCAAAAGTAAATCAAAAGCAGGTGAATTGATTGAATGGTCCTACAGCTGCCAAGGAAATAGAAGCAGTCATCAACAGTCTCCCTTACAATAAAAGCTCAGAGCCAGATGGTTTCAGTGCAGAATTCTATGAGACCTTCAGAGAAGAGCTAACTCCAATTATCTTCACAAAATAGAAAAAGAATGAACATTGCCAAACACATTCTATAAAACCACAATCACCTTGATACCGAAATCATACAAAGACCCAACCAAAAAAAAAAAAAAGAGAGAGAACTTCAGACTTATCTCTCTTACGAACATTCATGCAAAAATACTCAATAAAATACTTGCATACTGAATCCAAGAACATCTAAAAGACATCATAGACCATGACCAAGTAGGCTTCATCCCAGGCATGCAAGGGTGGCTCAATATACAGAAGTCCATCAATATGATCCACCATATAAACAAACTGAAGGAGACTTTTCTGGGTTATTTTTGTTTCCAGCCACTTTGCCGAAGGTTTATCAGCTAAAGGAGTTCTCTGATACAATTTTTGGGGGCACTCCTATATACTATCATATCATCTGTGAATAGAGATACTTTGAGTTCTTCCTTTTTAAGTTTCATTCCCTTGATATCCTTCAGTTGTCTCATTGCTCTAGCTAGGATTTCAAGTACTATGCTGAAAGGATATGGAGAGACAGAGCAGCCTTGCTTTGTCCCTGATTTCAGTTCCTGTTCATTCATTTATACGCTGGCTGTATATTGCCTTTACTATGTTTAGGTATGTGTCTTCTATCCCTCATATCTCCAAAACTTTAAACATGAAGGGGTGTTTTCTCAAATGCTTTTTCAGCATTTAAAGAAACGATCCTGTGGTTATTGCCTTCTGTTTATTTATGTGATGGATTACATTGATGGATTTCCAAATATTGAACCTACCTGCCTGGGATGAAGCTTACTTGTCATGGTGGATTATATGTTTTATGTGTTCATGGGTTTAGTTTATGAGTATTTTATTGATTATTTTTGTGTCAATGTTCATAAGAGAGGTAGGTCTGAAGTTCTCTTTTTTTTGTCTGTTCTTTGTGTTGTTTAGGTGTCAAAGTTACAGTGGTATCACAGAAAGAGTTTGTTAACGGTTCTTCTGTTTCTATTTTGTGGAATAGTTTGAAGAGTATTGGTCTTAGCTCTTCTTTGAAGGTCTGGTAGAATTCTGCACTGAAACAATCAGGCCGTGGACTTTTTATGGCAGGGAGACTTTTGATGACTGCTTCTATTTTCTTGGAGGATATAAGACTGTTTAATCTATTTGCCTGCTCTTTATTTAACCTTGGTAAATGGAGTCTATCAAGAAAACTGTCCATTTCATTTAGATTTTCAATTGTTGTGTCATATAGACATTTGAAGTAGGACTTCATGATTCTTTGAATTTCCTTAGTGTCTGTTATTATGTCCCCATTTTCATTTCTGATTTTACTCATTTGGATAGCTTTTCTCTGCGTTTATTTAGTGTGGCTAAGGGTATGTCTACCTTGTTGATTTTCTCAGAGAAACAACTTTGGTTTAATTGATTCTTTGAATTGTTTTATTTGTTTCTAACTTATTGATTTCAGCTATGAGTATGATTATTTCCAACCATCTACTCCTCTTGGGTATGTCTGCTTATTATTAATTTTAATATTTCAATTGTGCCATTAAGTTGCTTGTATAAGAGGTCTCAGCCTTCTTTCTGAAGGCTCTTAGTGTCATGTGTTTTCTTCTTAGAACTGCTTTCATTGTGTTCCATAATTTTGGGTAAGTTGTGTCTTCATTTTAATTGAATTTTAGGATGTCTCTAGTTTTTGTTTTTGTTTTTGTTTTAATTTCTTCCCTGATCCAGATGTTATTGAGTAGAGAGGTGTTTAGTTTCCATGTATATGTAGGCTTTTTAGTATTTCTGTTGTTGTTGAGGAATACATTTAGGTCATGGTGGTCTCATAGGATACAAAGGATTATTTCAATCTTCTTGTATTTGTTGAGGCTTGCTTTGTGCCTGACCTTATGTTCAAGGTTCTGTGGGGTTCTGGGAAGAAAATATTCTCTTTTAAGTTTGGGTAAAGCATTCTATAGGCATCTATTATGTCCATTTAATTTAGGACCTCTGTAAGTGTCATTATTTCCCTATTTAGCTTCTAGATAAAGCTAAATCTGTTAGATCTGTTAGATCTGTTCCTTGGTGAGAGCGGAATGTTGAAGTCTCCCACTCTTCGGGTGTTGGGATCAATGTATGGTTCGAGCATTAAAAATGTTTCCTTTACGAATACATGTGTTCTTGTATTTGGGGCATACATGCTCAGGACTATGATGTCCTCATGATGGACTTTTCCTTTGGTGAGAATGAAGTGTCCCTTCTCATCTCTTTGATTAATATTTTACTAAATATTAGGATAGCTACTCTAGCTTATTTTCTGGATTCGTTTGCTTGAAAAAACTTTTTCCAGCCCTTTACTCTAAGGTTGTGTTTGTCATTGCTATGGAGATGAGTTTCTTGGATGCAGCAGAATGTTGGATCCTGTTTCTGCAACCATTCTGTTAGTCTGTGTCTTTTTATTCTAGCATTGAGTCCATTGATGTTGACAGATAGTAGTGACCAATGAATGTAAGTTTCTTATAATGTGGAGTGGTGATAATGTGTTTGTGTGCAAGTTTTTTTTTAAATTGTTGTTGTTTTCTATATCATGTGTTTTCTTGCATGTAGTTGACTTCGTTAAATTGAAGTTTTCCTTCTAGTATTTTCGGTAGGGCTGGGTAGCTGTGTAGATATTAAGTTTAGTTTTGTCATGGAATATTTTGATTTCTCCATCTATGTTGATTGAAAGCTTTGCTGGGTATAGTAGTCTGGTTTGACATCTGAGTTCTCTTAAAGTCTGCATTACATTTGTCCAGGCCGCTCTGGATTTCATAGTTTTTGTTGAGAAGTCTGGTGTGATTCTGACAGGTCTAGCTTTATATATTACTTGGCCTTTAACCTTGCTTCTTTTAATATTTTTTCTTTGTTATCTAGATTTGCTGTTTTGACAATTATGTGACATGAGGAGTTTCATTTCTGATGTAGTCCATTTGTTGTATTGTGAGCCTCTTGTATGTTTAAGGACTTCTCTTTCTTTAAGTTGGGAAAATTTGTTGAAAATATTTTCTGGAACTTGGAGCCTGGGCTCTTTTCTTTGTCTATTCCTATTATCTTAGACTCGATCTTTTCATGGTGTCCTTTATTTCTTGGATAGTTTGTGTTTGTAACTTTTCCAATTTTTCTTTTTCACTGAGAGATGTATCAGTTTCTGCAATTGTATCTTCATTGTCTGAGATTGTTTCTTCCATCTCTTTTATTATGTTGATGATGCTTACCTTTGTGGTTCCTGATCTTTTGTCTATGTTCTCCAGCTCTAGGACTTTCTCTGTTTTTATTTTCTTTATTGATTTTAATTATGTTTTTATGCCTTGCACCGTTTCCTTCATCTCTTTGAACGTATTTTCATGTTTTTCCCTGATGGCATCTAATTTTTCTTCATTTCCTCTCTATATGTGCCTCTATATATGCCTCTACATGTGCCTCTACTTGTTTGGATAGATTTCCTGAGAGCTTTGTTCATTTCCTCTTTATGTGTCACTAATAATTGGTATAGATTTGAAATCATTTCTCTGTGTTTCCAATGAATTAAAATATCCATTGATTTAGGGGGTTACTTGTGAAGATTAGAGGGACCCCAGATCTGGTGTTCTGTATGCACTCTCTTGCATACACATTCAAATCAGCATGTGGACAGCTCAGAGGGCCTGTGCACTCACTCACAGGTATGTGCTGAAAGCTTAGAGGGCCCACAGTTTCCTTTACTTTTCAAAACATTTAATCTACAGAACAACGAAAATATATCAAAAGCAGCAAGGGAAAAAGGCCAAGTAACATATAAAGGTAGACCTATCAGAATCACACCAGACTTCTCATCAGAAACTATGAAAGCCAAAGGGCTTGGGCAGAGGTCATGCAGGCTTTAAAGGAACACAAAAGCCATCCCAGACTACTATACCCAACAAAGCTTTCAATCAACATAGATGGAGAAAACAAAATATTCCATCATAAAAGTAAATTTAAGCAATTTCTACGAGGCAAAGTAGCTCTACAGATAATATTAGAAGGGAAACTCCAATCCAATGAAAACAACTATACCCAAGAAACATAGAAAACAGATAATGTTCCTACAAAAAAGGAAAGAAAACAAGCAAAAAAAATCACAGTAAGACCACCAACTCCACAATAAAAGGAACTAACAGTCATTGGTCACTATTATCTACCAACATCAATAGACTCAACTCGCCAATAAAAGGACAAAGACTAACAGAATGAGTGTGTGAAACAGGATCCAACATTGTGCTGCATCCAAGAAACACATCTCTGCAACAAAGATAAACACTACCAGAGAGTTAAGGGCTAGAAAAATGTTTTCCAAGCAAATGGAATGAGAAAACAAGCTAGGGTAGCAATCCTATTATCTATTAGAATAGACTTGCAACCCAAATTAATCAAAAAAGATCAGAAGGGGCACTTCCTTCTCATCAAAGGAAAATTCCTACAGGAGGACATCACAATTCTGAACAGCTATGCCCAAATACAAGAGTGTCTATATTCATAAAGGAAACATTATTAAAGCTTAAATCACACATCAATCCCAACACCTTAATAGCAGGAAACTTTAACATCCTTCTCTCACCAGGGGACAGATCATCTAGACAGAAGCCAAATAGGGAAATGAAGGCACTTACAGAGACCCTGATTCAAATGGATCTAATCGATGTCTACAGAACTTTTTACCCAAACTCAAAAGAGTATACCTTCTTTCAGCACCTCATAAAACCTTCTCCAAAATAGACTATATAGTTGGTCACAAAGCAAGCCTCAACAGATACTTGAAGATTGAGATAATCCCCTGTATTTTATCTAACCTCCATGGACTAAAGCTGGACCTCAACAACAATGGAAATAACAAAAACCCTACACACACACATGGGAACTGAACAACTTGTTACTCAATGACAGCTGGCTTAAGGAAGAAATAAAGAAAGAAATTTAAGACTTCATAGAAGTAAATGAAAATGAAGATACAACATACCCAAATTTTTGGGAAACAATGAAACAGTGCTCAGAGGAAAATTCATAGCACTAAGTGCCTTCAATAAGAAATTTTTGACATTTCATACAAGCACCTTAATGGCACAACTGAATGCTCTAGGAAAAAAAGAAGCAGATACACCCAAAAGGAACAGATGGCTGGAAATAATCAACCTCAGGGCTGAAATTAATCAATTAGAAACAAATAAAACTATTCAAAGAATCAATGAAATGAAGAATTGGTTCTTTGAGAAAATCAACAAGATAGACAAACCCTTAGCCAAACTAACTGAAAGGCAGAGAGAGACTATCAACATCAGCAAAATCAGAAATTAAAAGGGGGACATAACTACAGACACTGAGGAAATCCAAACAATCATCCGGTTGTACTTCAACAGCCCATATGCCACAATATTTGAAAATCTAAAAGAAATGGATAATTTTCAAGATAGATTCCCCCTACCATAATTAAATCAATCTCAGGTAGAGAGATTTAATAGCCCTATATCCCCCAAGGAAAGGGAAGCAGTCATCAAGATTCTCCCTTCCAGAAGGAGGTCCTCGCCTGTTGGTGGACTTAGAGGGGGAGGGGAAGATGGAGATGAGGGAGGGAGTGGGAGGGTAGAAGGGAATGGGGGAGAGGGCTAGGCCTGGGATTCAAAGTACCTAACCTGTGATTGAGATAAAAATAAATAAATTAAAAAAAAAAAAGATTCTCCCTTCCAAAAAAAGCCCTGGGTCAGATGGATACAGTGCAAAATTCTACCAGACCTTCAATGAAGTGCTAATTCCAATTTTCTTCAAACTATTCCACAAAATAGAAACAGAAGGAACTTTACCAAACTCATTCTATGAAGTTTCAGTCACCTTGATACCTTAACCACACAAAGACCCAACAGATAAAAGAAAACTTCACACCTATCTCTCATAAGAACATTGGAGCAAAAATATGCAATAAAAAACTTGCAAACGGAATACAAGAACACATAAAAGATATCATCCACAATGACCAAGAAGGCTTCATCCCAGGCATGCAAGGATAGTTCAATAGATGGAAATCCATCAATGCAATCCACCATATAAATGAACTGAAGGAGAAAAACCTCATTATCACCTCCTTAAATTACGAAAAGCATTTGACAAAGTCCAACATCCATTCATGTTTAAGTCTTGGAGAGATCAGGGATACAAGGCACATATCTAAACGTAGTAAAGGCAATATACAGCAAGCCTATAGCCAGCATCAAACAGAAATTTAAATCAGTCCCACTGAAATCACGGACAAGTCAAGGCTGCTCACTCCATATCTACTCAACTTAGTACTGGAAGTCCTAGCTAGAGCAATAAGACAATTAAAGGAGATCAAGGGGATACAAATCAGAAAGGAAGAGGTCAACGTGTCACTTTTTGCAGATGATATGATAGTATACATGAGTGACCCCAAAAATTCAACCAGAGAACCCCTTCAGCTGATAAACACCTCCCGCAAAGTGACTGGATACAAAATCAACCCCCCCCCAAAAATCAGAAGCCCTCGTGTATAGCCAATACAAAAGGGCCAAAAAAGAAATCAGGAAAATGATGCCCTTCACAATAGTCATTAATAACATAAAGTACCTTGGGGTGACTGTAACCAAGCTGGTGAAAGACCTGTTTGAAAAAAACTTCAAGTCTCTGAGAAAAGAAATTGAAGACGATATCAAAAGATGGAAAAATCTCCCAGGCTCATGGATTGGTAGGATTAATTTACTGAAAATGGCCATTCCGCCAAAAGCAATCTACAGATACAATGCAATTCCCATCAAAATACCAATACAATTCTTTTTTTAATTTTTTTTTAATTTGCATCCCAAGCATAGCCCCCTCTTTCATTCCCTCCCACCCTCCCCACCCATCCCTCATCTCCTTCCCACCGCCTCCAAGTCCACCAACAGGGAGAACCTCCCCCACTTCCATCCAACCCAAGCTCATCCTGTCCCCTCAGGGCTGGCTGCAATGTTCTCCCCTGAGATCTAGCCAGTCTGTCACTCCCCAGCATGTATGGGGGAGGGTCAAAGAGTCAGCCATCAAGTTCAAGACTGAAACAGTCCCTGCTTCTCTCACTAGGGTCTTTAGTCCTACACCGAGCTATGATGGGCCCCATCTGAGCAGGGGTTGCAGGGCACATCCACACATGGTCCTTGGTTGTAGAAACCTTCTCATACAAGACCCCTGTGCCCTGCTCAGTTTGGTCTTTGTGGAGCTCTTTTTTTTTTAATGTAATTTATTTATTTTTATATCAATCACAGGTTAGGTACTTTGCATCCCAGGCATAGCCCCCTCCCTCATTCTCTCCCACCGTCCCCAACCCTCCCTCATCTCCTCCCCCCCTCCAAGTCCACCAATGGAGGAGGGCCTCCTCCCCTTCCATCCTACCCCAGCTCATCCTGTCTCCTCAGGGCTGGCTGCAATGTCCTCTGGGATCTAGCCAGTCTGTCATTCCCAGGCTTGTATGGGGGAGGGTCAAAGAGTCAGCCATCAAGTTCAAGACTGAAACAGTCCCTGTTTCCCTCACTAGGGTCATTAGTCCTACACCGAGCTATCCTGGGTCCCATCTGCACAGGGGTTCCAGGACACATCCACACGTGGTCCTTGGTTGTAGAAACGTCTCATACAAGACCCCTGTGCCCTGCTCAGTTTGGTCTTTGTGGAGCTCTTGTTCTCTCCAAGTTTCACCAACCTCCTCCATTTCTATCATCACTTCTTGCCCTCTGCCAAAGGCTTGATCTCCAGTCTTAATATCTGCTCTGATACATCGCTACATTGACCCCCCCCCAGGGTTCCTCCTTGGCATACTCCTGTCCTGTTGCTTGTTTTCCCCTCCACTCAATGTCCATTTCTTTTGTTCATCCAAAGGAGCATTGATCATACCAACATGGGTCCTCCTTCCTGTATATCTCCCTAGGTGTGTAGATTTCAGCGTGACCTTCCTATCCTTATAGGTCTATATAAGTGAGTATATACCATATGTTTCTTTCTACTTTTGGAATACCTCACTTAGGATGATCGTTTCCAGGTCCCACCATTTGCCTGCGAATTTCATGATTTCCTCCTTTTTTTATTGCTGAGTAGTATTCCATTGTGTAAAAGCACCACAAATTCTGTATCCATTCCTCAAGTGAGGGACATCTGGGTTGTTCCCAGGTTCTGGCTATTGCAAATAAAGCAGCCACGAACATAGTTGAGCAAATATCCTGGTTTTGTGATTGAGCATTTTTTGGATATATGCCTAAGAGTGGTATAGCTGGGTCTTGAGGAATCACTATTCCTAATTGTCTAAGAAAGCGCCAAATTGATTTCCAGAGTGGTTGTACAAGTTTGCATTCCCACCAGCAATGGAGGAGGGTTCCTCTTTCTCCACAACCTCTCCAGCATGCATTGTCACTAGAGTTTTTGATCTTAGCCATTCTGGCGGGTGTAAGGTGAAATCTCAGAGTCATTTTGATTTGCATCTCCCTGATGGCTAGGGATGTTGAGCATTTCTTTAAGTGGTTTTCTGCCATTCTATAATCCTCTACAGTCAGCTATCTTTTTAGTTCCATACCCTATTTTTTAATTGGATTACTTGGTTTCTTGCTTTTTAACTTCTTGAGTTCTTTATGTATACTGGATATTAGCCCTCTGTCAGAAGTAGGATTGGTAATGATCCTTTCCCAATCTGTTGGCTGTCCTTTCGTTCGGATGACAGTGTCCTTTGATTTACAGAAGCTTTTCAGCTTCATGAGGTCCCACTTATTGATTGTTGATCTTAGAGCCTGTGCTGTTGGTGTTCTATTCAGGAAGTAGTCTCCTGTGCCAATGAGTTCTAGGATCTTCCCCACTTTTTCTTCTAACTGGTTTAGTGTGTCTGGTTTTATGTTGAGGTCTTTGAACCACTGGGACTTTAGCTTTGTACAAGGTGACAAATATGGATCTATTTTCACTTTTCTGCATACAGATATCCAGTTGGACCAGCACCATTTGTTGAAGATGCTGTTTTATTTCCATTGAATGGTTTTGGCTTCTTTGTCAAAAATCAAGTTTCCATAGGTGTGTGGGTTCATTTCTGGGTCTTCTATTCGGTTCCATTAATTCATTGTTATGTTTCTATGCCAATACCATGCAGTTTTATTACCATTGCACTGTAATACAGCTTGAGGTCAGGGATGGAGATTCCTCCAGATGACCTGTTGTTGTAGAGGATTGTTTTGGAGATTCTGGGTTTTTTGTTACTCCATATGAAGTTGAATATTTTTCTTTCAAGGTATGTGAAGAATTGTGAAGGTATTTTGATGGGAATTGCATTGAATCTGTAGATTGCTTTTGGCAATATGGTCATTTTCACTATGTTAATCCTACCAATCCATGAGCACGGGAAGACTTTCCACCTTCTAATATCTTCTTCAATTTCTTTCTTCAGAGATTTGAAATTTTTTTCATATAGGTCTTTCACTTGCTTGGTTAGAGTCACCCCAAGGTACTTTATGTTATTAGTGGCTATTGTGAAGGGTGTTGTTTCCCTAATTTCCTTCTCGGCCCTTTTGTCTTTGGTGTACAGGAGGGCTTCTGATTTTTTTTTTTTAGTTGATTTTGTACCCAGACACTTTACTGAAGGTGTTTATCAGTTGAAGGAGTTTTCTGGTTGAATTTTGGGGGTCACTCATGTTTATTATCATATCATCTGCAAATAATGATACTTTGAGCTCTTCCTTTCCAATGTGTATCCCCTTGATCTCCTTTAGTGGTCTTATTGCTCTAGCTAGAACTTCAAGTACTATGTTGAAGAGATATAGAGACAATGGGCAACCTTGCCTACTCCATGATATCAGTGGGATTGATTTTAGTTTCTCTCCATTGAGTTTGATGTTAGCTATTGGCTTGCTGTATATTGCCTTTACTATGTCTAGGTATGTGCCTTGTATTCCTAGTTTCTCCAAGACTTTAAACATAAATGGGTGTTGGATTTTGTCAAATGCTTTTTTGGCGTCTAGGGAGATGATCATGTGGTTTTTCTCCTTCAGTTTGTTTATATGGTGGATCACATTGATGGAATTGTGTATATTGAACCTCCCTTGCATGCCTGGGATGAAGCCTACTTGGTCATGGTGGATGATATCTTTTATGTGCTCTTGGATTCGGTTTGCAAGTATTTTATTGAGTATTTTTGCATCAATGTTCATAAGAGTGATAGGTCTGAAGATCTCTTTTTTGTTGGATCTTTGTGTGGTTTAGGTATCAAGGTGACTGTGGCTTCATAGAAAGAGTTAAGTAATTTTCTGTCTAATTCTATTTTGTGGAACACTTTATAGAGAATTGGTGTTAGGACTTCTTTGAAGGTCTGGTAGAATTCTGCACCAAAACCATCTGGTCCAGGGCTTTTTTTCATAGGGCGGTTGTTGATGACTTCTTATATTTCCTTGGGGGATATAGGTCTATTCAGTCTTCCTCTCTGA
Organism: Pachyuromys duprasi; assembly: GCA_028658305.1. Lineage (NCBI taxonomy): Eukaryota > Metazoa > Chordata > Mammalia > Rodentia > Muridae > Pachyuromys > Pachyuromys duprasi. The sequence continues at coordinate 83,799,160 of CM053744.1, read as the reverse complement.
TCTTGGCTTAATTTTGGTAGGTGGAATCTCTCAAGAAAATTTTCCATTTCATTGAGATTTTCAAAATTTGTGGCATATAGTCTTTGGTAGTAAGACCAAATGATTGTTTGGATTTCCTCAGTATCTGTAGTTATATTCCCCTTTTCATTTCTGATTTTGCGATTTGGACCATTTCTCTCTGCCTTTTTGTTGGTTTGGCTAGGGGTTTGTCTATCTTATTGATTTTCTCAAAGAACCAGCTCTTGGTTTCATTGATTCTTTGAATTGTTTTATTCGTTTCTAATTGATTGATTTCAGCCCTGAGCTTGATTATTTCCAGCCTTCTGCTCCTCTTGGGTGTATCTGCTTCTTTTTTTTTCTAGAGCTTTCAGTTGTGCCATTAAGCTGCTTGTATGAGATGTTTCAAATTTCTTCTTGAAGGCTCTTAGTGTTATGAACTTTCTTCTTAGCACTGCTTTCATTGTGTCCCATAAGTTTGGGTATGTTGTGCTTTCATTTTCATTGAATTCTAGGAAGTCTTTAATTTCTTTCTTAATTTCTTCCCTAACCAAGCTGTCCTTGAGTAGAAATTTGTTCAGTTTCCACGGATGTGCAGGCCATTTGTTATTTATGTTGTTGTTGAGGTCCAGCTTTAGACCGTGATGGTCAGATCAGATACAAGGGGTTATTTCAATCTTCCTGTATCTGCTGAGGCTTGCTTTGTGACCAACTATATGGTCTATTTTGGAGAAGGTTCCCTGAGGTGCTGAAAAGAAGGTATACTCTTTTGATCTGGGGTGAAAGGTTCTGTAGACATCCATTAGGTCCATTTGATTTAGGGTGTCTGTGAGTGCCCTTGCTTCTCTGTTTTGCTTCTGACTGGATGATCTGTCCCTTGGTGAGAGTGACGTGTTGAAATCTCCCACTATTAGAGTGTTGGGATCATTGTGCGATTTCAGTTTTAATAATGTTTGATTTACATATGTAGGTGATCTTGTATTTGGGGCTTAAATGTTCAGAATTGTGATGTCCTCCTCTTGGAGTTTTCCTTTGATGAGAAGGAAGTGCCCCTCCACATCTTTCTTAATTAATTTTGGTTGAAAGTCTATTTTATTAGATACTAGGATTGCTACCCCAGCTTGTTTTGTGGGTCCATTTGCTTGGAAAATGGTTTTCCAGCCTTTTACTCTGAGGTAGTGTTTATCTTTCTTGCATAGGTGTGTTTCTTGGATGCCCCAGAATGTTGGATCCTGTTTCTGCAACCATTCTGTTAGTCTATGTCTTTTTATTAGAGAGTTGAGTCCATTGATGTTGATAGATACTGGTGACCAATGACTGTTAGTTCCTTTTATTGTGGAGTTGGTGGTCTTACTGTGATTCATTGCTTTTTTGTTGTTGTTGTCATTGGGAAATTATCTTTATCGTATATTTTCTTTGGTGTAGTTGTTTCTGTTGGACTGATGTTTTCCTTCCAGTACCTTTTGTAGGGCCTGGTTACTGTGTAGGTATTGCATGAATTTTGTTTTGTCATGGAAAATTTTGTTTTCTCCATCTATGATGATTGAAAGCTTTGCTGGGTATAGTAGTCTTGGTTGGCATCTGTGTTCCCTCAAGGACTGCATGACTTCTGACCAGGCCCTTCTGGCTTTCATAGTTTCTGCTGGGAAGTCTGGTATTATTCTGATCGGTTTACCTTCTTATGTTACTTGACCACTTTCCCTTGCTGCCTTTAATATTTTTTCTTTTGTTTTGTAGGTTTACTGTTTTGACTATGATGTGACAAGAGGTATTTCTTTTCTGATCCAGTCTATTTGGTGTTCTGTAGGCTTCTTGTATGTTTATGGACATTTCTTTCTTTAAGTTGGGAAATTTTTCTTCTATGAATTTCTTAAAAATATTTTCCGGACCTTGGAGTCTGGAGTCTTCTTTTTCATCTATTCCAATTATTCTTAGGTTTCATCTTTTCATGGTATCCTTGATTTCTTGAATGTTTGTGTTTGGGACTTTTCTGATTTTATTTTTTCCTTGATTGAGGAATTCAGCATATCTTCAGTTCCCGAGATTCTCTCTTCCATGTCTTGTATTCTATTGTTGATGCTTACCTTCGTGGCTCCTGATCTTTTTTCTAAGTTCTCCAGTTCCAAGATCTTCTCCCTTTGTGTCTTCTTTATATGTTCTTATTCTGTTTTCATGCTTTGGATCATTTCCTTCATCTGATTGACTGTGTCTCCTATTTTGGTTGTTTCCTCTCTGTCTATCTTTAATTGTTCCTGTATGTGGGCACTTAAATCTTTCTTAATTTCTTTGAGGGCCTTGTTCATTTCCTCTTTTTGTGCCTCCTTTTGTTCCTCTACTATCTGCATAATCATAGCTTTAATATAATTTTCCTGTGTCTCCCCTGAATTAAAATCTCTATTGCTTTTGGGTGTTTCTGGTTGGGCCATGGTGTCCTGATTATTGTTGGGTGAGTTTTCTCGCCAATTTCTGGGCATTTGTTTATATATAATCAAGGAGCTGTTTGTGCTTCAAGGCTGAACTTCAGACTGGAACTGTCAATCTCTTGTGTCAGGAGTATTCTTCAAGAAGATCAGGGAGTTCTAGTGGTTTGATAGTGTGTGTTGTGCCTCAGTTGAACTCTGTTGTGGGATCTGTGTGCCTGGCTTTGTACTGTGATAGAGGCTGTGTGCACCACAGGCTGGTCTCCCCTCTGGTCTGGAGGTTTGGCTCCTCACTCTGTGCCAGAGGCTGCGTGTCCCCCTTTGATATGTCCGCTGGGGGCACTGCTCTGGTCAGGAGGCTCAACACTCTGCCCTGGGCTTTCTGCTAAGGGCTCTCTTCTGGACTGGAGCCTTGGTGCCTCCTTCTGGGTCAGGGTCTGTGCACCACGGTCTGAGATGGTATTTGGGGCACCTTGGTCTGGACCTGATACTATGAGTACCAATCCGGGGTGATGGCTGGGTGTGCCTAAGGGTGTTGGTGTGACCGGTGTAGCCTGCAGTATCTTGGTGAAACTCATTCCGTCCGGGGTACTGTGTGTCCCAGCCCAAAGTGGCGGCTTCTGGCACAGAGGGTAGTGTGCCCACGCAGTTTAGCTCACGGTTTCTGGGTGAAATTCAGTCTGTCCGGGGTACTGTGTGCCCCAGACCAAAATGGCAGCTTAGGCACCCAGCCCAGCTGTGCGCAGCCTGTCTCCCTCCAGAGTTTTTCCTGGGAATAGCTGGGTGTCCCTTGGACTTTTCCACTTGATTTCCCCACTGTAGGAATTCCACTCACCTGGCAGTCGCAAATGCTGGTGTTTTAGGTCTGAGATCTCAGTCTCCTAGTCGCTGTGCCTACACTACTGTCCTGCTCCTCAGACACAGTGTCCTCCTGGGGCAGCCATCTTGGATCCTCCCCCAATACAATTCTTTACAGGCCTTGAAAGAAAAATTCTCAATTTCATATGGAGAAACAAAAAATCCAGAATTTCCAAAATGATCCTGTACAACAACAGATCATCTGGAGGTATCTCCATCCCTGAACGCAAGCTGTACTATGGAGCAATATTAATAAAAACACCATGGTATTTGCATAGAAGCAGAAAATTAGTTTAATGGAACCGAATACAAAACCCAGAAATAAACCCAAACACTATGAATACTTGGTTTTCAAGAAAGAAACCAAAACTATTCAACGGAAAAAAGACAGCATCTTCAACAAATGGTGCTGGTCCAACTGGATGTCTGCATGCAGAAAAATAAAAATAGATCCATATTTATCACCCTGCACAAAACTAAAGTCCAAGTGGATCAAAGACCTCAACATAAAACAAGATACACTAAATTGGTTAGAAGAAAAAGTGGGGAAGACCTTGTAACTCATTGGTACAGGAGACAACTTCCTGAACAGAACACCAACAGCACAGGCTTTAAGAGCAAGAACCGGGGGATCCAAGATGGCTGCCACGAGAGAGCACTGTGTCTGAGGAGTAGGAGAGCAGAAACAACGCAGCGACCAGGATACTGAACTCTGGGACCTAAAACGCCAGCATTGTGAGTGCCAGGTGAGCAGAACTCCTACGGTGAGAAAATCAAGTGGGAAAACCCTAGGGATACCCAGTTATTACCTGGAGAAATTTCCCTGTGACCAGCGGCCCACAGCTCTGATCTGGACGAGCAGCTGCACTGGGCGCCCGCACCCGCCATTATAGACTGGATCGCACAGACTCCCGGGCAGTCTCGGGAGGAACCGGGAGCCATTTTCACTCAACTGCGCCCTACGAGCGC
>CM053744.1:83773874-83794416 GCA_028658305.1 Pachyuromys duprasi | reverse complement strand
GTACTTGAGCCTCTTTTGGAAATATGCCTAGAAGTGGTATAGGTGGTACTTAATAAAGTGCTATTCCTATTTGTCTGAGAAAGTGCCAGATTGACTTCCAGAGTGGTTGTACAAGTTTACATTCCCACCAGCAGTGGAGGAGGGTTCTCCTTTCTCCACAACCTCTCCAGCATGTGTTGTCACTTGAGTTTTTGATCTTTGTCATTCTGATGGGTGTAAGGTAAAATCTCAGGGTCGTTTTGATTTACATTTCCTTGGTGGCTAATGACGTTGAAAATATCTTTCAGTGTTTCTCTGCCATTCGATATTCCTCTATTGAGAGTTCTCTGTTTAGCTCTGTTCCCCATTTCTTTAATTGAATTACTTGATTTGTTCCTTTTCAAGTTCTGTAGTTCTTTATATATACTATATATTAGCCCTCAGTGGATAGAGGGTTGGTGAAGATTCTCTCCCAATCTGTAGGCATTCATTTGGTTTTGATGACAGTATCCTTTGCTTCACAGAAGCTTTTCATTTTCATGAGGTCCCATTTATTACTTGTTTCACTTAGAGCTTGTGCTGGTGGTGTTCTTTTCAGGAAGTTGTCTCTCTGCCAATGAGTTCAAGGCTCTTCCCCACTTTTTCTTCTAAGTGATTTAATGTGTCTGGTTTTATGTTGAGGTCTCTGATCCACTTGGACTTTAGTTTTGTGCAGGGTGATAAGTAGGGATGTATTTGCATTTTTCTACATGTAGACATCCAGTTAGATTAGCACCAGCTGTTGAACATGCTATCTTTTCCCATTGTATGGTTTTGGCATCTTTGTCAAAAATCAGGTGTCCATAAGTGTGTGGGTTTATTTTTGGGTCTTCTATTCAGTTCCATTGATGAACCATTCTGTTTCTATGCCAGTATCACACAGTTTTTATTACTGTTGCTCTACATTACAGCCTGAGATCAGGGATGGAGATATGTCCAGAAGATCTTTTATTGTAGAGGATTGTTTTAGTAATTCTGGGTTTCTTTTTATTCCATATGATGTTGAGGACTTTTCTTTCTTTCTTTTTTTCTCAGAATCATTTTTATTATGGCTTACAAACACATCAGTGTGATACCTTTTTTTAAAAAATATAATTTATTTATTTTTATATTAATCACAGGTTAGGTACTTTGCATCCCAGGCATAGCCCCTCCCTCATTCCATCCTACTCTCCCCATCCCTCCCTCATCTCCTTCCCACCCCCTCCAATCCACCAACAGGGGAGAACCTCCTTCTCTTCCATCTGATCCCAGTTCATCTTGTCTCCTCAGGGCTGGCTGCAATGTCCTCCCCTGGGACCTAGCTAGGCTGTTACTCCTTGGCGTGTATGGGGGAGGGTCAAAGAGCCAGCTATCCAGTTCATGACAGAAAAAGTCCCTGTTCACCTTACTAGGGTGTTCAGTTGGACACCAAGCTACCATGGGCCACATCTGAGCAGGGGTTCTATGCCATATACATACATGGTCCTTGGTTGGAGAAACTGTCAGCTGTCTCGTAAAAGACCCCTGTGCCCTGCTCAGTTCGGTCTTTGTGGAGCTCTTGTTCTCCCCAAGTCTTACTATCTTCCCCTATTTTTATTATTTCCTGCCCTCTGCTGAAGGCTTGGTTGTGAGTCTTAATATCTGCTTTGATACATTGTTATATGGATACTTTCAGAGGCCCTCTTTGGTATGCTCCTGTCCTGTTGCTTGTTTTATCCTCCATTCAATGTCCATCCCATTTGTTCATCTAAATGAGCATTGATCACACCAACCTGGGTATTTGCATTTCTTGTTTATCTTCCCTAAGTGTATAGATTTCAGCATGACCTTCCTATCCTATAGGTCTATATAAGTGAGTATATACCATATGTTTCTTTCTGCTTTTGGGATACCTCACTTAGGATGATCATTTCCAGGTCCCACCATTTGCCTGCAAATTTCTGATTTCCTCCTTTTTAATTGCTGAGTAGTATTCTATTGTGTAAAAGTACCATAATTTCTGTATCCATTCCTCAACTGAGGGACATCTGGGTTGTTTCCAGGTTCTGGCTGTTACAAATAAAGTAGCTAGGAATATAGGACTTTTCTTTCTAGGTCTGTAAAGAATTTTGTTGGTAATTTGATGGGAATTGCACTGAATCTGTAGATTGCTTTTGGTAAGATGATCATTTTTACTATGTTAATCCTGCCAAGCCATAAGCACGAGAAATCTTTCCATCTTCTGATATCTTCTTGTATTTCTTTCTTCAGAGACTTGAAATTTCTTTCATACAAGTCTTTCACTTCCTTGGTAAGGGTCACACCAAGGTACTTTATGTATTTTGTGGCTATTGTGAAGGGTGTTTTTTTCCCTAATTTTTTCTCCCTAATTGTATTTTGTATACAGGAGGGCTTCTGATTTTTTTGAGTTAATTTTGTATCCCTCCACTTTGGTGAATGTGTTTATCAGCTGTAGGAGTTCCCTAGTAGAATTTTTGGGGTCACTCAGGTATATTATCATATCTTCTGAAAATAGTGATACTTTGACTTCTTCCTTTCCAACTTATATCCCCTTGATCTCCTTCAATTGTTTTATTGCTCTAGCAAGGACTTCCAGAACAATGTTGACGATATATGGAGAGAGTGGGCAGCCTTGCCTTGTTGTCCTTGATTACAGTGGGATTGCTTTAAGTTTCTCTCCGTTTAGTTTGATGTTGGCTATAGGCTTGCTGTATATTCCCTTTACTATGTTTAGATATGTGCCTTGTATCCCTGATCTTTCCAATACTTTAAACATAAATGGATGTTGGATTTTGTCAAATGCTTTTTCAGCATATAAGGAGATGATCATGTGTTTTTTTCTTTCATTTTGTTAGTATGGTAGATCAAGTTGACGGATTTCTGTATATTGAACCACCCCTGCATATCTGGGATGAAGCCTTCTGGTTCATAGTGGATGATATTTTGATGTGTTCTTTTATTCAGTTTGCTAGTATTTTGTTGAGTATTTTTGTATCAATGTTCATAAGGGAGATTGTCCTGAAATTCTCTTTTTTTGTTGGGCCTTTGTGAGGTGTAGGTACCAAGGTGACTGTGGCTTCATAGAATGAGTTTGGTAGTATTCTTTCTGTTTCTATTTTGTGGAATAGTTTGAAGAGAATTGGAATTAGCTCTTCTTTGAAGGTCTGGTAGAATTCTGCCCCGAAACCAGCTGGTCCTGGGCTTTTTTTGGGTGGGAGACTTTTGATGACTGCCTCTATTTCCTTAGGGAATATAAGACTATTTAATTGATTCACCTGGTCTTGATTTAGCTTTGGTAAGTGGAATTGATCAAGAAAATTGTCCATTTCATTTAGATTTTCACATTTTGTGGCATGTAGACTTTTGAAGTAAGTCCTAATGATTGTTTGGATTTCCTCAGTGTCTGTAGTTATGTCCCCCTTTTAATTTCTGGTTTTGTTGATTTGGATGGTGTCTCTCTGCTTTTTAGTTAGTTTGGTTAAGTGTTTGCCTATTTTGTTGATTTTCTCAAAGAACCAGCTCTTGGTTTCATTGATTCTTTGAATCGTTTTATTTGTTTCTAATTTTTTTTATTTCAGCCCTAAGTTTGGTTATTTTCAGCCGTCTACTCCTTTTTGGTGTGTCTGTTTCTTTTTTTTTTTTTTTTTTCCCTAGGGCTTTTAGGTGATCCATTAAGTTGCTTGAAAGGGATGTCTCAAATTTCTTCTTGAAGGCATTTAGTGCTATGAACTTTCCTCTTAGCACTGCTTTCATTGTGTCCCATAATTTTGGGTATGTTGTGTCTTCATTTTCATTGAATTCTAGGAAGACATTAAGTTATTTCTTTTTCTTCCCTGACACAGCTGTAATTTAGTAGCAAGTTGTTCAGTTTCCATGTGTTTGTGTTGGCTTTTTGCTATTTCTGTTGTTGTTGAGGTCCATGGTAATCAGATAGGATACAAGGGATTATTTCAATATTCTTGTATCTTTTGAGGCACGCTTTATGACCAACCATATGGTCTATTTTGGAGAAGGTTCCAGGAGGTGCTGAGAAGAAGGTAAATTCTTTTGACTTTGGTTGTAAGGTTCTGTAACTGTCTGTTAGGTCCATTTGATTCATGACCTCTGTTAGAGACGTTGTTTTGTTGCTTAATTTCTGTTTTGTTGACCTGTCCTTTGTTGAGAGTGGGGTGTTGAAGTCTCCCACTCCTAATGTGTGGGTATATATGTGTGGTTTAAGTTTTATCAATGTTTCTTTCACAAATGTGGGTGCCCTTGTATTTGGGGCATACATGTTCAGGATTGTGATGTCTTCCTAGTGGAACTTTCCCTTGATGAGTATGAAGTGTCCTTCCCCATCTCTTTTTATTAATTTTTGTTAAAAGTCTATTTTATCACATATTAGAATGGGTACTCCTGCTTCCTTCTTGGGTCCATTTGCTTGGAAAACCGTCTTCTAGCCCTTTACGCTCAGGTAATGTCTATTTTTGGTACTTAGGTGTGTTTCTTGTATGCAACAGATTGCTGGGGCTTGTTTAGACATCCATTCTGTTAGTCTGTGTCTTTTTATTGGAGAATTGAGTCCATTGATGTTGAGAGAGATTAATAACCAGTGGCTGTTAGATCCTTTGATTTTGATGTTGGTCGTGGTAGTAAGTTTATGTGCTTGGTTATTTTTTGTTCTACTGTAGAGAGGTTAGTTATTTTCTGTGTTTTCTTGAAAGTAGTTTCCTTGGGCTGTAGTTTTCCTTCTAGTGTCTTCTGTAATGCTGGATTTGTGTGTAGGTATTGTTGAAGTTTGTTTTTGTCGTTGAGTATCTTGTTTTCCCTATCTATGAGGACTGAGAGTTTTGTTGGGTATAGTAGCCTGGGCTGACATCTGTGTTCTCTTAGGGTCTGCATGATATATGTCCAGGCCCTTCTGGCTTTTATAGTCTCTGTTGAGAAATCAGGTGTGATTCTGATGGGTTTACTATTATATGTTACTTGGCCTTTTTCCCTTGCAGTTTTTAGTATTTTTTCTTTGTTCTGTATACTTACTGTTTTGGTTATTATGTGGTAGGAGGATTTCCTTTTCTGGTCTAATTTATTGGGTGTTCTGTAGGCCTCTTGTATTCCTATTGGCTTCTCCTTTAAGTTGGGGAAATTTTCTTCAATGATTTTGTTGAAAATATTTTCTTGGCCTTGGAGGAGGGAATCTTCTTTTTCCTCTATTCCTATTATTCTAAAGTTTTGTCTTTTTATGTTGTCTTAAAATTCTTTGATGGTCTGTGTCAGGAATGTTTTAGATTTTCTTTGACAGATACATCGATTTCTTCCATTGTATCTTCCACACCTGAAATTCTTTATTCTATCCTTTGCAGTCTATTGGTTATGCTTACCTCTGTAGTTCTGTTTTCTTCCCTAAGTTCTTTCTTTCCACAATTTCCTGCATTTGTGTTTTCTTTAATTTTCCAATTCTATCTTCAGACCTTGAGCCATCTTGTTGATTTTTTCACCTGTCTGACTGTATTTTCTTGTATTTCCTTCAATTCTTCCGGCTGTTTGTTTGAATAATCCTCCGTTTCTTTTATTTCTTTCAGTGATTTAAGTATTTCCTCTCTAAAGCCACAAACTTTTTTGCTGCAACTTCCTCTATTTCTTTACAGATGGCCATAATCTGTTTGACACTATCTTCCTCTAGTGTTTTACGCATTTTAATTGTTTCCTTTATTATCCTCTTCATAAGCATAGATGTTAGGTCATCTTCTTGAATTTCAATCATGCTGGGGTGTCCAGGGCTGCTTGCCCCTGGAAAACTGGGTTCTGCAGATGCCATATTGCTTTGTCTTTTGTTGGTTGAGCTTTTAGCTGGCCTCTACCCATTGGGCTATCTTAGGTGTTGGGTTTTAGTTTCTGGTGGTTCCTGGAATCCTGTGATGGAGAGAATCCCCTTGGCAGGAAGATGGTTTTTCCTGAAGGAAGCCTCCTCAGCTTTTTGGGTATGATCACTGAATGACCAGTGTTTTTCAGGAATTGCTCCCCTCAGGGGTATAGATCTGAGTGGTAACTGTGGTCCTTGTTAGTCAAGAGGGCTCTCCTCTTACCAGAGAAGTCCTGGGGATACCTGCCCTGCTTCTGGGTTTCTTGCTATAAATTTAGAGAGCTGCAGCTGTAGCCTGAGTGCCCTGTGGTTTGATCAGTTTAATTAGGGATACCTGGTTGCCCCTTGAAGCAGTGTCTGGGGGTTGATCTCAGGGATCCTAAGCTTGTGTAGGTCTGAGGTTGGAGCTCTGTGCCCCAGTACCCAAGTGGTAGACAGTGGCAGGTGAGCACTGTTCTCACGGGAGCAGCAGTGCATGCAGGTCTCTGGGCTAGCAGTGCGCTTGCCCACAGGTCTATGGGACCTTTTCCAGGGAAATCCTGGGTAACCTAAGTTGTTCCCTGTTTGCTCGGAGAGTTGGATGCACAGCAAGTCTCTGTGCTAGCTATGTTTGCAGCCTAGTTCAGAGCTGGCAGCTCATTCTCAGGACCTTTTCCAGGGAAAGACTGGGTGACATGCAGTCAGTCTCGCTTGCTTTTCCTTCCCTGTGGGCTTTTCTTACAACTGGGACTCCCAGTCTCTGGTGTGTTTGTGCCCACAGTTCAGCCTTGGGAAGGTGATCAGGACATGCAGGTGTGGGGCTCTGGTCTGGTGACTGAGTGCCTGAGGGACCTGGGATCTCTTCTGGGTTCTGGCTGGGTGACCTGAAAGTAAACCCAACGGATTCCTGTACCATGGAGAGTTTCCTCTCACCTGAGAATCATGATGCCTGTTGTTTTAGGGCCCAGAGTTCAGGCTCTTGGGTGCTGTACCAAAAATGTTGTTCTGCAGCTCAGACGCTGTGTCCTCCTGGCGCCACCATCTTGTACCTGAAATTTTTTCCTTTACTTTCATGTTGTATAATTAAGAAAATTCAGAGACTATATTATTGTATTGGGAACAGCTCCAAATGATAGATTTGTAATGCAAGGTAAAGCCTACAGCAAACTAAAACTTAGATAAATTCCCAAAGAAGGTACATAAATGTTCTAAGAACCAGAAAACAGTGTATCTCCTGTCATATACTGTCTTATAGTCATGGCAGGGAAAAAAAGCCCTGGAATCTCAACATTATTGTTGTCTATACAAGAAGCGGTTAATGACCAAACTAGCTGACAGGCCACAAGAGATGGGGAAGGTGTGAATTTTCAGAAAACGTTAGCCTTATATAAAAAGCAACAGGCAATCAGAGAGGAAGAATCATGTTTCTCTAAGGATAGTTCCCTCATAGATCATCCAATTCCAAATTGTGAGCTCTAAACACACACACACACACGCATATATATATATATAGTTCATGTTTATGTAGTTAACAATAGTAATTAAAGAAGAATATGAGAGAAAGTTTAGAGAATGTTAGAAGGAATTGGAATGGGAATATCAAGAGATAGAAATGATGTAGATAAGGTATTCATGAATTAAAATCTGAATACATTAAAACTTTAATTTAGATAAAGCAGAAATAGCAGCAACAGACACAACCTCCTTCCAGCATTGTTGAGAAACATGCAACCCTAGAATTAACACTAGGACAGACAAAAATCCCCAGAATATGTGGTGAAAATAAACCTCTCCCCCTTTCACATATTCTCATTAGTATTTGTTACAAGAAGAAAATTACCTAGCATATACATCATGCTAGAATCAAATTGAGTTCTTTCCCCAACCCCTTTGGAACAGGAATGTTTTGTTTTCTCAGTTTACCAAAACAAACAAACAAACAAAACAAAACAAAACAAAACAAAAAACCAAAAAAACCTTAGACTCATCTGCTCTTCTGGGAATGGCTTTTGCTGCTCAATGTTCAGCAACAACTCATGGGTCCTCAGATAACTTAAGAAAACTAAGATTCTTTTTGCGTTTCTCCTGTTCTGAAGAGGAACCCACTTATAATGTACTTAACTCCCTGGACACAACAGCTTTTTTAATTAAGTTTTTAAATAACAAAGTTTCTCCTAATTATCCAGTTTCAAGAATAATGTACATTTTTCAAATATTTAGTATGGCAATAATCCATTATCCTCCTACTTAATTTGTTCTAATAAATAAATGCTTGTGTCTTGGTAAGTTATAGAAAGTACAAGCTTATTTATTACAGTTTTAGGGACTGAGAAGTCCAAGGTCAAAGGAAGGGTGTCTGGCTTCAAGAAAAGTTTTCTTTTTTTCTGTATTCATATATAACACAAAGGGGAAATTTTATTAAAAAATTATCACTTCCTTCAAGCTATTTTATGAGGTGATCTTTATTTTCTATGTTATTATTATTTTCAATTAATTCACTTTGTATCCAAGTATAGCCCTTTCCTCCTCTCCCAGTCCCACCCTCCCTTACACTTCTCAGATCCCTCTTCCTAGTCTACTGATACTGGAGGAACTCTTTCCCTAGTATCTGAGCCTACCCCTATCAGGTCCCATCAGGACTACCTGAATCCTCTTCCTTTATGGGCTGGCTACCACCAGGGAGAAGCGATCAAGGAGTAGGCAATGCAGTTCATGTCAGAGACTGTCTCTTCTCCTCTTATAGGGAACCCACATGGAGACTGAGCTGTCTATGGGATACATCTGAGCAGGGGGTCTAGTTATTCTATATGGATGCTCTTTGGTTGTTTCTAAATAGAAGAAGGTTATAAAAATAGATAATAGATAGATAGATGATAGGTAGATCTATATCCAGCCAGCCAGATAGATGGATGGATGGATGGATGGATGGATGGATGGATGGATACATAAACTAGAGACAGACATAGCTAAAAAAGCTATCTTTTCTGAAAAGAAAGATGTACTTTGCCTTCATGCTTTTGTAACAATCACAAAGGATTTTCAAATGATAGTTCTCAATATATCAGTTGTATGCAATTTCGTTGTCCAATTATAATTCAATAAAACTATTAACTAATAAGAGAAAAGCATGGAAGTAAGTTTTTGTATACCTAAAAATTACAGACACACATTTGGAAGCCCCATAATGTGAATTTTATTATTATTTGTGGTAAGAATTATATATTGCTTTTTAAATAAAAGTTCAGCTCTTTTTGATGTTTTTGATACAGAGCTTCCAGTTCAATGGAAATGTTGCCTTTTCCAACCTTAATTAGTACTCTATTTAAATACCATAATATGGTTTGTCATAGTTGTGTTATGGACACTGCCAAAATATCAGAAGAATTTCTGTGTTTGTAAGTGATGCAATGAGAAAATCTCTTATTTCTTTTAGAGAGAAAAGATAACAGCAGTTCTAAATTACAAAATATTACCTTGAAGTAATACCTGCAGTTCTTGTGAAAACTCTTACGTCTGTTTATTTTTACACCCATCAGGAAGTCATTGAGAATTAAAAGAGGTGAAACAGAATAAAAGACACACATGTTTAACAGCAATTTTTCTGGCAATGCTGTCATCTTTGCTCAAGAAAACAAAGGTGTCATTGGGTTAAACTGTATTATTTTCTAATCAATATATTCAGCTAGCAAATATTAAAATAACGAAAAAGTCTTTCTGACTTCCTGTCCCCATGTTCCCCAGGTCTGTTCTCCACTCTCATTTCTTTCTGTGCTCCATCTTCTGCCTCGTTCCCACTCTTCAACTACTACCTTTGTCTAATCTATTTTTCTTTCTGATTGAGACTTAAGAATCATTTCTTGGGACCTCCTTGTTACTTACTGCCTTTGGATCTTTGCATTGTACTATGTCTGTCCTGTACTATATGGCTAAAATGTGCTTATAAGTGAGTACATTTACATGAGTCTGTGTTGCCTCACTCAGAATGATCTTTTCTATTTCCTGCAAATTTCATGATTTTCTTGTTTCTAATGGCTGATTAGTATTCCATTTTGTAAATGTGCCATAATGTCTTTATCCATTACTTGATTGAGGTAGAGTTATTCCAAGTTTTCTGAGAAAGTGCCAGATTTATTTCCAAAATGGTTGTAAAAGTTTGTACTCCCACCAGCAATGGAGAGAAGGCTTGCAGAGAAAAGAGCAATAGTGGCTGGGGACATCTCTGTGACAAGCTGGAGACCTTAGTCAGAATAGACCTCTGAACAGCTATGATGGGAACTCTACCTGAGACTAACAGTAGCAGAGGCCATGGAGACTGGAGAGGACACCATCTAACTAAGTAAGACTCCTAGTTAAGGGAGGAGTAAAACAACCACCAAAATTTCTACACAAAACTTACTCTGCCTACAAGACCTGTAGAGACAAAGGTAGAACAGGTATACCAGAGTTTGAGGGAATGTCCAACCAATGCTTGACCAAACCCAAAACACACCCTTTGGAAGAAAGCCAACCCCTGACACTATTAACAATACTCTGATATGCTTGCAGACAGACATTCTGAAAGGCTCCATCTAACAGTGCCTCAAAACATATGCTGAGACTCACAGCCAAGTATCCGGTGAATGCTAGGGAGTCTAGTGGAAAAATAGGGGGAAGGATAAAAAGATGTAGCGCTGACAAGAGCTCTACAAGAAGACCAACAAGTCCAATTAACAAGGGCTCAGAGGCCTATGGAATCAGAAGTATCAACCAAGGATCATGCATGGACTAGAACTATGTCCTCTGTATATATCTAGCTGGCGGGCAGCTCAGACTTCATATGTGTTCACTAGTAAGAGGAGCAGAGCTGTCTCTGAATTGGCTGTTTTTTTTTTTTTATCACTTCCCCCTGACTGGACTGCCTTAACAGGCCACAGAGAAAGAGCATCTGCTTAGTCCTTATGCGACTAAATGGCCTGGGGTGGATGGGTAAGGGGCTTCCATATTCTGAGGAAAATAGAAAGGAGGGTTCAGAAAGGAGAGTGTGTCTGGGAGGAAAGAGTGAGGGGTTTACAACCTGGGTGTAAAGTGAATAAATAAATAAATTAATTAAAAATAATTGAAAAATCAATTGCTACAATTATGTCTCATTTATATCTCCTTTTTTCTGTGAATTGGATATTAAAATAATATTTTTATCTAACTCTTTAAAATGTTTGACTCTTGTCACATGTGATGGTTTGGAAAATAATGGATCCCATAGGCTCATACATGTGAATGCCTAGTTACCAATGAGTGTCACTGTTTGAACGGATTAGAAGGATTAGCATATATGGTCTTATTGGAGGATTTGAATCACTGGGATGGCCTTTTAGGTTTTAAAAGCTCCTACAAAGCCCAGTCTCTTTCTTTCTCTCCGTCAACACACCAGGATATAGTTTTCAGCTATTACTCTAGCACCTCCCTGCATGTTGCTATATTGCATGCTGTGAGGATAATGTAAAAAAAAAAAAAAAACAACAAAAAAAACAAAAAACCTGACACTGTAAGCAAGTCCCCAGGTAAATGCTTTTTTTCTAAGAGTTGCCTTGGTCATGGTGTTTCTTCACAGCTAAAGAACAGTAACTGAGAGAACTTGGTACTAGGCAACAGGGTAATGACATGACAAGCCTGATCATGCTGCTTGATGACAAAGTGTGGACTTTGGTACCTTGTATATGGAAAGTATCTGAATGTGTTACATGGTCCTTAATGGATCATAATAGTAGGAACATGAAAACGGCATTGCTGAGAGGAATGGAAATTATGACAATTCAGCCCACAGAGTTTAAAAGGAGAAGAATATTAATAAATTGGTGTGAGACTATTATTTTGATGTTGTGACAAAGAATGTGGTTGCTTTCTGCCCCTGTGAGAATATCTGCCTGAGGCTAATTTGAAGAGGGTTTTTAATATATATTAACTATAGTTTATTCACTTTGTATTCCAGCTGCAGCCCCCTCCCTCATTCCCTCCAAATTCCACCCTCTCCCTCATCTCTTCCTATTTCCCTCTCCAAGACCACTAATAGGGGAGGTCCTTCTGCCCTTCCATTTGACCCAAGTTTATCAGGTCTCATCAGGACTGGCTGCATTGTCCTCCTCTGTGGCCTGGCTAGGCTACTCCCTGCTCAGGGGGGAGGTGATGAAAAAGAAAGCCAGCCACTGAGTTCATGTCAGAGACAGTCCCTGTTCCCATTACTAGGAAACTCACTTGGATACTGAGCTGCCATGGACTACATCTGAGTAAAGATTCTAGATAATATCCATGAATGGTCCTTGGTTGGAGTATCAGTCTCAGAAAAGAAACCTGTGCCCAGATATTTTGGTTCTGTTACTCTCCCTGTGGATCTCCTGTCCTCTCCAGGTCTTATTATCCCCTCCCCCCTTCTTTCATAAGATTCCCTGCACTCTGCCCAAAGTTTGGTTATGAGTCTCAGCATCTGCTTTGATACCTTGCTGGGTAGAGTCTTTCAGAGGCCCTCTGTGGTAGGTTCCTAGTCTGTTTCTTGTTTACTCCTTTCAATGTCCATCTTGTTTTTCTTTCTGAGTGAGGATTGAAAAGTCTTACCCAGGGTCCTCTTTCTTCCCTGGTTTCTTTAGGTGTACGGATTTGTGTCTATGTGCTTTTTTAAGGCTATAACTTAACAGGGATGAAACCTAAAATCCTAGTATTTAATTGATAATTAACAAATACAAGTTAGTATTCAGTCATCATGTAGATTATCAAGTCCTTTAACATGTCCAAAATATAATCCTATATATTTTTTATTTTATTTGTATTGTATTTATAATCCTACAGACACAGACATGGTCTCACTGCCATCTTACCTAAACAGCTGAGCATAGTCCCCAGAATGGTAAAAATAATTTTTAAACCCTAAGAGGAGCCTTCCTGACAAGCTCAGCTACAGCAAAAAACTATGCTCCAGTCCTTGGCTGCTGCCTTGAAGCTGTGGGCATTCAAACAGAGGAAACAAGAGGTCTATGATGCCCCAACGCTCATAGGTCTAGCCTAAGTCATCTCTGCCATCTACCTGATTCAAATGCAGCCAGAAAGGACACTGGTACCCAAGCTGCCTCAATAAGCCATGCCCTGCCTGCTGGCAAACTGGCCTCTAGAAGTCGAAATGCTCCTATGCAGGCTAGCTCGCTCTGCTCAGACATGGAGGCCTAATCAGCTCAAGCACCACAGTCACTTCCACCTTTCCAGATCTTTGGCCTGACAGAGGCCAAATGTCTCCTAGATTCAGATACTAATACACCACTGTTGCTGAGCCTGGGGCAACACTGCAGGTCAGTTTTAACACATGCTTGAGTCCCCCAGTCATTTTGCCAACCTCTGTCATGGGAGGCTTCAGATGCTTTCTCAATAGTCTTCATTTACAGGAGACCAGGTCTTAAGCCTCACTCCTAGAGCTGCTAAGGTCAGGTCTAGACAGAGATATCCTCATTACCAGACTTGAAAAGTAGGTCTCAGATGTCACCTTTTACCTACCATTCTTTACGCTAAAGGACAATAAATGTTTAGAGCAGTCTCACATATGTCTCATGGGAAATACAGTAGTTTAAATTATGAGCATGTATGAAAGTATTTGAAGGTCTAAGAAAGTGTTTTAAGGTTGGTAAATGCAAGCCTTATGAAGAAGAGTTTGTAAGAAGATGTTTAAGGGTCTAAGAAGGTGGGTTTTTTATTTTGTTTTTTTTTTTACTTTTATTTTTATTATTAGTTACATTTTTTTTAACTCTGTATCCCAGGTGAATCCCTCTCCCTCATTCCCTCCAAATCCCACGCTCCCTCCCTCATCTACTCCCTGCCCCTTTCCAAGTCCATTGATAGGGGAGGACCTCCTCCCATTTCATCTGACCCTAGTTTATTGGGTATCTTCAGGAGTGGCTGCAAAGTCCTCCTCTGTGGCCTAGCAGGGCTGATCCTCCCTTGCAGGGTGGGGAGGTCAAAGAGCCATTAGGTTCATGTCAGAAATAGTCCCTATTCCTCTTACTAAGGTACCCACTTGGATACTGAGCTACCATGGGATACATCCGAGCAGAGGATCTAGGTTATATCCATATATGGTCCTTGGTTGGAGAAACAGTCATATATAAAACCCCTGTGCCCAGATATATTTGGTCCTTGTAGAGCTCCTATACTCTCCAGATTATATTAACTACCCCTTCTTTCATATGACTCCCTGCCATCTGCCAAAGGTTTGGTTATGAGTCTCAGTTTCTGCTTTGATACACTGCTAGGTAGTCTTTCAGAGGCCTTCTGTGCTAGGAGCCTGTCCTGTTACTTGTTTTCTCCTATATCCCATGCTCATCCCATTTGTCTTTCTAAGTGAGGGTCCTCTTTTCTCTTTACATTCTTTAGGTGTACAAATTTCAGTATGTTTATCATATCTTATAGGTCTAAATAAGTGAGTATATACCATGTGTGTCTTTCTCCTTCTGGGATACCTCACTCAGAATGACATTTTCCAGATCCCACCAATTGGCTGCATTCCTCGACTGAGAGATATCTGGGTTGTTTCCAGGTTCTGGCTATTACGAATAAAGCTGCTACGAACATGGTTGAGCAAATGTCCTTGTTGTCTACTTGAGCATCTTTTGTATATATGCCTAAGAGTGGTATAGCTGGGTCTTGAGGAATCACTATTCCTAATTGTCTATGAAAGCACCAAATTGATTTTCAGAGGGGTTGTACCAGTTTGTAATCCCACCAGCAATGGAGGAGAGTTCCCCTTTCTCCACAACCTTTCCAGCATGTGCTGTCACTTGAGATTTTGATCTTAGCCATTCTGACAGGTGTAAGGTAAAATCTCAGGGTCCTTTTGATTTGCATCTCCCTGATGGCAAAGGACTTTGAACATTTCTCTAAGTGTTTTTCTGACATTTTACAATCCTCTACAGAGAGTTCTCTTTTTAGCTCCATATCCCTTTTTTTTATAATGATTTTTTAAATTTATTTATTTTTATCTCAATCACAGGTTAGGTACTTTGAATCCCAGGCGTAGCCCCCTCCCTCATTCTCTCCTACCCTCCCACTCCCTCCCTCATCTCCCTCCTCCCTGCCCCCTCCAAGTCCACCAACAGGGGAGAACCTCCTCCCCTTCCATCCAACCCCAGCTCTTCCTGTCTCCTCAGGGCTGGATGCAATGTCCTCCCCTGGGATCTAGCCAGTCTGTCACTCTCCCCGGCTTGTATGGGGGAGGGTCAAAGAGTCAGCCATCAAGATCATGACTGAAACAGTCCCTGTTTCCCTCACTAAGGTCTTCAGTTTGTTGCTTTTTAACTTCTTGAGTTCTTTATATATACTGGATATTAGCTCTCTGTCAGATGCAGGATTGGTAAAGATCCTTTCCCAGTCTGTAGGCTGTCGTTCTGTTTTGAGGACAGTGTCTTTGCTTTACAGAAGCTTTTCAGTTTCATGAGGTCCAATTTATTGATTTTTGATCTTAGAGCCTGTGTTGTTGGTTTTCTATTTAGGAAGTAGTCTCCTGTGCCAATGAGTTCTAGGGTCTTTCCTACTTTTTCTTCTAACCGGTTTAGTGTGTCTGGTTTTATGTTGAGGTCTTTGATCCACTTGGACTTTAGTTTTGTGTAGGGTGATAAATATGGATCTATTTTCACTTATGTGCATATAGAAATCCAGTTGGACCAGCACCATTTTTTGAAGATACTGTCTTTTTTCCATTGAATGGTTTTGGTTTCTTTATCAAAAATCAAGTTTCCATAGGTATGGGGGTTTATTTCTGGGTCTTCTACTTGGTTCAGTTGATCCACTATTCTGTTTCTATGCCAATACCATGCAGTTTTTATTACTATTGGTTTGTAGTAAAGCTTGAGGTCAGGTATGGAGATACCTCCAGAAGATCTATTGTTGTAGAGGATTGTTTTGGAGATTCTGGGTTTTTTGTTTCTCCATATGAAGTTGAGAATTTTTCTTTCAAGGTCTGTAAAGAATTGTGTTGGTATTTTGATGGGAATTGCATTGAATCTGTAGATTGCTTTTGGCAGAATGGCCATTTTGTCTATGTTAATCCTACCAACCCATGAGTATGGGAGGTCTTTCCAATTCCCCAAATCATCAATTTCTTTCTTCAGAGATTTGAAGTTTTTTTTCAAACAAGTCAATTTTCTTGATAGATTCCATCTACCTAAATTAAGTCAAGGTCAGGTAGAAAGATTGAATAGACCTATATCCCCCAAATAAATAGAAGCAATCATCAACAGCCTCTCTACCAAAAAAAAAGCCCTGGGCCAGATGGTTTTAGTGCAGAATTCTACCAGACCTTCAAAGAAGCCCTAACACCAATTCTTTATAAAGTGTTCCACAAAATAGAAGGGAAATTACTGAACTCTTTCTATGAAGCCACAGTCACCTTGATACCTAAACCACACAAAGACCCAACAAAAAAGAGAACTTCAGACCTATATCTCTAATGCACATTGATGTAAAAATACTCAATAAAATACTTGCAAACCAAATCCAAGAACACATAAAAGATATCATCCACCATGATCAAGTAGGCTTCATCCCAGGCATGCAAGGGTGGTTCAATATACTCAAATTCAACAATGTCTTCCACCATATAAACAAACTGAAAGAGAAAAAACACATGATCATCTCCCTAGATGCCGAAAATGCATTCTGCAAAATCTAACATCCATTCAAGTTTAACTTCTTGGTGAGATCAGGGATACAAGGCACATACCTAAACATAGTAAAGACAATATACAGCAAGCCTATAGCCAACATCAAACTCAATGGAGAGAAACTTAAATCAATCCCAGTGAAATCAGGGACAAGGCAAGGCTGCCCATTGTCTCCATATCTCTTCAACATAGTACTTGAAGTCCTAGCTAGAGCAATAAGACAACTAAAGGAGATCAAAGGGATAGAAATTGGAAAGGAAGAAGTCAAAGTATCACTATTTGCAGACTATATGAGAAAATACATGAGCAACCCCAAAAATTCAACTAGAGAACTCCTTCAACTGATAAACACCTTCAGTACAGTGGCTGGATACAAAATCAACTCAAAAAAATCAGAAGCCTCCTGTACACCAAAGACAAAAGGGCTGAAAAAAGAAATTAGGGAAACAACACCCTTCACATTAGCCACTAATAACATAAAGTACCTTGGGGTGACTCCAGTCATTTGAATTTTTGATCTTAGCCATTGTGATGGGTGTAAGGTGAAATCTCAGAGTGGTTTTGATTTGCATCTCTCTGATGGCTAAAGATGTAAAGCCTCTCCTTAAGTGTTTCTTTGCCATTCTACATTTTTCTATAGAGAATTCTCTGTTTAGCTCCATACCTCAGTTTTTAATTGGATTGCTTGATTTATTGCTTTTTAACTTCTTTAGTTCTTTATATTTTCTGGATATCAGCAGTCTGTCAGATATAGGGTTGGTGAAGATCCTTTCCTAGTCTGAAGGCTGTCATTTTGTTCTGACAGCAGGGTTTGCTTTATAGAAGCTTTTCAGTTTCATGAGGTCCCATTCATTGATTGTTGCTCTTAGGCCTGTGCTGTTGGTGTTCTGTTCAAAAAGTTGTCTCCTATGCCAATGAGTTCTAGACTCTTCCCCAATTTTCCGATTTAGAGTATCTGGTGTTATGTTGATCCACTTGGACGTAGTTTTGTGCAGGGTGATAAATATGGATTTATTTTGATTTTTCGGTATGTAGACATCCAGTTGGACCAGCACCATTTGTTGAAGATGTTGTCTTTTTTCCATTGAATGGCTCTGGCTTCTTTGTCAAAAATTAAGTACTCGTAGGTATGTGAGTTTATTTCTAGGTCTCCTATTTGGTTCCATTGATCCTCCTCTCTGTTTCTATGCCAATACCATGCAATTGTTATTACTATTGCTCTGTAGTAGAGCTTGAGGGCAGGGATGGAGATACCTCCAGATGATCTGTTGTTGTACAGGATCATTCTAACGATTCTGGATTTTTGTTTCTTTTTCTTTTTATTTATTTTTTGTTGTTGTTGTTGTGTCTCCATATGAAGTTGAGAATCTTTTTTTGAAGGTCTGTAAAGATTTGTGTTGGTATTTTGATGGGAATTACATTGAATCTGTAGATTGCTTTTGGCAGGATGGACATTTTCACTATGCTAATCATACCAATCCATGAGCACAGGAACCTTTACATCTTATATCTTCTTATTTCTTTCTTCAGAGACATGAAGGGTTTTTCGTTTTGTTTTGTTTTTTGTTTTTTGTTTTTTTTCAAACAGGTCTTTCACTTGTTTGGTTATAGTCACACCAAGGTACTTTATGTTATTAGTGGCTATTGTGAAGGGTATTGTTTTCCTGATTTCTTTCTCTGCCCTTTTGTTTTTGGTATACAGGAGGGCTTCTGATTTTCTTTTTTTGAGTTGATTTTGTATCCAGCCACTTTTCTGAAGGTGTTTGTCCGCTGAAGGAGTTCTCTGGTTGAATTTTTGGGGTCACTCATGTATACTATCATATCATCTGCAAGTAGTGACACTTTGTCCTTTTCCTTTCTAATTTGTATCCCTTTGATCTCCTTTAGTTGTCTTTAGCTAGGACTTCAAATACTATGTTGAAAAGGTATGGAGAAAGTGGGCAGCCTTGACTTGTCCCTGATTTCAGTGACATTGATTTAGGTTTCTCTCCATTGAGTTTGATGTTGGCTATAGGCTTGCTGTATATTGCCTTTATGTTTTTTTGTTATAAATTTTTATATTAATAACATGTTCTTTATTTTGTATCCCAGTCATAGCCCCTTCCCTCATTACCTCGCAATCCCACCATCCCTTCCTCTTCTTCTCCCTGCCCCTTTCTAAGTCCACTGATAGGGGAGGACCTTCTTTCCTTCCATTTGACCCTAGTTTATCAGGTTTCTTGAGGATTGGATGCAATGTTCTCTTCTGTAGCCTAGCAAGGCTGCTCCTCCCTCGGGGGAAGGTTTTAAGGTTGGTAAAAGCAAGCTCTGTTGGTTGGAAAGTCTAAGGTCACCTAAGTTATCCTAAACAGTTAAAATGCTTTAAATATCTTCCCACTGTTACGCTATGTATAATATGTTATACGTTATGTCATTTTAACTGTCCAGAGCTTTGACATTTGTCACTAGAGCCTTTATTTATTAATCTACCTTTGATGAAAACATTCTACTATATGATCTACTATCATGATTCCAAGCTCAAGATTTTATATTTCCTTTGATTTGTCTTTTAAGTATAGACATAAAAGTTGTTTCCCATTGTGCTAAACTTATATACATCCAGTCTTCTGGATAAAAAAAGAAGTCTCTCTTCAACAATGAGTAATCATACTAAAGATCAAGATCAAGTGACCTTTTGTCTCCCCTACTTCGCAGAAGTCTTCTGCCTTTCCAGAGCTCACCTAAAAGAGTGTTTATGCTGTTAACACAAAGGAATACTTCTACTGCCTTTTCTAAAATATACATTTCATTACCAATTACAATGATAATGCTAACATGTCTAAAGTTTATGTCCCTTGTAAAACTTAAAAGGGATTCTTGTAAGCTACAGGATATACACCTAAATCTAGCTCTCAGGTCAAATGGAATCCAGATAAGTACTACCATTCAACACACTAAGTTTTCCACCTATTGCCTATTTCAAAGGGAGAGATTTTTTCCATCCATATATATATTTTATTTATTTATGTATTTAAATTTATATATTTCTCTATTTATTTATTACAATTTACTCACTTTGTATACCAACTGTGACCCCCTCCCTTGTCCCATCCCAATCCTGCCCTCCCTCCCTATTCTCCTTTCATGCCCCTCCCTAAGTCCACTGGTAGGTGAGGTCCTCATCCCCTTCCATCTAATGCTAGCCTATTAGGTCTCATCAGCACTGGCTGCATTGTTCTCTTCTGTGGCCTAGTAAGGCTGACCTTCCCTTAAGGGGAGGTGATCAAAGAGCCAGCCACTGAGTTTATCAGAGACAGTCCCTGTTCACCTTACTAGAGTATCAACTTGGATACTGAATTGCCATGGGCTATATCTGAGCAGGGGTTCGAGTTTATTTCCATTTATGGTCCTTAGTTGGAGTACCAGTCTAAGAAAAGGCCCCTGTGTCCAGATTTTTTTTAATTTATTTATTTTTATCTCAATCACAGGTTAGGTACTTTGAATCCCAGGCGTAGCCCCCTCCCTCATTCCCTCCTACCCTCCCACTCCCTCCCTCATCTCCCTCCTCCCCGCCACCTCCAAGTCCACCAACAGGGGAGGACCTCCTCCCCTTCCATCCAACCCCAGCTTATCCTGTCTCCTCAGGGCTGGCTGCAATGTCCTCCACTGGGATCTAGCCAGTCTGTCACTCCCCAGCTTGTATGGGGGAGGGTCAAAGAGTCAGCCATCAAGATCATGACTGAAACAGTTCCTGTTTCCCTCAATAGGAACTTCAGTCCTACACCAAGCTATCATGGGCCCTATCTGTGCGGGGGTTCCAGGCCACATCCACCCATGGTCCTTGATTGTAGAAACTGTCTCATACAAGACCCCTGTGCTCTGCTCAGTTTGGTCTTTGTGGAGCTCTTGTTCTCCCCAAGTCTCAACAACCTCCCCCAGATCTATCATTACTTCTGGCCCTCTGTGAGAGGCTTGATCGCAAGTCTTAATATCTGCTCTGATAATTCGCTACCTTGACCCCACCCCCCACCCCAGAGGTCCTCTTTGGCATGCTCCTGTTCTGTTGCTTGTT
>CM053744.1:83708879-83773374 GCA_028658305.1 Pachyuromys duprasi | reverse complement strand
TAATCCTCTATAGTCAGTTCTCTTTTTAGCTCCATACCCCATTTTTTAATTGGATTATTTGGTTTCTTGCTTTTTAACTTCTTGAGTTCTTTATATATACTGGATATTACCTCTGTCAGAAGTGGGATTGGTAATGATCCTTTCCCAATCTGTTGGCTGTCATTTCGTTCAGATGACAGTGTCCTTTGCTTTACAGAAGCTTTTCAGCTTCATGAGGTCCCACTTATTGATTGTTGATCTTAGAGCCTGTGCTGTTGGTGTTCTATTCGGGAAGAAGTCTCCTGTGCCAATGAGTTCTAGGGTCTTTCCTACTTTTTCTTCTAGACGGTTTAGTGTGTCTGGTTTTATGTTGAGGTCTTTGATCCACTCAGATTTTTTGTTCTATTGCTCTCCTTTTGGAGATCTTGTCTCCTCCAGGTCTTTCTATCTACCCCTTCTTCCATAAGATTCCCTGCACTCTACCCAAAGTTCGGTTATGGGTCTCCGCATTTGCTTTGATACCCTGCTGGGTAGAGTCTTTCAGGGACCCTCTGTGGTAGGCTTTTTTCCTGTTCTCAGTTTTCTCCTTCTTCTGATGTGTATTCCATTTGTCTTTCTGAACAAGGATTGATCATCTTACCTTTGATCCTCCTTCTTGCTTAGGTTCTTTTGGTGTACATATTTTAGTATGTTTACCCTGTATTATATGTCTAATATCCACTTACTTTTTATTTTTAAATACCTCTTTTATGCTCAACACAAAAAATAAAATATAGCCAGAAGAAAACAAATTATAAATATAACCTTTAAAATATGATTCAGTAATAAATAAAATATGATCTGTAATTAGAAAAATCATCATCAGTATTTTGTTACTAATATCCACTTATAAGTGAGTATATGTCATGTGTTGTTTTTTTTTTTTTTTTTTTTTCTGCTTCTGGGATATCTTACTCAGGATGATCTTTTCTCATTCCCACCATTTGCCTGCAAATTTAATGATTTCCTTGTTTTTAATTGCTAAGTAGTATCCCATTGTGTAAATGTACACTTCCCTGATTTGGAGACTCCTCTTCTTGGCTACCCAATCAATACATTCCTGCACTCAA
This sequence comes from Pachyuromys duprasi, assembly GCA_028658305.1. Lineage (NCBI taxonomy): Eukaryota > Metazoa > Chordata > Mammalia > Rodentia > Muridae > Pachyuromys > Pachyuromys duprasi. The sequence goes on along the minus strand of CM053744.1, from coordinate 83,772,286 downwards.
TAATGGTTGATTGGTGAGTCTTCACTTTTGATTGGAGCAAATGCTTCCTACCACTCTTGCTAACCTACATCCAAATACTTCATTAGGACCTTCTCCCTTGCGTGAGAATTTTTTCTTTACCAGCAAGTTTTCTGTCCTGCTCTTTCTTTTACAGCTAAGAAACCCTAGCTAGGTAAATGATGTCTATTATGGGTAATGGTGCATTTGGTCTCTGGCCAACACTGATAAGCTGTTGGTACAGATAGTACCATAGCAATTTACTGAGTCATACCTTGCTCTTAGGATACCTTGACAGGTCACTGACACCTACCTGTCCAATGGAAATAGTCCATTTTTTTCATCCCTCCAGATTCTCCCCTGGGATGCCTTCCATAGAATTTAAGATATCAACACCTAGTGGCCAATTTAAGGACTTAGTTTACATGCCTCTGCAAACAAACTTGGACTCAGTATCCCTTAGAAGACAGAAATAAAGAAAACCCTTTTTAATTACAGCTAGTGACTGGTAAAAGGTGGTTCTCATGTTCAAGGCCCTTCTCTACTCATTCTCTCAAATTTTCAAATGTTTACCTAAACAAATTTTCTCTGTAACCTACTTACCTTTCTAAGTATCTATGTGCTCCATTATCTTGCCAGAACTAAGTGTGTACTACATCTATGATAGTACCAAAGCAGCTATTCACATGTGTTCCAGTCTAACCTCACAGACTGGGTCAAGCTGGACCTGCACTTTCCCTCCTAGCCATGGTTGTTCTCACAGATCCTAGACAGCAAATACAATAGCCTAGTTTTCCTGGACATGACCAACATTTCAGCCTTTTGGCCTCCATATCACTGCTTCAGTGTCATCAGGAAGTAGCCAGAAGTGATTCTTCACCTGTTATCCATTTATTATCAACAAAGTGCTGGAATGGTGTGCTTCAGGCCAGAGACCAATAGCCACAGGTTCTATCTGTTGCTAGTCATGGCTGGCAACCTCACCCTTTACCCTCAACTTTCCAAGGCAGGGGCTTCCTCTTGTCCTCACCATGTAATCCAGACATTTTGGTCTCTCTTTCTCTGCCTCTTTTTCCTTTGCATGGTGGCAAAGAGGTACTTCTAATGAACCTATATATTCATATATATTAATTTAACTTGCATAACATGAGAAGTAGTCCAATGTCCTAATTTTTTAAATAATAAAAAGGCAGGAATAATAGCATATAGGCATCCTGCTTCTGGGTTACCTAGTAACCTATAATGTCATGTGTTACCAGCCAGGTGTGTGGCACATGACCTGGAAGAAGCAGTTCAGCTGTGCATGTGCTGTAAAAGAAACAACTTACCACTTTGTCTCTCTTTCTTGCTCTCTTGCTTTCTATGCTTTTGTTTTTCTGTGTGGGGAGGCCCCTACCCCATCTCTGTCCCTCTGTTTCTCTCTCTGTCTCAGCCCTCATGACTCAAGCCCTAAGTCTTCAACTTTCCTTTCCCCAAATAAATATCTTTCATATAAGTTCTGTTGTATGCATGGCATCTTTTTTAAAAATAAATCCTTACATTTTTATCTTCCTAGTTCTGGCTTTAGAGTCAAGGATACAAGAAATGGTTTTGAAACATCTCCCTGTGACATGGAAAACCAATGGGCAAGACCTGTGTCCAGAGAATCCTTATATGAAGTCTTATCCATAGAGGTTATTTGGTGAAGCTATGATGAAAAGGCTTGATTGATGTGGAAATCCCAAGATGCTGGAGTTGCCAGATCCATGGCATACCTGCCAAGGAAAGCTTCATAGCGGGTAAAAAAAAAAAGCCTGAGAGAAATAAGCATGTTTCAGTCAACTTCTCTAAATATTGTGTTGGTAATCTGCAGAGCTCTTTGGCATTACACACAGAGACATGCAGACTCTGGAATCACCATGCTGGTTTTCAGTCTTGTTTTGTTTGTTTGTTGGTGGGTTTTGTTTTTAGTCCAGTATTTCCTCAGCATGCCCCTGTTATGCCTGGTTCAGTGAGACCCCAAAAAGCCACCAGGAATCGACTCTGCTACAAAAGACATGAGGATCTTTTTATTGCAAGCTCAAGCCCTGGTTACAGCATTCTCCCTGGTTGAAGAGGAGGAGCGCAGCCCTACAGGCTAGGGGAACAAGTTTTTTTTTTTAATATTATTTATTTTTATATCAATCAGAGTTTAGGTACTTTGCGTCTCCAGCGTAGCCCCCTCCCTCATTCCCTTCCACTCTCCCCATCCCTCCCTCATCTCCTCCCTGCCCACTCCAAGTCCACCCACAGGGGAGGATCTCTTCCCCTTCCATCTGACCACTGTTCATCTTGGGAAGAAGGTTTTTAAAGGGAAGGGGGCCGGCGGGGGAAGCAAGCAGGAAGTTACATGCCTTGGGTAAGGGAGATTGACTTTTGAAATTATTGGTTTACTTTAGGGGCCAAGGCCATAAACGATTCTGGTCTGGCCTTTTGGGTTGGTTTCCTAACAACTGTATCTCTAGTGGGCAGGAAACTTTTAAGCAGTCTTGAGCCTATGAAAGACTATGGGGATTTTTGTAGTTGGACATTTTTGCATTATAGTATGGCTCTAAACCAGTGGGAGGAATGGAAAGGGACGTGGTAGTTTGAATAATAATGGGCCCATAGGCAACAGGTTCATATATTCAAACACTTAGTTATTACTGAGTGGTATTATTTGAAAGGATTTTAAGGATTAAGTAGTGTAGGCCTATTGAAGTAAGGGTATTACAGGAGATAGTCTTTGAGCTTTCTAAAGCCCATATCAAGGTCAGTCTAGGTTGGCCTCTCTCTCTCTTTCTCTATCTCTGATAATGGATTAGAATATAGGTCTTAGCTATGACTCCAGTATCTGCCTACATACCACTATGCTCCTGCTATGATGATAATAGAAAAAAAAACCCTCTGAAATTGTAAGAAAGCTTTCATTTAAAATCTTCTGTTCATAAGGGTAGTTTTGGTCACTGTGTCTCTTTACAGAAACAGAACAGTAACTAGAATACCATGTGTTATAATCTTTTGACTTGAATATTCAAAAAATACAATCTAACCAGCATAATACTGAATTTAAATATTTCGTTAAAATCAATTAGTATAAAAAATCAGTAATTTCATGTTTCTTCTTTATAAAAAAAGATTTCAGCCACTTCTTTCATGTTTCAGAAAAAGATGAAGAATGATAACATAGTTTACTCACCACTTTAGAAAACCAAAAAAAGTGCTTAGCAATCCAATGAAATGTATATTTACATATTTTCAGGGACACACACACACCCTTTAACTCACACACACATGCGCATGCATACACATACTACACAGAAATGTACCCTCATACACGCAGAATCTCTTCACAGGTTAGAAAGTTTAGGAACACAGTAAATTGGTGGATCTGAACCAGAATCCCGGACAAGAAAATGAAGGGTGATGTTTGTGTTACTAATTCTCTTAAAATAGGAGGTCTAGGGTGGCTTCTAGTCATATCATTCAGCTTTAGAGAAGAGTCACTCAAGTAATTGGGGGGGAAAATACAAGTAACATAGAAGTTTTGATTTTGAGTTATTTTGTATGTAAAATTTTCTTGTATTTAATTTTTTGTTTTACTTTCATGTTTATTTACTTTTTTGTGTTTTTAGAGAGAGAGAGAGAGAGAGAGAGAGAAGAGGCCTGGAGTTAATGGAGGTGGGGACAATCGCAGAAAAGTTAGGAGGTGAAAATCATTGCAGAAAAATAAAACAAGGACTGGGCACTGAAAAAAGTAAAGAATATGATCAGAAAGACTGAATCAGATTGTTACAGTATTATATCTCACATAATATTCTTTTCTCATTCTACTGTCAGATTTCATGGGTCTTTTAAAGTGAAAGGTAAATTGACTTCCATAATTTGAAGAAAATAATTTTCCTGTTCAAGTCCATTACCAGTCCATCATTTCTCATTTTTCATGTCCATCCATAATCCATAGCATTTTTATTTTTTTATTTTTGGTTTCCTTGGTTGTACCGGAATTGCTTTGTAGAATTCACAGAGCTCCACCTGCCTCTGCCTCACTGAGTGCTGGCATTACAGGCGAGCGTACATACAGATGCGCATGCATACACATACTACATCCACTTGCTCCATCCATAACTATTTTTACCGTTCGCCCCACCATGGATCTCTGACTCAGCCCAATCCCTTACCCTATACCTCAATCCTATAGATTTTTAGTTTGCATATATTTTGTGTTACAAAATTATACACATGGAAGTGAATAATTTCCCATATTTTTCTCTCTAGGACTGGGTTACCTCACTCAAGATGATTTTTTTCTACTTCTATCTATTGACATGCAAATTTCTTTATTTTAGTTTTTTAAAGAGCTGAGCAGTAAATATTCCATTATGTAAAAGGACCAAATTTAATTTATCCATTTATTTGTCAGCAGGCATCTAGGCTGTTTCCAACTTCTGGCAATTACACAAAGAACAGCAATGAACATGGCTGAGCAAGTGTTTCTGTAGTAGGATACTGCATCCTTTGTGTTTATATAAATGGATTTTGAGGTAGATCGATTTCCACCTTCTTGAAAACTATCAATATGATTTCCAAAGTGGCTGTATGAGGTTGCATTCATAGCAACAAAGAATGAGCGTTTCTCTTACTCAACACTCCGCCATTTGATTTATTCATGTTGAACCTTCTGCTAGGTGATATCTGCCAAGATGATATCTCAGAGTAGTTTTGATTTTCATTTCCCTGATCACTAAGGATATTTTAACATTTAACATAATATATAATTTATAATATAATATATAATATAATATATTAAATGTTTAACATTTAATATAATGTGTAATATATAATTATATACAAATATATTTATATAATATATATAAATATATATTGGATGCGTAGTTGGTAAAAATCTTTTTCCATTCTGTAGGTTGATAATTTGTCTGAAATTTTCATGAGGTCCTACTTATTAATTGTTGCTCTTTATGCCTGTGTTATTTATAATCTTTTCAGAAAGTCTCTTTCTGTGCCAATTATTTCATGGCTCTATCCACCCCTTTTCTAAAGTATGTGTTCATTTGTTAAGTTCTATGCATGTCAGAATATATTTTTTTCTGGAAATTTGATTCCCTCTAGATAATGGCATATTAGTATTACTTTAAATATTATTAAGTAATATAGATGATTGTTAATATTTTAACTTCATTTATCTTTTAGTTAAACAGCAGTCATTCCTTACCCAGCTATATACTCAAATCACCACCAGAGACTAGGACTTGTTTAATTAACCTTGAGAACAATGCTGGGCAGTAATTATTCCATCCTTAATCTCCAAGCCTGCATAGCTTCCTCCCCTTCAGTTTTCCCATATTATACTTGCTTTTTAGTCATATCTTAAGTGGGTTTCATGTCTTTTGATGGTTCCTGGTCCTCACCTCTTGGATCTTTCCTCCTACCTGATGGTTTCTCCTCCCCTCTGGACCAGGATGTCTCATCCTATTCCCTCCATTGCTCATCATTGGTTGGTTGTTTTCATTGGCAACAGAGAGAACGAATGGTGTCATGTTTACACAAAATTGAGACAGGTGATGCTTAGAATAAGCATTACAATGCAATGTCCAGATTGATACCAGAGAGTAGGATAGAGAAATCAGCATTTGAATGAACAAGTGTTAATTGTATACATTCTACAAAACATTATATAAACAAACTAACTTAGATGTAATAAGTAAAGATAATTCGTTCACATTGAGGAAAAGAGCTGAAATGCACAAATAAAAATTTAGTGACCTCATTTTCTACAGTAATTATATACTTTATCATATTTACAATCCTATATCATATTTAGATTGCACAGAAGAATTTTGTGATAAAAATAACAAAGTGTGACTGAGTAAAAGAGGTCATTATCTAAAAGTTAAAATGTGTATTCCCAAGGTAGAGATGGTGGCATTTGTAATTTTTAGACTCTTAAGACAAATTCATATTTAGCATACTAATTAACACAAATTAATCAGTTTTCATTTTAATGAAAGTGAGTTTGCTATCATCATCTTTTCATCATTTTTAATTATGATATTATAATAAAAGTAGTAGATACTAGAGTCAAAAGTGGGAACTAAAGATTCCAAGAATTCTATCAATGCTACAGAGTGACAATTCCTGTAGAAAGATTGTTGGTTTATTTTTTTCCTAAAATTTCTATGTAGACATAAATGATATATAAATGTCTTTGATAACTAACTAAAGACAAATTTACATATAATTTTCATTTCACCAGGAGGATATTTCATTATCAGGGTGATTTGAAGCCCACTTTATCTGTTATATGTTGTTTCATTTTTTATGTATACAGTAACTGAGCATTGAATTATTGCTACATATTAGTTTGATTAACAGAATGCATGGTCTATATAAAAATATAAATTCCAAATTCATTTTAAGATACTAAGATTCTTCTGCAGTAACTGATGTCATCTTGAATTGATCATAAAGTTCACAGTTCCATAGATAGGAATCAGGTTGCTCCTGAATACATAAAATGCCTGATAAGAAAATAAATATAGAAAGGAGGCCAGTCTGTTTTGAGACTGGAATGGGAATATATTGGTGAAGAATGCTATCCTTATGTAATATCCTTTTCAAAAAAAACATATTTACATATGAGAGAAAGGAGGACCAAACTGATGTGAGATGAAGTTAGACAAAGAAAGATTTAATGTTAATGTAAAGCAGTGTTTTCAGAAATAACTTTTAGAAAACATTGTTTCAAAATACTCTTCCTTTATTTCATTTAAATGTTTTCTAAAGTGTAAAATGTAGCTAGGTTGTTTGGAGCAGTCACTGGAAAATAATATGTCCCACAAAGATTTTAATCTGAGAAATAAAAAATAAGCTGTTCTCAGTCACCTTGTGAAACTGGATTTAAACTTTGCTTTGTCTTCCTTGAAAGCTACACAGTGTATGCCTAGATAATACTCCTAAACTATATACTTTGAAGTATGAAATAAAATGTTGATTTGTGTTACTGTAACAAAATGAAAAGAACTATATTTCTGATAAACAACAGCAACTAATTTCTTGAATTACTGTAAACTGAGGAGGCTAAAATGAAGAGACAGATATTATATTTAGTTTGCATACATTTTTTTTCTGAACATTGATGATGTATTGACACATGGTGAGAGAAATGTAGGGGTACAAATCCAGCAATTTATAGCCAGTTGTGCAGTGAGGACGAATAGAAATGCTTGAAGGAAATTGGGTTAATACTACTTAGTAATTAGAAAATAGACAAAGTCTACTTAGAAATTAAGTGGAAAATAAGTACAATGTAGAACCACTTAAATTAAGAAATATATGTATAAATAAGTGCCATATCACATGTTTCCAACTATTTATATTTGCTGAAAACCTGTTGCATTTGAGAACCATTTTTAAGGTATGTTACCATTGTTCAGAGAGGATGAAAATTTAAGGATGCTTTTGTCAGAGTTTACTTTTTATGCATTTTAATAAAACACAAATGATACTGTTATTTCTGTTTGTTTTCAATGTGATTATCACTCCAAAATTATCAAATCCTCATAGATAGTATTTAAGAGTCAGTGGGTTCATGCGTGTAGAAGAATGCTCAGTGTACCTCAATAGTAATAGTAATCTTGACTCAACCATTAATTTATATACAATAAGATTCCATGTATCTATAAGTTATATGTAAAGTCTATGTTCTAGTATATTATGATTAACATATAAATATCTATAACTGGCAAAACATTAATTTGCCAATTTGTGTCATTTCACTTTTCTCAGAAGGTTTTTCTAGAGATAATATTTTTTGGTAATTATCTGAATTTCTTATGTGATAAATATTTCAAATATAGGACATCCTTTCAGTTTAATTAAGAAAAAAATGTAAGGTTTTATGTTCAGCATAATGATATGAAGAATATAAACACCAGCCAACTCACACTCCAATTTTTACTAATTACAAATTGCATTATCACAGAGTTTAAATAAATTTGACTTACATATCCATTTAATTTTCAGATTATTCAGTTATGCAAAATAACTTATTAAATGGCTTTTGTGTTAGATTCTGGTTGTGAAATGGAAACGGAGATGAACAATAGAGACCCTGAATCAAATATCATCTGCTGAGCTCATTTCAGGCAGAAACTAAATCTGAGTGAGGTACTGGGGTAAGCTATAAAAAAGCTTCTACAAGTTTTTATGGGGTGCCTGTAGAAAGATGCATCTACTTATATTAGAGGATATCTTCAGTATGCTAGTTAAAGGAATTAAGATATTGAGATTTAGCCTCAGATCCTTCCCAATGTGCAGCACTTATTTGTTAATCAAACTAAACACAGATGCAAAATTATTATCCCTATTGTGGTGGTAAAAGTTATATAGAGCCTAGTTACAGCAATGAAGAATTACAATCAGGATAGAACAGTGTAACATTACTGTCTCTAATGAAGGAAGCAATCACAGTGTATGAAAAAACACAGGAATTTAGAATATTAATATTTCCAAGAAGATAAAATAAAAGAAATGTAGACAGCATAAAAGAAACAGGTGGCCTTAAATAAAAACATGTTTGATAGATGGAAGTCATACTTAGCATACAAAGATAATAGGGTATGCCAGGTGCTAAGAGCCTTATTGCTGATATACTTCCTTTTCAGGTTTGATTTTGTTATAAAATATTAAATATATTTATAGACATGTTTTCCTGGTACAACATTAAAATTAGGTATAATTAATCATACCTAAACCATATAATTTTGAAGCAAAACAATACTTGCTAAATGATTAGCCTGTAAAAGATCACATCTTCAACTTGAAAAGAATCAAAGAGTAAATTGCTTGCATCACACATGTATCTGTCTTATTTTATGAACAATATGTTCCTAAGTGTAAACAAGTATAAGAAATGTGATTTATGGAAATCAATTGTTTTTAAAGATCTAATTGTGAACTATTCTGTATTCAGGTATGAAACTGGTGAAATATTGGATATATTTTTGTGTCTATTGTAGAAACTATAGACTAAATTGCTCTAACATGACTGAAATTGGGATGTTTTATGGTTAGTTTCAACAACATAAGATGTGCACACTATCTAATAATAGAAATATAATGTTTGTAAGCCAAGGCACTTATAACACGTGAATGTTCATAAAGTAAGACTCTTCTTTGAATTTAGGGAGTGCTTAGAAAGTAGTGTTTTCAAAAACGAGCAACCTTTTCAGAAACAAGCAACTCCTAGGATAATGGACTATGTATAGGTGCAGTAATTCGCCATACTTCATTTATTTACTCCCTTTGATCACTAATAGGTTATTTCTGCTCTTTTAAAGTATTTCCAAATATTTTGCCTAACATTATTTTTCAAAATATTTGTGACATCCCAATTACACAGTGTTTTATCTTTTTCTTGTAGGTAGTAAAATATTTTGAACAAAAACTATTAAAAATGTAGAAAGCATTGAAGTATAGACAGCATTTTTCAGTTTATAACTGGGTTTCATTATATTTTAGCTGGAAAAACACTGTTATAATAGCCATATTAATCTTTCATTGTATTTAGACTGGTATAAATTATTGCAAAATAATCAGTTCCCTTGCAAACAAAATAAGGCATTCTATCATTTTGTTGTTGTTGTTCCTGGGTGCTCACCTACTGGGTGGGCTCTGTCATGGATGACTGGCCAAGCTATTTTCTTCTAATGGAAGTCTTTCTAGTTGGGGACTATGGAAAATATCAATTGAAAGGATGGACTATATGCAGAGTTAAATCTTTACTGTTGGGTATTTTTTTCTAATTAAAAAGCTTGTATGCAATAAAACCACCCTGAAAATAATTTATCTTGCAACCCAAAATAAGTTTAGAAATAACAGAATGTATATTGATCATACACCATGGGAAAAAAAAAAGATAGCATCTTCAACAAATGGTGCTGGTCTACCTAGATATCTACATGTAGAAAAATGTAAAAAGACCCATATTTACCACCCTGCAAAAACAAAACAAAACAAAACAAAAACAAAAACTAAAATCCAATGGGATCAAAGATCTCAACATAAAATAAGACACACTAAACCTGTTAGAAGAAAAAGTGGGAAAGAGCCTTGATCTCATTGGTATAGGAGACAACTTCCTGAACGGAACACCAACAGCAAAGGCTCTAAGATCAACAACCAATAAATAGGACCTCATGAAACTGAAAAGCTTTTGTAAAGCAGAGAACACTGTCATCAGAACAAAATGACAGCCTACAGATTATGAATGAATCTTCACCAACCTACATCTGGCAGAGGGCTAATATCTAAAATATATAAAGACCTTGAGAAGCTACTAGCCAGAAGCTGGAATTAACCCAGATGCCCCTCAACTGAGGAATGGATACAGAAATTGTGGTACATTTCCGCAACGGAATACTACTCAGATAATAAAAACAAGGAAATCATGAAATTTGCAGGCCGATGGATGGATCTAGAGAAGATCATTCTGAGCAGTATAACACAAAAGCAGAAAGACACACATGGCATATACTCATATATAAGTGGATATTAGCCATATAATATAGGATAAACATACTAAAATCTATACTTCTGAAGAAGCTAAGCAAGAAGGAGGACCTTAGGAAGTTGCTCAATCATCATTCAGAAAGGCAAATGGGATATACATCCAAAGCGAGAGAAAACAGGGAACAGGACAGGAGCCTATCCATAGGGCCTCTGAAGGACTCTATTCAGTAGGGTGTCAAAGCAGATGCTAAGACTAAAAACCAAACTTTGGGCAAGTGCAGGGAATCTTACGAAAGAAGGGGGAGATAAAAAAGACATGGAGGGTACAGGAGCTGTACAAGGAGACCAACATATCAAAAAAATCTGGGCCCAGGTGTCTTTGCAGAGACCGATAATCCAACCAAGGTCCGTGCATAGAGATAACCTAGACGTCCTGCAGTGATGTAACCCTTGGCAGGTCAGTGTCCAAGTGGGTACCCTAGTAAGGGGAACAGGGGCTGTCTCTGAAATGGACTAAGTGGCTGGCTAGTTGATCACCAACTCTTGGGGTGGGAGTAGCCTCACCAGGCCACAGAGGAAGACAATGCAGCCAGTCCTGATGAGACCTAATAGGCTAGGGTCAGAGGGCAGAGCAGGAGGACCTCCCCAATCAGTGGATTAGGAAGGGGCATAGGAGGAGAAGATGAAGGGAGGATGGAAATGAAGGACAGATGGACAGATGGGATGGGACTACTCTTGGGATACAAAGTGAATAAACTGTAGTAATAATAATAATAATAATAATAATAATAATAATAATAATAATAAAGAATTCCTTTCTCTATCACCCTTCATTAAAATTTGTAAGGGTAGAGAAGAGATCTTGAGAAAATTTGAGGCAAGCAGTTCCCACAAGGGAATTAACCAAGGATTTTATTCAAATAACTATGTATGCACATTCCTTATTTCCCTATTAAGTTTGATTTTGTTTCATTTAAGGCTTTTTAAATTTAAACTTTCTCATTTGCACAATTACTCTGGATTTTGTCTATATCTCTTTTGGCAGAGTTATCAAGTTTTGTTGTTGTTGTAGTTTTTGATTGTTTGTTTTTTAAATGAATTTTCAAGTACCTGCCATTCAATTTTATAAAAATAGATGTGTGCAAAATTTCTCATTCTACACCATGTATACTAAAATTTGTTTTTAAAGAACTGCCATATAGATGACCGAGTTAAAATAACTAGAATATTATTACAATGAATTAGTTAATATGAATGTGAAATCAACATCATTTATAGATTACTTAATTAGATTGCTAAATATATCTTATAAATATTAAAGTTCATTTGCTTTGGTCATTATTAAATAATTATAAAGCTCAAATATAGCCATAAATAGGAAAAATACAGCAATAGCAATGTTAGCAGTATAATTAAAAAGTAGCATAATATATGTAGAAACACAAGCCAGGAGATTGTGAGTTTCACTGTTCAGGATTTTATCATGAAATATTTTGGGATCATGACAGTTATAACACTAAAGAAAGATTGATGAATTAAAATTTTCATTGTACTTCATACCATTAACAACTAAAATAGTAGAATTTTTTTCTTATCTCCTTTCCTTTTGCATAGTGTCTTTTCCATAGATTGGGAGTGTCAATATGTTAATATTGGAATATATGGAAGGCATCTAAGCTCAGAGAAAACGCTATTCAATTCCTAATAACATTTTTTTTCACTTAATTCTGTCTTAAATGAGTTGTATAATTTTGGGCAGGACATTTGGTTTTTCTTTTTCTTTTGTGTCCAACTTTCAAATGTTGATACTCAAAAGAAGATTGTTTCTAGATATAGACCTAGACCCATGTAATTCAATCTTGAAAGAAATGTAAATTAAATAAGATTAAACTTATTTAATTTTGTGCTTATATTTTAAAAATCTCCTGTACAGGAGTACATTATAATTTTGCAGTAACTAAAGTTTTATAGTAGTTTAATATAGTTAGTTGCAGTTCTCATTAAAAAGACAAAAGACTAGAAGGTCAATATTGCTATTATTTTATATTCTAACTGAAGAAACCAATTTAAAGAAAGGTCAAAAAGATTTAACCTGGTTCACAGTGGTGGTAATTAACCTGACTAACACGTAAAATCAGTCAGGACCTAATATATGTGCCTTAAGTATCACCTATCCACAGTTTCTTACATGTGTTCCTTTACTCAACTAAACTTGAAAAGCAATGAATTCTGGAGAAAGCTAACTGTGTTGAGCACAAATGCTCTTGATGATGCAAAGTGTCTTTTAAATACCCAAAAGGAGCCTGCCAGTCCATATTTACTGTAAATATAGGAAATCTTTGAAGATTTATAGTAAGCATGCCAAATACATTAATTTTAGCAAGAGTTATTCTGAAAACACAGAATCTAGAGTTCTAGCGGACATTACAGGTGAATCTTCACTCAGGAAAATATTTACACATACCTTATCCTTAACTATTTAGTGTAGCTGATGTTTAAAGTTGAAAACACAAATGGAGTTTTCTCTCTTAAATTTCAATACTTGCATTTTCCTCTTTAGTATACTTTTATGAAACAAATCTTATCTGAGTTAAAAAAGCAATACCTGAAGGAAAACTGGACCCACTATGAAAATAGAAGTCAGTGGTCATTGGAAGTGTCTATATTTTTTTCTTAAAAATAATTACCCAGAATCTTTACACAGTTTTCTCCATTGTTGAGAGAATTATTTGCTATTTCTTAGTAGTGATGGGTTATTAAGAGTACTTACTTCATCATAAGGACAGAGTTCGGATTCTAGCACCTACTTCAAGCAGGTAACAAAGGAATGTAACTATAGCTACAAGGAATCCAATGCTCTTTCCTGGCTTCCATAGCTGGCAGCATACACATGTGAGTACATGCATGTGAGCCCATGTACTGGAGCACACACATTTATACACAACAAATAAATAAAATGAAAAGCAAAATATTTCATACTAATTTATAAAAAGTAAATGTAACTATTTTGTTTTATAAGTTTCTATATATCCCCTTGATATTTATAAAATAAGCAAATTGTAGTGAGACAAAAAATACACATAAGTAGGATTTTTTTTCTTGAATTTAAACATCTGATATGTTTAAAAAAAAAAAAGCATTTTTGGATCGGCTACAGTTCTTCCCAGCCTGGGAATGTTAGGAGTGGGGAGCCAATCCCACCATGACCAGGGATGAGGAGCAATCTTTGCATTTCATGCTGTCTCAAATGATGACTGCATTATTAAAGGGATGTTGTGAGTGTCTCTTAGTTTGGGCTTCAGAACTTTCGAGCTCTTCAGTAATCGACTGCAGATTGCTAGCTTTGGAGGCTGATCCTACAGCTCATTCAGGCTCATTCAAGACTATCAAACTCAGGGTCATTCTCAGTTTAGTCTCTTCCTGGGAACTAAGGATGTGGTGGTTTCTCTCTGATCACTACACTGCCTGAACAGAGCCTTTGGCCACTCATCAGCTCCTCAATATCTGTCCCTGTCATTTTCCAGATTACCAGTGCTGCTAATGAATCGTTTTTAATGTAAAAATTGTTCTTTGAATAAAAGGTTCTCCAAAATAATCACAAAAGAAAAACATTCTTAGCTGAAATTTTAGCAATAGGGGCAAAAAAAGATAGAAGAATTTATAGTATATTTCATATAGAGATTTTATTTTGGAGGATGCATGAAATACAATCTACAAAGGAAGTATTCATGAAAATTTTCTATTCATTCTTTGGCAAGAGTACAATAGAAAATTGTGTATCTAACATAGTATGACTATAACAATTCTCTATGTTTATGTTCCATCATTCATATTACAAGAAGGTATTTTTTCTTGTGATCTGTTTATTCCCACATCTTGAGGTAGCTTTTTGCTTAGAGATATATTGTTTAAAATGGCTGAAGTAGTCCTGAGAATATCTAAGTTCAAATGCTTGTAGCATCCCATTTATAGAATATGTGAGTTGTAGGAGCTTTTCTCCATCATGATTGCAACATTGCTTAACTGTGCAATGTTAATGAATCAAGGGCAAAGGAGAAAATTCACACATCTATATGCGTGATCATCTCAGAAGGTTTCAACACAACTTCATAGCATGTGAAGTTACACTAAATTTAGTAAATTGGTTAAAGTTTGGGATACCTAACAACTGATATTTAAAGCAGTATAACAGAATTTGGGGGCTAAAAAAAAACCAAATAAATGTACTACAGTGCTTATTCTTTTACCATACCATGTTCTGGTTGACATTTGTTTCAAAACTGTTATAGGTTGAAACACAATATTTAGCAGATTTCCACAATTACGTTAATTTAGAATTATTAAGCCAATTTAATTTAATTTATTTATATGTTACTTATCAAATAACTCTGATACAACAAAATCATAATGGAAAGTCAGGCTGAGGTGAGCACAAATTCTCTTCATGAACCTCTGTAATGCCAGGTTCATGAAACCCTCAGAGACCACCAGGAGATGACCTTATGCAAGAGCAAGAGAGCTTTATATGAGAGCGATGGAACTTGGAACCCAAGTCTCAGTGACGCAGCAGTAGAGAAGTGGGACCTCCAGCTCTGAGTGAGCAGGGTTTTTAAAGGGAAAGTTTGTGAGCAGGAGTTTTCCATGACAGTTAACAGGGGGTCACATGTTTCCATGACAGCAAACAGGGCAGGGGCACATGCCTTGAGGTTACAGGATTAGGTAAAACTTAGAGGGGTGAGGTGACGAGGTGACCTTCTCTGAGGCACATAATCACAATTGCTGTTCTTCTAAACTATATCTGAAACGGTGGGGAGAATTTTCCCATCTGATTCCCAACCGATTCTCATTGATTAATGCCAGGGAGATTGTCTCTATTTTCTATGAAGCATTTATTCTGTAATATTTCCTGCAGGCTGTTGCTAGGAGAGTTAACTTTGTTTTCTGCCAAGTATACATTCTGTGATATTTCCTGGTACCTGAGTTTAGCTCCCAGTTAAGATGGCTCTTCATTTCAAAATGGAGTTATACCCAGGCTAATTTAAACTCTTCACCTCTCTATAATGATTTCTCATCTACATTTGGCTTAAAACTCTCATTTATAATTTTTGTGCTTTCATCTATCATAATTGGACTATATTAATGTATTAATGCAAATTTATTAATCTGTATATCTGAGAGGAACACTAAGCACAAAGCAATGTTCTTTTATTTTTTGAATAATTACGTACTTATCTGTTGGCTTTGTGTATGTGTCATCCCTCATGAGCTGATGTTCAAGACATGATTTCAAAAGTTCAAAGAGACAAAAAGAGACATAGGATCCATAGCAAATAAAGTTACAGAAGTTGTGAAACACCATGAGTGTGATGCTTACCAAATTCAGGTCCTCTGCAAGAGCAGCAAACATTCTTCTTAATGACTGACCCACCTCTCCAATCTCTATCATATGGTTCATTATAAAATTCCACAAGGACTTGAATACCATTTTTAAACTCTGTTGTAAAGAGTTTGGTTTCTATTGTGTGACAAATATAAGCACTCATTGCTAAAGGCCAGCTTTGGCATGTCAGGTACTGAGGAATCAGCTATTAATCACTTAGCGCACTTTTTCTCTGAGGGAGAAAATCTTAATTCTCTGGGGCTGGTGAAAAGAGTTAAGAAGTAATCCTTAATTCTCTGGGTCCAGCAAAAACGGGAAACACACACACACACTTATTGGATGAAGCAAGATTTCAATAAGCTCCAACCACTTTACACCCATACATCCATCCAAACACACATATTTACTGGATGGAGCAAATCTGTAACAGCTTTATTTTTTTCTTAGTCTTTTTATACAATGTAAGACAAAATTCTCTATGTAAGAAAAAAGATTACCTCATAGCCACAAGTTACATATTCTCCAAAAACAGTCATCACAAAACCATATTTTTCAAAAACAGATTAAAGTAATTGCACAAAGGGAAATTACAACAGAATTATTTATTGTGTATTCTTCTTTTGAAAGTCATATGTAAATAAACATTTACAATCTTTTTATCCATAGGCTTATTGTAACCCAAAAGCAATAATTCTCTTGTAATTGATTAACAAACTTTAAGCATGCCAAGTCTATAGTAGCAAGGTTTTTCAATGTGCTTAACAGATCATCTTACAACATTTTTAAAGTCTTGTTTAGCTAAAGTGGCTAATTATCTCTTCTCAGAGTTGTTTACTCTTTTTTCATAATCATGTATTTTCATGGTACACACCTAAATTTGTTATCACATCCCTAAAGCACAAGATTAAGGAACTCAGACCCCAACTTTGAATTAATGTTTTCTTTGATTATTAATTTTTCCCAAGCCTATTTTTCTCTTTGATGTACAATTATGTGCTTGTAACACCTGAAAGATCACTGTGCTCTTTTTCTAACCTGTGCATCTCTCGCCAGGTACATTCTACTTTTTATTATAATTTTATTGTACCTCTGATAAAATAATCTAAGCAATTTCCTTAAACTCTCTATTAGCTACATTAACTTCCTAGAACTATTTAAATCAAATCAGGAATTCTATAAAATCATTAATTCATCTAAACAATGTTATTTTATGAAAGTTCAACTTCATATTGATCTGCAGGACAATTGTTCAGTAGAGTGGGCTGTCTTCCATGAGGCAAGTACACTAGACTATAGGCAGCGAGGGTCTTTCAAAGCCCAGTTACACCATGCTAGATACACGAGGAATATAGCCATGACTTACATGAGAAGCCTGAGCAGCAGCAAGAAGCAATCCAGAGATGAAGCCTCTGGAGATTTTTCTCCCAAGGTATATCCATCTCAGCTGTGCAAAACAGTGGACTGTCTTCAGGAAGCTCACTTATCCATAGATATTCCTTCTGCATGGCATCTGCCAACTCCCACTATTGGCATTTGTATTTTAATTTAAAAACTAAGTGTAAGCTAATAAATATATGACACATTTTAGCCAATCCCTCGATTAATCTGAACCATTCACATTTCCCATCTCAAACAATTAAACGCCTTTGAGTAGATGGCTGGCAATGTGCACTTTTATGATGACATGTTAACTAGGCTGCACCTGTCTTTATGTTTCTAATTGTAGAGATGTAAATTATATATATATATATATAATTATATATATATGTTATATATATGTATATATGTTATAATAAAACTGTCTGGATATTTAGTGCCCAGAAGCCACTGGCTTTTTGTAGACATTTAATATTTCTAACTTTTGTATTTCCACCCCGTTTTTAATTTTTAATTTTTATTTTATTTTTGCAATGATTCCTGAGAATTGGGACAAAGAAATGTAATACAGAACTCCCATTTAGTGTCAAGGACACTAACTGTAATTTTTAATTGTTCTTATGTAATAGCTGCTAGGAGAAGGTGAGTCAGTTTTCTTTAAGGGTGTAACCTCTGTTATGTCAAACTGTTCCAATGGAAATGTGTACATTTAATAATCTATGGCATCACAGGATGGAATTCATTTAGTAAAAAAGAAAAATAGATACAAAGTTGGGTGGGTTTCAGAGAAGGTGTAGATATTTGCAGATAAAGAAGGATCTGGGGAGACGTGTGTATCATAGACACACATTGTACAAAATTAAAAAAGAACAAGTGTTGGGGGTCTGATGCTTGTGTTTTGATGCTGGCCCTCAAGATCTGGTAAGTGTCTGGATCAGCCTATCTTTACTGTGTAACCTGCCTAAGACAGTGTACCTAACTGGTTGATTAAAGGCCTAAAACCTGGGCAGGGCAGAATGGGGTAGACATAGCTAAGGTTCAGGGCTTTTGAGGATAGGAGAACCACAGAAACAGATGGGCAAGAAGAAAGGAGGACGAAGAATGCCACAGTGGGTTAGTGTGGAGAATAAACCAAATGGGCCAGGAGGAAGGACTCCAATGGTAGCGTGAAAAGACCCAGGAAAGAATACAAGCAAGTATGTAGAAGATTAGAGATGGAAGATAGCCCAGAGGAGGATGGTTAAGGAGGACTGCTTTGTATGATGAGGTTATTGAGATAGTGTAGATGAAATTATCTGCTCAACTAAAGATGTTTAAGGAAATTAAGAAATCTAACAGGTGTGATATCTGATTAAATAATACTATCACAATAATTATAGGTCTAATAATATTAAATATTAAATAGCTCTGCAATCATTTTTATTTACAACAAACAAGTGAAAATTAAAAAAAAAACAAAGGCAAAGAAAGAAAATACAACTCCATAGTTTATGAGTTTAATTTGTGTGTGTTACAAATATGCATTTGTTTATATATGGAGAAATAGAAAGAATAAAAAAGTGAATATCCATTATCATCCAGATGACAGACTTCTGCTCTTCAGGTAAGAGCTTAAGTGTTAGTCTAGGGCATCAGGTAGGAGTTCATTTTGATTTATGGCTAGACTCTCTTCACCTGCCTTGCTGACTCCTTGGTTAAGTAGATACTTGTCATAGGCTCCAAGGCTTATCAGTATATTTTTTAGAGTTTCCAGATGCTGACACATTGTTATTTCTGCCTGTACTAGGAGAATACAGCTAAATACAACACATACTGATGATTTCGTGCTTCTCATTTTCATGTTTGTCATTATTACAGTGTCTTCATTTAGGTTCCTATTACAATGAAGAGTCACTATGACCAGGGCAATGGTTACAAAGAAAAATTTCTAATTGAGAATGGCTTATAGTTCAGAGATTTAGTCCATTATCATCATAGCAGGAAGCGTGATATCATACAGGCTGACAGGGTTCTAGAGAAGGAGCTGAGATCTTGATCTGAAGGCAGCAGGAAGAGACTGCCATATTGGGTATAGATTGAGCATCTAAGACCTCAAAGCACACCCCCTAGTGTCACACTGTCTCCAAGGAGAACACTCCTCCTAATGGAGCGACTTCCTATTGGCTGACGAAGGAGCATTTCTTTTCAACCACACATCAAATACTGATGTGATTTGATTTTCCATCCTATTGCCTTTATGATCAAACCATCAAGATAGATGCAGATTTGGATTGCATTGTCCTTCAAAAGTTTGTGCCCTTACATTTATGCTAATATAAAGTATTGTATCTTATATCTGTCTGTGTCTTTCTCGGGAAATTGAGGGATAGGTAACAAGAACTTTATTTATAGATTCATTTCAGTAAGGATGAGCATGCTTCTTCTATTAAATATACCTAATACATGTTTGATTAAATGAGCCTGTTAACACGTTTTGTTTATTTACAGATATTCAGGAATCTAATTTTTAAAGTAAAGTACTTCAAACAAGTCTAAATTTGCTATTTCTTTCATCCTCAAGGGCTCATGTACGTAATAGTGAGGTGAGCAGGTGTTTAATTATAAGGAAGCCCTTGGGTCAATCTCTGATACATTTAAAGTAGACTATTTTCACTATAAACCATCTGTGAATCTAAGCTTTCATCATTCAAGCACTCTATCTTTGTACTTGATTACAGTTGAGAATTAATGCTACATTTGCTCTATCATCATATAAGCTTATATCTATTTTAATCTTTATGTTTATGCTTAAAGCCATGGGTAAGTTTTCAAAGAAGATTTATTTCACTTGGCATCCTCATTCTAGCTCAACCACTACAACTCTGTTATTTTGAGCAGCATGTAACCCCTCCAAATTAAAAAAAAAGGAGACTTTGTGTGGTATTTGAGAATTATAGCAAGCATATTGTATATTCATATAAAAATAACTTAAAGAGACTACAGCACATGAAATTTTTGAAATTAATATCAAATATAATTATACATGTTTGTAGTGGCCTGAATGAAAATATCCTACATAGATTCAAAGGGAGTGGTATTGTAGGAGGTGTGGTCTTGTAGAAGGAATTGTGTCACTGACATAGGTATGGGCTTTGAGGTTTCACCTGTTCAATTCAGGCCCAGTCACTCACTGTCCCTTTCTGATGTGTATAACTCAGTGCTACTCCTCTAGCATCATGCCTGCCTTCATAGCACCATGTTTCTCACCATGATAATTATGGGCTAAACTTCTGACCTGTAAGCCAGTCACAAATAAATGTATTTTTTAAAAAAATAAGAGTTGCCATAGTCATGGTGTCTATTCACAGCAATGAAACCCTAAGATAATGCTTTTCAAAGAAAATGGAGAGCAATGACACAATTTGTGAATGTCTGTATGATTTAGTTTCATCCAGTACTCTTATATATACTTGGATATATTAAAATATTCATTTTTCGTCTAAAATCATGTAGTTTTATATATGCTGTCAGGTTCTACTAAATCAAGACATTATGTCTGAATAGAAGTTGAACATTTTAAAGACCCCCTATTCTTCTAGACATTGCTAACACCATGTCTAGCAAATTCCAGAGACATCATGTGGAAACCTACTTTTGTACAAGCTTTCTAAACTATTTTCAAACACATACATAAAAATATTTAAGTTGAGATATCCTATGAGGAGATAATAAAGCCCAATTTGATAACACAGGTTTTAAAAAAATGTTCAGTGCCAGAAATGGGTTCTTTTTAAACTTGTTAACTGCTGAGGCTCCATAGATCCCATACATATTAAAAGTCATAATGCTCTTGGTTATTGTCTTAGCTACTGTTCTATTGCTATGAAGAGACACTACAACCAAGGCAACTCTTATAAAAGAAAACATTTATTTTAGGATCTGTTTACATTGTAGAGGGTTAGTCTATAATCATCATGGTGGGAAGCAGACAGGCATGGTGCTACAGAAGCAGCTGAAAGCTTTACATTCTGAGCCACATGGAACAGGGAGAGATAGAGTCTGGTATATGCTTTTAAAATGCCAATCCCAGCCTCACCGAAACACATAATTCAACAAAGCCAGCCCTACTCCAAATTGGCTACATCTCCTAACCTTTCCCAAGCAGTTCTACCTTCTGATAAGTAAGCATTTAAACATCTGAGCCAATGGCAACTCCTCATTCTATCCAGTAGCATTACTCATTTGATGTAATACCATAGTGAATAAGATATCCCTATCTGACATGTAGAACACGATGAAATTATACTGACATCGAGTTGGAAGCTTCATCCTGAGCAGCTTGGTTTCACAGTGATGAAAGTGACATATACCATTACTGGAGTAGAAACTAAACAACACTGTTAACTCATTGCCAATTCTGTGAGCAACAGCAACTACCAACCTGGCAAGATATCCCTATTGGTTTACTAATGGCATGGAATGTTAGAGTAACCAAATGTTTTCAGAAAGAACTTAAGCCCATTCCAGAAGATGAACCATTACTGGGCACTGTTATCATAGCCTAGAAGCAGTGGATGTTCAGGCCACAGTCCATAGAGGAGAACAGCATCCTATTATTATTCAGCTAAGGAGATATGGTATTAAACTGCTTCTAGTGGCATTTTCATATATATATATATATATATATATAATAGCCATATATTAATATACATAAATGTTCACATTTTTATATAAATGTCTCTCTCAGCCCTCTTCAGAGAGGCTTATTTTTGCAGTAGATTGAAATTAAGAGAGAAACTCCACAACAGTCATGAGAAATAGAATAAGAGACCGAAGAGTACTTAGCCCTCAGAGGGACAGTACTGTCACATCCTTCCTAGAATCAGGGATCAATGCAAAAAGTGGATATAAATATTGTAAGAGCCAGAAGAAGCAGAGGACTACAAAAAAAGAATATTCTTCTGGAAATAGCCATAATTTTCCCATATTAACTCACAGAAATGGTTACAGTATGAGCAAGACCAAACAAATTTAAAACAAAATTCTAAAAAGAAATGGACAAATGGGAATGAAGTCCAGCCACTACTGAAGAAGATATTGTCATTTGATCGCTGCATTACTTTATCTTTTCTGTGAGTGGACAGTAATTTAAAAGGTTATTGTTAAAAATTTCTAGTATCACACAGCAGCACATCTCTAGTATGACAAGTCTATTGATTTAAAGATTTCCAAGTTAATTCAATAGGTAAAAAGGGGTTTCCAAGATTCAGTCTTTCCAATTAAATTTTAGACATCACTCCAAAAATACAGAATGCCTTTTGTTGCTCATAAGTGAAGTCCAAACTTATGTCTTTAATAATGTAATTTTAACTCATCAGTTGACTTTAATTACAATGAATGTACTAATAAGGAGTTTGAGGCAACAATTATGTTTTATTACTAATGTTGATGTCACTTGTCTTACATCAGCAGTTGGACTATCCCTGGAATGTAGATATTTGTTTGAAAACAATCTGTCAAGTTCTTTATAATTGTTTTGTGTGGGGACATTGGCTATCAAATCTTCCTTCACTCTTGGAAAGTGTTTCCTTTCTATTTCATCACATACATGGTTATTTTCACAGGTAGATTCATCAAATATAAGCATATGGAGCACAGATTTATTATTTCCAAGAGGTATCACACAATAGGTAAATGACAAGAAATAGTCACAATGGCATCTTCACAGTGCCTTGTGTCTCAAACAACACTTCTTTTATTATTGTAATTTGAGTGATTCTTAAAGGCTAATATAGTGAAAAATGATTTCAGAAGCAAGGAATAATTTTTCCCAAGAATTATATTTTAAAAAGTAGTGATACTGAAATATCACAGGCATTGCTCAGTAAAGAAAATTTATTTTATTAAGTTTTTAATGAAGGTTTTCACAGGATAAAAATTTAAGTTGGGCATTCAAATACATAGCTCTCCTTGATGCTGTTCTAGCAATACTTGTATTCTAAAGCTCCCTGAGAGAACTTGACCCTGTTTTTATTGATAAATCTTTTATTCTTCTCATGAATTATTCAAAAAGCTGTGTCAAACTTTCTAATTCCCAGAGAGGGGATAAAAAAGGAGATTCACAAATCTTAAGCTACCCTTTTTTCAAATTATAATTTGTTTTTGTTGTTGTCATTAATAATCATGCATTCTAAAATTATATGTGTTTTCGAGATTTACATAGTTGGAATAAATACCAGAGTTTAGGAATTCTTATCATGATTCAGTCAGAAATGAGCTACCTCTCTATTGCTGATGGTCAGGCTCATAGTTACAGAAACACTTGTTTCTCATAGAAATATGCTGCCTATCACACTGATGTGTCCACATAAGGGTTGTGCTGTGAAGAGAGAGAAATAAAACCACTAAAGACTGAATAATTGCATGATAAGACAGAGACAGAAAGATATTCACAGGTGATAAGCCTGAAAATGACCAGAAAGGAGTCAGGGATGTCTAGCAGGCAGATGGAAAGTATATTAAATTAAAAGATAAAAGTTGTCAGATAGATTTCATTTTAAAAGCTAAATTAGCATTAAAGAGATTAAAGAGGACCTTATTAAGCATTTGACTTCAGCTACAGGAAAGTACCTAGTACCAAATTAAATGAATGTGACTATTTTACCATGAAATGGGAACATGATATACTAAAAACATTAAAAGGAGAAAAGGCATTATATAATTATATTTGGTTTTGACTTATACTATTTTTAAACTTTCAAATTTGGATGGAAATATTTAAAACATATCCGCAATTTATGGGGAAAAAAACAGAATAAAACAGTTGTTGACATGATATCCACTACACTCACTGTCATTTGTAAGTACATTTGTGTTGTACATACATATGTTCACACAGATGACAATTGTTTATTATATGTGCTAAATACAGTTTTTTCAGTTATAAAATTAAAAATTAATTATGATTACCAAATCAGAGCCAAAAAACGTAGGCCCACAGAAGCCTGCAGAGACCTCTACTGCAGAGCCTTCTCCCTCATTCCCTCCCACTCTCCCCATCCCTCCCTCATCTCCTCCCTGCCCCTTTCCAAGTCCACTGATAGGGGAGGACCTCCTCCCCTTCCATCTGACCCTAGCTTATCAGGTCTCTTCAGGGCTAGCTGTAACTGAGAACCATGCATGGAAAGGACCTAGACAGCCTGTTCAAAGGAAGCCCATTGGCTGCTCAGTTTCCAAGTGGGTTCACTAGTAAGAGACACAGGCACTGTCTCTGATATGAACTCAGTAACGGGCTCTTTGATCAACTCTCCCTGGGGGACTGCAGTCTTGCCCAGTCACAGAGGAAGATGATGAAGCCAGCCTTGATGAGACCTGATAAGCTAGGGTCAGACAGAAGGGGAGGAGGTCCTCCCCTATAAGGGGACTAGGGAAAGGACATAGATGGAGAAGAGGGAAGATAGATGGGGCTGGGAGGATAGGAGGGAGGGGGCTGCAGCAGGGATACAATGTGAATACATTTTTAAAACATTTTTATTTTATATTAATCACAGGTTATGTACTTTGTATCCCAGCTGTAGCCTCCTCCCGCATTCCCTCCTTATACTTCCCCATCCCTCCCTCATCTCCTCCTTGCCCCTTTCCAAGTCAACTGATAGGGGAGGACCTCCTCCCCTTCCATCTAACTCTAGTTTATCAGGTCTCTTCAGGACTGTCTGCAATGTCCTCTTCTGTAGCCTAGCAAGGCTGCCCCTCCCTCGGGGGCAGGGGGAGTTGTCGAAGAGCCAGCCATTGGGTTCATGACAGAAATAGTCCCTGTTCCCCTTACTAGGGTACCCACTTGGATATTGAGCTACCATATGCTACATTATAACAGGGGTTCTAGGTTATATCCTTACATGGTCTTTGGTTAGAGAAATGTGAATACATTTTATAAATAATATTAAATTTTAAAAAGGTGAAAGAAAGAGACTGTACAGATAACTGTCTTTTAAGCATTTATCCCTATGGTTTTCTCAAAATGTTAGCTATGTGTTAATGTGATATGCAATATACACACATGTATTTATATATTTGCAATATAGCAACTGCATATTTACTGCTTATATAGCATTGGGAGGGGCCTTGAGGATTTTGTTTCCAGTATTCTGGATTTGGAATTTTGTTCCATTATTGAGTTTTAGAACTCATCTCCTTTCTCTAGGATGGAATGTTACAACCAAGAGGAGATATCTATGTAACAGGTATTTACTCTTGATTCAAATTCCATATTTGTCACATTGGAGAACTTTCTACATCAGGAAGGTTGGGCTGCTTTCTCTTTACACATTGTGTAGCGCCTCATTTATCAGATTGAAGGACACTAAGTTTCACACAGATGGCTCTATGATTAACAGAAAATTGTCCCTTAATTGCAAAGTAAAAAAAAAATCTTTTAAATTCCATGTAGGAAAATTACTTAATATCATTCACATTGCTTTCTGGCAACTGCTAATGGATTAATTATATTTACATAAGCAAAACAATGAAGCAGAACGTAGCTCTTCAAACAACAACATAAAAGTTCTCCCAAACATATTTCCCAACAGAATCTTCAGTGAGAAGATGATCTTGAATGACCCCCAGTCAACAATTAATGGGACTTAAAGAGAACATTTCCCTATTCCACATAACTCAAACGCCTTTGCCTCATGTAGACATCAGGGAGATATCTTAAAATGAAACTGAAGGCTGTCTATGGCATATGAGCACTAAATGATTTAACCAAAAATATTAACTAAGAGAAAAAATACATACTTAATATGTAAGTTATGTATGCAGATTGATATTTCTAAGCCATGTAGATGGAATTGATTGAGACCAAGAATTCCAAAGACAAGTGCATAAATATTCAGGGTATCTTATTAAGATACTTGGAGGTTTTCATGAAATAAATGTGGCTAGAATCTAATGGGACATATTCTCATATTCTTTGGGTGTACCCCCTTTTTTATATATTGAGTGTTTATTGTGCATAGAGAGAGCATGATGAGTTCGGTTATTGAGAAGAACTTAACTAAGCACAAATGATAGAAGCTGTGTGTGGGTGAGTGTAGAAGGACCAAGTAATATATTTACTACACCAGTGAGCTCAGAAGCCATTTATGGTGCGAATTGCTCTGTGTCCTTTAATGCAGTGTCAGAACACATGTTAATTGACTAATGACAGGACAAGCAGAGTCATGTAGGGTGTCAGGCAGTTAAAGACAGTGCTTATTATAAAGAGCTTTTATATAAAGCTATAACCTCAACAGCGTCTTTTACAAAAGCATTTATTTGCAGATTTTCAGATATCCACATATTGGTTACAACTTTCAAATCATTTTTCAAAGACATAAAATCAGTGTTATAGGTTAGACAATTAATTTGCAGCCTTCAAAAACTATATGCTTACTTACTGGATACTGTCAATGCAGAAACAATATAGTCCTCTGAGGTTAGCTCTTTTAATTTCAGTGAGCAATTGTATTGAAGTTAAAAGTTAGCCTAGACATAAGTTCTTTTTGCCTGAAGGTAAAATTATTTCATTTTTATTCATAGCACTGTGTCAGTATTGGCATAATTATTTAGAAAAAATTATTTTAGAAATTTTAGAAAATTTAAAAGAGGAAACTTGTCCTTTATAATTAAAATGCACCCAATGTCAATACCTATTTTCAAATCCAGTGTTAAAATTACCTCTCTTCCCCCTTCAAATTACAATCATGTCATCAAAACGCCAGTCTATGATTTATTTCTGTATCCCCAATTATGATTTATGGGATAAATGTCATGTCTCAATACTCAGAAAAAAATGTGACATTAATTCTACATTTCACATAGATATCTTTTGTTTCAAGATCTTTTGTTGTTGCTGTTTTTACTTACTTATTTATTTTATTATTTATTTATTTATTTATATATTAATCACAGGCTATATACTTTGTATCCCAGCTGTGCTCTCCCCCGGCATTCCCTCCCTATCCCTCTCCATCCCTCCTTCATCTCCTCCCTGCCTCTTTCCAAGTCCACTGATAGGGGAGGACCTCCTCTCCTTCCATCTAACCCTAGGTTATCAGGTCTCTTCAGGGCTGGCTGCAATGTCTTCTTCTGGGGTCTAGCAAGGCTGTTCCTCCCTCGGGGAGGGGGGTATTGAAGAGCCAGCCACTGAGTTCATGACAGAAATAGTCCCTGTTCCCCTTACTCGGGTACCCAGTTGGATACTGAACTACCATGGGCTATATTTGAGCTTTTTAAAAAAGGGAGCCTAATGATATCCTGAAAATTACCATAAAAATAACATAAAATACCATAAAATTTGAGAAACCTGTTTTCTCAGCAAATCATCAATATCTCATTTGTATACCACTGAATATTAATCAAAAGTCTGTTGTAATCTGAAGACAAACACTTAAGAAACATGATTGAATTTTAATAATAACCTCAAATATTGTGGGATTTTTAACTTGTTTTATTCCCATCATTTCCACTCTAGGAGATGCTTAGAAGTTATGTTTAAGAACTCTTTATTCTAAAACATAAAAGGTGGTAAATGTGTTATTATTAACTGAAACTATGTCATCTACATTATTTTACAGGAAATTTGCATAAACAAAATTGATTAAGTTATCTTGATTTTTGTAATTTTAAAATGTGTACCTAATGACAATGATAGCATGAAGAGATTGAGGAAACAAAAGTCTTCAGAGTAAAGTTTTTACATAGTATAAAAATTATGTCACATTAACCCAAATTGTTTATAATATTGCCACAACAGAACACAATGAACAAGGTGAATTGAGATAAAGAAATTTCCTTTGGGCAATTCAAATGACCAAGGGATCTCAGCAACATACAGTTTGGTCTAAGGCCTCTTCTGCTCCAGTCTTTCTGGCTGGTACATTTTTGAACATTTACTTGACCCTTGATGCAACCATGGAGGAAACCAACACTGGTCTGTCTGCAATTATTTCTTCAGAGAAAGAACTATTAGTATGGGATTCCATAGTCTTAAATTCATGTTGAACTAGTTACCTCCAAAACCCAGATATCTTTATGCCATGGCTAGGGCTTTAGGATTCAGTGTATGAACTTTCAATGGGGCACATTGAAAATTACACACATTTTCCATTACAGGTTTAAAAGTTACTGTTTCTTTTTTGTTCTAATTTTTTCTAGTTTATAAGCCAGAATGTGTGTGAAACGATATAATGACTTTTAACAAAATTAATTAAATGTAAAATATTCAGACCTCCAATGTTGAGGTTATCAGTAATGAGTCAGTGAGATAGCTCAGTGGTTAAACATGACTCTCAACAAGCTGAAAACCTGAGTTTGAACCTCGGAAAGAAAAAGCCAACTCCCTCAAGTTGTCCTCTGACTTCACGTATTTTCTATGGCATATATATACCCACATGCATATACACAAATAAATAATTATAAAAAAGAGATTATTTCAACAAATATTTACATGGCAAAATAAAAAAGAGAAAATGAACAAACTAAAGTTAAAGCAAACATTAGTAGGATTGCGTATTTGTTATTTTTTAAATTTTATTTACTTATTTATTTATTTATTTTTAACAGTTTTATTTTATATTAATCACAGGTTATATACTTTGAATCCCATCTGTAGCCCCATTACCTCCCTATCCCAGCCTTCCCTCCCTCATCTCCTCCCTGCCCCTTTCCAGGTCCACTGATAGGGGAGGACCTCCTCCCCTTCCATCTAACTCTAGCTTATCAGGTCTCTTCAGGACTGGCTGCAATGTCCTCTTCTGAGGACTAGCAAGGCTGCTCCTCCCTCGGGGATGATATTTGTTATTTTTATGAGTCTAATTTTTCATATTATTAGAACAATTACATATTAAAAAGAAAATGTAAACATTATATCAATTAATAACCAAAAATGCAATGCTTATACAATAAAACTAGAAATGAGCAAATATTTACTCATTCTTATTATTTTATAATCTTATTCTTAGTTATATAAAATTAGTTTTAGAAAATCAACAGAAAAATAAAAAAAACATGCAATCTGGGTTTATCAACATATTTATGTATTAACTGAAATTATTTTGGAAGATGTGAATAGGTAAATGTAATTTCACAGAATATTTGATGTAATATTTTGTCAAAATTACCTTTATTTAGATTATCACTACAGATGTTCAAAGTGAATTTAAGTAATTCAGCATACACTTGGCTACATTTGGACCTTTCACTAGACTCTAGATACATAAGCTAGAAGCTGGTTTAAGGAAGGCAGAGATAAGTTTTGAAAAATTGAAATGCAATATGTCAAACATGTTGGCAGACATTTCTAAAGAGGTCACCCTGAAATGGAGAAGCTGCTCATCTATACATCTTTCCACAGATTAACAGATGTTCACACTAGAATTGGTTGTATGCAAATAGCAGAATCTAAATAAAACATTGTGAGGCTTAGCTGTCACTTTGAACCATTTTCCATAGTTATTTACCCTGCCATTTAAGGAAAAATATACTTGTTTTAATCACTTATTATGAAGAATAGAAGCTTAAAAATTGGCTTCATGGCTCTCCCAAAGTTTTCTGTTATGTCATTTGACAGGAAGAATTTTTCCCTTAAGAATTCCAAGGCAACCCAGATTCAACAGGACAAATGCCACAAATTCTTGCTCACTTCCCATTTTTAGTTGCAACTTTTCAAATATTAGTATAAAGCCCTGAGCAACCACTGAATCAAGGAGATTAAAGCAGATACATGTCGCGTGAGTGAGGTAATGGGGAAAGGGGGATTTCAACTGGGAGTGGGTCTGATTTGGACTCTTCTGTGTACTAATATTGAGAGGTAAATCTTCCGAGGAAGAAAACTGAGGTCATATGAGTTTCCAAAAGAGAGCCGAATTCTTATGTCTTAAAGTTCCCTTCATGTTAGTTCCTGTAACAGAGATTAAATTCTCATAGCCAGAATCTCTTTCTAATTCAGAAGAAACTCAAGATAGAAGCTCCCCTGATATTGCTGATATGTTCGGAAATGACTGTCATTTCAGAATGCCTGAATGGTGTTTGTATGGTATCAGAGTGGTCAGGGAAGAATACACAAATTGATTTAATGACCTATGACTGTCAAGTTAACGACTAAGGCTAACGTCAACTCACCCCACACATCACAGTTCATCCCAGAAAGAGCAAGGTGGTTCCTAATTGATACAGGGGTGTTTCCACATCCTAGAGGAAATTATTCCTCACATGAGTAGCAAGATGAGTTATCAAAAGTACAAATCAATTTTTTTTGAATTTTTAAATATGAACTTGATATTTGTAATGCTATTACATAGGACCCATAATGTATCATATATTGTATGTGGATAGTATTGTATATATCTAATGTATATGAATATGTTTGTAGGTATTTGAATCTTCAAATCTTGTTAGGTTGCATGCATCTAAACAACTGTTCAATTGGCTGAAAGTATCATTATTGACACAACTGTGATGTAACTCACTGTGATAAAATAAGGCTTGAGGCTAAAAATGAAGCCCATGCTGAAACTCTACCCCATTTTGTAACTCATTTCAAAATTTAAAGAGCCAGACATCTGAACTGCCCTGGAATATAGGACTTAAAAAGTAGAAGAACAAAAAGATTTTTCTTTAACTTAAATTGTATTTTGTTTTCCTAAAGGCTTTATTTTCCTCTTTTGCCTTGTTAGGTTGCTACTAAATTCAATACTTAAAATGAATAATATCTTAAAAAGTTATTGAAAAGTAATGAACAAACGTTGGAGAATAACATTGACTTCTTTGTTATAACTCTTATTATTTTTTATTTTATTCTTATTGTACATTTAACAGTCCACATAGCTATGTCCTGACATCTGATTTTCCTAATGCTACACCCACAATGACTTCCATTTCACACCTACAAATCATTCTATATCTTCATCTGTATCTATTCCTATAATGGCTCTGCTTCACATTGCTCTATTTCTTTATCTAGACATAGGAGTGCACATTTAACTGACCTATAATAATTGAAAATAATCTTGGTCTCTGACTACAGTTTACAGTCAATGAAAGTCCCAGTTTGGCAGTAAAATAACTTCAATACTAAGAGATATTCTCTTCCTACACATTTATATGATGACACCAAAGGAAACTAGATTTCATTTTTTTAAAATATTAATTCTTAGTGAGTAAAATTTATTTTGATTTACCTTTATATTGTGATGTTCATTATTTGTATTTTACATGACTCTCATTTGAAACTAGAAGCAATGTTGGAAGGAACCGATAAGGTGCATCCTATCTTAGACATTGTGGCACAATTACACAACGGAATATTACTCAGCTACTAAAAACAAGAAAATCACTGAGCCAAACTTTGTGGAAAGCACAGAGCCTTATGGAAGAGTGGGGGTATAAATGGACCCACAGAAGACAGTAGCTCCACCGAGACCAATAAAACCCACAAATCTGGGCCCAGGGTGATCTGCAGAGACTGATGTGTCAACCAAGGAACATGCATGGGGAATATGCATGGAGCATAAGTAGACCCTGTGCTCAGATGTAACCAATGGGCAGCTCAGTCTCCATATGGAATTCCCTAGTAAGGGGAGAGGAGACAGTGTCTGATATGAACTTGGTTTCCTTGATCACTTCTCCCTGGTGGGGCAGCCTTGGCAAGCCACAGAGAAAGAGGATTCAGGCAGTCCTAATGTGATCTGACAGATTAGGGTCATATGGTAGGGGAGAAGGGCTCTCTCTTTCTGTGGTCTAGCTGAGGGGAATAGGCAGGAAGAGGGAAAGAGGGTGGGACCGGGATTTGGAGGGAGCTACAGTCGAGATATAAATTGAGTAAATTATTTAAAAAAAAAAAAAACATTTCGGAGACCCAGGGAATAAAGCATGAACAGAAGGTTTTAAACAAAGGTGGCTATAAGGAACAGGTACCTGATAGAATAAAAATAGAACGTTTGCTAATTTGGGCTGTTCTCTCTCTCTCTCTGTGTGTCTGCTGTGTGGGTAATGTTGACCACTGTGCCTGTGGCTGTATCACAGTAGGCAGTATTAATTTATTGTAATTTTATTTTCTTTTCCTCAGACCTTTCTTACTTTTCTCACCTCCCAGTAGTAAAACTAAAATGGATAGAGTTGCACTATCAGAGGCAGTTTAATGAACAGCAAGACTATAAAATTTAATTAATTTGGGTGCATGATAAGCATTTTCCCCTTCTTTGAGACACCATTACTGAACTAAAGAATGAGGGGCATGCACATCATTTTTAATCAGGCCCCCGGTGAGCAATTTGGAAATAATAAACTTTGCATAAACAAAGGTGATTATAATTACAGCCAAAGTCAGGAGAGAAGCTGGCATGTTACTCATTTGTACAAACTTTGGACCATGCATACATTAAGATTCAATTTATTTCAATTTATTTGCTGTCATTAAATTTAACTTACAACTTAACTTTTTCAAACTCCGAATAATGGTTTTATACTATACAGGTGACATTCCCTTATAACTTTAGAGTTAATTTCATTTTATTTTAATTTTGAGGTAATTTTTTTCAAGTTACATATAAAAATCTAACATATATAACTTAATTAACTTTGTGTTATTTTAATTCTAATTTTGTGTTATGTTAACTCTATGTTAACTCTAAGCTCTCTAAGAGATAGGACATTTCTAACCTAATAGAGAATCTTCTGGTACTTCTTCCCAGGGAATCCACCACCTCTCTTCTTGTCCAACCAAGAAAAATACTTTTCTGACTTTCATTGAAATTCATCTTTACTGTTTTCAGCTTCTGAAAAATTAAATCATGTATGTGCCTGTGCATCACTTCATTATACCACAGTATTTGTGAAAGTCACGTATGAAAGAGGTTAATAAGAGAATCATATAATTCTGCATGATCACAGTTTCATGTGACAAGAATCCCAAAGATTAAAGAGGAACCATCTATTCTATTCTTGAGTTCAATTAAGGTATGATAGCCATGTATCTCACATAATACATTTTGGGATAAAATGATATGATGATAAAGAAACAGGTTAAAAGAAAATATCAACACTTTTAAAAAATTTTTAGATTTTTGACTACTGTATAGAACTTCTTCCTCAGTGGAGCTAGGTTCTTTTGATCTATAAAAAAAAAGATTTTTATAAAAAGAAAAACATTTTCGTGGTAAACTTTACACAGAAAAATGTGGGATATTTTCAGGTTTTATTGCTAGCATTGGGCAAATGATATTGTGATTTCTACAGTCAAATTTGGAAAGATCATTCTAATTACTTCATCTGATCTAAGGGAGAAAGAAATAAAGGGTGATAAGACAGAACTAGAGTGGAGCCATCACTTTGCGTTGTTGTTGTCAGGGTATCATACTGTATCATACTAACATCATACTGCCCTATCAAGGATCCCTGAACAGTGTCTCTTGGTCTCTTAACATCCTATAGAACACACCACAAAGGAAAGGAATGAAAGGGAAAGAGCTAAACTGTGTTGGTTTGTCAAGCAAGGTTTTCCTAAGGATGCATCTGAATGGTATTTCCTGGACTGCAAATATAGGTAGATGTGTGTGCAAAGATGGATGGCGAGGGCATGGGACTCTGAAAATAATTCA
Source organism: Pachyuromys duprasi (assembly GCA_028658305.1). Taxonomy (NCBI): domain Eukaryota; kingdom Metazoa; phylum Chordata; class Mammalia; order Rodentia; family Muridae; genus Pachyuromys; species Pachyuromys duprasi. The sequence goes on along the minus strand of CM053744.1, from coordinate 83,738,392 downwards.
GGAAAAGATAATCCTGAAAACTATACTGTGTATGCACAAGGCTATTCCTTATTTATTATTTTATTATATTAATTACTAGTTTATTTACTTTGTATCCCAGCTGTAGCCCCTTCCCTCATTTGCTCCCAATCCCACCCTTTCTCCCTCATCGCCTTCCTGCCCTTGAGGTAGCCATTCCATTGGACCTGAGGTGGTCACATGCACATAAGTCATGCTGACTCAATATTCTTGTTGTTTTCAGCAGACACCTCCTGTTTTGCTTGGATATGTTTACTTGGAAAGTCAATTGTGGTTTGCCTATATAAGTGGCTTACTCTGTAATAAAGATGGCACCTTGATCAGAGCACTGTCTTGGTGTCCCTCTTCCTATTCTCTCTTTTAATTCCCAGGCCCTTGTGCAGGTGGTTAATATTGGTGGTCACAGGCTACATGACCCTAAGTCCACTGATGGGGGAGGTCCTCCTCACCTTCTATCTGATCCTAGCTTATCAGATTTCTTCAGGGCTGGCTACAATGTGGCCTAGCAAGGCTGCTCCTTCTTTTGGGGGTGGGGGAGTTCAAAGAGCCAGCCATTGAGTTCATATCTTTGACAGTCCCTGTTCACCTAACTAGGGAACCCACTTGGATACTGAGCTGTGATGGGCTATATCTGGACCGGGGTTCTAGGTTATATCCGTTCATGGTCCTTGGTTGGAGAAAAAGTCTCAGAAAAGACTCCTGGGCCCAGATATATTTGATCCCTATGGAGCTCCTGTCCTCTCCAGGTCATACTAACTCCCCCTTCTTTAATATGATTCCCTGCACTCTGCCCAAGGTTTGGTTAAGAGTCAAAGCATCTGTTTTGATACACTACTAGGAAGAGTCTTTCAAGAGCCCTCTGTGGTAGGCTCCTGTCCTGTTAATTGTTTTCTTCTATTTCCAATGTCCATCCTATTTGTCTTTCTACTTGAGGATTGATCATCTTACTGTGGGTCCTCTTTCTTGTTTATTTTCTTTATATGTACAGATTTCAATATGTTTACCCTATCTTATAGGTCTCATACCTACTTATAAGTGAGTATATACCACATGTGTCTTTCTGCTTCTGGGATGCCTCACTCAGGATGATCTTTTCTAAGTCCCACCATTTGCCTGCAAAGTTCATGATTTCCTTGTTTTTTAATTGCTGAGTAGTATTGCATTGTGTAAAAGTACCACAATTTCTGTGTCCATTTCTCAAGTGAGGGACATCTGGGTTGTTTCCAGGTTCTGGCTATTAAGAATAAAGCTGCTACAAACGTGGTTGAGCAAATGCCCTTGTGTACTTGAGCTTCTTTGGATATATGCCTAGAAGTGGTATAGCTGGATCTTGAGGAAGCACTATTCATAATTGTCTGAGAAAGATTGATTTTCAAAGTGGTTTTACAAGTTTACATTCCCACCAGCAATGGAGGAGGGTTCCCAGTTATCCACAACATCTCTAGCACCTGTTGTCACTTGAGTTTTTGATCTTAGCCATTCTGCTAGGTGTCAAGTGAAATCTCAGGGTCGTTTTGATTTGCATCTCCCTGATGGCTAAGGACATTGAGCATTTCTTTAAGTGTTTCTCTGACATTCTGTATTCCTCTACAGAGAATTCTCTGTATAGTTCTGTACCGATTTTTTAAATCTGATTACTTGATTTATTGCTTTTTTATTTCTTTAGTTCTTTATATATTCTGGATATTAGTCCTCTGTCAAACATAGTGTTGGTGAAGATCCTTTCCCAGTCTGTAGGCTATCCTCTTGTTCTGACGACAGTATATTTTGCTTTACAGAAGCTTTTCAGTTTCATGAGGTCCCATTTATTGATTGTTGATCTTAGAGCCTATGCTGATGGTGTTCTGTTCAGGAAGTTGTCTCCTGTAACAATGAGTTCTAGGCTACCCCCCCCACACACACACACACTTTTTTTTCTAATCAATTTAGTGTGTTTGGTTTTATTTTGAGGTCTTTGATCCACTTGGACTTTAGTTTTGTGCAGGGTGATAAATATGTATTTTCATTTTTCTGCATGTTACACATCCAGTTGGACCAGCACCATTTGTTAAAGATGTCCTTTTTCCATTGAATGGTTTTGGCTTCTTTGTGAAAAATCAAGTTTCCATAGGTGTGTGGGTTTATTTCTGGATCTTGTATTTCTTTCCATTGATCCACTATTCTGTTTCAATGCCAATACCATGCAGTTTTTATTACAATTGCTCTATAGTACAGCTTGAGGTCAGGTCCAGATGATCTGTTGTTGTACAGGATCGTTTTCAAAATTCTGGGTTTTTTGTTTCTCCATATAAAGTTGGTGATTTTTTTTCTCAAGGTCTATGAAGAATTGTGTTGGTATTTTGATGGGAATTTCATTGAATCTGTAGATTGCTTTTGGCAAAATGGTCATTTTCACTATGTTAATCCTATGGATCCATGAGCATGGGAGATCTTTCCATCTTCTGATATCTTCTTTAATTCCTTTTTTCAGAGACTTGAAGTTTTTATCAAACAGGTCTTTCACTTGCTTGGTTAGAGTCACCCCAAGGTACTTTATGCTATTACTGGCTATTGTGAAGGGTGTTGTTTCCCTAATTTCTTTCTTGGCCCTTTTGTCTTTGGTATACAGGAGGGCTGCTGATTTTTTTTTTTTTTTTGAGTTAATTTTATACCCAGCCACTTTGTTGAAGGAGTTTATCAGCTGAAGGATTTCTCTGGTTGAATTTTAGGGGTCACTCATGTATCTGCGAAAAGTGAAACTTTTACCTCTTCTGTTACAATTCGTATCCCCTTGATCTCCTTTAGTTGTGTTATTGCTGTAGCTAAGACTTCCAGTACTGTATTGAATAGATATGGAGAGAGTGAGTAGCCTTGTTGTGTCCCTGATTTCAGTGGGATTGATTTGAGTTTCTCTACATTGTGTTTGATGTTGGCTATAGGCTTGCTGTATATTGCCTTTACTATGTTTAGGTATGTGTCTTGTATCCCTGATCTCTCCAAGATATTAAACATGAATGGGTATTGGATTTTGTCAAATGCTTTTTCAGCATCTAAGGAGATGATCATGTGGTTTTTCTACTTCAGTTTGTTAATATGTCAACCAAACTCTTGATATCGTTGTTATCAGTGTTGCTGATTGTATCAGAATCTTTTTTCTTAAGTCCAGAAGTATTTCACTTCATGAATTTTGTTCAATTTGATAATCACTTTCTTATGCAGGGATAGTATCTGGTTTCTAATATTAAGCATGCATAATGCTAAAAAATTATTTCACAAAACTTTTGTGTACCCGTGTTTTGCTCTTCCTATATATGTTTATAAAGGAATTACTAAGGTATAGGTAAAGATATGATTGGCATCTGGTGAAATATTTTGTAAGAAGTTAAATTTTCTCTAATGTTATTGTACAACTATTTGCACAAAATTATATGAAAGATCCAGTAGGCTTACTATTTTGTGATGGGTATTGGTATTTTAGGATTTTATTTTTCTACAAACCCACTTTATTTAAAGTTCTCAAAAGCTTCTACCTTCTTTTCAAACCACTAAACACAGGTAGGAGAGAAAGAAAGTTATTTAGAAAGGGGGGGGGGCATTGTAGACCTTTTTTAGAAGTAGTTCCTTGGATGGTATTTACTCTTTATTATCTGGATACCAGCAGTTCAGTCCAAAGGTCAACACCAAGCAGCAACAAAAATCAGCGTTATTCAGCAGAAACAGTAGAACCTAACCAAATCTGAATGAGACAGCAGAAGCCAGAAGACTCAGTTGGATCGCCTTGAGAGGATCTTTGGAAGATTTGTTTTTGCAAAGTGAAGTGTTGAAGAACAAAGACCACTGAAGTGATGTTGATACAGAAAAACATTTCACCTTCAGTGGACTTCTGTATGTCTCCTCTTAACAGAGTCCACTCATGGATGTTTTCAGCTGGCCAAAGTCACACCCCTGGCATGGGACAGCTTGCAGCAAAACATCACATGACACATGACACAACTGAGTATTCAAAGAAAACAGAAACTTCCACTTCAGCTTTTACTCTTCAGTTTTTCACTATGTCAGTCAAGAGTGCTATTTTATGATGGTTTTAATTTCCTCCACTCAGAGGACTTTATGCGGAAAAGAACCTTTTTACATGTGCTAATGACCATTCTTAAATTAGTATTTGAATAATATATTCAGTTCTTATTCATCTACCACCACCTCTTTATACTTTTTACTTACTTTTTTAAAAAGAAGAATGTTACATATTTTAATAGTAATCAGTTCATTTTATCCAGTTACAGTACAAGTAGAATACTGTATATACCACTAAGATTCCTAAATTTGGAAGAATGTCTTATTTTTTTTATTAAATTCTTTATTAACTACACTTTGTTCACCTTACATACCCCTGTAGTTCCCTCTCTCTTCCTGTCCCAACCCTTCTCTTCCTCCCCCCTCTGCACCCATGTCCCTCCCCAAGACCACTGATAGGGGAGGTCCTCCTTTCCTTCCCTCAGATCCCAGTCCATCGGGTCTCATCAGGAGTGCTGCATTGTCTTCCTTTACTTACTTTTTACTTACTTTTACTAGTGATTATTTACTCTCCTCCATTTGTTTACTTTGTTGTGAACCTAGTTTTTAATTTTAATTTTCTATTAATTGCAGTTTATTCACTTTGTATCCCAGCTGTAGACCCCTTCCATTTTTCCTCCCAATTCCACTCTCCCTCCCTCATCTCCTCCCATGACCCTCTCCAAATTCACTGATAGAGGAGGTCTTCTTCCCCTTCCATTTGACCCTTGCCTATCAGGTCTCATCAGGACTGGCTGTATTGCCTTTCTTTGTAGCCTGGTTAGGCTGCTTCCCTCTCAGGGGGAAGTGATCAACTAGCCAGCCACTGAGTTCATATTAGAGACAGTCCCTGTTCTCCTTACAAGGGAACCCACTTGAATACTGAGATGCCATGGGATATCTAATGAGAGATAAACACTTAAAGAAATGCTCAATGTTTTTAGACATCAGGGAAATGCAAATCAAAACGACCCTGAGATTTCATCTTATACCCATCAAAATGGCTATGATTAAAAATTCAAGTGACAATGCATGCTAGATAGGATATGGAGAAAGGGAAACCCTCCTCTGTTGCTGGTGGAAATATAAACTTGTACAACAACTTGGAAATCAATCTGGCACTTTCTCAGACAATTAGGAATAGTGCTTCCTCAATATCCAGATATACCATCCTGAGGTATATATTCAAAATATGCTCAATGAACCTAGTCTTTTAATATTTGGGCCATCTCATCTATACCCATCCACCATTTATAAAGGAACAGAGAGATCTACAATCACCAGATGTCACAAGGTTGCTTATTTTAGCCAATTACACTCCAGTATTCCAGATTTCTGACAGCATGCATACTATCCCAGCATTCCAAAATCAGCATTGGGATTAAAATTCCCAGCATGGTTATATCTCCTCTTGATTCTTTTCTCCATTTATTCTAGTGCCTCAGTTATTTTATGTTCTTGATGAGTCCTCAAAGATGATCCTGCATACTATATTGTGCCTTGTTGCTGTAATTTATCCTATTTAGGAGTTATCTGTAATAACAGCAACTCTGATCAAAGCAACAACTTTCTCATAATACTCTTCTTGGTTTTGCCAACATATTTCACTTTCTTCAGGATCAATTGTACCAACTTACTGTATTTTCAGCTACTAACACTTCTAATCATCTTCTAATTACTTCAGTTACCTTTAAACAACTATATTCCCCATACCTGTCTACAATTTACTTTTCTAAACAAGGGGAAAATATTTCACCTACTCATTCAACATATATTTATTTCAGGACTCAAATATGGCAGGGGTTATCTTAGCTACTTGAAATACATTAGTAAAGAAAAGAGAAATTTGTATATGTTATTTATTTTGCTTCTGCTGTCTGAGTGTTTTATCTTTACTTATCTTCTAACAATATAGTCTCATTTCAAGCAAGCCCTAAGCCCATTTTCTCCAAGTGCCTTCTTGCTACCATTTTTTATGTTATTAAAATGGAAAGAAACATAAATTAAATGTTTTCATCTGTCTCTTCTGCTTTGATTATGCTCACCTCAGTTTACTTTATTTCAATTGTACACTTGCCAAGTTTTGAATAGTCTATAAATTACTTGAGTGCTGAAACAATGCTTCAGATGTTTTTGTGACATGAGCATTCAATAAAAACAGTTGCCATCTAATTAACGTTTGGATGTCAGAAAAATGTGTTTGCAGAAATGATGGTTATAGAAAATGATTAATTTTTAAATCCTGGGAAACCAAGTTCTACCAAAGTATCTAGGGGATTTATGCCATATAGACAATATTGGTTCATTTAGAATGCTTCAAAAATAACCTGGAATGTGTGTTTTGTGAACAAATATTCTTTTATCACATCTGGCATCTAGAAAATCCAAGAAAAGGACACAGCCAGAACTAGTTTCTTGAAAGGCTCTCTCTTCGTTGATGTTGCATTTTGTGTTCTTACAAGATAGATGCAAAAAACAAACATGAGGGTTCAGCTGCTATGATGTAGGCACCTTTTAAGGGACTGTCTTTACAATACATTTCCCCATGAATACTGGTGCCTCAATTGGTGTCCCTAGTCCTATTTAGGAAATAATATTATTGTGATGCATAAACGTAACTTCAATGTCATGTGTAGAAGACACTGTCTCATAGTAGACTTCCTATTTTTTTCTGGCATTTACAGTCTTTCCATCCCCTCTTCCCTGCTGTTCATTGAACTTGATGTTTATTGTTAGTGTTATATACTGGATACTGGGTACCACATGAACGGATTTTCTCTGAATTTTGACAATTTATTAAATGCTTTCAGTCTGTTATAAAAAGATTGTTTTATCAGATTAAGAATGGGAAACTAGAAGTCCCTCTTTTAGGTTCCATGGCCTCACCAGTTGCCTAAATTTATGAATTTTCCCTATTGAGTAGGATGTCCAAATCCTACTCAAATCCTCAGCAAATGGGGTTTATTGCCAAGGGTCTAAAAGCAAGCATTGGAAAAAGTAATAGCTTGCATTATTTTAGGAGTCTTTGGGATTTCCTTAACCAAGCACTCAGGAATTTATTTTTCATCATATATGGTACTGGGATTTTTAATACCTATTCTATGGCTTTTCAGAAACTAATAATATTTCAAATTGTGTAACTTGATTGTTGGTACAATGTTCCTTTAGAATGTGTCCATTCAAATGCTGATTTCTCCCACCCCACCCCACCTCCCCGTTTCAATCAGGATATTGCATTGTGAAGCATCCTGTCTCATCATTATGCAAACAAAATAAAGGAACTAGACAAAATGTTGAGCTGGGAGAGCCAAAGGACAGGAAATGAATGGGAGGAGAAAAAGGAAAGATCTTGGAGGAGGGCTAGCGGAAGGCAGAGTTGGAGGAGAGATCATGGAACGAGGTGGAGAGATGGACTGGAATATATCACAAAAGCAAGTACAATGTGGGAAATCTAAATGTTAGGAAATTGTGAGGGCTTGGAGGTTTAGGAGGGAGTATCTATTGCCCAGCATTGTGTTCTAGGTTAACTAAATAAACCCAGTCTCTGTGTGGTGATTTGGTTATACAGCTGTTTAGGACTAACAGCAGCTTTACTAAAAGATAATTAATAGTAAATATTAGTTATCTCTTACAACAAATGGCCAAATAGCGCCCAACTAATTCAACTATCCACACCCTTTAAATCATGCTTTATCATAATTTGGTGGGAAGAATAAGCTCCCAGTGATAAAACAAAAACTTAAAACCTAAAAACTCCCAGGTTAATTACTGTCTCTTTAAGAGAGACTCTTAAACCTGCCCAGAAGCAAAAGACAGCCTTCTGTGGGCAGACCTGAGACATAACAAAAATGGCTGCTGCTGCAGTTTAAATGAGGGGTAAACAAGCACGGCTCCTTTATACTGTAGCTGGCTCAACTGGCTTAGCTCCACAGCCATGGCAGGAAAGAAAGGAACTGGAAGCAGACAGAGTTTGGCCTAAAACTACATATAAAATTAAAAAAAAAATTGCCATGGCAGAGGGTGTTTTAATCCCTTTTGGCTTCATTTTGGCTGTCATAGTCATGGATCTGGTTGCAATATGTTTAATGATGATGGTTCTTCTCCATGCCTTCTCCAAGAAAGCTGAAGGAAAAAATGGGGAAAAAAAACCAAGGATTGGGATACTAAGTTACAAAGGATAGAAAGGGCTCTCTTCCTAATAATTAGATTTATAATGGCTAAAATTCAAAGCTCTCTGGCTGCAAGATACTTGTCAGCTGTTTCTGGTAAGGGTCCACCAATTTACTAAACCATCAACTAAATTCCAAAAAATAACCAACTGGGCTTTGTTTGTTACAGCGTAAATTGGCACAAGTGACCCCAAACTTAAAATTTTCTTGTCTCTTTGTTTGATTTTCATTTAAAGGCTTTGAGTTGCATTGTTGTTAATTTGAGAAAAAAATATTTAAACAAGTTGGTGAAGGCACATGCCTTTCTTCCCAACACAAAGTAAAAAGAAACAGGCAGATCTCTGAGTTCCGGATCAAGCTTATTCACATGATAAAAGCCAGGATGGCAACTCCTGCTGTTTAGCCATTTACAGAGAAACTCTAGGATTTCAAATGACAAAATTTCCTCAAGGTTACCATGTAAATTCTCTTTTCTTAATAATAGATGTTATATCCTTACTGGTCTAAAGTTTGGATTCGAATCATTTTTAGGTTTATGTAAAGAGAGATAATGTCACATTGCTCTGGAAACTGCCTTATCCTTTTAAAAGTGAAAAATTTTTGTGGGGGGAAAAATGTTAGTCATGTCTGATACAAAAAAGACACAAGAGGCTTACAGGTGGAAAAGTACACACCAACTTAGTTTAGTCCTAAAAACTCAAACATTATATTCATTTGTTTAAACAACAAAACTGTCCATCCCATATCAAAAAGAGGCCAAGCAAAATGTAGCCAAAATCAATGTAAAAATTCAGGTACAAGATGCCTAGGATATACTTAAATGCTAAGGGTAAGAGAGTTTATATACATTTCGGCTATAAAGGCATAACTGCCCATCCTTTATTAAAAAAGGGGGCAAGCCAAAACGTAGCCACAACGAATGTAAAGCCCAGGTAGAGGAAGTTTAAATGAAGTTGGCTATAAAGGCATAACTGCCCATTCTATATAAACAAAGGGATAGGACAAATAGCTACAATATATATAAAAATCTAGGGCTAAAGCACTAAACAGGTACAAGATACCTCCAGTATGCTTATATTCTAAATTAAAAAGGAGTTTATATAAAGTTTACTTAAAACATGCGTTTTCGGGAGGCAGGGAGAAGATGAGGGAGGGATGGGGAGAGTGGGAGGGAATGAGTGAAGGGGCTATGGCTAGGATACAAAGTATATAACCTGTGATTAATATAAAAATAAATAAATTACTTATTAAAAAAAGAAAAGAAAGACTTTTCTTATGAAAAATAAAACAACAACATGTGTTTTCTATTGCTCAAGGCAACCAGCTTGTCTCTCTAATGGGAGGCTTCTCTAGGGAAATAGGTAGCAATTTGGCCTAATACAATAGACAGGCAAGAGCCCAAAATGATATTTTAATCTATCCAACCTTGTTTTGATGATAATGATTGTATGTTCAATAATAATGGTAACTTATATTGCTCTGATCCCTTTACATGGGAACAACTCTAAAACTAACTGAAAGAAGAAAAAACAAATGTTTCTAGGCAAAACTTCAACAATACGTGGCCAATAAATCCTTGGCTATAATATCCTCAAAATGTGTTATGATAACCTTTTAATTTGCATAGATAAATTGGCTTACAGTTTAATTTCATACTACACATCTTATACATTTTAATTTTAGAACTCTATAATGCTTGTGAGAAATTATATGTTTGCAGAACAAAAGAACTAGACACCAGAAATGCTGGATCAAATCTAACAGAATCATTGTTCAGCACGCTGAGACAGTGACATGTCTGTTCCAGCATCTTGAATGTTCCAGCATTCTGCTTGTTCCTGCCTTAACTGCTTCAATTGCTGTTTCTCATCAAAGCCTGCTCCCAAAAGAACCTTAAACAAGCTACTATTCTTAATTGGTCCAGCATTTTAGACTGTTCCAAAGAAGACTTCTATTAAGCCTGAAACTTCTAAACATTCAAATGCTATTGGACCACAAATGTTATTGCTTGCTTAACTAACCAGTTTTATTTGGGCTCCCTACAAGATTTCTACATGTCCAAAATGTCAGCTAAAAGAAATCCATGAGAATGGCGTCCAATTTTCCTTAAAGGGGTTGGGTATGTATTTGGTTGTTTGCTATGGCTATGAAATTTTATTGTCATTGGGAGATGTTTATTATTAATGGTATTAATCAAAGTGAAAAAAGGGATATCACTTAAGAATAGAAAAAAGGTAGATTATTGAATCTACTCAATTTAGGGTTTTGATATTCCGAAATAAGGGTAAATTTAACCCTGGTAAAGGATTTTGCATATTGGTGCAAAAATTAGAATTTTTCATACATTGGTAGAAGCTTTAGTATATTGATGCAAATTCAAAGTTACTTCCAATACTTTTAAACTACTATTAATAACTGGTTAGGTTATTAGATATGCAAGCTAATTGCTAGTCATTCAAGTCACAGTCAAGACAGACACTAGTCTACTTTATCACAGGAGTATACATCCTAGGTTTAACAGATAGATACAATTTTGTAGACAGATCAATTATATGAAGATAAGTAGTCTTCAAAAACTTCAGAGACCTACAGAATATGAAACTTAAAAATGTTTTTATTATTTTAAAGATTCTTTGACAATGAAACAAGTAGTCATCTCCTGGCAGCATCCCGCCTACCTGAAAGAAGATAATGAACATTGAAGAACCTCCATATGGAGATGCTTCAAATGTGGCAAATGAGCCACTCGGGTAAAGAAAATACCCCCACTTCATGACAGACAAATTCTGCCAAATAGGGGCAGACTTAAGTGCAGGACAAGTCTACTGCTGAACTCTGCCAAGACCATTAAGTAAGCAAGTCCTAAATAGTTCCTTTTTCACATATATGTCTGTCTAATATTCTGAGCCAGAAGGCTGAAGATGATGCTCCAACATTATAGAGAGTTATGGGTGACTGTTCAGGCAGCAAACGCTCTGTTAATTTTTTTTTTTTTGAAAGCTGCTAACATGCACTTCCTATTTATTCTAATAACTAATTCTATTCCTTCTCAAGTCTCGACGGGGTTGAAGACCAAATAGTTATAGTGCCACAATTAAGCTTAACTAGTTTGAAAGTTAAGAAATGCCTTCATATAAGTACTACCACTAAGGATAAAAATTAATCTAGATATAGAACTTTAAACTTGTCAAGATAGATAGGATAATCAGAATTTCTTTTAGGTTGCTAACCTAACAGTTTTCCTAATTATTATTGTATTGAAAAAAAAAGGAGCCTTTTATTGGACTTAAAAGGGGAAATGTTAGTATAATGTTCCTTTGGAATGTATACACCTTACCCTTGTTCATTCAAATGCTAATTTCTCCCGCCCCACCCCCACCCCCTATGGTTTCAATGCTATGACAGAGGGCCTCTGAAAGACTCTGTTCTGCAGAGTATCAAAGCAGATACTGAGACTTATAGCCAAACTTTGGGCAGAGTGCAGGGAATCTTATGGAAGTAGGGGGAGAAAGATAGAGATGCCTGGAGGGGACAGGAGCTCCACAAGGATAGCAACAGAACCAAAATATCTAGGCGCAGGGGCCTTTTCTGAGGAAAACACTCCAACCAAGGACCATGCATGGAGATAAACTAGAACCCCTGCTCGGATGCAGCCCATGGCAGCTCAGTGTCCAAGTGGGTACCCTAGTAATGGGAACAGGGACTGTCTCTGACATAAACTGATTGCCCTGCTCTTTGATCACTCCCCCTTCTCAGGAGGGTGCAGCCTTCCCAGGCCACAGAGGAAGACAATGTAGCCACTCCTGATGAGAGCTGATAGACTAGCATCAGATGGAAGGGAAGAGGAGCTCCCCTATCAGTGGACTCGGGGAGTGACACGGGTAGAGAAGACAGAGCTACAGGTGGTATACAAAAGCAATAAACTATAATTAATAAAAATTAAAAAATCAAATGATTTAACTTGTGTCTAAGTAAATATGCCAGTAGACACTGGAAAAAATAAAGTATAAGAATGATATCATGTAGTAAATATTAGTGATACTGGTGTTTGTAGAACAGAAGAGAACGTTGTTTGAGGAAGAAGAAAAAGGGATGCAACATAGGATCTGTTTCTCAATGAAGAGCTTGATACTTTTACAGTGCTTGACACTTAACAAATCCATGATGAGTCCGCTTGAATACCTTTTCTTACAGTTCTATAACCTCTGTGAAGGAATTTTTACCATGTACTATGGGAAGGAATATAGGATATTGTTCTGAAATAATTTAGGTGATCTAGGTTTACAACCAGGGCATGGATTTTTAACAATGAAGAACAGAAGCAAAAGAATGAAAAAGAAACGGTTCTTACAATAACATGTGTGTGATGTAGTTGCACTGGGCATAGCTTTAAAAATGCCTCTCAAAGAATAACAACAAAAGAGTGAGATCTAAAAACCTAAAACAGTATTTATTCTAAATCCACTATAATATTCCCTACAGGAAGTAAAATTTCTAAAATTATTATTTCAAGAAAATCAAAGAATTTCAGTAATACAAATAGTTAATTGTTGGCTCAGGGTTTGATCTGATAAAGGCTCAGGTGGCAGACATACATATGGGTGGCAGGACATATGTCTACGTGTATATGAGTCCCTAGAGTAGTTTAATTAAGAATCTTGGAAGAGCCATTGGGCATGTATTGTTTGTCAACCAGAACAAAAAATGTAGATATTTGTGATATGCAGACTTTGTGTTTTACATTATAACTTTGGTCCAATACTTGAGAATGTTATTGAAATATTTTAGGGTAACATTTCATTAATATCTGATAATCTTCAATTATTAATGTCTTTATTTAAGAGTAGTGCACCAAAAGTTTTGGCATGCAGTCTATAAGATTTGTGCTCTTTCTGTGGCATTTCTGGCCTCTACAAATTTGATAGTTTGCTTAGATGAACAAATGATCAACACTCATCAAAATTTTAATTGATGTGGTTCTGAATGTAAAGGTTAATTTAAAACAGTCTTTAAAAGTCTATACAGTTTGTAATAATGAGCACAGTTCAATGTGCAAATAATTAAATATGCTTTGGTATAATTATTTTATTATTCTTTACACTTGAAAATAAAAGGCTTACTTATTACATTAATTGTGCCATATTTTATATAAAAAGAGTGATTAGAGAAGTAGCTCAGTTGATAGTACTCTTGTCTGGCATGTTCAAGGTCTGAACAATTTCAAGTACTACTGGAACCAAAGAAGGCTGAAATTTTTCCTATCAGTTTTAATAACCTAGGTTCAATACATAGTAGTGCAAATATAGATAAGGAAATGATGATGTTGAAATGAGACTGGTTCCCACTTTCACATAAAAAGTACTAATGAAGGGGTTATAAATAGAGGAATCCAGAACACAAAGATACAGTATTTAGAAAATTCCAACTAAAGACACACTGATGTGTGTGAAGTATAAAATCTTGTTGCACAATATTTCATAATACTCTGGTTTAAGATTTTAAGAGATTGCATTACTGGTAGTCAAGAGATATTTGAAAGATGTTTTAGAGAGAAATGTGATGAGTGTTGTCATTACAAGATACAAAAAACTAGTGTAAAGATATGAATTCTAAAAATGAAAAATTTCTGAAACACGTATTTGTTTTATGTGTACATTTGATGAGGTTAAATGTTGTCATTTCACTGTAAAAGCAAAACCTTACAACAGATGTGATTTAAATGATTGCTTGTCTGACAAGGGAAGCTGTTTAGAGCAAAAAGCAACATTGTGTACTGTGTTCTCTACATTTTTCTCTCTGACATTCAGATTTCTATAAACAAGACAAATAGTAGAAAACAACACTGTGCATACACATAACCTTGGAATCAATCCTAACAGTTATATGTTCAGTTGTTGAATTTGTGTTGTTATCATTCAGTGATTCTTTATTCCATTTATTAGCTTATTGCAATAAAGATAACTGTCTTCTATTATGTATCACATAGTAAACAATACAAAATAACAGAATTTCATGCAAAGGCTTCTTTTCTCATTCACATATGGTTATGCCTGACAGAAGCAATAATAAGACAAATTATTTTTTCATTTCTGTTTATTGATTGTTTCCGAATCCCACAACACATCATGTACCCTGATGGCACTCATTTCCCAGCCCTTCCAAGTCTGCTCCACTTCCTCTGGGATTTCCACCACCCCAAAGAAAAGAAGATAGAGAGAAAATAGGGGAAAAAAAAGTACAATTTGTGTTGTGCATTTACTCACTGGCCAGCCCTGTATGGGAGGATGAGACTTCCTCCACCTGAACTCATGTCAGAAGCCATCAACTGAAGTGACTTATAAGGTGGCCAGTGATGGGTGGGCCCAGCTCTCCACATAGGGCAGGTCTAACTTTTCACTGAGTGGCAGGGCAAATTGCCCTGCACCGAGGGACACCAACATAGCTTTATGAAGCAGCCCTAATTACAGACATAGGCTTCAGTGCTAATATATGCCAATTGCATCAATGCAGTCTCTGGCCATTTCAGAACCCCGGAACCAACCCTGGCCCTTAACAGCTATACAGACTATGGAATTCCATATGGCTTCATTCACATCAGCATGGCCTCCTGAGGCAGCAAAGCTAGAGGACATCACCAAGGCATCAGTCAGCAGCACAGGCTGTATACACCTACATGGATCTCAGGCTTCACTGCAGCCTGGAGCAGGATCGTGAACCCCAGACACTTACAGGGCCTCCTGTAGGCATCTGCAATACCCTGCCTTTGATTAGGACCAATCCAGAAACTCCTCTCAGGCTTCCATCATTGCCCATAGTCAAGATAGCAGGTTTGGGTTCTGAGTCTGCATCTGCAAAGACTCCAGGCTACTAGTAGTACAACATCTTGCTGACTCTACTGGACAACAGTATGTCAATCTCAGTCCAGTCTCCCAACTGTCACTATCATCAGATTTCCAGTTCTGCTTTTCTTTACAGCACATATACCACTACACTTTTATTTTCTTGTTGTTGTTATTATTATTATTATTATTATTATTATTATTATTTATAATTTATTCACTTTATATCCTGGCTGTAGCCCCCTCCCTCATCTCCTCACAGTCCCAACCTCCCTCTGTCTTCACACTCTATTTCTCTTCCCTAATCCACTGATGGGTAGGTCCTCCTTATGTACTATCTGACCTTAGCCTATCAAGACTGTCTCAACACTTTTTCTCTGTGGCCTAGTGAAGTTACCTCGCTGGGAGAGAGGATCAAAAGGCAAGCAAAGGAGTTAATGTCAGAGACAGCACCTGCTCTCCTTACTAGGGAACCCACATAGAGATTGAGCTGCGCATGGGCAACATCTGAGCAGGGGTCTAGGTTATCTCCATGTATGGTCCTTGGTTGATTAATCAGTCTCTGCAGAAGCCCCCTGAGTCCAGGTTTTTTTATTCTGTTGGTCTCCTTGTGGATCTGGTACACTCCAGGTCTTTCTATCTCTTTCTTCCATATGATTCCCTGTACTCTGCCCAAAGTTTGGATATGAGTCTGAGCATCTGCTTTGATACCCCGCTGGATAGTCTTTCAGAGGCCTTCTGTGAAAGGTTCCTGTCTTGTTCCCTGTGTTCTCCTACTTCAGAAGTCTATCCTGTTTTCCCTTTTGAATGAGTATTAAGCATGTCACCAATGGGTCCTCCTTTTTCTGTCTTTCACAGATCTGCATCACATATTTGCTCATTGCAGTGATGGTAGCCACCACACTGTGAGTCAACAGGTACTGACCTGGGTAAAACAGAAATTATTTAAACCAAAGTTTTATTTTGTTTTTAATCAAAATAATATTGTGAATATTTCAGGAATATTATTGATATATGTTGTATTTTGGCTATGTAGGTTGTATATGTAAACAATGAATATTAATAGAATTTCTCAATTCTCCCTTGTAGGGCACTGAATTTTCAGGCACTGATGCAAAAATTCCAAAAGCTTGCTTACATTTAGATCTGTTAAGTCTTTTAAATAGTAATCTTGGCATCCATAGGATATAAAGCAAGCATTTAAATGATGAATCTATAGGCATTAGTCCTGCGATCAAGATTAAGTACAGCCAAATCTTTTAAAAAAATCTAAAAATAGTTTTAAAAAAGAGTTATTCAGATTCTGAACTTGAAACAGTAATAGTAAAGTTACTTATCCAACACAAAAATTTGCTAAGTATGAAAAAATTGGGTTTACTTGAGAAAACTATGATTTCTTGGTCATTTACCAATTTCAATTTTTTTCTTCTAAATATATATTTGAACACTTGATGTTTTACAGATGTTTCTCCAATGTTCATTTAATTAAGACAACATTAACTTCTAATTATAATAGAAAATGTCTCCACTATTGACTTAATTACACAAAATTCTAGTAATGGTTTATCTGGAAGAAATCATATGAGAGAACTTCATAGCCATGTAATTAATTTCTGTAAATCATTAGATAATGAAAATAAGGTCAGATCCAAAGTAATTCACATAAAGCCAGGACTACCTGCTCTGGTTGGTTCTTGATTATCCCTGAAATAGCCATGCGTTAAAGACTTGGTCTCCAAAGTGAAGTTATCAGGAAACAACAGAATTTGAAGAAGTAGAGCCTGGTAATATATATGTAACTGAAGGATGATCCTGAGTATGATTGTGTGGAGGAAATAAGCTTTATTTTTCATAAGAGGGTTATTCATGTTAAATGAAAATATTAAGAAGCTTTGATGATCACTGAATAATTGTATTTTATTTAAAATAAATAATATTTAAAAATCATTGAATGTTTTTATGTTTCTCTACTCAGTTTAATTTTGTCGTTTCCTTATTATTTACAAATGTGATTAATAATATAATACATTTATGCTTTGTTCATTAAAAAATTGAGGATTTGACTCTACTCTTATATTGCTACAAATAAAAATAGCTCTTTGCATATGAATAAAGAGAATATAAGTACATGATTTGATTTACCCCTGCAAGTTTTAAGGTTTCTTTCAATTAATATCCAAAACTAAGTATTAACATCTTCCATTCTGATAAGCAATCAATTTTTAAAATAAAATGCATGTTTTAAAGCAACTCAATTGAATATCAGAGTAGACAGTCTTTCCTGTAATTACATTAATTAAGAACACTTGGGTTTTTTAATGAATTAATATATTATTAATATACACTATGCAGATGAAAGAGATTCTCTTTAATCTTTCTAAGTATGTATATAATGTACTTTGACCATATTTTTTTTTCATTCTAACTTTTCTTTATACCACTTTTACATCCATGGAAAATGGAGTAAATATTTTTAATATTTTTGTTTTAAATTTAAAATATAACTATATTTCTTTCTACTCCTCCCTCCACATACTCTCATTTTGTCTTCTTTTCTCTCTTTCAAAATCACTTTCTTTTTTCATTGTAATTGCATGCATATATTCTTTTATATTTAAGTATGTATTCCTAAATATGACCTGATCAGACTATATGTTACTTGGATGTATGTTTTTAGAACTGACATGACCATTTGGTATTAAATAACTAAACTTTGATAAAGTTATTCAATACAATGAACATTAATCCTAGTATTTGCTTCATGTTATATTTTATTTTAAATTTTTTACAATTCTAGGATTTTTAAATTTTTTATGATTTCCTCTGTGACTGAATTATTTCTCACCAGTGTGTTAGGTGGTCTTTATGAATTAATGGTAACTACACAGTAAAAGCCAAGATCTTTAAATTAACACAAGATGAGATTAATATCTAAATTCTATTAATAATATCATAAATTTATACCAAATATCCATCAATGTCTCGAGTGATGGCTCATTATATAATGTTGTTTCTTCCCAAACTTGATAGTCTAAGTTTGATTCCTAGAATCCAGGTAAGTGTGTAAAGAGCTTGAAAATTCCTAAGGAATGTCCTCTGACCATTACATGAACACCATGACATGTATGACTCCCCCTGCAACTCACACATAAAATATAAAACAAAAACAAACAAAAACCAACCAAAACAGAATAGTAATCAACCCAATGATTTCAACAGACTTCTCAATTAAAGGAATATAAACTACAAATAATTATCAATGACCTGTAGAGGACAGGAGCTCCACAAGGACCAAATATATCAGGGCACAGGGGTCTTCTATGAGACTGTATCTCCAACCAAGGACCATGCATGTATGGCTATAACCTAGAACCCTGCACTGATATAGCATATGGTAGCTCAGTATCCAACAGGTACCTAGTAAGGAGAACAGGGAATATGTTTGACATAAACTTAATGGCTGGCTCTTTGATCTCCTTCTCCACCCCCTACCCCCCACTGAGAGAGGAACAGCCTTTCTAGGCCACAGAGGAGAACACTCTGCCAGTCCTGAAGAAACCTGATAAGCTAGGGTCAGATGGACTTAGAGAGGGGCAAGGAGGAGATGAGGGAGGGGAATGAGGGGTGAGAGTTACATCTGAGATACAAAGTAAATAACCTGTGATCATTATAAAAAATTGTTTAACATTCTTGTCCATTAAAAAATTGAAAATTAAAACTGTATTAATTTTCCATCTTTTCCAGTCAAACTATCCATTAAAAACAAAATATAATAAATGTTGATAAGAATATGAGGTTAAAGAATTCTTAATATAATAAGCTTTCACAATGGAAATCAGTGTAAGTGTTCCTCAAAAAGTAAATTAGAGCTACCATATGATTCAGTATATAAATAGATCAGAAGAAACCCAAATCAGGACAATAGAAAGATGCTTGCACAACCATTCTCATTGTTACACTACTTGTTCTAGCCAATATATGGAACCAGCTTAAATGTCCATTAACAAATGAATTGATAATAAAAATTGGTGTATAAACATAATGGAATTTTATTGACCTATAAAAGTGAATAGAGGTATGTCAAATACAAAATTTAAAAATATATTGAATAGGTTATCATGTTAAACAAAATAAACCAAGCTCAGAGAATCAAATAATGCAGTTGAATATCCCTGCAATCTGCCCAAAGTTTGGCTATGAGTCTTAGCATCTGCTTTGATACCCTTATGGGTAGAGTCTTTCAGAGGCCTCCTGTGAGGCCAACTGAGCTGAAAAACTTGGGCTCAGGGAGTCCTGCAGAAACTGATGAATCAACCAAGGTACATGCATGGAGAGGACCTAGTGCCCCTGCTCAGATTTAGCCCATGGGCAGCTCAGTCTCCATGTGGGTTCCCTAGTAAGGGCAGCAGGGACTCTCTCTGACATAACCTCAGTGATTGGGTCGGTCTTTTATTACCTCACCTTGGCAAGGTAGCCTTATTAGGCCACAGAAAAAGAAGATCCAGACATTCCTGATGAGATCTGATAGGCTAGGGTCAGATAGTAGGAGAAGAAGACCTCCCATATCAGTGTACTATGGGGAGAAGAAGGAAGGAGGTTGGGACTGGAAGGAGATGAAGGACGGGGTTATAGCCAGATACAAAGTGAATAACTTGCAATAAATAATAAAAACAAAGAAAAATTAAAAAAGCAAAATAAAATGAAATGGAAAAACATAGTTCTATATCCCCTAAAAAACAGAAGAAAATAGAAACTGTAATCAAACATCTCCCATACAAAAAACAAAACAAAACAAACAAACAAGCCCAGGAGCAGATGATCCCAGTGCACAATTCTACCAGGCCTTAAAAGAAAAGCTACCACCAATATTCTTCCAGGTGTTCCACAAAATAGAAACAGAAGGAACATTAGCAAACTCATCCTATGAGGTGACAGTCACCTTGATGCCTAAACCACACAAAGTGCAACAAAAAGCATCTCAGACCAATCTTTCTTATGAACATTGTTACAAACTTACTCAATTAAATACTTGCACAACAAATCCAGGAACATGTCAAAGATATCATCCACCATGATGAAGTAAGTTTCATCCCAGGCAGGCAGTGGTGGTTTAGGTATAAGGAAAATATCAATGTAATCCACCATATAAACAAACTGAAAGTAAACAACAACAATACATGATCATCTCCGCAGATGTTGAAAAACCATTTGACAAAATTTAATACCCATTCATGTTAAACGTTTTTGAGATATGAGGAATACAAGACACATACCTGAACATAATAAAGCCAATGTACAGCAAGCCTATAGCCAACATCAAACTAAATCGAGAGAAACTTAAATAAATCCCACTGGAACCAGGCAGAGACAAGGCTGCCCATTGTCTCCATATCTCTTTAACATGGTACTGGAAGTCCTAACTAGAGCAATAAGACACCTAAAGGAGATCAAAGGGATACCAATCAGAAGGGAAGAAGCCAAAGTACCAGTATTTGCAGATGATATGATAGTATACATAAGAGACCCAAAAAATTCTACCAGAGAACTTCTACATCTGATAAACGCCTTCAGCAAAGTGGCTTGATACAAAGTTAACAAAAACAAAGCAAAACAAAACCAAAAAACAGTAGCCCACCTGTATACAAAACACTGAAAACATTTACAAAATCCCCCTTTTCTTCCCCTCTGCTCTCTTTCTATGTGTATGTGTGTGTTTGTTTATGTATTAATCTAAGACATAAAAGTGTGGATATATGGTCATCGCTGAGAGAAGAAGAAATGAAAATGCATGTAAAATCAATAACAAGGAAGAAAATGAGGGGATAAGAAGACAAATTATCTATTTGCCTAATGTGTGGAATATACATTTAAATATGTATATGTATTTGTCTGTTTATTTGTGTGTAATACAACATCAGAAACAGACAAGAAAACTAAATCAAATAACAAGATGGAAAACGTACATTAGAAACTAAATTTGAACAGAATACAATGATATATGGATAAGAAAATGTCAGAGGGAACATATACTTTTGTATAGTAACAAACTTTTAAAAAGGGAAAGAAGATGCTAGATGATAAGGAGATTAGAATTGATAGAGATAAATAGATGATAGAGAGATAGATGATAGATAATAGAGAGATGGATGATAGAAGAGAGATTCTAGTTGAGATTTTAGCAGTTCTTTATATGGCAAAATTACAACAAAGTACAAGGATTACAACAGGGTACAAGGATTAATCATATACCATCAGTACACCACACATGCATTGGCTTTTCTATTATAAATCTCGGGCCCCTACCAGAGTCATATATTTACTACAATTTTTTGAGAAAACTCTAAAGCACTACTACAAGTAAAGATGTTTTATGTATATTAGAGCTCAGTCTGGGCTTCATCCAGTCTGGAGGTTCTTACAAAACTTCATGAGATGTATTTATGAACATATGATGTTGGATAGATTCACTCCAGTAAAAATTCTCCATATTCCCACGGCTATCCTGTTCCTTTTAGCTCTGGCAACAATTGATCTTCCAGTGTCACAATAGCCGTGACACTGGAATATAAATTCTATATTTTTCATTTCCACTAAGAATAATTGTAAGTCTCATTGATGGAACTTGATGTGGCTAATGTGTACAATTTTAGATATCTAATTAGAAGTGTGTTGGTAACATATTGGTAATATTTTTATTTACAAAATATTTTATCACATCTGTTCATCTATATTCACAAGAACACTCTCTACTTTGAATCTTTAAATTTATTTTTGTGGCAGAATATTGCATATGACATTTTACTGGTCAGTCACACACATCATGGGTCTTTTATGGAATAATGCCATGTGAGTATTATGAGAATGGCATTCTCACACCTGCAAAGTAAATTTCAAGCTCTTGAGACTGACATTCTGGTGCTTCTCCAGTATTACTTGTTGTCCCAATATTTCTGAATATTGTCCTCCACAAATACAAACTCTAAATTTTTTTCATTAACCAATTACTTCACTAAGGAACTCTGCTATTACCTTTTATAATCTGCTATAGCAGTGATCTTTTTAAATATATATTTGAATATACATAGATATAGATTTGTACATGATATATCTGTCTTGCTCTCTTATAAGTCCTAGAGCTCTATGGTTACTTCTGTTTATGAATATCCTTTTTCTGGATTTGTTTATTAGTTTTGTTAATATGTTTACTTTTACAAATTCACATCTATTAAATCTCAAGACATATCGTAGTAATCATTGCCTCTTTTAGTTAATTGTTAGAAGATTATAGGATATCCCTCATTTATACAAATGACAAACTGGCTGAAAAAGAAATAAGCAAAAAGTCCTTTACAAGAGCAACGAAAAACAACTTTGTTTTTGATGTAACTCTAACCAATCAAAAGACTTGTAGGAAAAAACTTCAAGTCTATGAAGAAAGAAATTAATGAAGATATCAGATGATCTCGCATGCACATGGATCAGTAAGATTAACATAGTAAAAATGGCCATCATACCAAAACTAACCTAGACATTCAATACAGTTCTCAGCAAAACTCCAGCACAATTTTCTACAGACCTACAAATAACAATTCTCAAATTCATATGGAAAAACAAACAAACAAACAAAAAACCCAAAACTGCTAAAACAATCCTGTACAACAACAGATAGTCTGGAGGTATCTCCATCCCTGATCTCAAGCTGTACTACAGAGCAACAGTAATAAAACCTGTATGGTACTGGCATAGAAATAGACTGGTGGACCAGTGGAATCAAATTGAAGACCCAGAAATAAACTCACACAGGGACTCTTGCGTTTTGACAGAAAATCCAAAACCTTAAAATTGTAAAATGGTAACATCCTCAATAAATGGTGCTGGGCTAACTGGGTGTCTACATATAGAAAATGCAAATAGATCCAAATTTATCACTCTGCGCTAAACTAAATTCCAAGTGGATCAAAGACCTCAAGAGAAAAATCATACACATTAAATCTGTTTGGAAAAAAAAATGGCGAAAATCCTTGAACACAATGGCAGAGGAGACAACTTCCTGAACCAAACACCAACAACATCTCATGCTCTAAGAGCAACAATTAGTAAATGAGACCAAAGTTCTTCACCAACCCTGCAGCTGACAAATGGCTAATATCCAAAATGTATAAAGAACTCAAGAATTCAAACACCAATAAAAAAAAGTAACTCAATTACAAAATGGGACAAATAACTAATCAGAGAATTTTCAACAGAGGAACCTTGAATGGCCAAGGAGCACTCAATGAAATGTTCATCTTCCTTAGTCATCAAAATGACTATGAGATTCCATCTTACACTCATCACAATGGCTGAGATAATCTCAAGTGACAGCACATGCTGGCTAGAGTGAGCAGAAAGGGGAACACTCCTCGATTGCTGATGGGAGTGTAAATTTGTACAACCACTTTGGAAATCAAAGTGGCACTTTCACTAACAATTGGGAATAGCACTACCCCCAAATCCAGCTAGACCACTCCTAGGCATACACCCAAAAGATGTTCTATCAAACAACAAGGACATTTCTGCAACCATGTTCATAGCAGCTTTATTCATAATAGAAAGAATCTGATGTTAGCCATTCTAATGAGTGTAAGATGGAATATCAGAGTTGTTTTGATTTCTATTTTTCTGATGACTAAGGATGTCTATTTTCTAATACAGTGATTAATTCATTTATTTATGAAATAAAACTCAGGTGATAACACATGCTGGAGAGGATGTGGAGAAAGGGGGAGGGCCTTCTCCATTGCTGGTGAGAGTGCAAACTTGTACAACCACTTTGGAAATCAATCTTGCACTTTCTCAGAAAACTGAGAATACCCCTACCTCAAGATCTAGCTACAGCACTCCTGGTCATATATCCAAAAGATGCTCCAGCATACAGCAAGGACATTTGCTTAACTATGTTCATAGCAGGTGTATTCATAATAGGTAGAGTTTGGAAACAACCTACACGTCTCTCAACAAAAGAAAGGATACAGAATTTTTTTGGTACATTTACACAATAGAATACTATTCTATTATTAAAAACAAGGAAATCGTGAAGTTTGCAAGCAAATGAACAGAGCTAGGAAAAAAAAAAAAAAAACATCCTGAGTAAAGTAACCCAGAAGCAGAAAGACACACATAGTGTATACTCACTTGTAAGCAAATATTAGCCTTATTATATAGGATAAACATACTAAAATCTATAGACCTAAAGGAGTTAAACAACAGGAAGGCCCTAAGGAAGATAATTCTGTACCCCATTTTTTTTTTGTTGGTGTTTAGTTCCTTGAGTCACTTACATATTTTAGATATTAGCCCTTTGTCGGATTGGTCTATATCAGACATGGGCAGAGAGATGTGGTGGGAGACAGTCGGCTTTCAGAAAGAAGAGGACCCTTGGGCTCAGATTTCGATGGGACAAGCTGGAGTTCTCACACAGGGTGGGCTGCTGGGAGGATGTGAATATGACTCTAGCTGAGAATCCTAGTAACAGGAGTCATGGTGGCTGAAGAGACCACCATCTATCTAGACAACAACTCCTAACTGAGGGACGGAAACACCAACCTTCCCACAAAATCTTCTACCCAAAATTTACCCTGCCTATGAAATGTGCAGGGACAAAAATAAAGCAAGGATTGAGGGAATGTCCAACCAATGCCTGACCCAACCTGAGACCCACCCAATGGGAGACAGCCAACCCCTGATACAATTCATAATACTCTGACATACTTGCAGATGGGAGCCTAGCATAGCTGTCCTCTGAGTGACTACAGCCAGCATCCAATAAGAATGGATGCAGACACCTACAACAAAACACTGAGTGGAGAACAGGGAGTCTTGTGGAAGATTACTGAGAAGAGTAGAAGGATCCAGATGTAATTGAAGCTCCACAAAATGATCAGCAGAGCCAACTAACAAAGATCCAGTGTGGCCTGAGGAAAACTAAGCACTAACTGAGGACCTTTCATGGACTGGGCCTAGACCCCGTACACATATGTAGCCAATTGGCAGCTCGGCCCTCATATGGATACCCTAGTAAGGGGAATAGGGATTGACGCTGACATGGACTCTGCTGACATCTTTGCAGTCACTTTGCCCTGTCAGGGATACCTTGTCAGGCTGTAGGGGAAGAAGATGAACTTAGTCTTGATGAAACTTTGAGATGCTGAGGTGAGGTTCAGTGCTTCCCTTCTTTGAGGAGCAAGAGAGGGGGAATAGGGAAAACACGGAGGGGTGTAGGACCAGGAGTGCAGGAGGGAAGGGGATAAGACTGGGATGTAAATGAAATAAATAAAAATTAAAATTAAAAACTACTGTTTGATATATTCTGGCATTTATTTGTAGAAAAATTATTTGACATGTTTACCAGCACTGACTCTAATTAAACCATTTCTTTAAATTAATTGAAAGCTTAATATTTGTGTCCAGGCTTAGAGTGGCTGAGGTTTCTCTTGGAGATGTTTTAAGAACACTAGATGTGTATTTTCCAATGTCTTCATAGTGTTGCTTTTTTTTTTCTTTTAGAATATAAAGCAAACTTCCAGCCATTCCGCATCGTGCTTTGGTGTCCATATGAGAGGAAGGATAAGCCAATGATATGTATGGGATGAAAGTTTTCAACATGACTTTTACTACTGATCCAAGGTTGTATATCATATACACAGGAATAGCCAGGCCAATTCTACTTTGGACAGTCTGCTAAGCCATAGCACTCCACTTTGGGGATTTATCTGCCATAGTATCCTTTATTTCCAGTCTTTATTATGTGATTGTGTGTTCTGTTTTTCATCTATGACCTTAAATTTTCTGATCTCTTCAAAGGTGTAATGGAAATAGCTAGTCAGTAAGAATTCTCTTTTCTAAAATCCTCAATCTAAAAAATGAGTGAGTTGTCACACACTCCTTTGACTGGTATCATATCCAATCAATAGTCTACAGAGCAACAGAAACTTAAACCAAGACCACTGTAATGTTATATGTTGTTATATCCTGTTGTCTTTCATCCTTTGCCTTAGTCTTACATACCCAGGAAACAGTTTTACAGTGATTATCTACTTCCAAAAATAAACTACTGCATAATATTTTATATCATGAAAGTAAAATAATAAGACTTTAACATTTCAAATTTAAATATTTCACTATGTATCAATTTTTTAAAAAAGGAATCATAAAGTTTCTCACTGTTGTGTGACATGAGCATTCCATAAAAATATGCCTTGAAGTCAGTGTTGGATTTAGACTATGTGTTACAATCCTCTAAGGGTGAAGCTAAATGACATGGCTTAAAAGACAGGGATGACTGTATTTTTAGTTAAAAGATAAGTTGTTTACAAAATTAATGCTGAAATGTTGTACACAGATGACAAGGCCTGCATTTAAAGTGACAACTCAACATGTTTACAAGTATAAGAAAGCAGCTGAACTTTTGCTGAAGCTTTTGTACATGATAATAATGAGACACAAAAGATGGTTTAATGGAAATCTAATCTATCTGAGATTTGTTGATGCACTCTGAGCCTTGATCTTTAAACACAATACTCTGGCCGAAACAAATGTGTGTAGAGATGACAAAATTATCAGCTGATTTCTGTATTGTTTTTGCATGCTCTGTGCTTCAATATTTTTAGTTCATTCATGAATATGTTGAGTTCAAATCATAGAATGTATTTTTTTTCCAAAAATACAGTTTGTGGAAATTTCCAAGTAATTTAAAGAGAATTAAAAGGCAGACAATGAAGGCTTCTGAGGCAATATTAGAAGTCTCTAATAAAAGACCACTAAAGGAGGATAGAGAGAGGAGAGGTAAAGAGAGAATTAAACAATAACAATGAGATGAAGCATACAGTGTCTCACTTTCTCTAATATGAGAGTTGATGTGTGAATATTAGCTAGAAGGGATAAAAGTAATTTCAGTGTCTCTAAGCATTTAAATGCAGTGCTAGAACAAAACCAGTGAGATATGTATCTACAAAGTACTTATCTGACTGTAAATGCATCCTGTGTGCACATGTAATTTTAATAAGATTTTGTCTTCAAATCCTGCCAGGCTCTTCACTCTATGTTATAAATATCACTTTGAAGATCAGAATAGGTACATAGAAGTTATAGTCAGGGAATGCAACTTTTTTTGAGAATTATGGTTAACCCCTTTTATATATATTATGCTGTAAAGAAATGGATGGATGGTAGGTTGCTTAAGAAAAGAAAAATGTCTTACTGCTCAAGCTAAGACTTCAAGTACTACATGGAAGAGATAAGGAAAAAGTAGACAGTCTTGCATAGTCCTGATTTCAGTGGGATTGATTTAAGTTTCTCTCCATTTAGTTTGATGTTGACTATAGGCTTGCTGTATATCGCTTTTTACTATGTTTAGGTATGTGCCTTCTATTACTGATCTCTCCAAAACTTTAAACATGAACAAGTGTTGGATTTTGTCAAATGCTTTTTTTGACATCTAAGGCGATGATAATGTGTTTGTTTTCTTTCAGTTTGTTTATAGTGTGGATTATATTGATGAATTTCTGTATATTGAACCACCCCTGGATGCCTGGAATAAAGCTTACTTGGAACAAATGGTGCTGGTCTAACTAAATGTCTATACGTAGAAAAATGCAAATAGATCAATATTTTCACCGAGCACAAAACTAATGTCCAAGTGGACCAAATATCTCAACAGAACACTAGATACACTAAATCTGTTAGAAAAAAAAAATTGGGGAAGAGGCTTGACCTCACTGGCACATGAAACAACTTCCTGGACAGAACACCAACAGCACAGGCTCTAAGAGCACCAATCAATAAATGGGATCTCATGAAACTGATAAGCTTCTGTAAAGCAAAGGACATTGTCATCAGAACAAAATGACAGCCTACAGACTGGGAAAAGATCTTCACCAACCCTATATCTGATAGAGGGCTAAAATCCAGAATATATAAAGAACTGAAGAAGTTAAACACCAAAAAGCCAACTAATTCAATTAAAACATGCTAGGGGAAGGGCATAGGGAGAGAAGAAGGAGGGAGGATGGGATTGGGAGGATATGAGGGAGGGGGCACAGTCAGGATACAAATTGAATGAATTGTAATAAATTATAATAGTAAGAATAAACTTCAAAAATGGGGTGCAGAGAATTCTCAACAGAGGAATATCAAATGAGCATGTGAGGGCAGGCACCCAGATGCACAGAGAGATTGTCTGTAGTTGGAGCTACAGGCTGTTGTAAGAAGCTCACATGGGTTCAGAATAACAAACTCTGGTCCTCTAGAGGATCAGGGAACACTCATAACTGTTAAATCATCTCTCAAATCCCCATTTCACATTTACTGTAAGCTTGCGATAATTCGGACTCAACTATTCTGCTGTAAATGATATTGTTGAGTCATGAATCTAAACTTCCTAAGGCTCAGAGGTAGAACAGCCAGAGACTTTACATATAATTTTTTATATGACCCATGCTTCTAGGAAGAGCAGAAAGTAGAATACTGATTATAATAAGTGACTATAAGGCTCACAAACAAAACAATTATGGGAAATAGTGAATCACTTTTTGTTGGCCAATGTCTCTGGTTTCTAGAAGTGAACCTAAAGTTATTATCAGTTATATAGAGAGAAGTGGGATAAAAAAGGAATTGCTACTAAAAGGAGCAGGAAAAACCTAACCAAAAAGGTGAACTGTCAGGACCCACATGTAAGTTTATGGTCACGGGTAATCTGTGAAGAAATATGCAGGCCTTCTCTACATACATGTTAATGTATTTGGCTGATAATTTGAAGGTAATTTAGTATTACTTAAAGTATTTAATGATGTGGATGCTGCTTCAAGACAAAGTGAACATTCAGTTTGGTGAAATATTCAATTACTTTTCTAGCAGCACACAAAATCTTCATAGTGTAAAAGATGGAGCTGCTACTTTTGCCTTTCAAATAGCATTAATCAGTGCTTACACAAACACTCACAGTGAATGGATATGAAAGAAATATGGAGGGATAAAGGTTAGATTAGTTGAGTTCACAATGTACTATCATACTAAATTCCATTTTTGCCAAAATTTTCACCCATACGTTTTCCTCACTTGAACATTTTAAAAACCTAAAACAGTTGGTATCTAAGTATCCATGGATTGTCTTCTGCTTCATACACCTCTTAAAATTCCTTTACTAAGTAATTGTGGTTTGATGAATATTCTAATGACCACAAAAATCTTCATATTGTGTAAACTGTCTTTGATATCTACATAATCAGACATTTCTAATTTATCCACATTGCAAATAAACTATTATTTTCCATTCAGTTTCTGTCCGTAAGATACTATGATATGATATTTACCCGTGGTAGTAACTACTCCTTGTAAATTTATCAATAGTTTCCTAACCCTATTATGTACTTAAGAGAAGATGCACAACCAAGTTCATATGTATGAAGTTCTTTTTTTT
>CM053744.1:83691706-83708379 GCA_028658305.1 Pachyuromys duprasi | reverse complement strand
TGGGAAAAAGACAGCATCTTCAACAAATGGTGCTGGTCCAACTGGATATCTGTATGCAGAAAATAAAAATAGAACCATATTTATCACCTTGCACAAAGCTAAAGTCCAAGTGGAACAAAGACCTCAACATAAAACCAGACACACTAAATCGTTTAGAAGAAAATTGGGAAAAACCCTAGAACTTATTGGCACAGGAGACTACTTCCTGAATAGAACACCAACAGCACAGGCTCTAAGATCAACAATCAATAAGTGGGACCTCATGAAGCTGAAAAGCTTCTGTAAAGCAAAGGACACTGTCATCTGAATGAAACCACAGCCCACATATTGGGAAAGGATCATTACCAATCCCACTTCTGACAGAGGGCTAATATCTAGTATATATAAAGAACTCAAGAAGTTAAAAAGCAAGAAAATAAATAATCTAATTAAAAAATTGTGTATGGAGCTAAAAAGAGAACTGACTGTAGAGGATTATAGAATGGCAGAAAAACACTTAAAGAAATGCTTAACGTCCTTAGCCATCAGGGAAATGCAAATCAAAACGACTCTGAGATTTCACCTTACACCCTCCAGAATAGCTAAGATCAAAAACTCTAGTGACAATGCATGCTGGAGAGGTTGTGGAGAAAGAGGAACCATCCTCCATTGCTGGTGGGAAGGCAAACTTGTACAACCACTCTGGAAATCAGTTTGGTGCTTTCTTAGAGAATTAGGAATAGTGATTCCTCAAGACCCAGCTATACCATTCTTAGGCATATATCCTAAAGATGCTCAAGTACACAACAAGGACATTTGCTGAACTATGTTTGTGGCTGCTTTATTTGTAATAGCAGAACCTGGAAACAACCCAGAAGTCCTTCAGTTGAGGAATGGATACAGAAATTGTGGTACTTTTACACAATGGAATACTACTCAGCAATTAAAAACGAGGAAATCATGAAATTCGCAGGCAAATGGTGGGACTTGGAAATGATCATCCTGAGTGAGGTATCCCAAAAGCAGAAAGAAACATATGGTATATACTCACTTATATAGACCTATATGATAGGAAGTTCAAGCTGAAATCTACACACCTAGAGATGATATATAGGAAGGAGGACCCAGGTTGGTATGATCAATGCTTGTTTGGATGAACAAATGGGATGGACATTGAGTGGAGGAGAAAACAAGCAACAGGACAGGGGTATGCCAAGGAGCACCTCTGGGGCGGGGGGTCAATGTACTGATGATGTATCAGAGCAGATATTAAGACTTGCGATCAAGCCTTTGGCAGAGGGCAAGAAGTAATGTTAGATTTGGGGAGGTTGGTGAGACTTGGGCAGAACAAGAGCTCCACAAACACCAAACTGAGCAAGGCACAGGGGTCTTATATGAGACGGTTTCTATAATCAAGTTCCATGTGTGGATGTGGCTGGGAACCCCTGCTCAGATGGGGCCCATGATAGCTAGGTGTAGGCCTGAAGACCTTAGTGAGGGAAACAGGAACTGTTTCAGCCATGAACTTGATGGCTGACTCTTTGACCCTCCCCCATACAAGCCGGGGAGTGACAGACTGGCTAGATCCCAGGGGAGGACATTGCAGCCAGCCCTGAGGAGACAGGATGAGCTGGGATTGGATGGAAGGGGAGGAGGTCCTCCCCTTTTGGTGGACTTGGAGGGGGCGGGGAGGAAGGATTTGAGGGAGGGAGTGGAAGTGTGGGAGGGAATGAAGGAGGGGGCTATGCCTGGGATGCAAAGTACCTAACCTGTGATTGATATAAAAATAAATAAATTTTAAAAATAGGTATTGTAAACCACATGAAAATTTTTAAATAGTTAATTAGTAAACTTTTTAGTTTGTGCTTACTTTTTGAGCTAATAGATTCAGTGAGAATGTCACAACAATAACTTTCATATTCATAACATCTTCATTTTTAATTATTTTTTCTTACATATGCACATACACCACACACACACAATTTACTGATCTTGTTGAATGTTACTCATATACATGTCTTTAGGGTTGACCATTTAGGATTGAATAACCTGTTAAACAGCGTGACCCAGGTGCAAACTGATTCTCTGTTCTCCTAAGAGAAAACTGATTCTCTCCCTCTCAACTCCACTGATTGCCTGCCATTTTACATTGAGGGGTGTTGTCTTCTGCAATTTCCTTTATCAATTGTCTTCTGAGATTTTCATTAGGCAGGGCTTTGTAAGTTACCATTTTGTTGGGACTTCAGAGATACAGCTTCTATTTCATGCCTGGAATACATCTGGCAGGAAGCATCCAGATCATCTCACTCCCACCATAAAACTACATTCTTATTCCATAAGTTTCTGAGCCTTTGAGCTAGACACCACATGGTTATTTATTTTTATTTTGACCAATTGAAGACCTCTGGACTAGTCTCTATTTATCTGAAAGGGAAGTTCCTTTACCGTCAAGTGCAAGCTACAAATATCTATAAATGTAAAGATACTTATTAAGAATTTTGTTATTAAATATATTGCTTTATGAAAATAGCACCAGTAAGTTTTCCTCTTGAGTTAATGACCTCTACACCATGGTACCTCTTTTTACATGGCTGGCTAGGCCTAAGTGTTTTTGTCTTGTGTAGGGCTTCTACAAGTAATTGCAGCTGATGTGGATTCGTGTGTTCCACAGCCTCATCATGACCAGAAGACATCATTTTCTTCTCATCCTCTGTCTCTTATGTTTTTGTTCCCATTCTCCCTTCTGATATGTTGTCTGACCCTTTTAGAGGGAGTAACGGTGATATTGATATCAAACTTTGCTGACCACTGGGCTTTTTTATTGTCAGGCTTCTGAGCAATCATGAATACTCTTCATATGCACTACCTGCTTCATGTTAGCAACTCCAGTTCACCACTATTTTAACCACTATGTTACAATCAATTAGTGTTTATATTATTCATATAAGTATATGAATAATAAAGAAGATATGGATAACATTATAATTTCAGAAAAAGCAGATTTTACTGTATTTAAATCTTTTATTAAGTAAACCAAGAAGAAGTAAGAGGAATTCTAAAGGACAGATTAATATTTCATTGAAAATTACCAAAACCATTTTTTTTTATCATGAGCGTAGATTGGCATGTTGTAAACTGTTTTCTTCAACTTTAAAAAAATCAGCAATGGATACTGACTCTTAACACTGACCTTATATTTAAAAAAGAAAACTGTCATAGTTTCCATTCCTTTGCTGTGGTAAAACACCACCAAGATAATTCAACTGAGAGAGAGTTCATTTGGGGTCATGATTCTAACACTGTAAGAGTTCTTAATGGCAGTGCATCATGCCATCAGGCAGGAGGCAGCGGTGGTGGAAGGCTCACATCTCAGACTGTACGAAAGAAGCAGAGAGACATAAACAAAAATGACACATGTCTTTGGAATATAAAACTGTGCTCTGACTGATGAACATGACTACCTCTCCCAAGCCTCCCCAAGTAATGCCACCAATTGTGGACCCAGTAATCAACTGTCACAGCTTATAGAAAACATTCTCTTTCAAAATACCACAGTTTTGTATCTCAAGGTGTTTCTGTGTCAGCTTTGTCTAAACGCAACAATAAAAGAAGATGTTCAATCCTTTACCTACAATGGATGAAAGTATTATTTGATTCAAGCGAATTTAACCAGAGAATGGTAGCTAATGTGATATAAATATATTGTTTAAATATTAATCTATAACTAATTTTAAAAGGACATCTAATATTGAATACTAAGAAAAATGGTAGGAAAAACTTTGCTAGTCTAATCCAGCATTTAAAACAACACTAGTTTCTAAAATTGAGAAGGGTCATAAATTGAAAAGAAAAAAGGAGGAAAAATCACATTATTGGCATGTTCTAGGCAAGGTTTCAAGACAGGCTGATGTTTTGGCAGACCTGTCCATTTCATTGTTCTGAAATAAATAGCACTTACTGCTGAGGTGTAATAGAAACACTTCATTATCTCCACGAATCCTGGCTGAATAGGAAGTGTGTGTAAAAACTGATGGGTGGTGTACATTGGCTGTTGCTCTGCTGACTGTTAAATTTCTGGAGATTCGGTGAGAAACTGGATAGAGGATATCTACAGCAGACAGCAGAATGAGTGAGGGTAGTTTCTGACACAGAAGAATTATACTGCCTGTTGTTATTCTCCACTGGTTCAGAACAAAAGAAATCTGTTAGAAGTCCCAGAGGGAAATTGAAGCAGTAAATTTTATTTGGTTTCAAAGCTTAAAAAAACAAAACAAAACAAAGCATTAGTCATACAGAGAATAAGAGAATATGGCATCTGAGGTCAATATACACGGTTTAAAAAATTCTTGCTAACTTAGTGGAGATTTATAAAAGCAAAAAAACCTATATTTGGGGGAAATATAAGCTATATTATTTGTTTTCAAATATCCAGTATCACACTAATATAAGTTTATACTTATGTAATTAGTATATGCATGAACTTGAGAAATTACCTAAGCATCATTATAGGTCCAATTTATAGTGGGATATATTGTTATTGAGCACTACACTTTCCTTTATGAGCTATTGAAAGAACTTAATGAGCATGTACTGCACTCATTCTTGGGAAGAGAGGCCTGTATCGTGGGTAACATGGATGCACTCATATCAGTGAAATGCCCTTTATTAAGTGCCACACAGCTATTGGAAATTGTTTTTTTTTAATTATAGCCCAGCTATGATATAAATACATGTAAGAGGTTTGACCTATCTCAAATACTATATGGAAGTCAATGATTTAAAACATTTGTAGTATTTTGAAAAATAAAGAGTTAATAACTTCACCTTTTCATTTTTCATTTTATGGAGGATAGAATTTCCTTATGTTGAATGTGTAGTATACACAGTCTTAAAGTCTGGGGAGTTTTCCTTTCTCACTCTCTTGGCCTCTTGCAGAGTTGGGGTGATATTACCACCATCGTGCCCAGCACATTTTCCTTTTCTGCAGGAGGGCTTCTCTTAGCACTTGAGTTACACAAATAAACTCTCATTGCAATTCCACTGGACAGTTCTGCTTTGAAAATTAAAAAGTGGATTCTGATATTAATTAGCATTTATCTTCCACTAGGGAATTTAAGGCAACGTTTAAGCATTAGAGCTAAGAAGATAGCTTTGGTGTGTGACTCTTTAATCCTGTCTTTGTAAACTGAAGAGTATTTTCTTCCATATTAGCTGTTATTTGTCTTATCTTTAAAAGTCACTGTGTTCTCAATGAAATAGGCAAATAAAATGTTTCAAACTTTTATTGTGAAGATAAATTATTTTCTAGTTAAAGTAGGAGCTGCCCCCATTTCTGTTACTCAGAGATACTATAATACTTCCCTGAAGCCATAGCAAAATTCCTTTTGTGGGTTCCATGAAATAAATCTTAGCATTCCTATTACAACTATTGTAATTACCAGCATCCATATTTTTATCAGTAATAATGCTACCCAAGTATTAAATTTTTAGTAGTTAATTTTCTACATATTAGGCCTATTATTTCACAACATTTTTATAGGGTGTCCATGATGCTAAAGTAAGAAATTTGAAGACTTTGGATCTTTCACTGAAGGTCACAGCTCAAGTAGGAGAATAATACAATCCTAGAGGTGCTGTCCATAACAACCGTGATTTATTGTTCAGTATAATTGTGACAAAAGCGTGATATCTGAAGTACAAAATTCTATTTATAACATTAAATACTAAAGTTAAAACTTGTAACTCTATTTCAATTAGTAGTGATAAATTATGCATTGTTAAAGAACATTATATTTCTATTTCTCTATGAAACATTATTCTAGTGTTTCAGATATGCTCATATAATTCTCCCAGTTAATTTACTTATTTGATGAACTAGATTGTTTTGAGGGTTTCATTATCAAAGCATTTAATGTTTACTTAGCCATTTTTCCATCTGGATATTTGCCATTCCAATTCCTACTTAAATTCATTCATAAAGTGCTTAACTCTGTAAGTTTAAATTTTTTCTCCATGAATTTCTATGTACCCTGATAGCAGAAAGCATAATAGAGAACAAGGATGTCTGTGATTGACACTGAATATCTAATTCATAATTTTTAAATCCCTATATTCATAATCTCAATATTACATTTGCACACATGGATACAGTTTTAAATGTCCTTAATTTCCATTTCCGAAGAACAATTATTTTTAAGCCACCATTTAGTTTGATAGATATTTATATAGATTCTTAAGTTTATTTTCAGAAAATTAAAAATGTGAAGAAAATTGTAAGAACAGGTCATTTCCATATTTGAGTGACATATTCTCAGTATAATGCCCATCAACATTTAATATTAACTTACCATATGTACTTACAATCATATGAAATCATAGGATGTCTATCAAAGCCAGTTAATTATAAGTATACAAGGGGCAGATTTTACTTTCTCACATTGAGATGGCTGCATCTCAAATCCTCTAATTCACAGCCTCTTACTAAGTGAGTATCTTATTTTTTCATAGCAAATATCTGAGGTTGGCCTGGGGGAAGGAAAACAGGAAGAAAGTTATACTTTGTCTCTACAGCTAAATGGTGTTGTTATATTTTAGAATAAATTTCAAATGATGATAGTAATGTCTTATTATTCTCTTGGGACACCCAATATTCAAATCAAGTAGCCTTGCTCTGAGGAAACTCATGTGCAAACATGGAAAGTCTGTGTACCAGGTCAACAGGCAATGTAAAACACTAGGCACGTACTTTGAAAGGTTGTGGAAGATTCCAACTTTCAGAAATCTAACATTTTCTACTAAAATATTCACATATTACAGAACAGAAATGGCCATCTCCTCTGAGTTCTACCTATTCTAACACATAGGATCTAGTAAAGACATAAAATCATCATCTTTATTGTGATGGTTCCCTTTATTGGTGTTTTTTTCACATCTAGAAAGGGGGAGATATTGTTTTAATAATAAAAAAATATCTCATTGAAATACTGTCAATACTGTCCCCTTCAGTCTAAACCTCCAACACAATAACCCTTCCTATATTTTACAATAAGGTAATCAGTTCCAAAACGTCTCAATTTATTCTCTGGTATCTAGAATGCCTTCTCATTCAGTCTTCATTTTATGCCCTCTGTGCAGTAGAAGATGAAAGCTTAGTTTGCTTGCAAAGTACCCGTGATTTAGTATTGCCTGATATTTTCTAAGGATGGTATTCACATCATGGGCTTCTGCTTGAAACACAGGGTAAACATCCCCATCATCTAGGACACAGAATCATTGTTCAGTTACCGGTCCTATTTATGTTGACATCAATCAAGACAAGCTCTGCAGATATCTCATGTCTCATCAGACATTTAGAATTCTCTACATGTTTAGAAGCAATTATGTTATTTTATTGTATGGTATGTTCCATCATTTATGTATTATTACCAAAATATTATCAGCATGCTCCTCATAAGTTGGATTCAGCCTCTTTTTGATATCTCTCCAATACTCTTTGACAGAGTATTACTTATTTTACTTTTCTGCTGTAATAAATCTTGTACATGTCATTCCTTCTCTAGAGAGAACAATTATTTTAAAAAGCCTCAATGCCCTGTATAGGCACATGGTGTTTTAAAAGTGTCTCATCATTCCGACTGTTTGTGCTTCATGCTTGCTTGCTTACATGCTCTCTTTCCCAGCT
Organism: Pachyuromys duprasi; assembly: GCA_028658305.1. Taxonomy (NCBI): domain Eukaryota; kingdom Metazoa; phylum Chordata; class Mammalia; order Rodentia; family Muridae; genus Pachyuromys; species Pachyuromys duprasi. Next base: position 83,700,719 of record CM053744.1, on the reverse strand, counting down.
AAAACTGCTTTATAGACAAATCTGGAAAATTTGTTTTGCCAAAGGAAAATACATTTTTCCATTTCTGCATGCTCGTTGGGGGGCATTTTTTGTGTGTGTGCATCCTTTTCAAATGAGTATATTTAGTATTTTCTTCAAACATTGATGTCTTATGAAAAACACACTTTCCCTTTATTAATTTACAGGTATTGTAGTTTTGTTCAGGTCAACATCCCTAAGGCATGCAAGTATATATACACATTCCATGCCATAGATATTTCACTGGGAAACTGAAAATGAATGTTTCCTCAAACATTACTTATATTGGAATCTCATTAGAATTAGTTGTGCAAAGGTATCTTATATGATAATTGAGTATGTAAAACTTAAATTGTAATAGCACAACACAATAATTTTATTTAGATACTTGCCAGTGTCAAACAAGAGGAAATTAAGATTACCTGAAAGGGTATTAATTTACATAAAATATCTAGGTTCTTTACCCCCAAATTTTAAACACATATACTGATATGGTTGTAAATACAAATAAGCTGATATTTATTTATTAAAGTTTTCTACAAAACAGTACCATTAAACATTGCAGATTTAGCATGTATTCCTTAAATCTATGAGTAAATTGTGTGTTGGGTAACATTGTTATGCAGATAATTAGAAGACATTGCAATGAGGGTACCAGGGTAAGGAAATTTCATCTTCATTATATTAGAACCATGCTTTGGCCAGAAAATTGATTAGATATATTAAAATTTTAAAAGAGAAAGGAAAAATGCATGACTTCCATGACAAAGGAAATCTGCTTATTCGATGAACACCTAAAATATAATTGGAAGAAGATCCATACACATTGTGTTGAACAAAAAGGGCTCGATCTGAAAGACCAATTGAATTTGGAGACTTAAAATTATCACTATTTTTAACATGGCATATATATGAGTCTCTCAGATTTGACTTCTCACCTTTTGTGATAGGAACCCAATATTTTTTTATGGTGGAAACTGAATCATTCATGTGAGAATTGTATCTTCTGCCTTTAAGAGACCACAATATTATTGCATCATTTCTCCTTTCCCTTTATTCCACTCAAGCCTTCCTAGAAACTCCTCCTTGCTCTCTTCCAAATCCATGGCTTCTTTATATATTAATCATTGATAATTATGTATATGTACGATACCTATTTGTAAATATACACTACTTAGTCTGTGTACTATTACTTGTATGTTTGTTTCCACGGCGTACACGTTGATATTAGATATTCAGCTGGTGTTTTCTTCCATGGAAAATATAATTTCCTCTGATCTCATTATTCCTTAGCTGCCTCTAGATTTTTTTCTTTTTTCTGTGTACATCATGCATTGTTTTAAAGGAACCAAAGAAGGGCAGCATAAGCCTAGTGCATCTGCTATTTCTCAAATTTTTAGTTAAAAATGTAATGCATGAACACAATTAAATATGTTACTACATATCCTCATTTCCTATCTCTAACTTTGTCATTTGTGCCCTTGTAACATAACCCAGCCCTTCCAATCTTCACAGTTTTTCTGTTTGTTTGTTTTTTGATAGCCCACTAAATCCAATTAGTGCTTCCAATATGTGCATGGATGGGCCAATCCACTGAAAATGGGAGTCCTACTGGTAACCACATCAGTAAAATAAAACAATTTTTTACCTTAGGAAATATCAACTGTCAGTAGTTTGTCAGTAAGGTGTGGGGACTGAGGATCATCTACCATATCCAATGTCTTATTATGGCTGGCTTAATCTTGAGCAGGTATGACTGTTGTGAGTTCATGACTGTGGTGGCCATGTCCTGTCCAAAAGGAAGCATTTCGTAACAGTTCTCCATCTTTCAGCTCTTATATTTTCCCTTCCTTCTCTTTTATAATACGCTTTTGAGCATTGGGGTGCATGAGTTATAAATAGATGTATCAACTAGGGCTGAAAAGCCAATGTTTTTGTCTCAGCATTTTAATGAATTATATGTGTCTCCATTGAACTCCATTCACTGTAAATATAATTTGTCATAATAATTATTATTACTATTAATGTTGTTGCTATTACTGGATTTGAGGTTTGTTCCACATGATAGAATTTCATGACTGATTCTGGAATCATGTTCAAAATACAATAGATTCAGAAGTCCTAAGCCCTAGTGTAGAATTTGATATTTTAAATTCTGCTAAATGGTCATGCTATGAAATCACCTCTTAAGTATTTATGTCTATACCAGAGACCAGGGTGCTCTAATCTGGAGAATAATATTAATTTTTAAATGCTTGAAAGACTACAGAAGTGATGAACACCTAAAGGGATTTCCCTTGCAGTCAACAGGGTAGACATTTGATATAACAGGACTGCTATAGTCTTCCTTGGACAAGGAATAGCAGGTAGAAACCCTTCTAATGACTTTACTTACCAACATCAGTATTTCTATTGCTGTAGTATTTCTCTAACCTAAGGGAATTGATATAAATACAGTCTAGTTAGAGAAGCATGAATATTACTTTTAAAAAGCCAAGTTCACACCAAAGAGAATGTCAAATGGCTAAGATAGTCTCTGAGGAGCTTCCTCAATACCCAGCTATACCACTCCTAGGCATATATCCAAAAGAGGCTCAAATACACAATAAGGACATTAGCTCAACCATGTTTGTAGCAGCTTTATTTGTAATAGCCAAAAGCTGGAAACAACCCAGATGCCCCTCAGCTAAGGAATGGATACAGAAATTGTGGTGTATCTACACAATGGAATATTACTTAGCAATAAAAACAAGGATATAATAATATTTGCAGGTAAATGGTGGGAACTGGAAAGGATCATCCTGAGTGAGCTATCCCAGAAGGAGAAAGACACACATGCCATATAGACATACAAAATAGGATAAACCTACTAAAATCTGTACACTTAAAGAAGCTAATCAAGAGGGAGGACTCTGGCTAAAATGCTCAATCCCCAATCAGAAAGGCAAAGCAGATTGACATCAGAAGAAGAAAACAGGAAACAAGATAGAAGGAGCCTGTCAGAGAGGGTCCCTGAAAGGCTCTGCCCTGCAGAATATCAAAGCAAATGCTTAGACTTATGGCCAACTGTTGGGCAGAATGCATGGAATCTTACGAAAGATGTGGGAAATAGTAAGATTGGGAGAGGACAGGAGCTCCACAAGGAAAGTAACAGAACCAAAAAATCTGAGCACAGGGATCTTTCCTGAGACTGATACTCCAACCAAGTACCATGCATGGAGAAAACCTAGAACCCTGTACAGATATAGCCCATGGCAGTTCAGTATCCAAGTGGTTTCCATAATAATGGGAACAGGGACTGCCTCTGACATGAACTGATTGGCCTGCTCTTTGATCACCTCCCCCTGAGCGGAGAGCAGGCTTACCAGGCCACAGAGGAAGACAATGCAACCACTCCTGATGAGAGCTGATAGACTAGTATCAGAAGGAAGGAAAGGAAGACCTCCCCTATCAGTGGACTTGGGGAAGGGCATGTATGTAGGAGAGGGAGGAAAGGTGGGATTGGGAGGGGAGGAGAGAGGGGTTTATGGGGGATACAAAGAGAATAAAGTGTAATTAATAAAAATTAAAATAAAAAATGATTGTAGTCCTTTCTAAAAAAAATCAGGCCTAGGAAGAAAACAAAGATATAAAACAAAATGACATAATTTCTAAGGCTACAAACAGAGATTATACTTCAGTAACTTATATTTAGTTTCTGATACATCTCCAGAACAAATCATTTAAGGTCAATTTACTTGTATTTCTTCACTAGTAGCACATGCAACATATTGTGTAAAAAAATGGTTAAATATAACATGCAGCCTTTCTATGCAAATGGAATTAAAGAATTATAATTAACTACTTCTCTATTTTTCATCTTAAGATTTTTAATGTTGTATTTCTTTAAGCCCCTTATAAATTACTCATAGCTCTAATTTTAAGTTTGTCTGTCTCTCAGGAATGTGGGTTATATTTAGACTGATTATGTGTCCCTGAATTCTGAGTGTAGCAAGCCATAATGTTTTTGCTATTGTGTTGTCAAAAACCGGAATATACTGAAGGTTGCAGATAAGAATTAAAGTTACTATGGTTTCATTATACCAAGTCCACCACAGACATCATGGGATAAATACATTGTAAATATTTATATATCTTTATAATAATGGTAGGCGCAAATGAATTACCTATATATTCTCCTAAATATTTACATCCCTATGTTAGTAAATGAACTCAAGGACATGAGCAATCACTCCCAGGGTTCACAGACAATAAGAAGAGTCACTTCATCTAGAACAGTAAATATTTTCTTTGTAAGAAAGAAAAACTGGGTATGCTACAAAGTTTCTTCCTACATGCACACATAACTAACTATATATTAATACTTCTGTTATAATTAAGAATACATGTACACATATATTTTTCTTCCCCCTGGATGAATTTTTTTTATTTTTATTTTTATTTTTATATTAATTACAGTTAACTCACTTTGTATCCCAGCTATAGTTTCCTCCCTCATTCCCTCCCAATCTCACCCTCTTTCCCTCATCTCCTCCCTGCCCCTTTCTAAGTCCACTGATAGGGGAGGTCCTCCTCCCCTTCCATCTGAACCTAGCCTATCAGGTCTCTTCAGGACTGGCTGCATTGTCTTAGTCTGTGGTCTGATAAGGCTGTTCCCTCCTCAGGGTGAGGTGATCAAAGGGATGGAGAGAGAAATTGCAGGACTCTTAGACAATGGAATACTACTCAGCAATTAATAACAAGGAAATCATGAAATTTGCAGGCAATTGGTGGGATCTAGAAAAGATCATCCTGAGTGAGGTATCCCAGAAGCAGAGAGACACTCATAGTGTATACTCGCTTATAAGTGGATATTAGACATATAATAAAGGAGAAACATACTAAAATCTGTATACCTAAAGAAAATAAGCAAGGAGAAGGACTATGGGTAAGATGATCAATCCTCACTCAGAAAGACAAATGGGATACACATATATTTTTCTTTTAACTATTTAATGAATAAGTCAAGGGATAACTGATAACTGATGATGATGTGGTATACCAATGTGGTTCATAAGCATAATAGCTGGGATGATATTTTGGTAATACCTTTGAAAGCTTGCATGGGAAATTTTGGTACCATAAAATATAGATCTAGACCTCAGTGAGAAGATGTTCAGGTCAGTTCTATCTCTATTTCCTATGGACCCTGTGTTTAAAGTGTGTGGTATCTTTTGTCATAGCAACTTGCCTACCACCTCTGGGAGGCAACTGAGGCAACCAAGTACAGGAGCAATAGGCTATACTCTTTTGAGATTCTCTTGGACAACCCTGACTAATAACTTGTCTCTGGTACCTATTAGCCAATAGCCATCAAACAAGTATGGTTTTTCTGACCAGTCAATAATAGCATGCATGCCTTTGTAGTAATCAATGGTTCTCTGATTGATATTAAGGAGTATGCAACAAGAGGGTAACTATGTCTGGCAATGGAAACCTAACCAACTACACAGAACTAATGAAGATATCATACTAAAGGAGTGCTTATATGTACCACTTTAGTAAGCTAGGAAAATATCTAGTTAGATTCTAAATATCTTTATAACCACAGATATGTGTAGTTCTCACTTTTCATAAAAGCAACTTCTTTTTGTAACCATAACAAAAATACTGTAACATCGAATACAGAGAAAAAGAGATTATATGGCACCCAGGCACTGCTGAAACATGTATGTTTCCTGCATTTAATACTTAGGAATCATTCTGCAAGAGGAGATAAAAAAGACTTTAAGAGCCAGAGGAAGAGGAAATTTGCCATAAGATTGTGTCTACCAGAAGTGTCAGAAAGACTATACTCATGAACTAACATGATTAAAACCAAAGCAGATTTGTTCTCGCAGAACAATAATGGATATGATCACTAGAAGGGGGGCTGTTCAAGGGGTCTCAAGTCTAGATAATATACTTAACACAACTATGTAATGTTGAGAATGGTAGAAATAGTTTTCCTGATGGTAGAGTCCTGAATTAGTTATCAAATACCAAGTAGTCAATCCTGAGATCATTCACAAATAGTGAACTGAGTGTGTGCATGTGTATATGTATAAAATTAAAGAAAATAAAACAAATAAATTAAGAGACAGTGGAGAATGCAGCCAGAATTAGAGAGAGGGAAAGGGAACAGGGGAAATATTGTAATTATATTCTAATTATAAATAGATTCGGTGGTGAATATGATCATTATACTAACTAAAATTTTTGTATAAGAACACCCATAAATAAACTATTGGAAGCTATAAATTAGTATTTTAAACCTATTTAATAAACCTTAAAGTACAGTTCACTTTCCTTTTTCTGGATTTGTACCCACTAGTGAGATTTCTGAGTCAAACTACAGACTTGTTTTTCATATATTTGTGAGCATTTCAGATTATTACATGATTGCTACATTAACTTTAATTTTACCAGTATGATGTAAATATTCCCCTTTCTCTACCTTCTCCCCTAAACATAGGCGCTTTTCTTTAGTTGCTTTTAATTCTAAACACAAGCAGGACAAAACCGTTAATAAGAAAAAATTCATTTGTTTGTTTTGTGGGCCTGGAGAGACAGCTCAGCAATTTAGACTCCTTGCTGCTTTCTGCAGAGGACCTAAGTTCTCTTCGCAACAAAAATATCAGGCAGTTTCAGGAGATCTGGTACCACCAAGTACTTTCAACCATATGCACACATCCATACACAAACACATATATCTAAATATAATTTAAAATAAAATAAAATGTTTGGGATTTGTATGTTTTTAATTTCATTGGTCTTTTAAATTTTAAGACAATTCTCTCTTTTTCATATTTTTTATGAACTAACTCAATTTCCATCTCTGTCATAGAGCCCTCACTCCTCTCTACCTGGTCCCACCCTCCCTCCTGTATTTCTCAGAATAGGGGATCTCCCACTTTTACTGAGCACAATACAAGAAACATATAAACAGAGCTTTAAAAATCGAGCTTAACTGATAATATATTCTTTGTTATTGTTGTCCACATATTATTTTAATAGTTGTATGACACTGATATGTAACTGAATGCAGTTAAATAAGATAGATATTACATTACTAAATAAATAATTGTTCATTTATGTTTCTGTCAAATTTATAACATTGTCACTATCTTCTATTGATTGTCTCTCTATTTTATTGAACCTCTATTCAGTGTTGCATGTAATGTGTCATCACAATTATTTTTTAAATATTATTATTATTATTTACAGTTTATTTGATTTGTATCCCAGTTGTAGCCCCCTCCATCATCTCCTCCTGGTCTCACCCTCCCTACTTTTCCCTCCCCTTTCACTTTTCCCTAGTCCACTGATAGGGGACATCTTCCTTCCTCTACTGTGACCATAGCCTATCATGTCCCATCAAGACGGCCTGGATCCTTCTCCTCTGTGGCCTGCCCCACAAGGGAGAATTGATGATGTAGTAGGCAACCAAGTTCATGTCATTCCCTCCCTCCTCTATTCCTCAGAATAGGGGAGCTCCTACCCCCTACCCTTTTACTGAGCACAATAAAAAAAGACCTTTAAATATCTAGATTAATTGAAAATAATCCTCTTTGTTATTTGTATTGCCTTTGGTTGATGCACAGGACTCTGCAGTCCCCTAGGTACTCCATTTTTGGGGCTTTGCTGGTCTCCTTGTGTGGCTCCTGTCCCTTCCGGGTCCTTCTATAATCCCCTTCTTTCATAAGACTCCCTGTGTTCTGTCCAAAATTTGGCTGTGAATGGCTAAAATAAAAATCTCAAGTGACAACACATCCTGGAGAGTGAGAGACCAAAGAAATAAATATTAGTTTTGGGGGTTATTGGATTAAAGTTTAAACCACAAGCCTGAACAAAGGCCATACAGGTGGAGACATGTCCAGCCAATGCAGGTGGAAACTAGCCTTGCTGCATTCTTTCCTGCCCCCTAGGGATAGAGTTGCTAGGAAACCAGCCCAGATTGCTCCTCTTCCCTAGTGACAGCCAAAAATAGGAAGCCTGACCTTTAATGGTTTTTGTGCCTTCCCATAGCCAATCAGTTTAAAATGCAACATCCCCTTTTGTGTTTTAGCCAAGATGCATGCCAAGCTGGAATTCTCCTGCATTAGGAGAGGTAGGAGGGACTGGCTTCCTATAAATCACCCTCCTAACCTGAGTTTAGGGCTCTGTTCTCAACAGCTGTGTTAGTGAGGATATGGGCCCTAGCTCAAGCTCCAGCTTGTAATGAAAAGACCCAACTGCGTTTGCATCAGAATCAGCTCCTTGGTGGTTTTTTGGTGTCCTCAAGACTTGGGCATAACAAGAGGATGTGGTGAAAAGGGAACCCTCCTCCATTGCTAGTGGGAATATAGAACCACATTGGGAATCAATCTGGCACTTTCTCAGAAAACAAGGAATAATGCTACCTCAAGACCCAGCTATACCCCTCCTGGCCATAAAATCGAAAAATGTTCAACCGTATAACAAGGACATTTGTTTAACTATATTTGCATCGCCCTTATTTGTAACTGCCAGAATCTGGAAACAACCTATATGTCCCTCAACCAAAGAACGGATACAGAAACTGTGGTACATTCACACAACGAAATACTACTAAGCTATTAAAAACAAGGAAATTTGTAGGCAAATGGTAAGTAGAAAAGATCATCATGAGTGAGGTAACCCAGAGGCAGAAAGACATGCATGGTATATACTCACTTATATGTGGATATTAGACATATAATACAGGATAAACATACTAAAATACAGACCTAAAGAAGATAAACAACAAGGAGGATCCAACGCAAGATGGTTAATTTTTCATTCAGAAGAGAAAACAGGGTAGACACCACAAGTGGTAGGAGAGACGGAAGAGGACAGGGTGCCTATCATAGAGGTCCTCTAAAGACTCCACCAAGCAAGGGATCAAAGAAGATAAAGAGACTTATAGTCACAATTCTTAATTAGTGTCCAGAGAGTTAACAGGCCTAGGGAAAACACG
>CM053744.1:83675894-83691206 GCA_028658305.1 Pachyuromys duprasi | reverse complement strand
TGTTCATTTCCTCTTTTTTGTCTCTCCTCTTGTTCCTCCAATATCTGCATAATCAAAGCTTTAACATAATTTTCCTGTGTCTCCGCTGAATTAAAAACTCCACTGCTTTTGGGTGTTTCCGGTGGGGCCGTGGTGTCCTGATTTTTGTTGGGTGAGTTCTTTCGCCGATTTCTGGGCATTTGTGTATATAAAATCAGGGAGATGTTTGTGCTTTAAGGCTGTACTTCAGTCTGAATCTGTCAATCTCTTGTGTCAGGTGTATTCTTCAAGAAGATCACGGATTTCCGGTGGTTTGTGGTGTGTGGTGTGTTGAACTCTGTTGTGGGCACTGTGTGCCCAGCTTCGTGCTCTGTGCTAGAAGCTGTGAGCACTGCAGGCTGGTCCCCCCTCTGGTCTGGAGTCTTTACTCCTCACTCTGTGCTAGAGTCTGAGTGTCCAGTTTTGAGATGTCAGCTGGGGGCTGTGCACTCCGCCGTGGTCTTGCTGCTAAGGGCTCTCCCCTGGAATGGAGATTTGGCACCTCCTTCTGTGCCAGGGGCTGTGCACCATGGTCTGAGATGATATTTGGGGCACACACAGTGGGTTTGGGTTGGTGTGTATCCGCTGTATGCAGGGCTGTCTGAAATGTTGCCAGAGGCCTTCTCTGTCTGGCCTGTGGACATACACCTGAACTGGGGTTTTTGCTGGCGGATGGGTGCCATTTTAGCCCTCAGTGTGAGGTCTGGTCAAGATGGTCCCAGGAGGGTTCCTCCCAGATCCGCTGGTGGACTCACACACTGACTGAGTTTTTGATGGTGGAAGCGTTAGGCAAGTGCCACCGCAGTGTGTGGACTGGTTAAAATGGTCCCCCAATCCACTCAGTCTGGAGTGGTTCCGATGATTGGTTCGTGCCTCCTGCACACCCGCGGGTCGAAGCAGAGCCAGGGTGCAGTGTGCACTCATAGGTTGCAGTTCAATGAAAATGGCACCTGGTTGCTCCTGAGACTGCCAGCGAGACTGTGTGATCCAGTCTACAATGGCGGGTGCGGGCGCCCAGGGCTGCTGCTAGTTCCGATCAGAGCTGTGAGCTGCTGGTCACTGGGAAATTTTTCCAGGTAATAACTGGGTGTCCCTAGGGTTTTTCCACTTGATTTTCTCACCGTAGGAGTTCTGCTCACCTGGCACTCACAATGCTGGCGTTTTAGGTCCCAGAGTTCAGTCTCCTGGTCACTGCGTTGTTTCTGCTCTCCTACTCCTCAGACACAGTGTTCTCTTGTGGCAGCCATCTTGGATCTCCCTCATGAACATATTTTTTAGGTCAATATTCTGAACCCTGAAAATTGGAAGTCAAAGATGGATGACACCTGCTTAAAGATCCAAGGAATCTGATGTCCATTCTGACATCAAAAGGCTCGTGCATGATCTTATTGCACAAAAATTCGTGCAGACTCACATACAAACACATAAATTCCTAACTATTAACAAAATTTTGAATGATGGAACATAAACAAATATATCTGACATATTTCAGCTACAAATTATTTTCTCATGTGGTATTTATCTCTCTGTTTATCTGTCTATCTATCTATCTACCTGTCTATTATCTATCTCTCTAACTATCTATCATCATCATTAACATAAATCTATACTTCTATCCACTTATGGATATATGCAAATATTAGAAATAATATATTTACAGTTAGATGTTTCCATATGCCTTGTTGCAACATATTTGGTCACACTGTGAACCATGAGACTGTAAAAAAAAAAATATATATATATATATATATATATATATATATATATATAAGTTGTGGTGTGGCTCAGCCCTAGCACACGCCATTAATCCATGAGCCTTCTGTAAACAGGATTAAATAAAGTCAATCATAGGTTAACAGGGAGTGCAGTCAACTGGTTAACAGGGAGTGAACATAGGAGAAAAAATGTAGAGAGTGAGAGGATGTGGGAAGGATATAGAGAGAAACACACAGGAAGTAGAAAGGAGGGACATTTAGTTTGAAGGTTTTTTAAGAGAGCATGGAGAAGAAGAGACCTTTTCCTTTTGGAAGGTCAGCTGAGTAGGAAGGTCAGCTGGGTACATTCTCTGCCCCTCTAAGCTGGTAAGCTATTATCCTATCATCTGGCTCCTGAGTTTTTACTGGTAAAATAGAAGGTTTGGGATTTTGTTTAAAAAGAACAATGACTAATTTCTTGTCAATAGGCTATTTGCACTTTGTGATACTACAATTACATATTTGGTGTCTCAGACAGAGCACTTATTACTCTTGCAAGCTGACTTGTGATAAGTGCCTAGAATCCAAAAGACTGCTCTCAACTATCTGTATGTACTACATGAGATCTGAATCCTGACTTTCTCAGTCTCGAGGAACACACATGGCAAACATACAAAGACTCATATAAAACACTCAGACACATCAAATAGATAATTCTTTAAAATTAAATATATATTTAGTTTTAAAATATTTTGTATTTCTTCCTCTATAGACTAAAGTAAACAAACAAATGAAAAACCAGAACGCTTTGAGTATGGAGATGAATGAGCAGTATCAAGGCTTACAGTGGGTACCTCTGCTGCCGTGGACAACTTATGTCTACTATTTCCTGTATGGGACCTTCTTCCATGTCATCAACGTTAGATGTGGACTTCTTGTTAATGCTCAGCATTTAGATGAAATGGAGTGCTTGCTATTTATTAGCATTCAGTAACAATGGAAGAAAAGATAAAATCACACTTGATTAAGGGAAGCACAAATCAAACCCATAACAAACAAATTACCCAGATTTTCATTCACTTTTAGTATATTATGGCGTACATGTAAAAGTTTATTTTATTATATGTCCCTTTATCCTCCAGCTCTTTCAAGATTCAATATTATGTCTTATTCTCAATATTATATGCTATTTTTTTAACCCTCTGAGTCCAATTTGCTTGCTTGTGTACTGTTTTAGGACCATTCACTAGTGTATGGGCAGTCTCCCAGAGGTTATATCTCCAAAGAAACTGAAATACTTTATTCTAGTAACCAACAGCTGCCTATAAGATTATCAGATACAAGTAGTACTTTGTAAACGCATTAATCATCAATGTTAGAATTACCTTAATCTTGTTAAGGATTTCAAACATAAGTACAGCTGCTCAGATTTCACAAGTGGAATACCCTAATCACATGTGAAAAATATTCTATTGAAGCCATCCTCCACAAGTTCTGGTAATATAGTTTCTTACTCAGGAACTATGACCTATCCAGCCATAGGTTGGTCCTTAGCCTAATTTATAGTGTAAGAAATTTGTTCTATAATGTAGAACATGCCTATATACAAGTGGGAGGTAGTTGCTTATCTCCATGAATTTATGCTGCTCCTGAACCAAAAAATATACCTTAAGAGGTCAGTAGTTATTTTAAGTTGTAAAGTTCATAGAAGGGTAAGAGGGGGATAAGGAAAATTTATAAAATGAGGCATCTCACTGAATTTTGTCTTGCTTTTTTTTTCTATTTCTCTTTTCCTCCTTGATTAACAGTAAAATATTACCAGAGCATAAGAAACCAAGGTAAGAGTTTATCAGATTAAGATGAGGTCATAATTGTAACATCAGTGGACAATAGGGGAAGGAGAAGGATTTGAAAGTGATGATGTATCTTAAATGTATTTGGGTAGATAAAAGTAATGTCTACAGAGAATCAAAGTTGTATTACTTGACATGGGGCATTATGCCCAGTGTACACAGAAATACATATAGAAGAAGGCTGAGATTTGTTTTTATGAGTACTAGCTTCTGTTGTGACACAGCAGACACACAGACTCTAAAATACCACTTGTTGAATAAATGAATTAAAGAGTGAAGTAATAAAAAATGATGCTGAGGAATGTTAATGTAAAATGTGCTGTTCCAAATTTGGAGAAAATATTTTTAATTACTATGTGTGATTAAAGTAGAGACATTAATCAGTCAGGAAATAGTTGTGAGAGAAGTGTTAGTATAGTTCAACAATGTCATCCAATAAAAACTTTCAGCGTGCTGTGACAACCAATAAAAACTTTCAGCGTGCTTATGAGGGAGTTACTAGAGGTTGTTATCTATGTCAGTAGATTGAGTAAGATGGATCAGGTGTCACCCATACAAATGTATAGCACTTGATTTATTTACAGCAATGGTAGAATAAAAACATGAATGAAAAGTAAATTTAATGTCTTCTGTGGCTGCAGGCCATCCATTATTTATCCACGGAACACATAGTTTAATGGTTATTAGGCATTTGGACACAGGAGATTTAAGACAGTATATTTCCAGGCACTCATACTTTAGTCTCAAATAAAATATTGTATCATTGACCCCAGTGCAACTTGGACTGGATCTCATGATGGTTCTTTCTAGACTTTCAATGATCAGGCAGCATACCTATTATAAGACACTAATCATAATTATCTGAGCCAATTCCAATATCACACATACACACACAGACACAAACATTTGAAACCATGAAGTCTAAAGTTTGAAAGCCTTGAATGAAGATGAAAGAACACAACAGTCCAGAGTCTAGTATAATAATGTATCAGAAACATCTTAACTTGTTTTTTTTTTTCATGCTCTAGAGCCTTGCCTGTGTGTTTCTTCTAGAGATATCTGCCTAAGTAAAAGTCATGTCACCTATTAAAAGAAAAAGCTAGCCAGCTCACAGAAGAAGAAGATCCAGACAGTCCTGATGGTACCTGATATGCTTGGGTCAGACATTAGGGGAAAAGGACTTGCCCTATCAGTGGGCTAGGAAAGAGGGATAGGGGAGAAAGAGGGAGGGAGGGTACAACTTGGAGGAGAAGAGGAAGGGGGCTACAATTGGGAAACAAAGGGAATAAATTGTAAATAATAATAATTTAAACATAAACCAAAACAAGAATATAGAAATAATAACACAATACATAATAACAGCACATAATGGGGAATGACAACTCTTTTCCTTGAATTGTGGGAAGTGTAATTTTCTGGAGCAATTATACAATATGTGAATATATACAGCTTTAGTTTTTAATAAAACAGAATGCATATGAAATATATCTAGAATTCTGCAACATATGACTAATCCTTATACTATTCCTTGGTATGTAGGTAAAATGCTAAGCAAATTGTGTGAATAGATGTAATTATCACAATGTTTATATAGTTAAACTCAGTACTTTATTTAAATTTGATGAGGACTCAAAAGAAGACTATACAACCAGTCTTGATGAGACTTAATAGTATAGGGTCAGATGGAAGGGGAGGAGGAAATCCCCTATCAGTGGACTAGGGGAAAGACATAGAAGGAGAAGAGGGAGAGAGGGCAGATTGGGAGGATATGAAGGAAGGGGCCACAGCGGGGATACAAATTGAGTAAGTTAAATGATAATAATTAATAAAAAATAAAAAAGCTAAAAAAAATGTAAAAATTTTTTCTTGAAATTTCTTGTGTCCTTCTTGAGAAATAAATTGCTAGTGTTCCTTTTTAGAATAACATTTCTTTTAATTAGGGAAAAAAAAACTTTCCTAATTTATTTTAGGAAGCATCAGAGAAATAAGGACTCTGAGTCTCAAATTCTGACTTTACTGACATAAAATTCATGTCTATATAATTACTTCCTCATTCTTTTCTTTAATTTTTATTATTAGTTACATTTTATTAACTCTGTATCCCAGGTGAATCCCAGTCTCTCATTCCTTACCAATCCCACCCTCCCTCATCTACTCCCTGCCCCTTTCCAAGTCCACTGATAGGGGAGAACCTACTCCCCTTTCATCTGAACCTGTCTTATCAGTTATCTTCAGGACTGGCTGCAAAGTCTTCCTCTGTGGCCTAGAAAGGCTGCTCTTCCCTTGTAGGGTGGGGAGGTCAAGGAGTCTGACATTGAGTTCATGTCAGAAATAGTCCCTATTCCCCTTACTAGGGTACCCACTTGGATACTGAGCTACCATGGCTACATGCGAGCAGAGGCTCTAGGATATATCCATACAGGGTCTTTGGTTGGAGAAACAGTCTCATATAAGACCCCTGTGCCCAGATATATCTGGTCCTTGTGGAGCTCCTATACTCTCCAGATCATATTAACTCCCCCTTCCTTCATATGATTTCCTGCACTCTGCTGAAAGTTTGGTTATGAGTCTCAGTATCTGATTTGATACACTGATAGGTAGAGTCTTTCAGCGGCCCTCTGTGGTAGGACCCTGCCCTGTTACTTGTTTACTCCTACATCCTGTTTGTCTTTCTAAGTGAAGATTGATCATCTTACCTCGGGTCCTCTTTTTTGTTTATCTTCTTAAGGTGTATAGATTTCAGTATGTTTATCATATCTTATAGGTCTAAATAAGTGAGTACATATCATGTGTGTCTTTCTCCTTCTGGGATACCTCACTCAGAATGTAGAAGACCCAGAAATAAACCCACACACCTATGAGTACTTGATTTTTGACAAGGAAGCCAGAATTATTCAATGGAAAAAAGACAGCATCTTCAACAAATGGTGCTTGTCCAACTGGATGTATACATGCAGAAAAATGAAAATAGATCAATATTTATCACCCTGCAAGGGGCAGTATAATTGGAACAAACTGTTATGTCAGACAAAGAAAGACTATGATCCAGACATGGGCAAATTGATAGACTTATACTAAAATCTCTTAAAGAAGCTAAACAACAAGGATGATCTTAAGGAAAATGCTCAAAACTCATTCAGAAGGACAAATGCAACAGACATGTGAAGCAGGAGAAGACAGAGAACAGGACATGAGCCTACCACAAAGGCCTCTGAAAGACTCTACTAATTGAGGTATCTAAGCAGAGGCTGAGAGACATAGTCAATGTTTGGACAGATTGTAGGGAACCTTATAAAAGAAGGGGGAGATGGAAAGACATGGAGGGGACAGGATCTCCAAAGGAGACCAACAAAGCCAAAAGAAAAATAAATAAAGAACCCTGGGGGCCCTGAGGATAATGATACACCCAACTAAAGACAATGCATGGAGAGGACATAAAATCCAGGCTCAGATGTAGCCCATACACTCATTTTCCAAGTGGGCTCCCTATTAAGGAGAGCAGAAGCTGTTTTTGGAATGAACTCAGTGGCAGGCTCTCTGATAACCTACCCCTGGGGGGTACAGCCTTTCCAGGCCACAGAAGAAGACAATGCAACCAGCCCTGATGAGACCTGATAGTCTGGGGTCAAATAGAAGGGAAAGAGGACCTCTCCTACCAGTGGTCTTGGGGAGGGGCAGAAGGGGAGAAGAGGAGGGAAGGTGGGAATTGAGAGGAAATGAGGGAAGGGGCACAGTTGGGATACTAATTGAATAAATTATAATAAATGATAATAAAGAAAAAAATCATTAGCCTTTCAAAAAAAGTTAGGTTAATAAATATAAGTGAAGAAAGTCAGAAATGATTTTATTTTTATCCTTCAAAGTGTAATCAAATCTGTGTATAATAGTTAGATAGGTCAGATTCTGTGATTTATGAATACTAATTTATTAAAATGAATTTGAATGATATAATATGTATTATTTAATATAAAGTCTATAATCATATTCGGTTGAGAAAGTTTTGTCAAGACAATAAATAACATGAGTCAAAATTAATAATTAAAAATTATAAATTTTATTTAGTGATAAATTGTTTTCTCTTAGTCCATTTGGATTTTTAGGAAATTATACTGTTTAGATAAAGGAATCACTGCATGTTTTTTGCTTCACCATCTTATTTGTCTACTGTACCTCCAGGCATTTTACTAACTGTGAACTTTACTTTTTAGTCCTTCAGGGATCAACAAAAAGAAATGAGACATTTATTAAACACATAATTAAATAAGGTAAACCAAAGACAATTCCACGGCAAACAGTTCAGGAAAAAAATAGATTTCTACATGCAAAGGAATGAATTACATCTTTGCATCAAAACCTGAAGAGTTATTAACTCAAATTTATCAACTATGTCAATGCAAGACCTAAAAATATAAAACTCTTAGAGGAAAATGTAGAAAATAATGTTGTTTCTAAGGGTGTGACTGATAATTTGAATGTATTTCTAACAGAAGCATTGAAAATGAAGATAGATAAGTTGAATGGCATCACATTGAAAGAAAATATGTTTGCCCTCTGCACAGGAGAGAATTCAGGACTGCTTTTGTAAATCTGGTCAAGAGCTGGTCGGTGGGGTGGCAAGGGGAGTTTCTACTTCTATTCATTTACTAAAATGACATGTGGCTAGACTCTTCTCTAAATACTCATATCCTTATCTGTCATTCTTTGCTGTTGTCAGCCATAGTCTGAGTAGCTTCTGATTGTAGTGAGCAGATGTTAATACAGAGATTATTAAATTATTGATTTGCCAGGCATAAGGGATATGGAGTGGTCAGTTCTCAATAAGTCATCTCATTCACCCATGCCAATGCTCAAGGAGCATTATAAAAAAAAAATAGAAGAGATGCAATATGTGAAGGTTTGCTGGTTAAAAAAAAAAAAGACATCTTCTGAACATGGCATGGAAGTTGCCTTCATCACCACCCTATTATTATAGTATGGACAAGATAGGAGCAGTTAACATTCCATCATAAAAGGTGGTAGATGATAATGGACTAAACTTCTGAGGCTGTTATGAGCCTTCAATTAAATATTGTTTATTAACAGAAAAAAATAACAGAAAGACAAATATAGTGAACCACACTTCTATGTAGAATTTAAGAAATTCAAACTCAAGGAAGAATGGCCCCAGAGAAGAGAATGGAGGTAATTAAAGGCCAAATAGTGAGGTCAAAAAGCCTTAGTTACACAGAAATAATTATTTTGTGATGATGGAGAGGAAGTAAAGCATACTGGTTGTGCCTTGGCGTTCCTACATTTGTAATAAGACCCCATGATAAAAGGGAATCTTGAGAGGGAATAAGCGTATTTCAGCTTACATTTTCAAATCATACTCTATCAGTGAGGCAAGTCAGGGAGGGAACAAAAGGCAGGAACATAGAAGTTTGAACTGAAGCAGAAACCGTTGAGAAATGCTGCTTACTAATTCCTCCTCATGATTTGCTTACATAGAGCACTCAGGACCACCAAATCCAAGATTGGCACTGGCCACAGTAATCTGGGTCCACACACACCTAACTTCCTTCAAGAAAATTTACCACAGGCCAATCTCTTGGGAGTTTTTTTTTCAACTGTGGTTCCCTCTTCCAAAATAACTCTAGTTTGTGTCAATTTTACATATAAAATAGCTGGCACACCTTACAATGATTATAGAGGAAGAAAATCTTCTAGAATGCATGCTAAAGCGATTGTAGATGTTGAGAATTTCATAATTTAAAATATCATATATATATATATATATATACATATATGTATAATTTTTCCTAACACCAATCCAAACTTGGAAATTTAGGGCTGAGAACCCAAAAATCATTAATTATCAACATGATGTTTAGCTATTCATCTATGTCTTCATTGAAGTTCATCCTATTCATCCTATTCTGGAAATAGGATTCTCTGATGATGGCTTAGACAACTATTTGTCTATGATTTAAACACACTCACCCTTAAACGGAATATCCTCATCAAATTCATTCCCTCACAGTTCAAAAACTGTGCAGAAGAGTAGGCAGAAAAATAATGTAAGAGCCATTGGTGAAGAATCACCAAGGAATGTAGGCCTTCTAGATAAAACAGGTCTGACACACATATGAACTCACAGAGACTATGGAAGCATGCACAGAGGCTGCACAGTTTGCTTGAGATGAGGTCCTAGAGCTTAAAGGAAAAGTGAACACATGCCCTCATTACCTACTCAGAAGCTATCTTTGATTCATAATCATTTGCAAATGAAAATTAAGTTTTCTCCAAGGGAATCTCAAAAGTGAAAGAAAACACTTTTTGGAGGGATGGGAAAGGTTTTTTTTTTTCTTATTTATTTATGTTTTATGATTTATTACAATTTACTCACTTTTTTTCCTGGCTGTAGCCCCCTCCCTTGTCTCCTCCCAGCCCCACCCTCTCTCTCTTCTTCCCCTATGCACCTCCCCTAGTCCACTGAAAGATGAGGTCCTCCTCCCCTTCTAACTGATCCTAGCCTATCAGATCTCATCAGGACTGGTTGCATTGTCTTCCTCTGTGGCCTGACAAGGAAACAGGCATTCCCCCCTCCCCCCCCCATCAGGGGGAGGTGATCAAAGACCTGGTTACTGAGTTCATGCCAGAGACAGTCTCCAAGTGGGTTCCCTAGTAAGAGAATACTCTTAAGGGGAGACCACATTCCCAGAAGTAGATGATTAACCCGAAACAAACTCAATGGCATCATTAGCTAGAAGACAAATGATAGATGAGTCACAGATGATACATAGATGATAGATGGATAATCGACGAAAGACAGATAAATAGATAGATAGATGATATGCATGTATGTACATAGCAGTTTGCTCTATATCAACAGAGTAACTTTTTAAAAATATATATTATGGTGGCCTTATCGTAGGCTTCCGAGCAGGTTTAAAGTAGCAGATAAGGAATCGCTCTTGTTCTGTGAGCATAAAATATAGCCAGAGAGCATCTGGTTACCCTGTAACAGTTGTATTATTATTGCAAATGTAGCACACTCTTCCTGGCAGATAGTATTAAGGCTTGTACCTTAATTAAGTTCCAGTGTATTAAGTTCCAGTGCCTTTTCCATCTCAGTATCATGCATGGCTTCAGCTGCTATCGAACTCAACAAGCAAGAAGGAGACTTTCAGTATAATTCTAGTTTGATTTCCCTGTATCATAAAACCAAGGTTGTTGTGTCTTTAGCAACAAGGCTTTATAATCTAGTTCTGATGGGCAATCAAAAGCACTGACCAAGAACCAAATTTTATAGCCTTCTAGGTTTATTCTGGCAAACAGATCGTAAGGCAGTGGCACGATCAAGATCTACCAGAAAATCCGCAATCCAAAGCTCCTGCAGACAAACTTGATTTAAAATCATGAATCTATGATAGGAAGAGGTGGGGGGGGTGGGGGATAACTGAGAGGAGTTGGTGAGGGAGATAAGAGAAGGTAGAAGAGAAATTAACCTGAATACACATGTCATGGGTGAAACTGCAAAAGAATTAAGTTTCTAAAGAAAATCATAAACAAAGACAAGTATCTTTAAAATAGAAATAACATTATTGTTACCATTAAATGCATAAAATATTGTAAAACCTAATTTAAAACATCAAGACCTTAAAAATCCTTGGACTACAAAGGGAATAGTAGCATCTTTACTTATTTAAAGCTTCATTATTAAAAATAAATAATATGTCAGATCTTATATATATATATATTCAATTTAATAAATATCAACACACTTTTTGTTGTAGAGAATTCCTAAATTTGTATAGAAATTGTTAAGATACAAGATAGATTGTTGTTACTAAATACACACTGTCTCCAATTAGATGGAATTGAAATCCTCAAAGAGGTTTTCTTTTTTAAAATATCACAAAGGTAGAAGAATAGCACACAAAGTTCCTAAAGAAAATGATTTCTTTCATTTCATTTGTTTCATGGAACTCAGGCCTCAATGTCCTTGGCTGTGAATGTTTGAAAAGATTAATTGTCTTGCATGACTCTGTGTATGTAGTAGGGCCTCTCTCTCTCTCTCTCTCTCTCTCTCTCTCTTTCTCTCTCTCTCTATCTCAGTCAGTGTGTTCTCTCTATCTGTGTGTGTGTGTGTGTGTTTCAGGTATCTCCCTACCTCATAAAGGTTGTTCAATCAACAGAGACTGAAACTTACAACCAATTTAAACATTTTAATTACTCACTGCCTAACAGCTAAATAATTATTGGGATTTGAATAATATTATTTCTTTCTTTTCTTTGAGATTTGGTCACGTTGCATAATAAAAAATTCCTTATTAACTCTTTGGTCTCTGAGTAGTTTGTGTACAAAAAAAAACAACGATATTCTTCATAATACTTTCTATATATCTATTACCAAATGAAATTGAATACTTTCCTTTTATTAATTAACATTTGATATGCTTCTACTTACCATCTGAGGAAATTTTAAGATTTTAATCTTTAACCTATTTTTCTTATTTTATAATTACCAGATGTTTTCTGAAGTTAAGTAAAAGAGCCATAAGTAAACATATTTTCACCTAATAATTTAGTTTTATTAAATATTAATAAGTAAAAAAGTGAAATTTCTTGTAAGAATAGTAAAGATAGTTCATAACATTTAGGTTAATAAACTTACTAAGAAATATAGTAAGTTTGCTAGGAAGGCAGGTGTTCTTATTTATATCAGCAGTAGCGTATTTTTTTCCTGTTCTCAAGATTTATAATCAGTATAAAGTTTTAATGAAAAAAAAATCATTGACTTACTTACTTCATTATAAACCCTGTGTTTCTAGGTCCAAAATGTGAACTACAGTGGGACACAAGACTTTATGTTCCGAGTGTGTACAACAAAGCCCAGAGTTGCAGCAGCAGTTTGAAAACAAAAACGCTAACATTTATTACTTTTTGCCCTCATTTGTAGTCCACAACCTGACACAAAGGAAAGGCATTTTATTTGAAATTTGACATTTTAGATTTAGGACTACAATCAAATAAATCAGCAAAGCAGCTTTAGAAGCCAAACATGGCCTAGATATTTTCTTTCTCTCTCCCTCTCTTTTCTTTTAAGAAACCTTTCTTTTTTCTTTTTACTTTTGACCTGACTTAAAGCTCACAGCTTCTCAGTCCAGAATAGATAATACAACATAATACGAAGCAGGCATTTACTTATGGAACAGCTCCTCACAAGTCACGATTAGCCTCGACTGCAGATTTTGTTTCTAAGTTATGGCCTTTCTTTCCTGGGTCCAATCAAAGGGAACATTTCTGAAATCCTGTTCAGTGAGGGCTTAAATTCTGTGCTATTTCAAAATAAGTATCAGTTGGCCTGATTTTTCAAGATATATGAAATTGAGAAAGGTATGCTGATGGCTTATGTAAAGTCACAGTGTTCAAAATACGAGGTTCATTTGGATAATTTTCATTTCAAAACCTACAATGACCCAAAATGAATAAGTTATCCTGGACAAACTTTAGGTCATCCCTATTTCTGTGAGAGCTGACATTAAACCAACTATTTCTTTATTATTATAACTATTTATTACAATCTATTCACTTTTTACATTGTCTGTAGCACCCTCCCTCATCACCTCCTTGTCATATTCTCCCTTCCTCTTACACCCCTAAGCCCCTCCCCTAGTCTACTGAAGGGGAGGTCCTCCTCCCCTATTATCTGATCCTAGCCCTTCAGGTCTCATCAGAACTGTTTGGATCCTCTAACTCTGTAATTTAGTTAGATCACCTCACCAGGAGGAGGTGATCAAATCACTGGCCACTGAGTCCATGTCAGAGAGCCCCTGCTCCCCTTACTAGGACATCCACATGGAGACTGAGCTGCTTATGGGCTTCATCTGAGAATGGGAGGAGTCTAGGTTTTATTCACACATGATCCTTGGTTGATTCATCAGTCTCTGAAGGACTCCCTGAGCCCAGATTTTTGGCTCTGTTGGTCTCCTTGTGGTGTTCTTGTCCCCTCCAGTTCTTTGTATCCCTCTTCTTTCATAAGATTCCCTGAACTCTAGCCAAAGTTTGACTATGAGTCTCAGCAGCTGGTTCGATACCTTGATAGGTAGAGTCATTTAGAGGTTCTCTGTGGAAGGAGCTCCCTGTTTTATACTACTCTTGATGTCAGTCCTGTTTTCCCTTCTAAATGATTATTAAACATCTTCTCAGGGTCCTTCATGCATCTAGCTTCTTTAGGACTACAGATTTTAATGTTTATCCTACATTATATGGCAAATATCCACTTAAAAGTGAGTATATACTATATATCTTTCTGCTTCTGGGTTACTTCACTCAGGATGATCTTTTCTGGTTACATCTATTTGCTTGAAATTTTCATAATTTCTTTGTTTTTTAATTAAAGTTTTATTTTTATTAATTAAAGATTATTCACTTTATATCCCAGTTGTAGCACCCTCCCTTATTCGTTCCCAATCCCATCCTGCCTCACTCAACTCCTCCCATGTCCCTCTCCAGGTCCACATATACGGGAAGTCATCTTCCCTTCCATCTGACTCAAGCTTATCAGGTCTCATGAGGACTCATTGCATTGTCCTCCTCTGTGTCCTGCCAAGGCTGCTCCCCCATTAGGGGGAGGTGATCAAAGAGCAAGCAACTGAGTTCATTTCAGAGACAGTCCTGTTCCCCTTACTAGAGAGCCCAGTTGGACACCGAGCTGCCATGGGCTACATCTGAGTAGGGGTTCTAGGTTATATCCATAAATGGTCCTTGGTTGGAGTATCAATCTCAGAAAAGACTGCTGTGCCTAGATTTTTTGGTTCTGTTGCTATCCTTGTGGAGCTCCTGTCATCTCCAGGTCTTATTATCTACCCCTTCTTTCATAAGATTCCCTGATTTCTTTGTTTTCAATAGCTGTGTAATATTCCATTGTGTAAAAGTACCACAATTTCTGTTTCTCTCCATTGAGTTTGATGTTAGCAATAGGCTTGCTGTATATTGCCTTTACTATGTTTAGGTATGTGCCTTGTATCCCTAATCTCTCCAAGACTTTAAACATGAATGGGTGTTGGATTTTGTCAAATGCTTTTTCGGCATCTAGGGAGATGATCATGTGGTTTTCCTCCTTCAGTTTGTTTATATGGTGGATCACATTGATGGATTTGCGTATATTGAACCACCCTTGCATGCCTGGGATGAAGCCTACTTGGTCATGGTGGATGATATCTTTTATGTGTTCTTGAATTTGGTTTGCAAGTATTTTATTGAGTATTTTTGCATCAATTTTCATAAGAGAGATAGGTCTGAAGTTCTCTTTTTTTGTTGGATCTTTGTGTGGTTTAGGTATCAAGGTGACTGTGGCTACATAGAAAGAGTTCGGTAATTTTCCTTCTATTTCTATTTTGTGGAACACTTTATAGAGAATTGGTGTTAGGACTTCTTTGAAGGTCTGATAGAATTCTGCACTAAAACCATCTGGCGCAGGGCTTTTTTTTTGGTAGGGAGGCTGTTGATGACTTCTTCTATTTCCTTGCAGGATATACGTCTATTTAATCTTCTTATCTGATCTTGGCTTAACTTAAGTAGGTGGAATCTCTCAAGAAAACTGTCCATTTCATTTAGATTTTCAAATTTTGTGGCATATAGGCTTTTGCAGTAAGTAAGACCTAATGATTGTTTGGATTTCCTCAGTGTCTGTAGTTATGTCCCACTTTTCGTTTCTGATTTTGCTGATTTGGACCGTTTCTCTCTGCCTTTTTTTTTTTTTT
>CM053744.1:83639039-83667007 GCA_028658305.1 Pachyuromys duprasi | reverse complement strand
GAGAAGGTTCCATGAGGTGCTGAAAAGAAGGTTTACTCTTTTTATCTGGGGTGAAATGTTCTGTAGACATCTATTAGGTCCATTTGATTTAGGGTGTCTTTGAGTGCCCTTGTTTCTCTGTTTTGCTTCTGACTGGATGATCTGTCCCTTGGTGAGAGTGGAGTGTTGAAGTTTCCCACTATTAGGGTATTAGGATCAATGTGTGATTTCAGTTTTAATATTGTTTGATTTACATATGTAGGTGATCTTGTATTTGGGGCATAAATGTTCAAAATTGTGATGTCCTCCTGTTGTAATTTTCCTTTGATGAGAAGGAAGTGCCCCTCCTCATCTTTCTTGATTAAGTTTAGTTGAAAGTCTATTTTATTAGATACTAGGATTGCTACCCCAGCTTGTTTTCTGGGTCCATTTCCTTGGAAAATGGTTTTCCAGACTTTTACTCTGAGGTAGTGTTTATCTTTGTTGCATAGGTGTGTTTCTTGCATGAAGCAGAACGTTGGATCCTGTTTCCGCAGCCATTCTGTTAGTCTGTGTCTTTTTATTGGAGAGTTGAGTCCATTGATGTTGATAGATAATAGTGACCAATGACTGTTATTTCTTTTTATTGTGGAGTTGGTGGTCTTACTGTCTCATTGCTTTTTTGTTGTTGTTGTCATTGGGGAATTATCTGTATCCTATATTTTCTTTAGTGTTGTTGTTTCCGTTGGACTTAAGTTTTCCTTCTAGTACCTTCTCTAGGGCTGTGTTGCTCTGTAGGTATTGCATGAATATGTTTTTTCATGGAAAATTTTGTTTTCTCCATCTGTTGATTGAAAGCTTTGCTGGGTATAGTAGTCTTGGTTGGCATCTGTATTCCCTTAAATACTGCATGACTTCTGCCTAAGCCCTTCTGGCTTTCATAGTTTCTGATGAGAAGTCTGGTGTGAGTCTGATTGGTCTACCTTCATATGTTACTTGACCCTTTTCCCTTGCTCCCTTTAATATTTTTTCTTTGTTTTGTAGGTTTAGTGTTATGACTATGATGTGAGGAGTGGTATTTCTTTTCTGGTCTAGTCTATTTGGTCCTTGTTCATTTCCTCTTTTTGTCTCTCTTTTTATTCATCCAATATCTGCATAATCAAAGCTTTAATATAATTTTCCTGTGTCTCTGCTGAATTAAAATCTCCACTGCTTTTTGGTGTTTCTGATGGGGCCATGGTGTCCTGATTTTTGTTGGGTGAGTTCTTTTGCCAATTTCTGGGCATTTGTTTATATATAATCAAGGAGCTGTTTGTGCTTTAAGGCTGAACTTCAGTCTGAAACTGTTAATCTCTTGTGTCAGGAGTATTCTTCAAGAAGATCAGGGAGTTCCAGTGGTTTGTTAGTGTGTGTTGTTGTCTCAGTTGGACTCCGTTGTGGGCTCTGTGTGCCTGGCTTCATGCTCTGTGCTAGAAGCTGTGAGCACTGCAGGCTGTTCACCCCTCTTGTCTGGAGGCTTAGCTCCTCAGTCTTTTGAGATGTCAGCTGGGGACTCTGCCCTCCACTCTGGGGTTGCTGTTAAGGTCTCTCCCCTGGACTGGATACTTGGCACACCCTTCTGGGCCAGGGGCTGTGCACCATAGTCTGAGATGATATTTGGGGCATACACAGTGGGTCTGGATTGATTGCAGGCGTTGCTGAGTATTGTGCACCCGCTGTATGCAGGCCTGTCTGAATTGGTGCCCTAGGCCTTCTCTGTCTGGCCCATGGACACACACAAGGACCAAGGTGGTCGCTGGCGTACCCGAGCAGTGTGCACCTGCAGTGTGCAGTCTGGTCAAAAAGGTTCCCCCATCCCTCGCTGTCTGAGGTGGTTCCAGTGGCAGCAATCGGTTTGCGCCTGCTGTACACCTGCAGGTTGAAGCAGAACCCGGGTCCTTTCTAGACTGGCCCGAGGACTCACATACTGACTGAGGTTTTTTCTGGCAGATCTGAGCAGTGTGCACCTGCAGTGTGCAGGTAAGTCAAAAAGGTATCTGGGTCCTCTTCAGTCTGCCCCAGAGACTGTCTGATCCAGTCTAGTATGGCTGCCGCTTGTGCCCAGCGCAGCTGCTGTCTCAGATCAGAGCTGTGCACCGCAGGTCACCTGGAGATTTTTCTGGGGAATAACTGGGTTTTCCCAGTTGATTTTCTCACCTTAGGAGTTCTATTCACCTGGAAATCACAAATGCTGGCGTTTTAGGTCCCATAGCTCAGTCTCCTGGTCGCTGCATTGTTTCTTCTGACCTACTCCTCAGACAGTGTCCTCTCGTGGCAGCCATCTTGGATCTCCCCTCTGTTTCTTTTAATTCTTTTAGTGACTTAATTATTTTCTCTCTGAAGACCACAAACTGTTTGGCTGCATCCTCCTGTATTTCTTTACATATGACCATTCTTTGTTTGTCTTTATCTTCCTCCGTTTCTTTAGGGATGGCCATATTCTGTTTGACTTTATCTTCCTCTATTTCTTTATTCATTTCATTTGTTTCCTTCATTATCCCCTTCATAAGCATAGATGTAAAGTCATCTTCTTGGATTTCACTTTTGATTGGGTGTCCAGGGCTGTTTGCCCCTGGATAACTGGGTTCTTGAGATGCCATATTGTTTTGGCTTTTGTTGGTTGTGTTTTTATGCTGGCCTCTTCCCATCTTGCTTTCTCAGTTGGCTGTAGTTTCTGGTATCTCCTGGAAGACTGGGGTGGGAAGAATCCTCTTGGCAGGAAGATGGTTGTTCCTGAAGAAGGCCTCTTCAGCTTTTTGAGTATGGCCCCCAAATGGCTGGTGATTCTTACCAATTGCCACAGCTCACCTCAAACGTATGGCTCTGTGTTGTAACTGTGATCGCTGGTAGTCAGGGGTCTCTCCTCTCACTAGGAAAAGTCCTAGAGACAGTTGCCCTGACACTGGGTTTCTTCTCTGACTTCAGTGGGTTGCTGCTGCTTCTCTTACACTGTGTTTGCTGGGCGCAGGCAGGCCTTCTGCAGGGAGCGCCGCAGTTTGGTCAGTTTTCCTGGAGAAACAGGTTGTGCCTTGGTGCAATGTCTGGGGCTGATACCATGGATCGTAGGTTTGTGTAGGTCTGATATTGGAGCCCTGTGCCCCAGTTCCCAAGCATTAATCAGTGGGAGGTGAGCTCAGCATTCATGCATGGAGCTGGAGGCTAGAGCGTGGAACCTGCAGGAACCCAGAAATTTTTCCAGAGCTGGGTGTCCTGAGGTCAGACCTGATTTCCCCCACCATGGGGTTTCTTCCCGACAGGGAAACCGAGTCTGTAGTATTTTGGGGTCCACAGCTTAGTCTGAGATGGTGAGTAGAGCATGCAGGTGCAGGCAAGTGGCTTTATACTGGTGTCTGGGCACCTATGTTCCTGCAGGACCCCAGAGACTTTTCGGGGAGTTGGGTTTAGCTGAAGTGAGACCTGATGTTTCTCTCACCTTGGGGGTTTCTTCTTCACAGGGAATCCCTGCTTCTGGTGCTGTGGGCCTCACAGTTCTGTCTGAGAAGATGAATCTGGAGAAAAGGCGGGTCTCTGGGCCGAAGTCTGAGCACCTGCTGGACTTCCAGGGATTGTAGGATGACCTGAGGTTGGTCCTGGTTGCTTCCTTCACCATGGGGTTTTCTCTCAATTGAAAATCCCAGTCTCTGGTGTTATGGGACCCATAGTTCAGTCTGGTGTTTTAGGGCCCAGAATTTGGTCTGTTGATCGCTGTGCAGTCACTGCTGTACTGCTCATCAGACAGTGTCCTCTCAATGCTTCAATCTTGGATCCAGCTTCAACTTACTTTTGATATAGGTGGAAGACAATTGTATAAGATATTTTTTGGGGAATAAAACACTATTTTCAATACATGGCACACAAATAATAGGATATCCCCGTAGAAAGCTACCTTACATGCAGACGAATTAAGTTCTATGTCTTAAAGTATTCATCAAAAACTAACTCCCTTGAAAATGATTAATACCTGTGACTCTGTCACCTTTACCTCAGCACATCTTGCAGGCAGGAAAATTTTTAGTTAGAAGGTTTTGAGGCTGGGGTTGGTGTCCCAGTCGCTGGATGTCTTGCCTGGTTAGAAGAGATGATTGGTTCAGGCTCCATATTCCCTGTTACTGGGAGTTTTCGCTAGACTCATTCTCTTGGATTCCTGGGAGTTTGTATTACAATAGACTTTTAGCTCGTCCCTGAGTTGGCCCAATTCCGGCTGTCTCTCCCATCACTTTCTCCCTCCATCTGATCCCTTCAGTTCCCATTTCCACTTGACCCCAATGCATACATGACTTGTATTCTATTTCCAATTTCCAGAGAGAATGATGTGCTCCATCTTGAGCCTCCCTAGTTACTTAGCCTCTCTGGGTCTGTGCATTGTTACATGATTATCCTTTACTTTACAGCTAATATCCACTTATAAGTGAGTGGACAGCATGTTTGTCTTTCTTGCTCTGAGTTACCTCACTCAGGATGATTTTTTTTCTAGTTCCATCCATTTGTCGACAAATTTCATGGTATTATTATTTTTTAATAACTGAATAGTAACCAATGCATAAATCAATCGTTTTATCTTTATCAATTTTTTAGTTGAGGGGCATGTAGGTTGTTTCCAGTTTCTAGATATTATAAATAAATCTGCTATTCATTTAGTTGATCAAGTATCCTTGTGGTAGTATGGAGCAGTATGAAAGCAATGCTGTGAAAGGCATCCCATCCCCACAATTCCTTGATCCAGAAACCATAATCTGGATATCTCATGGACCTTGGATTGAAACAAGCATGACTGGAAAAAATGACAAAATGAGTAGTAATTGTATTGTTATACTCACAGACAGGATCCTAGCATAATTGCCATCTGAGAGGCTTCATTCAGAAAATGATGGAAACAGATGAAGAGACCCACAACCAAGCATTAGATGGTTCTCAAGGAGTCCTACAGAAGAGGGAATAGAAGTATTGTAAAAGCTGGAGGGGTAAAGACACCACAAGAAGAACCACAGAATCAAATAACCTGGGCTCCTAGGGGCTCAGAGACTGAACCAACAATCAGGGAGCCTTCTTGGTTCTGAACTAGGGCTTCTAAATTTATGCTATGGTTATATAGCTTGGTCTCCCTATGGGACCCATAACAGTGGGAATGAGGGCAATCTCTGACTTTTTCGCCTGCCCTTGGGAAACTTTTCTGCTATTGGGTTGCCTTGTCCAACCTGAATATGAAAGAAAGTACCTAGTCTTAATTCAACTTGATATGCCACACTTGGTTGATATTCCTGGGTGGCCTATTCTTTTCTGAAGAGAAGTGGAGGAGTAAATTGGAGAGATAGCAGAGGATGGGGGCAGGAACAAGGAGGAGAGGATGAAGTGGAAACTGTTGTAATATATTAAAGAAGAATTAATCAAAAAAGCAAAATATTAAAGTATAAAAATTAAACTCTAAGGTATTTGATTAATAGTAAAGCAGATTTCATGTTGCTTATAATGATTTTAATGATACAAAGATAAAGTAATGATTGATGAAAGACATTAATTTTATGAAGTTCAGAAACCTTTTTCTGGACAAGTAAAAGACAAGAGACTGAGGTGATGACCCACAACCAGGCAGAATTTATTTGCCAAAACATACCTAGTAAATGATTATTATCTAAATATAAAAAACTCTCACACTTCAACAATAATATCTCTTATCTATATTTAAGAAGCAAACCAGAGACCCAGGAAAGATGGCCCAACACTAAAATCTACATTTTGTTCTTTCCTAGTACCCTAGATCAATTCCCAAAATCCATTTGGCTTCTTACAACTATCTTGTAACTACAGTTCCAGGGGATCTAGATCTGTTTGCTGGCCTCCACTGGGATCAGACATGTGTTGTATAGACATACATATAGGAAAAACATTCATGTACATACAATAAAAAGAAATATCTATAAAAGGCAAAAGCAAAAAATAAGGAATTGAACAGATCCTCAGATTAAAGAAATTATTAAAATGTCTTATAAGCATATGAAAGTGTTCAGTGTTATATTTTACATGAGAACTCATATTTGGGTAATAATGGTGTACCATACTATTCTTATTAGAATATATAAAATGTAGTTGTGGTTAATGGTCAGTAAAGAAAGGATGTGAAATGATGGACATTCCCATTAATTGCTAGTAGGTATGAAAAAGCAGGCAGACATGTTGGAATAAAGTTTGACAGCTTTTTATGACATTAAAATATTACTTCTTACAATATAGTATATTTACTCATTATTTCTTACTTGACACAGTTAGAATGCATGTACAATAACTATTAAAATGTCCAAGATTATTTTATTAATGGTCTGAATATAAAATAATCACAATAATAATGCTGATGTCAATGAGTAAGTAACAATACAACAGGAGATAGAAGTAAAGAAGCATAGGGTAGATAAAGAATCTCTAGAGAGGAAAAGTATTTTTAATATAATTCTGATTTAAATGAGATGGTTATGATCCATTTTAAACATTTCCATTGACGAAAAGGCTAGTAAAACAAAACTCTATCATACTTAAAGCCAAGATTCATTTACCTTTCACATTTTAAGTAAGTGTTCTCTGACACATTTCCTAATGGCTTAAACATTTCCTTTCTACTGTGATTTCATTTCCCCTAAATCTATCTGTCTTTGTATTTGCTATGACATTGTTGTCACAATGTTGAGTTTCTGCCAGTGCCGCAGATGGCATCAGATACTGTATCACCAACTTCTAATATATAATTCAGTGAAAAGTCAGAGAAGAGAGTACAAAAAGATGGATTTTGATTAAATATAGCTAAGTATTACTTATTTTATCTTTCATTAAAATGTATACTCATGAGGAAAGTTAAAAAAATTATTTAAATTTTGAAAATTTTGTAATAACTGCATGCATGAACTGATGTGGCTTAAATTAAAATCCATTTTCAAACCACAGTTAATGGTAAGGACTTGCAAATCTCATGATCATCTATAGAGAAATGCAATGACAACATATCATACCTGACCTAAATCAGAGAATGAAACAACTTTTGTGGTTTAGGTGAGAATAGTCCAAATAGGTTCATGTGTTTGAATACTTGGATCCACAATGGTAGAACTGTTTGGGAAGGATTAGTAGCTGTGAGCTTATTGGAGGAATGTGTCAATGTAGCTAGACTTTGACATATTAAAATACTCACTTTACTTTCAATGTTGATGTTTCTCTTTTTTCAGCCTTCTCTCTGTAGCTCAAGATGAGAGCTATCTATTGCACTTGCTATCCAGAATTTGTTTTACTCTGCCATCATGAAATCTAACCCTCTGAAACCATAATCTAAAAATTTAACATGTTCTTTTAAAATTTTCCTTGTTACTGGTGTTTTATCACAATCATACAAAAGTCACTAGGATACTAACATTTCTTAGTGACAAGCAATACTATAGCATAATCATAGCAACAATTTTTTTCTTAAAGAGAAACTTCTATACTGACTTAAAGATTTTTTGAGATACTATGATTAGCATACCTTATCCTCCTGAAATCATCTAGAGAAAAGGAAAATGAATCCTGTAAGGAGAATGATTCAGAAATAAAGACCACATTTATATCTGCTAATTTTCCTTTTAAGAAAAATGTTCCTCAGCTACTAATTTAGAATGCTAGTATGAAAGATAGAAAAAGAAACAAAATGAATTGATGAGCATTCAACAATATAAACTCACTGTTCTTAATGAACATGTATACCGCTGTTCCTATAAATGATGTGATAGATTATTATAGTCAAATAAATCAAATCTGCACTTGAAAGGAATGTTCTGTGGGTAATGTATAAAATAGAAAGTTTAAAGAACTTACAAACTCAACAAAGGCATATACTTTATGGTATTTTAGAAATTTAGTACAGGAAATTCCCTTCTAGTAGGTGGGATCAAGAAAATAATATAAGGTGGCTGATGTTTGATCACCTCCCCATGAGGGGGGAGCAGCCTTACTAAGCCACAGGGAGAACAATGCAGCCAGTCCTGATGAGACCTGATAGGCTAGGGTCAGATGGAAGGGGAGGAGGACCTCCTCTATCAGCGGACTGGGGGATGGGCATTGGAGGAAATGAGGGAGGGAGAGTGGGATTGGACGAGGGAGGGGGCCACAGCTGAAATACAAAGTAAATAAATTGTAATAAAAAATAAATGTTGAAAAATAATGTAGAGACAATTTTGAATAATGCATATTTACTAGATAGGAAAAAAGGAAATGGAATCTCTCCATGGCAGCATACTTGATGAATATGCATAAGGTCGTGAGAGTTAAGTCCCCAGAAATATAAAAACAACAAAAATGAAAGGAGAAACAAAAATCCAAGTTTTTTTGACAAATACTAGCATTTAAAATATTTTTTAATTTTTACTATTTATCGTTTATTCCCTTTGTACCCGACCTGTAGCCTCCTCCCTCTTCCCTTCCCAACTCCACCTTCTCTCCCTCTTCTCCACGCATGCCCCTCTCCAAGTCCACTGATAGGGGAGGTCCTCCTCTCCTTCCCTCTGACCCTAATCTATCAGATCTCATCAGCACTGGCTTCATTGTCTTCCTCTGTGGCCTGGTAAGGCTGCACTCCCCTGAAGGAAAGATGATCAAAGAGTAGGCCAATCAGTTTATGTCAGAGAAATAATAGCATTTTTAATCAACATGTTGAAAAAAAAACTGAATAAGCACATTCCAAAGAATGAAACCATGTTCATATTTCTCATTCTATGCAGATACCAATTCCTAATATGCCCTAGACCTTAATATAAGACATGAACTCTGAATGCTTAGAAAAACTATAGGGGGACCAATCTACAGGCCTACACAAAGGCCTTTCTGGAAAGGACACTGAGTCAATTTTAATAGGATTGAATGAAACTAAGAAAAGTTTTGCAGTGAAGGTTTGTAGTTTGAGTGTAACATGATCCCTGTAAGCTTGTGTATTTAAGCAATTACCCTCCAGGTCATGGTGGGTTTTCATCATCATCATCATCATCATCATCATTATTATTATTTACAGTTTATTTACAATATATCCCAGTTGTAGCATCCTCTACATCTCCTCCAGGGTCCACCCTTCTTCCCTCTTTCTCTTCTATTTCCCTCCCTTAGTCCACTGATAGGGGAAGTCTTCCTCCCACACTGCATGACCCTAGCTTGTGAAGTCCCCTCAAGACTGCCTAGATCCTCATCCTCTGTGTGCTGGCTAGGTAGCCCCACCAAGGAGAAGTGATCAGGAGCAGGCAAATAAGTTCTTGTCAGAGACTGTCTCTTCACCCATTACTAGGGAACCCACATGGAAACTGAGCTGTCTATGGGTTACATTTGAACAGGTGATCTATGTCCTCTCTATGTCTGGCCTTTGCTTGATGCTTCAGTTGCTGCAGTACCCCCTGGGCCCATCTATTTTGGCCTTGTTGGTCTACTTGTCCCTCTGGGTTCTTCTATTTTCCTCTTCTTTCAGAAGACTCCCTGCTTCTGTACAAAGGTTAGCTGTGAGTCTATTCTGCTTCGATACCCTGCTGGGTGCAGTCATTTAGAGGAGATCTGTGGTAGGCTCCCACTCTTTCCTCTCCTACCGCTTACTTTATATACCATATTTTCCCTTCTGAATAAGAATTCACCATCTTTTCTATGGTCCTCCTTGTTTAGAGAACACAGAGGGCTATTTGAACTATGGGGTCTGCCTGGCTCAAGAGGTTTCAGAGGAAAAACATCATTGTATGTGAGATAGACATCTAGTGATATTTTGGTTAAGAATGTTGCTGCATTTTCCTTTGTCTGCAAAATCTTCCAGGTTAAACTGAAGTGTTTAAGATTAATTACATTTGCAGATGAGCCTTCAAAACAAACCAGTGTTGATTATGTTCTCTGGTTATTAGTGGAGAGTCCTTTGTAGATATGTAATGAATGGAGCAAGTTGATCAAGGAAAAATACAAAATGAACAGTTTGAGGAGAAGTGTAAACAGATCTTTAAAACCTGATTCTAAGTGGACTAAAGAGAGCAGTGGCCTCAAAGTCAGAGAGCATCTAGCATATATAAATCCAATTACTGAAAAGAAAGAGGGGGAGAGCGAGAGAGACTAGAAATGGTCGTGCATACCTCTAATCTCAGTACTAAGAAGGCAGTGGCTGATAGATCTCTGAATTTTATGCCAGCCTTGTCTACAGAGCAAGTTCTATGATAGCTACGTTTAGGTAGTAAAAGAAACCACTGAAAACTGAAAGCTAATAAAAATGTATTCGAACAAAAGGACCTTATTCCAGCTCTAGCAAGTAGCCATATGGTTTTGGCTTTGGAGTCAAGGATTCAAGAAAGGAGTTATAGAATTTTCTCCATGAATAAGGAAAGCCATTGAGACCTGGCTTTTGTTAGGGATGTTGCTGCATTGAAGCCCAGAAAGGTTATAGCATGAAGTTGTGAAGGTGAAGGCTGGTTGTCTTGGAGAACCCAGCATGTTGGAGACGCCAGAGCAAAGGGATGTCTTCCAAGGAAAGCTGCAAACAGAGAGTGAAAACAGCATAAGAGAAAGAAGTGTGATTCCATTAAAAAAAGCTGAAAGGAGTTGAAGTTCTGAAGAGTGTTTTGATATCAGATGAAAAGATGCAGAGTTTGGAATTTGCCTACTGGCTTTTCAGTGTAGATTTGGTCAAGTATTTTCTCATTACACTCCCTTTTGGAACAGTATGCATATTGGAAGTATGTGACCTGAGGTGTTTTTTTTTTTTTTTTTTTTTGATACCACATTTAAAAGAATACCAGGAGATTCAGAAGATACCTTAGTTTTTGGACTTTTAAAAGTGTCCAGACTGTTACAGACTATGGGGTTTTTTGAACTTGAACTGAAGGCATTTCTGCATCATGATATCGCTACAAGCCTGTGGAAATCAGGGAGTAGAATGTGGTTGAACAAAGAAGGCTCCCTTAGGCTCAAGTCTGTAGCATTATTTGAAAGGATTAGAAAAAAAAAACCTGTCCTTGTTGGAGGAAGGACAGCCTTATTGGAAGAAGTGTGTTACTGGGGTGGGTTTGGGGGTTTCAGAAGCCCAAGCCAGGCCCAGTGTCATTCTTCCCACCTTCTGTGGGCTGCTCTGGATGTGGAACTCTCTGCTACCTCTCAAGCAACCATGTCTATCTGTGTTCTGCAAAGCCTCCTATCATGATGATGATGGATTAATCTTCTGAACATTAAACTGTCTTCAATTAAATGCTTTTCTTTCTAAGAATTCCTGTGGTCATGGTGTATCTTCAAAGCAATAGAAACCCTAACTAAAAGATATTCCTTCTTAGTTAAGCCAGATTAGCCATCTTTTTTTGTTTGTTTGTTTGTTTTTAATTTATTTATTTTTATCTCAATCACAGGTTAGGTACTTTGAATCCCAGGCGTAGCCCCCTCCCCCATTCCCTCCCACCCTCCCACTCCCTCCCTCATCTCCCTCCTCCCTGCCCCCTCCAAGTCCACCAACAAGGGAGGACCTCCTTCCCTTCCATCCAACCCCAGCTTATCCTGACTCCTCAGGGCTGGCTGCAATGTCCTCCCCTGGGATCTAGCCAGTCTGTCACTCTCCCCGGCTTGTATGGGGGAGGGTCAAAGAGTCAGCCATCAAGATCATGACTGAAACATTCCCTGTTTCCCTGAATAGGGTCTTCAGTCCTACACCGAGCTATCATGGGCCCCATCTGTGCGAGGGTTCCAGGCCACATCCTATATACCCTTGTCAGCATTTCTCAGCATGTTTTTTTTTTTTTTTAAGATGGCTATTCTGCTTGTATGAGACGGTTTCTACAATCAGAATAGCCATCTTAAAAAAAAAAAAAACATGCTGAGAAATGCTGACAAGGGTATATAGAAACAGCAGCCATTTTTCACTGCCATTGACTATTCAAACTGTTATATCCACTTTGGAATCAAGTACTGAGATTCCTTAAAAGTATAACACTACCTCACAACTTAGATATATTGATCCTGGACAGGTATCCCAAAGTCTCTATCCTACTACTGAGATGTGTATACATTCATATTTATTTCAGCTTAGCTTACAATAGTAAGGAAGTAGACTATCTAGAATTCCATCAAAAATGTACTGAGAATGAATATATCTACTTTTGTTCAAAGCTATCTATATTTATAAATACATGTATGTGAATATATGTAGTTGTACAGAAAAAAATGAAATTATGAGATTAGCGGGGAAATGGATTGGTCAAGAAATTACAAATTAAGTGAGGTAACTAAAGTATCAGAAAGAAAAAATGTAAAGAGCATTGTGGATGGTGCTCATATCTCCTCTATCTCATTCCTCTTCCCACCTATTAATGAGTCCAGTTCCCCTGTTTCTTCTCCCAGAAATGCTCACTTTTACATTCAGGTCTTCAGACAATACATGATTTCATCTATATAAGTTCTAGACCACAAGTGAGGGAAAACCTATAATACTTATTCCTCTAAGACTAACCCAATTCACACTGTGATAAATGTCACACTGATTTTTGCATTGGCTGGACAAGAAAATATTATCAGTTCATAATCAATCTCTTTTGTCTGCATCCTTAGGAAAACTTTATATTATTTGTTGTCTTGATGACTGACATTCTGAATGGGGTGAATTGTAAAGTCCCAATTTACTATTGAAGGGGCACTTTGTTTTCAAGTATCTATAAGCAATTCTCACTTAATTATCGAGAACTATCTGTCCACTTCATTAGCCCACCTATTGACTGTGTACAATGTTCTGGTTATTTAGCTTTTCAGGTATTTGTATATTCTATGTACTAATTGTTTATTATACGGGTAGTAATGATTTTCTATGTTCTTCGGCCATCTTGTTACTCAATAATCTCCTCACTGCAAGAAACATTTTATGCAAATCATCTCTCATTAATCAATCTCATGAGTGACTAGAATCATATTCAGAATGTCCTTACCTGTGTTGATACCAAAAATGTCTCCTGCACCTTTTCCACTGTCAATTTTAGAGTTTGAAGTCTTGGTGTTAAGGTCTTTGATTCATCCACAGTTGATTTAAATGGCAGTTTAAATCAGTGCAATGTGATTCAGCCATATCACACCTCTATAGGTACTTAAATGAAAAAATAATACCACAGGGACAGACACTGGATGTTAATATCACCCTTTGCAGTACTCACAATGGTCAATTTAGGAAAGTAGCCTAGATGCCCATTAACACCCTAATGCATAGGGAAAATATGGTATGTATACACAGTGGAATTTTTTTCATACGTAAAAGGAGAAAATTGTCATTTGCCAGAAATTAATAAAATTCAAGAAAATTATTTTAAGCCAAAGGATAAATTCTATGTCTTGTACACACATACACAATGCTATAATATATAATGTATATGAAAATATAGGAATATATCATTATATTTATTCTATAGTCATAACTAGGATGTACAGAGATGGTAGAAAACGTTTTGCATACTTTTCCTCACATGCAGTGTACTAATTTAACTATACAGACAAGACAAGAAAAAGAAGATTATTTGAGGGCAAGGATGAGGAGGGACAGAGGGTAGTGGTGATGCAAATAAGAATAAGAGACACAAATATCTATGTGTAAAATGTCATATTGAAGCCATTATTTTATGGTAATTAGAAATACTAAATATTAGTTAGAAAGACTTAGAAATAGACATTTATACAGCTATATATTTGTATGTTAATACATTTTTATCTGTAGTGTATATCTATTTCATATTCCATAACATAACCAGTTTAACTGGTGCTTCATAATATAGTTCTGTGAGTTATTCATGTAAAATGTATAGGAAAATATTGATGCATAAAAATCTTCCACTGTCACCATGAATCTAGCAAAAAGCTTTCTCTGCCTTCAGGACTGTAGAGCATGAGGTGACAGGTTCAGTCTGTCAGGGCTATCTGATATCCAAAGAGAAAGATAACTTCTAAAAATGACAAAATGAGAGGTTTGAAGTGTGATAAGCCACTTTATAATTCCTGACTGACTGTGAATGGTTCTTTTATGTCACTTTCTGACATTGCCAAAAGTATAGTTGTTGGAAATGCTAATAATTTAGATGAAAGTGAAAATTTTTTGGAGGGATTACTACAAACACTTTGTTCAGGTACACACAAAAGTGCATTGTGAAATAGCTATTAGATAAAATATTTAATTTCTTTCAACTATAGTTTTGTATAATTCCCAAGGTGAATCTAAATAATGATGTTTAATTAATCTCTACATTCAAAAACATGAAATATAAATCAATTAAAATTACCTAACAGAGAAAAACAAATTATTAGCCTTTAAGCACAATTTTGAGTTCTGTGTCCTATAACAAACCACCAGCTTATTGAGATATACTGTAGATAAATAAGTGTACTAGATTTAATGTTTTTTTTGTTGTTGTTGTTTCAATTTATCTTATTATTGAGAACTTCATCCTCATACAATGGATTGACACCATTCACACATTTTCCAATTTGCTTCAAATTTGTCTATATCCAGCCTCTCCGGTCCATGACCTTTTCTTTAGTTATTATTACTATCTCTATATACATATGTAAATAACCACATATAACTTACTGAGTTCATTTAGCGTGTGTGTATGTGTCTGTCTAACCATTTGTGTTTAGACACTTGGTTTTGGAGCTCTTCCTAGAAGAAACAGAATTGTCTTTCATTCACTGGCCATTTACTAACTGTGCAGTTTTTCACATAGGAGTAGGAAACTGTGCGATTTCCTTGTTCACACTGGTGACTTCGTTATGCTGGTAATATTCAGAGAACTATATTGTTGGTATTTCATGAGCTCATCTTTCCTGTCATGCCTGGAAGTACTATGTGGTAAGAGGCATCCTAGGCCTCCGACTTTACAATATTTACACTTAGTGTAAGGGTTTTATTGCAGGTATATAATTGCAGTTGTTGGGCAGTATAGAGTTCTTTGCTCTGACCCATCATGGAGCTCTGTAATAGTCTCTATTTGTTACAAAACAACCTTTTTCATTATTACAGAGAGATATTCTTAACCACACTTATAATGATAAATATTAAGAATACAATGAGAAGTTATATTGGTTGAGCAAATGGCAGGATAAGGGTCTCCTCTTCACTATGACATTTCCAGCCGTGGGTTCTTACTTAGGTTTATAGTACCATATGTGAGTTTCTTTCTATTGAGCAGACTTTAAGTCAAATAAGACAGCAGAAGATTATCCTCAATAAAACAGTGCCACTTTTGCACCATTGGGGATATCTTATTGCTGTAGTCACTGTTGTGGTTTGTAAGCTATCCAGCGGGGTAAATATTTATAGTTTGAATGAAGTTATGTCCCTCGGGTTGATAATTCACTAACAAAGATCCATAGAAAAACAAAAGCTACAGTCCCAGGTATAGTGCACTAGCTTGCTAGTTATTGCTGTGATAACATTTTAAACAAAAGGAATTGGGCAGAAAAGGTTTTGTTTTACAGGTCTTACAGGAAGTTGGGGGAGGAACAGAAGTAGCAACCTGTAAGTAGAGACCATGGAAAGCTATTTACTGTCGTCCTCACAAATTTTTGACTAACTTAGAACCTCCTGCCCAGGACTGGTACAGCCCATGATGGCCTGAACCTTCCCACATCAATCACTAATCAAGAAATATCCCCATAAACTTGCCAGTCTTACAGAGCTATTTTTTCTCTTTTTTTCAGATGATTCTAATTTGTGTCCATTTGATAAAACTACTAATCTGTATGCATAAGAAACACCCTTAAGGTTGTTAGTCAGGGAAAATGAAGAGACTCTCAAATAATATATGCGACTGCCATTGTTTGATTTCCCCCAGAATTTGAAGGTAATATACTATTGTTGAACACACTACATACTTTAGACACATGACTTGGAGGAGTCATGTTTAAACTGACCTGGGAGTTTCCTTCCTCTCTGAAAACTAGCACTCAAAGTCTTTAAACATGGTAATTGTGATTTCAAGGGAGAAAGTCAAGCAGTAGTCACACTGTTTATGAAGCAGGAAAACCACAGCAATGGCTGGTATGAAATGACATCCACAAGGATACAATAGTTATACTAACATCCTAGGTGTAATCAGCAATTCTCTAATTTGATTTGAGTCAACTAAAAAAGTAGAATTTTGTGCCTAGTCCTATAAACCCAGACTAATTCTCATGTCTGGGGAGGTCACAGACCCTAGAGAATAAATTACTGCTGCCCATTGATACATCTACAGTACAACCCCCATACCTAAAGCTCAGGGAAGAGCATGGAAGATTGAGGCAGAAAAAGTATAAAAATGTAAGATCTGTAGTCTAGAAGCAGAGGGATAGCTCTTTTTTACACTGAGATTCCACAAGTAATAGGTAATCTCATATCATTCTGATCACAGTATTTTTCTTTTTCTGGGCACAAGGGTCTTTTCTGAGACTGATTCTCCAACCAAGGACCATTCATGGATATAACCTAGAACCCCTGCACAGATGTAGTCCGTAGCAGCTCAGTATCCTAGTGGTTTCTCTAGTAAGGGGAACAGGGATTGTCTCTAACATGAACTCAGTGGCTGGCTCTTTGATCACCTCTCCCTGAGGGTAGAGTAGCCTTGCCAAGCCCAGAGGAGGAAAAGGCAGCCAGTTCTGACAAAATCCGGCCAGAGATCCAAGATGTCATCTGTGAGACCATATCTTCTATATATGATATGAGAACTACACACATGGAATCTCAAAATATGCTCAGCTAAACACACTTTAACAGTGACAACACCTATTGACATGTTAATTTGAATTAAAGGACGTTCACAAGGCCTCACCTATAGATCAAAAGTTACAGGAAGTTAGTGAATACTGAGAGAAGAGTAATTAGTCTTCTACATGAGGAATCTCTGTAGACAGCTCTAACCATATGTATGTATAAGCAACAGTAAATGCTATGGGAACTACTTTTTTATATTCTGAATGGTGGTCATTTTCCAGTTTTCTTTGATATCTTCCCTTTGAATATAAGATTGTTTGGATAGGGAATTGTGTTCACCATTTCTGACTTTTATGTTTTTTTTTTTAAAGAAAAATACTGTGATCAGAATGATACAAGATTACTTGTTACTTTGGAAACTCCGTGTAACAAAAGAGCAATACCTCTGCTTCTAGACTGTAGATCTTATATACACCTCCCATTGCATTCATACTTTTGGTTGTTTCACATATTGCATGACTGGTTTTCTCTTTGGTTCTGGTAACAAACAAGACAAAGTCCTTATGCAGTCACTGAATTTCATTCAAGTGTAGGTTTAAAAAATTACTACATGGGGATGCATACAAACAAATACATTTAATTGAAGTTTTGACATTGGTGATTGTAGCAATACAGTCCTGTGCTGAGAAAGACTATACTGTATATATTGTATATAATTATGCTGTGTAGTCTTACATTGCATCTGTTGATATACCATGTGTGCCATATAAAATGAGAAGAAAAGGAAAAAATAAAAATCAAAAAATAATGAATCACATAAAATAATTTTCTTTCTCTTACTGCTAGAGTAACAATTATTTCATGGTCTCAGGAAAAAAAAAGACTTAAAAAAAGACTAAAAAAGATTAAAATAAGATGTAGGAAACATTATTAGGTAGAAAAGTTAGCAATATTCCAAGCCACATACTTGAGTCTTAGGAAGCAATTATAGG
This sequence comes from Pachyuromys duprasi, assembly GCA_028658305.1. NCBI lineage: Eukaryota > Metazoa > Chordata > Mammalia > Rodentia > Muridae > Pachyuromys > Pachyuromys duprasi. The sequence goes on along the minus strand of CM053744.1, from coordinate 83,649,346 downwards.
ACCAAACTTCTGAAGTCCATGGAAGAAGGCCACACACAGAAGAGGAAGGTTTTACAGTTACACACAGAGAGAACAAGCCAAAGAAGCACTGTTAAAGGTTTACTTATACTGATGTAAATGTGAAGCTAAATGTCATATTAAACTGGAAGGTAACATGATTATACTTTGAAAGTCAATTTGGAGTACTGATTGAGAAATGGAACCTGAGGATACCAAGCAATAATACAGAAAGCCAGTTAGCCATTAGCATAGATGTATCAACAGAACATGGAATGGAATAAGGGTCTAGTGGAAACTATATCATAGATAAATGAAGTGTTTGTTCAAAAGAGAGTCAGTAAAATTTCATGTTTGATGTTTTCTGAGGGAAATAAAGAGAGATTAAAAAAAAAACACTAGGTATTCCTACCTTCCTTAAGAATTGGAGATCACTCTTTGACTCACATATGACTTACTAGACTGTCTGTATATTGATAATCAATCTTAATACATGAGTTAAAAACAATAGACCACAATTCTTAAACCAAGTCTGAAGTTTAGAATTTTCTAAATATAAGTAGGTATCAGGATCATTGTTTTGTTTTTGGTGTTGTAAATGTAATCTTCACTATATTTATTAAGATACATTTATAAACATAGGTCACAAAAGAAGATGGCTCTGTGTTTAATGGGTCCTGGTATTAAATACAAATTCAGTAAGGTTTTTAGACTTACTTTGCCAACCTTTCCTTTCATATGAAATAAGGGTGCTTATTTTTATTATTATTACCCACATCCGGCACTGGGTAAAGGAACTTAGGTGGGAAAAAAAAAAAAAACTTTAGTAAGACCTTTCTTGACAGCAGGGTTAAAAATAAAACAATGAATACTACTGTTGTTATTCACATATTTCAAAACTTTGTCCAAATGTGTAGACTCAGTTTCAGGGAAATCCTAATATAGACTAGCTGTTATGCCCATGGGATGCTTCACCTCAATGCATCATTTCATGCTATTGTTGTGGTGAATATATATTACTTCTCACCAAATATGAATGGATAGAAATATATCATTCTCTCTCTTAAAAGTGCAAAGAAAGTTGGAAATATATGGTGTATATTACGTAGACATATATGTGTATGTGCAAATAGAGGAATGGAAGGGTAGTCAAATTAAGAAAACAAAGACATTAAAGTGTAGAAGAAAACTGAAGGAAGTGGAGCAAAAGAAGTGTTAGGGTAACAGGGTCAGAGCTGATTGGATTTGCCTTTAATATCTCTGGGATTTTAGGGTAGCACATCTTTGACAAATAATAGGCTATGATTGGTTGTATGAAAATAGGACTCTACCAATTATAACAACAGCACACTACCTTACTATTGCAAAGGTAAAGTGTTGTGAGGCAATGACATATATACTCCTGACTGTTCCATAGAATATATTTACTCTCATCACTGTGCAAGTATATGCAGTCAAATTTATACTCTGAAAAGGCAAGTGGTTGCATTCTGTGCATCTTATTTTATCTTCTCTTCTATCCCCTCTTTCATCTCTCTTTCTCCCTCTTACTATCTACTCTTCAGAGATAACTTCAGCACATCATTGTATCTGGCTATTTGTTCCATAGTGTCTTATTCCAAAGCTGTCGACATATCTTCATTGATTTCTGTTTCCAGATGTCTGAATATATATAGTACCAATTTAAGAGCTGAGAATTGAGGCTTCTCCTGTTACTTAAATTATCATACTTACCAGAGACATTTCCGAACTATGTGATTAACACAGAAAATGCTCAAGTATGGTTACTAAATAAATGTATAAAATAAAGTAAAATTCATTTGTCATTTTTTTCTTGGGACAACTCTATTCACACATGGTTATAAAAAACATAAACAAATACATCTTAAAACACTTATTAGAATGTATATATGTAACCTAGTGTCATATTATATACCATTCAAATACGGTCTCAGCCATATAAAATTAAAGGAAATACTAATCAAAATCCATATCAAAAATGAAATGAAAGACTATATTTTATATTTTAAGACAGAATTTGCAATGTCAGGAAGAAATTCGTACATTTTGTAAAGTTGTTAGAACAGAATATTTCAGAACTTTTTTTTAGTATGAATATAGAAGATTTTTAAAATAATTACAATAGCATAAAAAGCAGAATTTATAGATAGAGGGAACATTACTTTACCAAAATTTAAAATATGAACAATAAGGAATATTCACATCTAAAGAGAAGACCTATCAGGATTTAAGTGCTATGCTTGGTTTTGTGTTTCAAGGAATATATAAAGATTTCATTTCTTGAATTCTCAATTGAATTTATATCAGACACTTATCCGGGAGTGTGTATATTATACCCTGACAGATAAAATCAATAAACTATATCAGTTACTGGGACATATTGGAAGAAATATTAAAGCAGGTGTTCTGTCTGTAAAGGATGTTTAGAAAATGCAGTTTTAAAACTGAATAGCAAAAGAGAAGGCACAAAGAGTGCCTGCCTTGTGCTAGTATTTGTTGAACAACCCATGGAAACCAACAATGAATTCTACTCTGACAGTGGAAAAGGTTGTTGTATAGTAGAAAAATGAAGTACATTGACTGAACAGGTGTTGTGATAAAGAATGTTTGAAAAAGTAGAAACAAGTGCCATTGCCAGAAAGAAAAGAAAAAGAAAAGAAAGAAAGATTTGATGCTGTTAGGCTCTCTGGTCTCTGAGGTGTTTTTGGTTTTCACAAGAATGCATTAAAAACAAAGAGCCTTGAACTCATTGAGACAACTTCCTGAGCAGAACACCAACAGCACAGGCTCAAAGGTAAACAATCAGTAAATGGGACCTCATGGGCTATATCTGTGCAGGAGTTCTAGGTTATCTCCATAGCTCAGTCTATAAGTAAGTTCCTTAGTGAAGGGTACAGGGGATGTCTCTGATATGAACTCAGTGGCTGGCTCTTTGATCATCTGCCCCTGAGGGGGCAGCAGCTTTGTCAAGACATTAGGAAGACAATGTAGCAAGTCCTGATGAGACCTGATAGGCTAGGGTCAGAGGGAAGGGGAGGAGGACCTAACCTATCAGTGGACTGGAGAAGGAGCATGGGAGGAGATGAGGAAGGGAAGGCTGGATTTAGAGGGGATGAGGAAGGGAACTACAGCTGGGATACAAAGTGAATAAATTATAATAAATTTTTAAAAATTTAAAAATCTAACCTCCATCACAAAAACAGCAAGGAAATGGAAAACTTAAATCTTATTACTTTGCATATGGAGCTAGTTAGCATCTTCTGCTTTTAGAGAGTAAAAGATAATTTTAAAAGTTAAAATCATTGAGAAGAAAGTTCTAGGCTACCCCTTTCATCATTACCCTAAGTCTTTCAGCACATAATACTGCAAATGTGCTCTTCTTAATAGTGGGTGAAGTGCACATTTTTCTCTATTGTGTTCATTTTTGTCTTTAAGGGAAGACAAATGTCAGGCTTCCAAAAAGTTTGTTTCTTTTATGGCTTTGTGTATTGTTATCTTTAGTGCATGTATTAGATCAAAATAATTAATGTACACTACAGTTTTATAGAGTTAAACATAAAAGGCACCTCATCTCCTTTGGATATAAATTACATAAAAAATTTACATTTGAATTAATGGAGTTTATCTACAGGCTTTAAGAAGAAATAATTTTCAGGAGCTACTAGATTTATTAGAATGTTTTTGTAGCTCTATTTCCCATGTCTACGTATTTTTACCCTTGTTCTGTTGCTTGAAGAAAAGGCCTAAAGTTTATCTAATCATGGCATTGTTAGCACTACGATTTCAAACAGAATCTACATATGTGATTCTGTAAGACTAGTTGTTACATATATGAATTATGTGTGCTTTATTCTTGTAATACTTTTAATATTGTTAAATTTTATAAATTCTAATTCATTAAAAATTGTTCAGTTTCAATGAACAACTGGAGCTACTGAACAAGACACACTGACAGAGTCCTGCCACAAGGAAATTCTATCCATTGACATGGAAGTTTGGGTGAAATAACTGGTTTCCTTTGCTTGGAGAGAGCAGAAAATAATTAATTATGACATAAAGAAAGGAGCTCATTTCCATGCCCCAATGAGTTTTCTAAGAAACCATTTCTCCTCTAATTTGTGGTTGTTTAAATCTATGTTTTAAAATGTTCTCCTTGTATCCAGCCTTGATGAGACCTGATAAACTAGGATCAGAGGAAAGGGGAGGAGGACCTCTCCTATCAGTGGAATTGGGGAGAAGCATGGGAGGAGATGAAGAAGGGAGGGTGGGATTGTGAGGGATTGAGGAAGGAGGCTACAGTGGGGATCCAAAGTGAATAAACTGTAATTTATACAAAATAAAAATAAATTTATAAATTTATTTATAAAAATATAAATATAATAATAATAAAGAAAAATAAATCCGATTATTGCAAAATACCTTACTCAGTTCCAGTACCAGTAAAGTCTTTCATTAAAGTCTGAATCTGCCTGAGATTTTTATTTTTCTTTTTCTTTTCACTTTATAAAAATTTATTTATTCTCAGAAAAAAATCCCAGTGCCTACATTTTTTTTTTCTGTCTCCTTATAGAGCTTCTGTCTCATCCAGGTCTTTCTATCTACCCCTTCTTTCATAAGATTCCCTGCACTTTCCAACCAAGGACCACACATGGAGATAACCTAGAATTCCTGTACATATGTAGCCCATGGCAGCTCAGTATCCAAGTGGGTTCCTTAGTAATACGAATAGGGACTATCTCTGACATGAATGCAGTGGCCAGCTCTTTGATCACCTTCACATGAAGGGTGTGCAACCTTACCGGGCCATAGAGGAAGCCAATGTAGTCGCTCCTGATGATACCTGATAGCGTATGATGAGATGCTAGGGTAGGAGGCCTTCCCCTATCAGTGGAATGGGGGTTGCTCTTAGAACCTGTGCTGTTGACGTTCCTTTCAAGAGGTTGTCTCCTGTGCCAATGAGTTCAAGGCTTTTTCCTACTTATTCTTCTAAGAGGATTAGTGTGTCTGGTTTTATGTTGAGATCTTTGAGCCACGTGGACTTTAGTGTTGTGCAGGGTAAGAAATATGGATCCATTTTTATTTTTCTACATTTAGATACCCAGTTACACCAGCACCATTTGTTGAAGATACTTTTTTCCATTGAACAGTTTTGGCTTCTTTGTCAAAAATCAAGTATTCATTGGTGTGTGGGTTTACTTCTGGGTCTTCTATTTGATCCCACTGATCCAACAGTCAGTTTCTCTGCCAATAACATGCAGTTTTTTATTACTACTGCTGTGTAGTAAAGCTTGAGATCAGGAGGGAGATACCTCCAAAAGATCTTTTATTGTAGAGGATTGTTTTAGGAATTCTTTTTTTTTTTTAATTGAGAATTCTTCCTTCAAGGTCTGTAAAGAATTGTGTTAATATTTTGATGGGAATTGCATTGAATCTGTAGATTGCTTTTCATCTGATGGTCATTTTCACTATATTAATCCTACTGATCCATGAGCACGGGAGATCTTTCCATCTTCTGATATCTTATTCAATTCCTTCAGAGACTTGAAGGTTTTTTTTTTTTTCTTTTTTTCTTAAACAGGTTTTCACATGCTTGGTTAGGGTCACAACAATGTACTTTATGTTATTAATGGCTATTTTGAAGGGTGTAGATTTCCTTATTTCTCTCTCAGTCCTTTTGTCTTTGGTATACAGGAGGGCTTCTGATTTTTTGGAGTTAATTTTGTATCCAGCTGCTTTGCTGAAGGTGTTTGTCAGCTGAAGGAGTTCTCTGGTTGAATTTTTGGGTTCGCTCACATATAGTATCATATCATCTGCAAATAGTGATACTTTCACTTCTTCCTTTCTTATTTGTATCCCCTTGATCTCCTTTAGTTGTCTTATTGCTCTAGTAAGGACTTCAAGTACTATGTTGAAGAGATATGGAGAGATTTCGCAGCCTTGCCTTGTTCCTGATCTCAGTGGGATTGAATTAAGTTTTTCTCCTCTTAGCTTGATTTTGGCTCTAATCTTGCCATATATTTTATTAGGTTTAGGTATGCCTTTTATCCCTGATCTCTCCATGACTTTAAACATGAGTGGTTGTGGGATTTTGTCAAGTGATTTTTTGGCTTTTAAGGAGATGATCATGTGGCTTTTCTCCTTCAGTTTGTTTAAATGGTGGATTACATTGACAGATTTCCATATATTGATCCACCCCTGCATGCCTGGGATGAAGCCCACTTGGTCATGGTGGATGATATCTTTTATGTGTTCTTAGATTCAGTTTGCAAGTATTTTATTGAGTATGTTTGCATCAATGTTCATAAGAGAGATAGGTCTGAAGTTTTCTTTTTTTTTGTTGTTAGGTCTTTGTGTGGTTTAGGTATCAAGGTGACTGTGACTTCATAGAATGAGTTTGGTAATTTTCCTTCTGTTTGTATGTTATGGAATAGTTTGAAGAGAATTGGAGTTAGCTCTTCCTTGAAGGTCTGGTAGAATCCTGCTCTGAGACCATCTGGCCCTGGGCCTTTTATGGAAGGGAGACTTTTGATAACTTTTTCTATTTCCTTGGAGATATAGGACTGTTTATTTACCTGATATTGACTTAATTTTCGTAGATGAAATCTATCTGGAAAATTGTCCATTTCATTTAGATTTTTAAATTTTGTGCCATATAGGTTTTTGCAGTAAGACCTAATAATCGTTTGGATTTCTCCAGTATTTGTCCTTATGTCCCCCTTTTCATTTCTGGTTTTGTTGATGTGGATAGTTTCTCTCTGCATTTTAGTTTGTTTGGCTAAGGGTTTGTGTCTCTTGTTGATTTTCTCAAATAACTAGCTCTTGGCCTCATTGATTCTTTCAATTGTTTTCTTTGTTTTTAATTCATTTATTTTGGTTCTGAGTTTGATTACATCCAATTGTCTACTCCTCTTGTGTGTATCTCCTTCTTTTTTTTCCCTAGGGCTTTTAGGTGTGCTGTTAAATTGTTTGTATGATATGTCTCAAACTTCTTTCTTGAGACACTTAATGCTATGAACTTTCCTCTTAGCAATGCTTTCATAATGTCCCCTGTGTTTTTATAAGTTGTGCCTTCATTTTCATTGAAATTTATGAAGTCTCTAATTTCTTTTTTCTTTCTTCTCTGACCAAACTGTCATTGATTAGAGAATTGTTTAGTTCCTATGTATATGTAGGCTTTTTGTTATTTTTGTTTTTATTGAGGTCTTGTTTTATGCCATGGTGGTCTGATATGATACAAGGGATTATTTTGTTCTTCTTTGATGCTGTTGAGGCTTGTTTTGTGCTGACTGCATAGTCACTTTTTGAGAAGGTTCCACGACAAGCTGTAAAGAAAGTGTTTGGGTGAAAAGTTCTGTAGACATCTATTAGGTCCATTTGACTTAGGACCTCTGTAAATGTCATCATTTCCCTTTTAGATTCTGTCTAGATGGTCTGTCTCTTGTTGAGAGAGGATTATTGAAGTCTTCCACTTTTAAGGTGTTGTGATAGATATGTGAAATTTTGTAGGGAAGCCCCTTAACAATTGTGATGGTGTATCCTTGAATTGCCAAATCATTATTTTTTATTGTTAATGTTATCTTCATTTTCTTTCTTAACTGAAAATTGAAGATTTTTCACGAAATGAACTTGATTAGTAAACAATGTCGATTAAAACCCAAATGCTAAAGGAATTATTTTTGTAAATTCAGCATTGGGAATTGTCATACAATTGGCCTAAAGATAAATTCTTGGCATGGATAACCTTCAACAAATATCTGGGGACATTCTCAGTCTTGGTGATTTCTTTGCCAGTTAGATCAAAATATATAGGCAATGGTGATGGTTACAAGGTTTAGCAGATTTTGCAGATTTCTCAGGCATAGACATGGATCTGTTACTTCTGTTTCAAATAATGTAAACTCCTCTTATGTGGAAATAGAAAATGCGTAATCCTTCCAATAAGAATATAGACTGACTGGTATTCTAAAAGGAAATACATAGTATTATGGGATTTTGTTACTCAAAACACCTCTGAAGAAATACAGAATATTGACTTCAGCCATCAACAATGCTTTATGGTTAAGTAATCCAAGTCTCAGAGTGGAAAACTAAGGTAAGTGAGAAAGGCAGATTATTAAGCAAACTTGGGAGAGAAAAGAGTCTTCAGTCCTAGAGTCTACCTGAAACTTTCTAGGCTGAGAATAAAGGATTCCAGAAAGAGCAAAAAAAAAAAATCTAATGAATATTGCCTACTCAGAGAAAATAATTGTGATATAGATGTGTGTATAATTAAAATATATATGTACTTTAAATAGCAATAGGCTATGCTTAACGTTGAGAAACACGTGACCCTTATAGTTTACCTTATAACAATAAGTTGAAAACAAAAATAATTACTTAAGTATGATGTTTTTGAAAATATGTAATTATTAAGGCAGTAATTATAGCTCCATTTTTCTAATTCTAAGTAAATTACCTTAGTGAGATTAAAATACAATAATCTCTCACTAAACTGTTATACTCATGGTAGCTTTTTTGTAAACACACTTTAAAACAGAAAATAAAGACATGAAACTGTTGGACTCCCGAGGTGGGGAGACCCCCGTTCCTCAGGATAGACGCCAGGCCTCAATAACCTACAAAAACAGAACTCTTGATGCAAACAGCAAGCGGTTTAATTAGTAACTGGCATGCCAGGGCTCCGCACAAAGCTCCCACACAAGGGGGTGATGCGGAGCGCCCAGCAACGGAATCACAGAGTTTATAAAGGCAAAACCCACAAAACAGGAGGGGGTCTAGGGATAAGGGACTTTCCTAATGGGGCAGTCTGTGATTGTCTGTGCCCAGGTGTGCTGACTAGGGGACGGTTAGAGATAGTATCCATAACTACAGAAGGGCATCTCTTAGAAATGTTTTGTATCAGATCCAAGTTTGGTATTGGATCAGATCCGGGTTTGGTAATGATTAAAGCTCATAATTCTCAGTTTCCATGGTTAGTTCCCATGGTTACGGCCAAGTTAAAATTTTCCTGCTTACAAAACAATAAAAGTTCTAAGTAATTCTAAGTACTCTGGCATACCTAGCCATGAACAAAGATGAAATCATCTCAAACAAGTTGAGAAATAAAGATGATCATGAAAAACTGTGCTCTGAGATCCCCACAATGACATAGCACAAACATGCTTAAATTTACATTTTTAAATATATACATTTCTACAAAGGTGTGCACATAATCATACATAAAACACAAGCATGTGCATCATATAAACACAATATGTCAAATCAATGTGAGGCCTGTGTAACACCATTTCTCAAAAAGAAACTCTGTCTTTTTTTTTTTAACAGTACACATACTACTATATTTAGGAGTAGTTTTTCTCATAAGTCAGTTACAATCATTTCATCCACAAAGAGTAGAAAATCAAATTTGTGTCAAGAAGAAAAAGCATGGCATCAGATTTGATTCCAGTACATAAGGTACAGTAGGCAAATGTTTCTAACTAACATGGCAAGTATACAAAAATAAAATTATTGTCTTTTTTTTCAATTTGCTTGCCCTAATTAAATAGCAACTAACTTATTAGTAGAACATATATTTTTCTTTTTTTTTCTTTTTCTTTTTTTAAATTTATTTATATTTATCTCAATCACAGGTTAGGTACTTTGAATCCCAGGCGTAGCCCCCTCCCCCGTTCCCTACTACCCTCCAACTCCCTCCCTCATCTCCCTCCTTCCTGCCCCCTCCAAGTCCACCAACAAGGGAGGACCTCCTTCCTTTCCATCCAACCCCAGCTCATCCTGTCTTCTCAGGGCTGGCTGCAATGTTCTCCCCTGGGATCTAGCCAGTCTGTCACTCCCCGGCTTGCATGGGGGAGGGTCAAAGAGTCAGCCATCAAGATCATGACTGAAACAGTCCTGGTTGCCATGAATAGGGTCTTCAGTCCTACACCGAGTTATCATGGGCTCCATCCATGCGGGGGTTCCAGTCCACATCCACACATGGTCCTTGATTGTAGAAACTGTCTCATACAAGACCCTGGTGCCCTGCTCAGTTTGGTCTTTGTGGAGCTCTTGTTCTCCCCAAGTCTCAACAACCTCCCCGAGATCTATCATTACTTCTTGCCCTCTGTCAGAGGCTTGATCTCCAGTCTTAATAGCCGCTCTGATACATCTCTACATTGACCCCCCCTCCCCCAAAGGTCCTCTTTGGCATGCTCCTGTTCTGTTGCTTGTTTTCTCCTCCACTCAATGTCCATCCCATTTGTTCATTCAAACAAGCATTGATCATACCAACCTGGGTCCTCCTTCTT
>CM053744.1:83620034-83638539 GCA_028658305.1 Pachyuromys duprasi | reverse complement strand
ATGTATATTATCATATCGTCTGCAAATAGTGATACTTTGACTTCTTCCTTTCCAATTTGTATCCCCTTGATCTCCTTTAGTTGCCTTATTGCTCTAGCTAGAACTTCAAGTACTATGTTGAAGAGATATGGAGACAATGGAAGAAACTCTGTCTTAAGGGTAAATTTCAAAGAGGATAAAAACCCACAAAAATATGCTTCAACCACTCACCTCTTGTAATATTTAACCATCACCCTTAGCAATGGCTAATCACTGAATAACTGAAGTTTACCCTAGTTTTCCTTTTCTTTTGTTCACTGTTTTCTTTTATTAAATGCTTCTTTCAATAAATTTCTCATAAAATTCCATAAAATTATACATTCAAATTTGAATCCATAGAAATAATGACTCTACATAACAGTATTGGCTATTCATGATCTCCATCTCACCCTTCTCCACCAAGTATCTGAAATCTATTCTGAATACCCTGGTGTTCTTTACAATTGGGTAAGTGAAACCATTGCTGTTTGGCCCTCTGGAATTTGGCCATCAAGTCAAACAATTACAGTTTGCTCCTCCGGACACCTAATATTTGCTAAATGTCAATCAACCATAGAACTGCTAATATGGAATTCCCTGAATTTTGCTGTAACCCTAAATAAAAACCCCTCTCTCTCTGAGCTCAAGGCTCTACACTTGAGTTCTACTTCATTGTTTATTGTGTGAACCTGAGTTTGAGCTTATAATAAAGACCCTACTGTGTTTGCATTGTAATCCACTCCTTGGTGGTCTTTGGGGTCCACAAGACTTGGGCATAATATCAACACATAAAATTGTTCAAATATATAACATTTTGTTAAATATTTTAGTTTTATCGTCATCATCCATAAACAATTGAACAAGATCATTCTTTATATGTATAGATATACAAAAGTAAGTGTTTCATTCACTACATTACACTGAAGAAGAGGACCTTTCTCTTTCACATTGCCTTTCTGGAGTATCTTCCTCAAATCTCTTGATTAGGTGTTACAGCGACTAAACTAGAGAATTTCAGGTGTTAATACTTCCAACTTATAAACACCTTGAGCTCCAGCAGCCATGTTTTCTTTTTCTTTACATGTGGGGTTGGTAAAAGCTATCATTACTATGCTTGTTAGTGTCAAATCCTGAGCTCTGAGATGGCTACGGAGCTAGGCATGTCAGGACAGGGTGTGCAGTCTATTTCCTGTTCTAATTTTAACAGACACAATATTCTACCTCTACCTTTACCCACCTGAGATCTCTGGGGGATTCATCACTTAAGGACCATTTGTACAGTAGTCCAATATGCAAATGTCATACAAGTATCTCTCTTTAGGATATGCTTACTTATGTCAGGATAGCTGAATACAAATAAGTACAATAGTACAAATTCATGATAAAGTCCATAATGAAAGTTATGGGAAATATGTAATTATTAACTATAAATAACATATTAAGAATAGGAAAGTATTCAAAACAGATCTGAAATGAGTTCAAGATCTACAAACAACTCATGGAAATTCAATCAAGGTTTGATTAACACTCTTAGCAGACGTAAAATCTTTTTATTTTCATCTCCATTACCAACTTTTAGCAGCAATACCTTTATCAAACAGAACTTTCCCCTCTTTCATGTTTAATCACTTTGGTCATTTGACCAAATTCTTTGTCTCCTGCCATCCCCCAACTGATCACTCTAAACTATTTTCTGCAATAATATCTTAAGTCAATTTATCCAAAAGTCCACACTGTAATCGGCCTTTATGATTAGTGAAGTGATTTACCATCCACTGACCCCTAACCTGTTCTGTGTCTATAAATACTATTTTATTTATGTCATATTCAGAACTTCTGAGCTCAGTTCTATATGAGGTTGCTTTCCATTATTGAATAAAACTGTTATTTATTGTCCAACTGTAGTTACTTTAAGAGCTAAATAATAAGTACACAAATAATTTCAACAATAAAAATAATTAAAATGTCAAATAAGTAATATTAAAACAAGTATTAATTATTTGGATTAGGTCTAATTTATTTAAGTCTAGAAAATCAATCATGATATTATAGTAGTTTAAAGAGAAAGGGTTTAATATGTGCAGATTACAGCATCAACATAAAAAGCAAATAATATATTCAGGTGAGCTTTAGAGGGCTTATCTGGCTGATGCTGTGGGTTTTGTGACAGACATAATCCTATTAAGGCTAATAAGATTTAAGATGTATTGAGTGTACTGTTCTTAGTGCTTTGCAGGCCCTAAATTGTTTAATCCTTTCAAGCACCTTATGTGGCAAGGGTTATTGTTATCCCCATTTAAAAGGTCTGATTTTAGATATAGCATTAAAAATAGAACTTAAATCCTTAACTTTCACAAACTACATAGCTTGTGGGAGAAGACTGAAAAGATTGTGAATAGTAGCACCTACAGTGGTGATATATTTTGCTTATATTACTATTTCTGCTGTCAAGCAACTCACTATAAAACCTCTAAATTTTTGGTCTGGCTTACCATAGAAAGATCCTTTTACATATAAATTATCCTAGTTGATTTGGTCTCATTGATTAAAGATTATGTCATAGCATCTACTTTCCTGTACCTATAAAAGTAATTAAACCATTTTTATTACTCACAGGTTAAGCTTCAAGTGTTTCCTGCATCTTAACTATCACAGAGGGCCTCTGAAAGACTCTACCTAGCAGTGTATCAAAGCATATACTACGACTTATAACCAAACCTTAGGCAGAGTGCAGGGAATCATAAGAAAGAAGGAGGAGTTAATATGACCTGGAGAGTTCAGGAGCTCCACAAGGACCAAATATATCTGGGCACAGGGTTCTTTTATGAGACTGTTTCTCCAACCAAGGACCATGTATGGATATAACCTAGAACCCCTGCTCAGATGTAGCCCATGGTAGTTCAGTATCCAAGTGGGTGTCCTAATAAGGGGCACAGAGACTATTTCTAACATGAACTCAATGTCTGGCTCTTTGACCTCCCTCTCTCCCCACCCCGAGGGAGGAGCAGCCTTGCTAGGCCACAGAGGAGAACATTGCAGCCAGTCCTGAATATACCTGATAAGCTAGAGTTAGATGGAAGGGGAGGAGGACCTCCCCTATCAGTGGACTTGGAAAGAAGTAGGGAGGAGAAAAGGGAGGGAAGGGGGGTTGGGAGGAAATGAGAAGGTCTACAGCTGGGATACAAGTAAATAACCTCTGGTTATTATAAAAAAATAAAAATTATGAAAAAAGAATACAGGCAATAAAATCCAAAACACCATAGCTTCACCAGATTCTCCAAAATCAACGGTTATTTTATTGCACCTGAGACACAGGAAAATGATCTTAAATCTATGATTACACAGTTATTCAATGCACATAAAGAAGAAACGAACAACAACAGCCAAAAAAAAAAAAAAAAAAAAAAAAAGACGCCATCGTGGACAGACAGGAATTCACATTCAAACAGATGAAGGAAATGAATAAAATAATTTAAGACATGAAAACTCAATTAGAATCAGTAAAGAAAACACAAAAAAGAGAAAACCATGGATTTAGAGAACTTAGAGAAGAGATCAGGAACTAAAAAGGTAAGAATCAACAACAGAATAAAGAGATGGAGGAGTGAATGTCAGGCGCTAAAAATACAATTGCAGAAATTGATACATCTCTCAAAGGAAAAAATATAATCAGAAAAGTTACAGACACAAAACATCCAGAAATAAAGGACTTCATGAAAAGTAGAAACCTAAGAACATAAAAAAAAAAAAAACAACAACTGTAGATTCTAAGGTAGAGAAAAAATTTTGAGAAAATCATGAAAGAAAATTCCCCCAACATTAAGAAAGAGATGCCTTTAAACACACAAAGGGCCTACTGAACACCAAATAAACTAGACAAGAAAAGAAATTCCTCCTACCACATGATAATCAAAACACTAAGTTTACAGAACAAGAAAAAATATTAAAAGCAGCAAGGGAAAAAAGGCCAAGTAACATATAATGGCAGTCCTACTAGAATCACACTAGACTTTTCAAGAAAAATAAAAAAAGACAGAGTGCAGATATTATGGAGACAACAGATGCCAACCCAGACTACTATACCCAGCAAAACTTTCAATCAATATAGATGGAGAAAACAAAATATTCCATGATATAACTAAATTTAAACAATATATGCACAGCAACCCAGCCCTACAGAAGATATTAGAAGGAAAACGCCAACCCAACGAGATCAACTACACCCAAGAAAATACAGGATAACTATACCATCACAACAAGAAAGCAAAATAAAACAAGCACATAAACATACTATCACCACCAACTTCACAATAAAAGGAAGTAACAATCTTTGATCACTAATATCTATGAACATCAATGGCCCAAATTCTCCAATAAAAAGACACAGGCTAATGGGACTGGTTCCAGAAACATGAATGCAACATTCTGCTGCATTCAAGAATCATACTTATGCAACAAAGATAGACACAACTTCAGAGTAAAAGCCAGGAAAAAGATTTTCAATGAAAATGAACACAAGAAGCAAGCTGGAGTAGCCATTCTAATACTTTAAAAAGTAGATATTCAACCAAATTAATAAAAAGATATGGAGATGGACACTTCATTCTCAACAAAGGAAAATCCACCATGAGGACTCACATTCCTGAACATCTATGCACCAAGCACAAGGACTCCTGCATTTGTAAAAGAAACTATTAAAGCTTAAATCACACATCAGTCCCAACACCTTAACAGTGGGAGAATTCAACATCCACTCTGGTCAAAGGACAGATCATTGAGACAAAAGCTAAATACATAAATAACGGCACTTACAGAGATCTTAAATCAAATGGATCTAATGGTTGTCTATGGATCTCTTCATCCAAACACAAAAGAGTATTTCTTCTTCTCTGGACCTCCCAGAGCCTTCTCTGAAATCGTGCAGATAGTTAGGCACAAAGCAAGCCTCAACAGATACAAGAATATTGATATAATCCCTTGTATCATATCAGACTACCATGGTCTAAAACTAGACCTCAACAAAAAGGAAATAGCAAAAAGCCTACACACACATGGAAACTGAACAACTCTCTCCTCAACTACTCTCCTCAAACTTGGAGCTGAAATCAATACATTAGAAACAAATAAAACAATTCGAAGAATCAACAAAAACCAAGAGCTGGTTCTTTGAGAAAATCAACAGGAGAGATCAACTCTTAGCCAAACTAAGTAAAAGGCAGAGGAACACTGGCCAAATCAACAAAATCAGAAATGAAAAGGGGGACAAAATGACAGACAATGAAAAACCCTTTAGGTCCTGCTTCAAAATTTTCTTGATAGACTCAATTTACCAAAGCTGAATCAAGATCAGGCAAATAGCTTAAATAGTCCTATATCCACTAATGAAATAGAAGCTGTCATCAAAAGTCTTCCATTCAAACAATAAAAAAAAAAAAATAATAAGACCAGGGCCAGGCGGTTTCAGTGCAGAACTCTACCAGACCTTCAAAGAAGAGTTAATGCCAATACTCATTAAAGTATTCTACAAAATAAAAACAGAAGGAACATTACCAAACTCATTTTATGAGTCCACTCACCTTAATATCTAAACTGCACAACGAAAAAACAAAGAGAACTTCAGACCAATCCCCCTTTATGAACAATGACACAAAAAATATCCGAAAAGAACACATTAAAAAAAATCATCCAACATGACATAGTATACTTCATCCCAAGCATGCAGGGGCAGTTAGATGTATGGAAATTCATCAGTGCAATCCACCATAAAAAACAAACAAACAAACAAACAAAAAACTAAAGGAAGAAAAAAAAAACATGATCTTCTCCTTAGATGATGAAAAAGCATTGACAAAATCCAACACCCATTCATGTTTAAATTTTTGGAGAAATCAGGGATACAAGGTACATACCAAAACATAGTAAAGGCAATAGATAATAAGCTGATAAACAACATCAAAATAAATGAAGAGAAACTTAAATCAATCCTACTGAAATCAGGGACAAGGTGAGGCTGCTGCTACTCTCTGCTTATCTCTTCAACATAGTACTGGAGATTCTAGCTAAAGCAAGAAAACAATTAAAGGAGGTAAATGGGATACAAATCAGAAAGGAAGAAGTCAAAGTATCACTGTTTGCAGATGATATGGTAGTATACATGAGTCACCCCAAAATTCTAACAGAGAACTCCTTCAGCTGATAAATACGAACAGCAAAGTGGCTAGATAAAAAATTAAGTCAGAAAAATCTCTGAAGCCCTCCTATATACCAAAGATAATCGAGCAGAAAAAGAAATTAGGTAAACAGCACCATTCACAATACCCACAAATACAATAAAGGACCATGGTATGACTCTAATCAATCAAGACAAAGACTTGTATGAAAAAAAAATTTCAAGGCTCTGAAGAAAGAAATTGAAGAAGATATGAGAAGATGGAAAGATCTCCCATGCTCATGGATGGGTAGGATTAAGAGTGAAAATGGCCATCCTACCAAAAGCAATCTATGAATTCAAGGCAATTCCCATCAAAACACCAACACAATTCTTTACAGACCTTGAAAGAAAAATTCTCTACCTCACATGGAAAAACCAAACAAAACAGAACAGCTAAACCAACCCTGTACAATAAAAGGTCTTTTGTAGATATCTCATCCTTGATCTCAAGCTGTACTATAGAGCAACATTAATAAAAAGGGCATGGCAAAGAAACAAAAGATCCAGTAATAAACCCATATACCTATGGATACTTGATTTTTGACGAAGAAGAAAAACCATACAATGGAAGAAAAAAAAAGACATCATCTTCAGCAAATGGTGCTGGTCTAAATGGATGTCTACATGTAGAAAAATGGAAATAGATTCATTTTTATCACCCTGCACAAAACTAAAGTTCAAATGTATCAAAGATCTCAACATAAAACCAAACATATTATATCTGTTAAAAGAAAAGTTTAGGGAAGAGCCTTGAACACATTGGCACAGGAGACAACTTCCTGCACAAAACATCAACAATGCAAGCTCTAAGGTAAACAGTCAATAAATGGCACCCCATGAAACTGAAAATCTGTAAAGCAAAGGACACTGCCAACAGAACAAAAACAACACCAACCCTACATGTGATAGAGTGCTAATATCAAGACCATATAAAGAAGTCAAGAAGATAAACACCAACAAAACAAGTAATCAAATTTAAAAATGGGGTACAGAGCTAAACAGAGAATTATCAACAAAGAAGTATCAAATGGCAGAGGAACACTTAAAGAAATGCTTACTGTCCTTAATCATCAGGGAGATGCAAATAAAAACAACCCCAAGATTCACCTTACATGCATCAGAAAGGCTAAGCTTAAAAACTGAAATGACAACACATTCTGGAGAGGTTGTGGAGAAAGGGGAATGGCTGGTGGAAATGTAAACTTGTACAACCACTTTGAAAATCAATCTGTTGCTTTCTCAGAAAATTGGGAATACTGCTACCTCAAGTTCCAGCTATACCACTCCTAGGCATATATCTAAAATATGCTCAAGTACACAATAAGGACATTTGCTCAACCATGTTTGTAGCAGCTTTATTCATAATAGCCAGAACCTGGAAACAACCTAGATGTCCCTCATCCAAAGGATGTATACTGAAATTGTAGTACACTTACAGAATGGAAAAGTAGTTAGGCAATTAAAAATCAAGGAAATCATGAAATCTGCAGGCAAATGGACTGAACTCAAAAAGATGATCTTAAGTGAGGTAACACAGAAACAGTAAGACATACATTGTATGTATTCACTTAAAAGTGGATATTAGCCATATGACTTAGGATAATGACATTAAAATCTACAGTCCCAAAGAAGCTAAATAACAAGGAGGACCCCACGGAAGATCCTGGAACCTCACTCAGAAGGTCCAACAGGATAGACATCAGAAGTAGGAGAAGACAGGAAACAGGACAAAGGCCTTCCACAAGTGGACTTTAAAAGACTCTTTCCATCAGGGTATTGAAGTAGATGCTGAGACTCAAAGCCAAACTTTGGGCAGAGTGCAGGAAATTGTATGGAAAAAGGGAGAGATAGAAAGACCTAAAACGGACAGGAGCTCCACAAGGAAATCAACAGAGCTGAAAAATGTTATCTCCTGGTGTCTTGCAGACACTGATGAATCAATCAAGTCCTATGCATGGAGAGGACCTAGACCCTTGTTCTGTTGTAGCACATGGGCAGCTCAGTCTCAATGTGGGTTTTCTGGTAAGTTGAGGTGGGGAAGTCACTGGCATGAACTCAGTTGTCTGGCCTATGAGCACCTCCCCCTGGTGAGGTGGGCTTACTTGGCCACAGAGAAAGAGGATCCAGACAGTCCTAATGAGACCTGATATGCTAGGGTCACAGTTAGGGGAGGAGGACTGCCCCTATTAGTGGACAATGTGAGGGACGTGGGAAGAGAGGAGGGAAGGTAGGACCTGGAGGAAACAAGAGAGGGGCTACTGACAGAATACAAAGTGAATAGATTTTAATAAATAATAATAATAAAGAAAAACATTAGGACAATACAACCAGTCCTGATCAGACCTGAAAAGCTAAGGTCAGATGGAAGGGGATGAGGACCTCTCCTATCAGTGGACTTGGAGAGGGGCATGGGAGGAGATGAGGAATGGAGAGTGGGACAGGTAGAGAATGAGGGCAGGCGCTATAGCTAGGATACAAAATGAATAAACTGTAATTAATATATAAACAATAAAAGTTTAATTAAAAAAGAAAAGAAAAACACTATGGCACAAAACCCACAATAAATATGCAGACCAATATATATGTACCTATAGCCATCTCATATCTGTAAAGGATGTCAAAAAACTTACTGGATATATACCTAAGAGTGGTACAGCTGGATCTTGAGGTAGCACTATTCCTAATTATCTGAGAAAGCGCCAGATTGGTTTCTGAAGGACAAGTTTACATTCCCACCAGCAGTGGAAGAGGGTTCCCCTTTCTCCAAATACTCTCCAGCATGCTTTGTCTCTTGGGTTTTTGATCATAGCCGTTCTGATAGGTGTAAAGGTGAAATCTCAGGGTCATTTGGATTTGCATTTTCCTGATATGCTCAAGTATACAATGACATTTGCTCAGCCATGTTCTTAGCAGCTTCATTCATAATAGTCAGAATCTGGAAACAACTCAGATGACCCTCAACTGAGGAATGGATACAGAAATTATGGTACATTTACACAGTGTATTACTACTCAGCAATTAAAAACAAGGAAATCGTGAAATTTGCAGGCAAATGGTGGAAACTAGAAAAGATCTTCCTAAGTGAGCCATCCCAAAAGCAGAAAGACATCCAGGTATATACTCACTTATAAGTGGATGTTTGACATATAATATAGGATAAACATACTAAAATCTGTATACCTAAAGAAGCTAAGCAAAAAGGAGGAACCTGGGTAAGGTAATCATTCCTCACTCAGAAAGGCAAACAGAATGTACATCTGAAGAGAGAGAAAAAGGAACAGGACAGGAGCCTACTACAGAGGGCCTCTTAAAGACTCTACCCAGATGCTGAAACTCATAGCCAAACGTTGGGCAGAGTACAAGGAATCTTATGAAAGACGGGGAAGATGAAAGACCTGGAGGGGACAGGAGTTCCAGAAGGAGAACAACAGAACCAAAAACAAAACAAAACAAACAAACAAACAAAAACTGGGCACAGGGGTCTTTTTTCAGACTGATACTTCTACCAAGTACCATGCATGGGGATAAACTACAACCCCTGTACAGATGTAGACCATGGCAGCTCAGTGTCTAAGTGGGATCCCTAATAAGGGGATCAGGGCCTCTCTCTGATATGACCCTTGGCTAGCTTTTTGATCACCACCCCCTGAGGGAAAATCAGGCCACATAGGAAGACAATGCAGCAAGTCCTGATGAGACCTGATAGGGTAGGGTCAGATGGAAGGGGAGGATGACCTCCCCTATTATACACTTGTGTAGGGGCATAGGAGGAGAAGATAGAGGGAGGGCAGGATTGGGATGGAATTGAGGGGGCTGCAGCTGGGATACAAAGTGAGTAAATTATAAGAAATAAAATAAATTACATAAATGTTTTAGCATGTTAAAAAAAACTCACTGGAGAGAGCAGAAATTTCAATGATTAGTGCTGAAAAATTGGATGCAGAGAAGTGAACTTAGTCCCCTGCCCTGGCTGTTTTTATGCCACCTTGAAACAACCTAGAGTCATCACAGTGGTTGGAGCCAAATTTTGAATATTAGTCCATAGAATTGGCCATGGGCAATCTTGTGGAACATTTTCTTCATTAGTGTTTGATGGTAGAGGAATTATCCATCCATGGGTGGAGCCACCCCCAGGCTAGTGTTCCTGGATTCTGTAAGAAAGCAGGCTGAGTAAGCCATATGAGCAAGCCAGTAAGCAGGGTTCATCCATGGGTTCTTAGTCAGTTCCTACCTCTAGGTTCTGGCCTTGTTTAAGTTCCTGTCTGGACTTCCTTGGATGATGAAAATGGATATGAATGTATAATCAGAATAAACCCTTTTCTCCAACAACTTGCTTTTTGGTTGTGTGTGTTTTGTTGTAGCAATAGAAACCCTAACTCTAAGAACTTGGTCCCGGGATTGTGGGTATTGCTATGACAGACCTGACCATGTGGAGAGAGTTGTGAAAGGCGTTTGGAATTTTGGGCTATACAAGATCCTGAGTGTTGAGAGCCCTGTGGTGTATTCTGTTGAAGCCAAGATATGTGTGTTTTGAACCGTTTAGAAAATGAAGGTGTGGCTTGTGAAGTTTCTCCGTGAAATTTAAAATTCTATTTGCTATTTCAAATAAAATTTTCTGTTGTTCTGATCACCTGAGGCTGAATAGTCAGCCTTGATTAAGGAGTTACCAGTATCATTGAACTGATACCTTTGAGGTACAGGGACAATCAACACTGATTAGCTGGAATGGGGAATTAGCAGTGATTAAGGAGACACTAGAATAGTTGTGGTGGAATCTGGAATTGTTTTCTGAGAGTCAGTACAGAGAAATGATTTGTGTTTCAGAGGAGGCCAATGTTGTACCTTGCATTGGTAGTTGTACTTGTTGGTGTAATAATCATCCAGGTAGTACTACTTTTGAAGACATATAGAAGTCATAGAGTTTGGCTGAGGCTTTGCAGCACAACAGGAGAGGCCATTGGTGAAAGGGAAGCCTCAGAAGCAATTCAAAGACAGGACTGAATGAGTCGTGCAGAGAAGTTGAAGACAGCTTAGAGGTGGCTATTGGTGAAAATACAGCAAATTTTCAGCAGAAATCCCCAGCTTTTTGGAGATGCCTGAACTGTGGGGTTAACCAACATGAACAGCAGCAGGCATGGGCTGGAGCATGCCAGAGCTTAGAAGACAAGCTGTATGTGCTGCAGAGGATCTAGGAGGAGAAGTGACTCAAGTTCATTGGAGAAGCCAAGAAGATCAGGAGTGAACTGTAGATGATGGACATTGAATTATTTATAGTTTCTGCATTTGGTTTTATTTTGTACAAAATGTGAGTGTGCCCTGCTTTGTTTTGTTTTTGAAATAAGAAAATATATTTTTTTTTATTCTGTAAGAGCTCACAGTTCAGAGAATTTGAACTTTGACAGAAAAAGAAGTTTTGGGGGTATTATAGAGAATTTGGATATTAAGAGACAGCATAATTTTAAAGAAACAACTTTTAACATGTTTGGATTTGTAAGGCTGTGAGAATTTTTAAGTTTGTAAAATTGTTCTATATTGTGATTCATTTGCTAATGTGTACTATTGGAAATGAACATGAAAAATGTTTATGACTTAATAGTGATATATTTGTTTGTCACAACTGAGTTTTTGTTTTACAATTTACTTATTTCTTTATTATGTATATAGTATTTGGCCTACATGTATGCCTGCAGACCAAAAGAAGGCACCAGATCTTATTATAGATGGTTATGAGTCACCATGTGGTTGCTGAGAATTGAACTCAGGACCTCTCAAAGAATAGACACTGCTCTTGACCTCTGAACTATGTCTCCAGCCCCAGTATGCTTGTCAAGTTGGCAAGGAATCAGCTGTCATGGGTTGTTGTATGCTAACTTGACACGTGCCAGAGTCATTAGACAGAATGCAGCCTCAAATGGGAAAATGGTTCCATAAGATAGACTATGAATAAGCCTCTGGAAAATTTATTTGTTTATTTACTTACTTGCTTGCTTACTTATTATTCATGAGTCAGTGGTCGGTTCCTTGATCCCCTCCTTTGTTGGGTGCAATCATGCCAGGTCACAGAGGAGGACAATGCAGCCAAGTCCTGATGACACAGGATAGGCTAGGATCAGATAGAAGGGAGGAAGAACTCCCCTATCGGTGAAATCTTTTCTTAATTAATGATTAATGATAGAGGGCTAAGGCAATCATGGGCAGGGGCATCTCTGGGCTAGTGGTCCTGGGTTCTATAACAAAGCAGGCTGAGCAAGCCATTTGAGCAAACCAGTAAACAGTGTCCATCCATGGGCTCTGCACTAGTTCTTGCCTTTAGGTTCTGTCCCTGTTTTACTTCCTGTCCTGACTTGGTACAACCACAACCACTGGAAACAATTAAAGTCATGAATCCAGCACAGCTGTTTGACACAGTTCCAACAAAGCTGAGCTCAATGCTGAAATAGCTGTCACTCTGTCTCTCACTTTTAGATTTTGGACTTTTTGTGTTGCTTTCTTGGGAACTTTTTCAATTATGTCTTTTCCTGAGGGAGGGGAACAAAAAACTATGTCTTAGTCTTTTTTAGGGAAGTCCTAAACTTTCTATTCCTTCAGCATTTAGGGAAATAATTTTATCTGGAAGTATTTGGAAGTCTTTCTATGTCATGGAGATTGTTATATGCATAGTTAAGCACAAACATACAAATTTCTAAATAAGGCCATACTCTAGGAATCTTCTTTTGGGTCTCTGCTCCTAAGCACATTCAAACAGTATAATGGGTGCAGAGTAAAGAAAGACAACTGAGAAGCTGACTGGCCAGGAGAATTGGTACCAGATTCAAGGACTCTTTTTAAATTTTTTAAAAACATGTTTACTTTTATTAATTACAGTTTATCCATTTTGTATCCCAATTGTAGTCTATTACCTCATCTCCTCCCAAACCTACCCTCCCTCTTCTCCACCAATGCTCTTTCCACAGTCCACCAATAGGGGAGGTCTTCCTCCCCTTCCTTCTGATCCTAGTCTATGAGGTCTCATCAGGAGTGGCTGCATTGTCTTCCTCTGTGGCCTGGTAAGGCTGCACAGCTCCTCAGGAGGAAAGGATCAAAGAGCAGGCCACTGAGTTCATGTCAGAGACAGTTCTCTTCCTATTACTAGGGAACACACTTGGACACTGAGCTGCCATTGGCTACATCTGTGCAGGGGTTCTAGGTTATCTCCATGCATGTAACTTGGTTGGAGTATCAGTCTCAGAAAAGATCCCTGTGACTAGAAATTTTTTTCTCTCTTTGTGGCGCTCCTATTCCCTCCAGGTCTTTCTATCTCCCCTTCTTTTATAGTATTCTCTGCACTCTGCCCAAAGTTTGGCTATGGGTCAGCTTCTGCTTTGATACCCAGCAGGGTAGAATCTTTCAGAGGACCTTTGTGGTAGGCTCCTGTCTTGTTCCCCATTTTATCCCTCATCGTATGTCCATCCTGTTTACCTTTGAGTGAGGTTTGATAATCGTAGCAGGCTCCTCCTTCTTGCTTAGCTTCTTTATGTGTACAGATTTTAGTATGATTATCCTGTATTATATGTCTAATATCCACTTATAAGTGAGTATGTACCATACTCTTCTTCTGGGATAGCTCACTCTCAGTATGATCTTTTCTAGTTCCCAACATTTGCAAATTTCATGATTTCCTTGTTTTTAATTGCTGAGTAGTATTGTGCAAGGTGATAAATATGGATCTATTTGCATTTTCTACATATAGACATCCAGTTAGACCAGCACCATTTGTTAAAGATGCTGCCTTTTATCCATTTTATTTTTATGGCTTTCATTTTTGTCAAAAATCAAGTATCCATAATTGGATGGGTTTATTTTGGCTCTTCTATTCAATTCCATTCATCCACCATTCAATTTCTATGCCAGTAACATGCAGTTTTTATTACTATTGCTCTGTAGTACTTGAGATCAGGGATGGAGATATCTCTAGACAATCTGTTGTTGTACAGGATTGTTTTTAGGAATTCTGTTTTTTTTTCCATATGAAATTGAAAATACTGCTTTCAAGTCTGTAACGAATTGTGTTGGTAATTTGATGGGCATTACATTGAAACTTTAGATTGCTTTTGGTAAGATGACCATTTTTACTATGTCAATCCTGTCAAGCCATGAGCATGGGAGATGCTTCCATCTTCTGATATCTTCTTCTATTTCTTTCTTCAGAGACTGGAAGTTTTTTTTTGTTGTTGTTGTTGTTGTTGCTTTTACATATAAGTCTTTGACTTGCTTGGTTAGAGTCACACCATTGTACTTTATGTCCTTTGGCTATTGTGAAGGGTGTTGTTTCCCTAATTTCTTTCTCAGCTCATTTGTCTTTTGTATGCAGAAGGGCTCCTGATTTTTTTTCAACTTAATTTTTTATACAGCCACTATGCTGAAGGTGTTTATTTCAACTTAGGAGTTCCCTGGTAGAATTTTTGGTGTCACTCAGGTATACTATCATATCATCTGCAAATAGTAATAGTTTGATTTCTTCCTTTCCAGTTTGTATCCCCTTGATCTCCTTTACTTGTCTTATTGCTTTAACAATGACTTCAAGAACTATGTTGCAAAGATATGGAGACAGTGGGCAGCTTTGCCTTGTCAAGGACACTTTTTACAGAGGGTAGACCACTGAAAGAATAGAATTCAGTAAATAAGAAAGGTTGACTAAAATAAATTTTTCCTACTTCATATTCTAGTTGATAAAACAATATAGTAAAGGAGTTAGGTTTTAGTAGTTGACATTTATATAAAAACTTGCTCAGATACTTTTTATTTGTCTGGAGTGCTTTAAAACAGCAAATACTGCCAGTCTAAAGCAGGTTGTGGAGGAATTCTTCAGATTCTTTGAACTGGTGTTTTAGGGATAATAATAAAACTAAAATTTATTCCATTTGTACTTCCTAGTTGTGACTGAACTTGTAACCATAGACACATAATGAAAAAACAAACATATGTCCAGAGACAAAATAATACAATCTGTAGTTTTTGGATAATCATTAGTCTGTCTTTCTTCTATGAAACTTGTGTAAATAAAGAAGTGATCTGATTGCTAGTCTGTCAGAGCAGCAATATTCCCCTGATCACCGTAAATGACTCACTCCTTTCTTGCCAGTTCTATATTTCATTTGAGCCACCCTGTCAATAGCCAGGGAAGGCCCCTGGTACTATTTCCTTGGATGATGAACAGAGATATGGGAGTGTAAATAGAATAAAACTTTTCTCCACAACTTACTTTTTGGTTACAGTGTTTTGTCACAGCGATAAAAACCCTAAATAAGGCAACACATAACTATCATACTTCACATAAAAATGAACTGCAAATGGTCCAAAACCTCAGTGTGAAGCTCAACATGTTGAAGTTTCAGGAAGAAAGCATATACAATACCTACAAGATATGAATTAAGGAAAGGACTTCAAGGACTCCATTTGTCCAGGAATTAAGACCAACAAATGACAGGTTTACAAAAGCAACAAAATAAACTTTTGTGCAGCCAAGGACAATATTCAGTCATAAAAAGTGGGAAGCCACAAAGTGGGAAATACTATTTAATGACTATATCTTACACTAGATTATCATGCAGAATATATAAAGAACTCAAAATAAAGGGTGAAGTTAAAAATCTTTAAAAGTGCTATAGATTTTTAAAAGGGTATTCAAAGGAAAGAATAAAAATAGTTTTAGAATATTTCAAAAATGTTCATCATCTTTAGCAATTGGGGAAATGATGATGATGATGATGGTGAATTAAATCCCCATTGACAGAATGTGAGAGAAATGTAGCCTCTTGGAAATCAGTTTGGGAAAAAACCTGAAAAGCTAAATATAAATCTCCTCATATACCACCTGAACCTATGCCTTGACTCCTTGGCATAGTCTCTTATACCTCAACATCCTACTCCACAACAACAAATGTTTCTTAAAACCTAAATGTCCACATGTAGCAAAATGAAAATATACCCACATCTACAATCCTGCACAAAAATTAACTGCTAATGGTCAGAAACCTCAATGTGAAAATAGAAATGCTGAAATTCAAGATATTTGCTAAGCCATGTCCATTGGCATTCATTTGCAACTGCTAGGAAATAAATACAACTTAAATATTCTTAGTATGGATAATATAAATATAGCATGCATACACATGCTGTATTTCTCTCACATGCAATAATTCTCCCACAAAATGAAATTACAAGATTTGCCAGTAATGGATGTAATTAAAAAAAAATGTGTCAAAAGAGGTTACCCAGACTCGGAAAGTCAAACTCTAAATGTTCTCTCTAATTTGTAGTTCTTAACTCCACATCTGAATATGTGATTGTACACCCTGGAGTAACTTCAGAAAACAGGGAAGTAAAGAGGACCATAGAAACTGGGCAGCTCTAGAGAAGGAAGTATCAGAGCACAGGTGATATACGGGGGGAGAGAGGAGAAGCAGGGGAAGGGGATGTTTAATTAGGGAAAGGACATTATAGAAGGTGTAGAGAGAGGATGAGTAAGCAGCACCTATGATGTTCGAAAAATTCTTATGGAAAATTTATTTTTATTTAATTATAATTACATATAGTGTATATATATGTATATATATATATATACGTATGTGTGTGTGCCTATATATAAAAACATGTATTATATAGACACACATTTCTGTTATGTGTGTGTGTGATGTATACAAGCATATGAAGTTATGCCATTTGCAGTGATAGTATTCCTCCCAAAGACCTAGACTTCCTAATAAAAAGCTGAATACCAGACAGGGGACATTCACATTTGAACTGTTGATCAGGGAAGACAGGTAACTCCCAAACAGGCTATTGCTGTTGCCTTGGTTGCCTCATAGCAGTTGATGATAAGCACTTGTGGCTGAAGGCACCATGAACTTTCGGCACAGGACCCAGAGAATCAAGCTGGATTTGACCCCACAGCCTTCTTCATGAAGACAACCGTTCATCCTTCTAAAAGTTTTTACTCCTAACCATCTGTGACACCTAGGACTCATAACAGTGATCATTAGAGTGACCTATCCCTAGAACAATGGTTCTTAACCTGTGGGTCAGGACCCAGCAGACAACCATCTTTCTCCAAAATCATTTATGTTATGACTCCTAAAAGTAGCAAAAATACAGATATAAAGTAACAAAAACAAAAATATATGAATAGAGGTCATCACAAAATGAGAACTTGTATTAAAAGGTCAAAGCATTAGGAAGGTTGAAAACTACCGACCTAGAAGTTATATGTTGGCAGTAACCAACAACTGTGGAATTGGATTAAGGACCACTTAATAGGAATGAAATCACACATGGTGCTGTAAACCTAATCAACCACCTAGATGAGAACTTTCTAATGCCACATTCCTAAATTTCTTCCTACATTTTAAAAGCTTAACCTTATATACAGAGGTAACTGTAGAGTCTGTCCACTTTCCAGAAGCTTTTGTTTCCGTTAGACTGGGGTGATTATATAAAGCCATAGCTGCTCAAAATACAGAGAACTGACTAGGGAGCGCTCAGCACCAACTGGCAATGTAACTACAATGTAACCCCAAGGTAAACCAAAACCTCGAAGAATCTCATGCAAGGGAAGTCAGAGAAATTTTAAGAACCAGAGAAATAGGGAGTTTACTGGGGTAATTGCATGTTTTAAAATGACAGGGATGCTACATACATAGACTCTCAACAATAAGGCTCCCTAAACATGATATGAGAAATTTTAATGCCATTTAACATGCCAACATAGATGAATGAATTCATGGATGGACCCACCCCGTAAGAGATCCTGAAAACGTATCACTGGTAAGAGAGGAAGAATTAGTCTTTCCCAGGAATAGGCCCTAAATTGCTTATTGAATACAAAAGACATCCTTAAAACCATACATATTAGCACTAGAGACTCATCATTATGAAATTTTATGCTTATCTATCTATATAAAGTAATAATTAACATAAATTAGTCATGACTTTGAGCAGTGGGAGAGACATGTGAGGTGTTTGAAAAATGAGAGGATAGGGGAATGATGTAGTTGTATGTTAATTAATAAGACAATTACCAAACAAGTTTTAAAAAAGATAACAAAGGAAAGTATTTGTCTAAGTTATTAGAATATTCTTTTTTTATATTATTTTATTTTTATTTTTTTTAATTTATTTATTTTTATCTCAATCACAGGTTAGGTACTTTGAATCCCAGGCGTAGCCCCCTCCCCCATTCCCTCCTAACCTCCCACTCCCTCCCTCATCTCCTTCTTCCCCGCCCCCACCAAGTCCACC
>CM053744.1:83602963-83619534 GCA_028658305.1 Pachyuromys duprasi | reverse complement strand
TTTTTTTTTTTAATTTATTTTTTTAATTTATTTTTCTTTATAAAATTAATTAATTTATTTATTCCCTTTACATCTCAATATTAGCCCCCTCCCTCCTCCTCTCCCAGCCCCACCTTTCCTCCATCCTCCCTTAAACTCCCCTCTGCTCCCCTCAAAAAAGGAGATTACCCTCAAAACCCACCCCAGCATAGCAAGTCACATCAGTACTGAGCACATCCTCCTTGTTCAGAAAGTCCTTACTGAGTAATGCCTATGTTTCCCCCCCACTTATTTAGTGTTTCCAGTTTCAAATTAATGTCTTTGGTCCACTTAGATCTAATTTTCGTGTAACAATATAGGCCTAAATTATTTTTTCTATGAACGGACATCCAGTTTCTGCAGTACTTTTATTGCTGTGTTTTTTCCAGTGTACACTCTTTTTAACTGTTTGTCAAATATCAAATAGCTGTATTTACAAGTACACATTTCTCATTCCTTCATTCCATTACTCTACATGTCTGCTTTATGCTTGGAAACTAATAACTACAAAGAGAAAGAGAAGTAGTCTGTCCTAGAGATTAGTCTTTTGACTGGGTGTTCAAAGCAGTGTGACCAGTGTTGATGACATATACACATGAACAACAAAACAAGCTTAGCAGCTTGCTTCTCTATTTATCCACACAAACAAATTTACAGAAATATATGTGTAACAATAATAGTCAAATAAAAGAGAGGATGTCAATTTTAGAGTAGGGGACACAGGAGAAATTAGAGGAGGGGCTGGAGGGAAGAAAGGGAGAAGGAAGGTAATGCAGTTCTGTGTCAATTAAAAACATTTTAAAGAAGAAAAAGACTAGATGGGACTAGGCATATAATAAAGTAGGAATTTAAATTGCAAAAACAAGTGGAAGAGAAGAATATAATTTCCAGCTTATTGTCTCTTGGATTAATAGCTTTGTCTTTTGCTATAATAAAATACTGTGATAAAAGTGACTCAAGTAATGATTTATTTTAGCTAAAAATTCAAGATAGAGTGAGTGTACCATGAAGTGAAAGCAAAGAAAAAGAAAACAAGCATACATTCACTAGTCACATTGTTTAAGGGATCATAATATTTTTGGAGATTCACTCGTACAGCAATAATACACAGATCTGGTTTAGATGAGTTAAGTTTACTCTTTAAACTATCTGTTCCTTTTGAGAGATATTTGGGTAATTTACATTTTAAACTTATCACAAGTAATGTCTGTCATAAAGTTGCTGTGCATGAGTAATGTGTGAGCATTTGTTTTGTCC
This sequence comes from Pachyuromys duprasi, assembly GCA_028658305.1. NCBI lineage: Eukaryota > Metazoa > Chordata > Mammalia > Rodentia > Muridae > Pachyuromys > Pachyuromys duprasi. The sequence continues at coordinate 83,618,259 of CM053744.1, read as the reverse complement.
TCTTATGTAAATAGACTATAAAAGCACGACAAGGGTATACTATATATTTATGTTTTATTTTTCAAATAAAATGTTGAAACGCTTTCTAAAGTGAATGAATCATCAATGCTTTCCACAGTAATGGGTGTGTCATCTTCAAATCTATATTGGTCTTTTACATAACAGGTAATGAGAATAGATAGCTTGATTTGAATCATGTGACAATATAATGCTAGTTCGAATTCAAATTTTCATTTTCTTAATGATTAATGATGTTTAAAGTCATTCCATGTTCTTATTAAAAATGAAATATTTGTATTCATGAACTAGCTCTTCATTTTTACCCATTCTTTAAATTGGTTTCTTTATCTCACAAGTCTCTAAAAGCAGTGATATTTTTTTCTGTTTCTGTTATGATTTCTATGTCTCTGAATAAAGAAAAGTGGTTATTATTTCTAAAACTGTTTCTAATACTAAAATCTGGTATTGATTTAGTCTTTATACTTTCAAGTAAAGTTTTTTCTTTATATCTTTAATAGTTTTATACATTTTTGTATATGTCGTTTATGTGCTGAGTTGCTGTCACCATACTCTTCCTTTTTAAAATTAATTACAGTATATCCACTTTGTATCCCAGCTGTAGTCCCCCCTCCCATCCTCTGCTAATCCCACCCTCCCTCTCTCTTCTTCTCCTATACCCCTCCCCCAGGCCAATGATGGGGGAGGTCCTCCTACCATTCCATCTGACCCTAGTTTATTAGTTCTCCTAAGGATTGGCTTGTTTGGCTTCCTCTGTGAACTGGTAAAGCTGCTCCCACCTCAGGTGGAGGTGATCAAAGAGCCAGCACATGAGTTCATGTCAGAGATGGTCCCTGGTCCTGTTATTAGAGAACCCTCTTGGACACTGAGCTGTCTTGGGCTACTTCCATGTAGGGGCTTATAAGGGTTCTAAGTTAGCTCCATGCATGGTCCTTGGTTAGAGTATCAGTCTCAGAAAAGACCCCTGTGCCCAGACACTTTGGTTCTGTTGCTCCCCTTGTGGAGCTCCTGGTCCCTTTAGGTCTTTCTATCTCCCCCTTCTTGCATAAGATTCCCTGCACTCTGCCCAAAGTTTGGCTTTGAATCTCAGCATATGTTTTGATACCCTTCTGGGTAGAGTCTTTCAGAGGCCCTCTGTGATAGGCTCCTGTCCTGTACCATACTTTCTTTTAACTCTTCGAGTATTACTACAATTTCTTTAATTCTATTGTTTAATATTGAGATTATAATTTAATTACATTTCTTATTTTTTATGCTTCCAAATCCTCTCCAAAGCCCAACCTGAATCCCCTTACAATTTATGGCCTCATTTATCACTAATTAATATTGTATGTATCTATGTAAGTGTATATATGATATATATGAATATATTTGTGAATGTGTATTTGAATGTTTATGCGTATGTGTATATTTATGTATATACATACTATTTGTCAATATCAAATGGCTGTAGTTACAAGTACACATGTCTCAGTCTTTTGTTCCATTAGTTTGGTCCATATAATGCTACTTGCATATGTATGCTCAGGGTTGACTATCTGTTATTGAACTACCATTTGATATGTTTTTCCTTTAATATCAGTTACTAATACTCCCTACTTAGGTTATTTATCAAAATGCTTCATTTGACTACATGTAATTTTTATGCCTCCTATTTTTATCTTTTTAGGATACTCATTTTACTTTTGTTTAAAACATTGTTATTGTTAAATTCTTGCTATGGGTCTGGCCACCAGTTTTTGTAAGGTTTCTTTGGTTTGTGGTTGATTTTTGGTTTGTATTTTCTGGGTTTTTTTCTTTAAAATTTTTTTTAATTTAATTATTATTATTATTTATTACAACTTATTCACTTTTTATCCTGGCTGTAGCCCCCTTTCTCATCTCTTCCCAATCCCACCCTCCTTTCTTCTGTCCCTATGCCCCTCCTTTAGTCCACTGATAAGGGAGGACCTCCTCCCCTTCTATCTGACCCTAGCCTATCATGTCTCCTTAGGACTGGCTGCATTGTCTTCCTCTGTGCCCTGGTAAGGCTGCACCCCCCATGGAGAGGTGATGAGAGAGGCTGCCAATGTGTTCATGCCAAAGAAAGCTCCTGCTCCCCTTACTATGGGCTACATCTGAGCATGGGTTTTAGGACCTCTCTATGTATGTTCCTTGGTTGAGGTATTTCCTTGTATTAACAACTTCATGGTTAAATTTGAATAATCTAATGGCAATTGTACATAGATGATATCAATCAATTTTGAAAATTTAAGTCAAAAAATTTAAACCCAGGACTCAAGAAGTGCCCTCTGTTTTTGTATAGCTAGTGTACTGCTCAGGGACTCATTGGTGCATGTTAGGCCTCTCAGCACCTCCCTTTGGAAAGGCCACTGTGCTTTCTCACAGAGGTGATGGTGTGTGAGTAGAAAAAATGTGAGGTACTTCCCAAGTGTGTTTCACCTTGACCTATTGTTGAGACTTTCTGCTTTTTCTTCTAGCCCTGAGTGTCTTTCTTGGTCACTCTTTCTAGGAACCACTGACTTGGTTGGACAGTCTAACAATAGAGAGTTGTGGAGTTAGCTCAGCTATTTAATTATTTATTTAATTCCCATAGAGAATTTTCACTTACTGGATTCTGTAGTTTGACCCAATGTTGATCTCATTGAAGATGGCAATATCTGAATGAGGGATCTGTGCTTCTATTTCTAAGATCATGACACTTCTGATGGCTGTCATCTCGCTTTACTGCAATTTTGTTGGTTGTGTTTTGTTGTTGTTTGTTTGTTTTCTTTTCAATAATCATATGCTATGTTTTCTGAAAACTTTGTGTATCTTTTTCTCTTTCTTTTTGGCATATTGTATTCTTCTCTTAAAGCTTAATAGAAACATATATAATTTGCCAGATTTTAACACCTGGGGTCCTTGTTAATTAATAATCAAACCCAGGAGATTGGGCCTTCTACCATAATGACTACCTTCAGTATATGTGCATTTAAAATTCTTCTAAACCAATCCAGTAGTATATGTCTGCTTCTGGTTTCAAGGGATAAAGTTCACATGCTTGGCATGGCCATTTGTCTAGCAGTTGACAATGGCTATCAGGATACCTACTCCTTCTCATGAGAATATCCTAAAGAAAGAAAAAGAAAACCATTTCTCCAGTACAATTCTGTAATTTCCATTAATATGGTGACATTTACAATGAGACAGTTAAAACTACATGCTGAAAATATACCATTATATACCCATGTAATTTACAGTCTGTCTTTGGCTACTTTCTATGCTTTTATCAAAATCCAAATAAAATTGATAAGTTAAAATAAATTTCAATTATTATTTCCTACTTAATAAGTATAAATTAGATGTTAACTTGTTAAAATTGTTTTCCTTTGACAATTTCACATATATTATAATCTGAATATTCTTTCCTTAATCTTCCTTATCTCTCTCCCAAAACTAAAAATTCTCTCTTCTCCCTGTCAGTACCTTTCATAGATTTGATTTTTATCATTTTTGTATGTTAATTTATTAATTTATTTCTGTGAGACTAAAATACCCACAGCTGGGATGCAAAGAGAATAAAATATAATTAATATAAAAAATAAAAACTTAATTAAAAAAATAAAATACCCATTGGAGTTGTTCACCAGCAGCATAAAAATGAATAAATACTACTTTTCTTGAGTTAATCAGTACAGAACAATTCAGGAGTGAGCACTAGAGTACCCTCAGGTCCTCCTCCTACCACACCTGACTATTGACTGGCTTCTTCTTCTGCAGAACGAATGCTGGCATCCATAGCTGTTGTGCTAGGCATGTTCATGGTGATGATGTTGTACAGCACATCTATTCCATAGTTTATGGATAAACTATCTTCTACACATAACATTTCAGCATGATTATATTACAGCTTAGATTGCTTACTTATTGCTTAGTATTCTCTCCTAGCTCAAGGACATGTTTAATTTTCAACCAAGTTTACAAATGTTTAAAAATGTATTCGGAGAAATCTACTAATGATCCAATCTCTTTTATTGATACATTTTCTCAAGACATGGCTATTTAAAATACATCAATTTCTATATTAATCCCTTAAGATAACTATAAAGCAGGCTTATAATTGTGCCTGGCTAAAGGGGTGACTCCATTGTCTATACTATTAAATTAACATTGCCCAGATAAGTGTTTCTGCTATTTTCAGAGTTGATACTATAAGGAGAAAGCATTGTTTTATCATTTTTCTAATGGATGCTATCCCAGATATGGGCTTCTATTTCTACCAAAAATAAGAATATGAAAGTTATATGGGGCAGAGCAAAACCTAAACTACAGTGTGCATTTAACATGAATAGAGATTATGAGTTCACAAGAGCTTATAAGAATTTACAGCATTTTAAGAATACAAAATGTTTAGAGTAGTTTTATCAATATACATTAATGGAATTACAGTTTTCAGACTTCTCTTCAAAGGATAAGAAAATAATGTTTTAGTTTCCACTCTGTTCTCTGGATGAAGATGGCCTTATGTACATTTTTAACCTTTGTATTTCCAAACATATTACAGCAGCGTTATTGATCTTTATTTCTTTCAGTTCTCATGAACTGCATTCCCAGGGAAACTACAAATAACCCTCTATGACATTACTAGTGCCTGCCTACTCAGTAGATCTAGCATTACTCAGCTTTAATGAGACTGAGTCAGGTCCACAGTCCTGCTGATTTTCATTTAGGTAATTCCAAAGCCCTAGTCACTGCCTGCCCAACTACAAATTATGAATCACAGACCAGAAAGTCTCCGCAGAATCAGTTTAGAAAATGAAATAAATGAAGAAATAGTAAGTCACTTGGGAGTTCTCAAGTAAATCATTTGGCCAAGGTTTTCTGTATTATAGAGCAAGACTCTGCAAATTGCCTTAGGAAAAAAAAAAGATCATAAATTTTGAAAGCCATAAGATATACGCTATGTAAGCTTAGAATTAGTCATAGCTATGTACTTTTCCACAATGGATGGAGATGTTTCCCAACAAAATACCACTACAAAATGTTCATATTCTTGAAATTAATGATTTAATTTTATTAATTTGCTATACATCCCAAACTATTTATGATTATCTCAGTGTTTGTATATATGTTCCTATGAAGAAATCGTATCTTTACTCATGTTCACTTGGTTTGAAGAATTTATTTTTGTAAGTATTCATAAAATTGTGATTAAATAAATAATCTATGATTAATCCTCATAGAATTAGATTAACAATACTGTCATATGCAATTAAAATTGTTGATACAACTTTAAATTTATTCACATTTGAGGACACAGTCCATGATGTCAAATAAGTCATTGTGGCAGAAGTGTGAGAGAGTTAGTCATAGTGTCTGAAGTCAGGAAGAAGAGAGATGAATGCTGGTGCTCAGGTCACTTTCTCCTATTAGAACACTAGCTCATGGGACAGTGTAGGGTGGGTCAGCCAATCTTCAGTAATCCAATTAGAAAATATCTTATAGTCATGGCTAGAAGTCAATTTTCTAGATGATTCTAGCACCTGTTAAGGTTATAATAGAAGTTAATTGTCACTATTATCTTAATTTAATAAAACAAAAATATCACAGACTTTGTGGCTTATGAATTACAGATACTTGTTTTTTCTGATTTTACAGGTTGGATTTCCCTTAATAAACTGATGGTGTTCAGTGATGAGGATGAAGTGCTTTCTGGTTGACTTGTGGCTCTATGCTCACATAATGCAGACTGGAGGGAACTCCTAGATTTACACCTGTAAGAGATATACAACCAAGGTATGAGCACATTCTTTTTTATTTTAATTTTTATTAATTACACTTTTTCACTTTGTATCCCCCACAAACCCCTCCCTCCTCCCCTCCCAATCCCACCTAAAAAACAGAATTTTCCCCTTTTGAGACTTTTTGTGTGTACGTGTGTGTGAGTTTTAAGATTTTCTTATTTATTATGTATACAATGTTCTGTCTACACATGCACCTGCAGGCAAGAGGGTACCAGATCTCATTATAGATAGCTGTGAACCACCTTGTGGTTGCTGGGAATTGAACTCAAGACCTCTGGAAGAGCAGACAGTGCTCTTAACCACTGAACCATCTCTCCAGCCCTAGTATGAGCACTTTCTAAGTGCTGGAGCTTACAATGCTGTGACATGGAGAAGATGGCATTCAAATTTGGTGAAAATTAGTAAAAATTCTGTCTAAAACAGGAAGCAGAGATAAAAGCCAACCAATAAACAGGAATCTATTTATATCATTAGACATTGCTTACTCATACAATGAATATAATTAATAAGTTTTAGTCTCTGAATATCTTTTTTTGTATTATGATCTCTATCAAGATAGTCTCTGAATAATTTGATTTATTTAAAGATTCACAGGATTATTATTTTAGATCTATGAGTTTTTTTCAGTAGTCACCTATTATGATCATATACACATATGATATACTTGAGCTGAAACATATACCTCATTAGTATAATCATGCACTTGTATGGTTTTTGCTTTAAAGATGATATTCCAAGTATGAACATTAAAAAGTACAAATAAAATTATTGCACATAGTTTAGTTTATTCTTTAGAGTAAAAGAAAACTAAACAAAATAAGTACTTTAAAATGCTACTTTACTTCTAACAGATTTAAGAAAATAGTGAGGAAGAACCTTGAACTAATTGACACAGGAGACAACTTCCTGAACAGAACAACAGCACAGGCTCCAAGATCAACAATCAATAAATGGGACCTCCTGAAACTGAAAAGCTTCTGTAAAGCAAAGGACACAGTCATCAGGACAAGACGACAGCCTACATACTGGGAAAGGATCTTCACCAACCCTATATTTAACAATATATCCAGAATATATCCAGAATATACACAGAACTCAAGAGTTAAACAAAACAAATCAAGTAATCCAATTTTTAAAAATGTTGTACAGAGCTAAACAGAGAATTCTTAATAGAATATCCAATAACAGAGAAACACTTAAATGTGCAAGTCCTTAGTCATCAGGAAAATGAAAATCAAAACGACCCTGAGATTTCACCTTATACCCCTCAGAATGGCTAAGATCAAAAACTCAAGTGACAACACATGCTGGAGAGGATGTGAAGAAAGAGAAACCCTCCTTCACTGCTGGTGGGAATGTAAACCACTTGTACAACCACTTTGGAAATCAATCTGGTGCTTTCTCAGACAATTATGAATAGTACCACCTCAAGATCCAGCTATACCACTAATAGGCATGTATCCAAAATATGCTCAAGTACACAACAAGGACATTTTCACAGCCATGTTCATAGCAGCTTTATTGGTAGTAGCCAGAATCTGGAAACATCCCAGCTGTCCTCAACGGAGGAATGGATACACAATGGAATACTACTCAGCAATTAAAAACAAAGAAATTATGAAATTTGCAGGCAAATGGTGGGAACTATAAAAGATTATCCTGAGTGAGGTATCCGAGAAGCAGAAAGACACACAGGGTATATACTCACTTATAAGTGGATATTACACATATTATATATGATAATTATACTAAAACTCCTAAAGAAGCTAATCAAGAAGGACGACCCTGGGTAAGATGCTCAATCTTTATTCAGGAAGGCAAAGGGGATGGACATCAGAAGAGGGAGAAAACAAGAAACAGGAAAGATGCCTACCACAGAGGATCTTTGAAATACTCTACCCAGCAGAGTATCAAATCAGATAACTCAGATGCTGAGACTCATAGTCAAATATTAGGCAGAGTGCATGGAATCTTATGAAACAATGGGAAGATGAAAGAAATGGAGAGGACAGGATCCTCACAAGAGGAACAACAGAACCAAAAAATCTGGGACTAGGGGTCTCTTCTAAGACTGATACCCCAACCAAGGACCGTGTGTTGAGATAAACTAGAACCCCTGCACAGAACCCCATGACAGCTCAGTGTTAAAGTTGGTACCCTAGTAAGGGGAACAGGAACTGTCTCTGACATGAACTCAGTGGCTGGCTCTTTGATCACCTACCCCTGATGAGGGTGCAGCCTTAAAAGGCCATAGAGGAAGACAATGTAGCCAGTCTTGATGAGACTTGATAGGCTAGGGTCAGAGGGAAGGGAAGGAGGTCCTCCTCTATCAGTGTCCTGGGGGAGGGTCATGGGAGGAGAAGAGGGAGGAAGGGTGGTATTGGGAAAGTATGAGGGAGGGGGCTAAAGCTGGGATACAAAGTGAATAAAGTATAATTAATTAAAAGTACATTAATTAAAAATAAAATAAATTATTTAAATATTCTGCATATTTAAACGTAAACATATCATTTAAACAATGATAAATACTCAAAAACATATTGTCCTCTAAGAACATTGTAGTATTAGTTTTATAACAACAGCACAGTAAAAAATGTCCTTGTTCGGGGCTGAAGAAATATTTGCGTGGCTAAGAACACTTTCTGCTCTTCCAGATGACCTGAGTTTGATATACAAAACCCACACTGGTGGCTCACAACTACTTGTAACTTCAGATCTCAGGGGTATGAGGCCATTGCCACCAATACTTGCATGCACGTACCCACAGAGACATACCAATGTAGGAAACTGACAGCAATAGAAATTACATTATAAAATACTTGGTAGTCAATTTGTTTAGAAGACAAGTGGGATTTAACACAAGTGGGATTTAGTTGAAGGAACATTGCCTCCAAAACTACCCCCAAAATAAATGCTACACTAATCAGGCATATAAAGATGTACAAAATGTAGGATTCTAACATGTAAATATCTATTCACCAGGGTTGTCAGCCATGAGGTCCTGATTTCCATACCAAAGACATAAAACTAGTGGACTGTTGAGAGGTGGCAGTGTGATGTCACAACCATCATTATATGCTGTTCTAACATCAAATGCCCACATGAATATAGAAAAATATAAATCTTCTAGGTGAACAACATGACTGTGAGTTACAACTACTGAAAAAAGAACAATACTTGTATATTTAAAATAATTCTGGCAATATGTAGTGCCATTGCTATGGTGAATCTCCTATCTGCCTTAGAGGTCAAACTTGCAATTTCCTGTCTTTGTTCATAAATTGTTCAAAGTTTGGCCTGGGACAAGGACCCGGAAGGGGTATTTAAGATGAAAGCTTGTGTGGGAGATTCAAGGCATGCGCCTATCATGTTTATAAACTAAGGGAATCTGTTTGTGGTCATCTCTTCCTTGGACATCTGAACTAAAATTTCACACACACACACACACACACACACACACACACAAACTCCTAGAAGAAGTTTCTGTGTCTGTGGAGAGTGATGGACAGATTAGAATTTCAGTAATGTGTAAAGATTAGAATTTTAAGAGTTCAGAGGTAATTACTATATCTTAAGCTAGTGTTAGCTCCTAGAACAACAATTTCTTGCCATACTCTGTTGCTGAACTAACACCTTGTGATAATTTATAGGTATAGATATAGATATAAACTATTAGATGCTATTAATTTGGCAAAATATTAGCTTTCACTAATATAAGACCTAAGAGTATCAACATATAATATCTTGGGCCTATATTATAGTTTTCCATTTTGTTTTACCTACTTTTCTGTTGTACTCACCAGTGCATGTTAAAATTGCCTTCATTTATGACTTTCATTGTTCTGCAATGTGAGTGTGTGCATATGCACATGTGTGTCTAATGTGTGTGTGTGTATATATCTGCTTCCACACTGAAACAGGGATGATGAGGTAAGCTAAGTCTGTTTTTGAGCAATGTCATTCAAAATGACTCCAGAATAACATATCTCTTATACCCTTAAAATGAGAGCTGTGATTTATAAGTTGGCAGGCAGGAACAACAGTTAGCCAGGTGCCTTATTTAGTAAGAGCATTTCCTTCATCTCTAAGGAGAGTATATAGCTTTTATTGTAATTATATTCATATATTTAAACAATAAAAAAATTAAAACTATTGTCTGTTCCCAATCCTTCTAATCCTTATAGAAGATATAATTGTGTGTGTGTCCGAGGTAAAACAACTTATTATAATGTCCTCTGGTTCTCCCTGAATGATTTTGTCATGTAATCTTGGATATTAAACTTTTACAAACAATTCTAATTGATCAAAAAACTTTACTTTTAGAGAACTAAAATGAGAAATATAAACATTGTGCCATAACAGTAAGATGGATTACTATAATTTCTTTAAGCACTTGTCTACAAGTGATTGCTCACCATTTATTTAAGCTTCTCCAAATGTGGAGGAAAGCAGTTTATCAAGACATTTTACATATAAAATGATAAATTATGAACCTATAAAAGAATGAAAACATTTCAACTTTGCTTTTATATGTGTGCTTCTACACATATACACAGTATTGAAAGATTCAAATGGTATGATAGATGAAATGTTTCAGAATCTTTCTAGGAATTTGGCATTTAAAATAATGCGTTTTGTCTGATATGATAACTAAAATTTGTAAACTGATACTTTATCCATCTTGTTGTGTAAGATTTTCTGGGTATATGTGTCTTTTGTGCAAAGATAGGCTACTCAAAATAAAACAAGTTAATGGTATCACTTAGTTATAGTTTATTGGCATTACTTCTTGGAACTCAGGTGAGGGCTTACTTACAGGACTATCAATAAGGGGTTTCGAAGAGAACAGTAGGTAGCCCAAAAGTAGCTGAATCTCTGAAAATCCACCCTAGTATGGATAATGACTCTCCAAAACTGCATTTAATTTTTTCCAAAGTGTAGGCATTACATGAATAAGCCTTTTCTCCTTTGCAGCAAACATTTACTATATGCAACTGGGGAAGGAGAGGTCGTATGAATCGTTCAACTCTTTGGGCTTGAGGTAATTTATGAAAATCTGTTCTTCCTCCAGAAAGAGAAAATAAAAATAATTACATAGCACTCCACCCTTTCTTCTGATTCTTATATATTACCACAACCTTAGACTGTTCCTTAATGCTTGGAGAGCTTGCATAGTCACAAAATACAGCCCCCACTCCTGCTTCCCCATGCACACACACATGAACATACACAAACTCACACATGCACACACAAAAATTTAATTCAACATATATATGCATATTGACTTAGGAAAATATCTTCTATTAACATGCCTGAGAAAAGAAATAATTCTTTGAAATTTTCTTTAAGTTACATTGACATTTTAGTAATATAGTTATTTTATGTTAATAAAATAAAAATTTGAACAAGTATTAAATAGCACATACATTATGTACATATTTGTATACATAATTTAAATTTTATTACATGGGCCGTTTGTGTTTTGTACTGTGATATGTAAGGACACGTCTTTCTAAGATGTAAGACAAAATTAATGCTTCTGTGTTTTTTTCATCCAAAGCACTGGTGAGTAAATCTACAGTCTCATACATGTCAGCTTTCACTGAAATTAATTCTATGGCAAAGTTTTCTTTAATGATTATTTAAATATGTATTTATCTTTCAATTTACATTTATTACCAACTGTGATTTTGGGGGGCTTTTAATTGTCTTCTCTATTAATAGAAGCACTATTTAATTGAATAATACAAAATATTAATATTTTAAATTTAGTGTTTATATTAATCCAATTATATAATGTGTTTGATACTTTCAAAGGCAGTTATTCTTAAGTAAAACTAAATATAAATGTGGCTTTTAAAATAGTTTGAACATGTTTTCAAAAATTAATGATTTTGTAAAAGCTTTAATATGTATGTAAACCTTTTATAGTAAATTATCTTTAACTATTTTGTAATTTCTCAGTCAAAAATGCCTTGAGAGATTGTGGTAAGTCAGACATTGGCATCTGTTCAATAATCTCTTTACTTATTATGGGTACAATCTTCTGTCTGCATGTATGCATGCAGGTTAGAAGACCACATCAGATCTCTAGTAGATGGTTGTGAGTCACCACACAGTTGCTAGGAATTGAACCCAGTATCTCTGGAAGAGCAACCAGTGCTCCTAACCTCTGAGCCATCTCTCCAACTCTGGTTCACTAACATTAAACACCCCCCCCCATTCTTGCTTAATTTGCCTCCAGAATAAATCAGGTTTTTCTCCTGTGTCAAGCCAAGATCATAAAAACATGGATGATGCTGTTGTATCTCAAGATGAAAATTTTGTCAAGTAGTGTTTTCTTTGTTACAAATGTTAGAAAACTAATCAATTGAAAAATGAGGTATGATATTTTGAAATGTTGAAAGAGATATTTCCATGGGAAAATATGATACAAATTGGAGATATGAGTTCAGATACAAATTTCTGATTATTTTAATTGGAAAACAAATGCTATTAAGGAAGACAAAAGCAATGACAACTGTTATTGTTAACTTATTGATAGATGATCACAAAATATGTAGAAATGTTTATGAGCACAACATACATAAGGATTAATAACTAACAAAATGGGAGTCACTTAAGACCTTTATGCAGTTATTTTTGCTTAATATTAAGAAATAAAACATAAAATCAAGGCCTAAGAAATTCATAGGTCTAGCCTTTCAGAGGTACTCTGTGGAAGGCTCCTGTCCTGTTCCTTGTCTTCTCCTATTTCCAATGTCTATCCTGTTTGTCCTTCTGAATGAGGATTAAGCATCTTCCCTAGGGTCCTCCTTGTTGTTTAGATCCTTTAGGACTATTGATTATAGTATGTTTATATTATATCATAAGGCTAATATCAACTTATAAGTGAGATTATACTATATATGTCTTTTGTCTTCTGGGTTACCTCACTCAGGGTGATCTTTTCTAGTTCTGACCATTTGCCTGAAATTTTCATGATGTCCTTGTTTTTGATTTCTGAGTAGTATTCCATTGTCTAAATGTACCATACTTTCTGAATCCATTCTTCCTCTGAGGAACATATAGGTTGCTTCTAGATTCTAACTATTACCAATAAAGTTTCTATGAACAGAGTTGAGCAAATGTCCTTATTGAATGGTGGGGTATTTTTTGGGTATATGCCTAGGAGTGGTATAGCTAGATCTTGAGGAAGCACCAGATTGATTTCCAAAGTGGTTGTACAGATACTGAGACTCATAGCCAGACTTTGGACAGAGTGCTAGAAACATTATGGAAGATGAAGAAGATAGATCTGGAGGAGACAGGAACTCCACAAGGAGAACAACAGAGCCAAAAATCCTGGTCCCGGTGAGGAGGGGAGGGGTGCTTCAGAAACTGATACTCCAACCAAGGACCTTGCATGCAGAGGACCTAGGACCCTGTTCAGAGGAAGCCCATAAGCTGCTCAGTTTCGAGGTGGGTTCCCTAGTAAGTGGTACAGGGACTTTTTGTGACATGGACTCTGATGTCAGCTCCTTGATCACCTCTCCCTGGGGAGTGTAGCCTTGCCAGGCCACAGAGGAAGATTATGCAGCAAGCCTCGATGAGACCTGAAAAGCTAGGGTCAGATAGAAGGGAAGGAGGTCCTCCTGAATCACGGGACTAGAGAAAGGGCTTAGGGGTAGGAGGAGGAGGGTGGGTGGGGGACTGGGAGGAGAAGACAGAGGGAGCTGCAGCCAGGATACAAAGTGAATAAATTGTAATAAATAAATAAATTAAATTAAAATTTTAAAAAGAAAGGCATAAGTTACATATGTAAATAAATTTGAGTAATATATAATATTACTGAACTGAAGAAAAAAGAATAATGTTTTGTTTCAAATGTTCAAATTAACATTTATAAAGTGATCAAAGGCAATAGATTAATGGTATAAAGCCAGTGAACTCTAATGTAAAAGAGACTAAAAGGAGACTAAATATTATGGTAAAAAATTAAAATACTTCAGGAAATCCTTATTTTAATAAAATGATATTTAATCACCTTTAAATTCACTAATAATTTTTGAAAACAAAAGTATCCCTTAGAAATTTTAAAGCAGACATTTGTAAAAGATGCTTCCAATGTTAAGTTCCATCTATGTTTAAGGAGTAAATAACTCGAGAATCCAAGATGGCTGCCACTAGAGAACACTGTGTCTGAGGAGTAGGACAGAAGAAACAACGCAGCAACCAGGAGACTGAACTCTGGGACCTAAAACGCCAGCATTTGTGATTGCCAGGAGAGCGGAACTCCTACGGTGAGAAAATCAAGTGGGAAAACCCTAGGGACACCCAGTTATTACCCGGAAAAATCTCCAGGTGACCAGCTGCACACAGCTCTGATCTGAACGAGCAGCCACGCTGGGCGCCCGCACCCACCATTATAGACTGGATCACACAGTCTCTAGGGCAGTCTCAGGAGGAACCAGGCACCGTTTTCACTGAATTGCACACTGCAAGCACACACTGTACTCAGGTTCTGCTTCAACCCACGGGTGTGCTGCAGGCTCACACCAATCACCAGAACCACCCCAAACTGAGTGGGTTGGGGGACTGTTTTGACCAGTCTGCACACTGCGGGCACTCGCCTCAAGCTTCTGCCAGCAAAAACTCAGTCAGTGTGTAAGCCTGCCTGCGGGTCTGGGAGGAACCCCAGTTCTTCCTCAACCAACTGATGTGCAGCAGGCATGCACCAATCGATCACCAGAACCACCACAGACTGAGAGGATCCGGGGACCATCTTGACCAGACTCCACACTGAAGGCGAAAGCTGCATGGATCTGCCAGCAAAAACCTCAGTTCCTGTGTGTGTCCACAGGCCAGACAGCGAAGGCCTCAGGCACCATTTCAGACAGGCCTGCATACAGCGGATGCACACCAACCCAAACCCACTGTGTGTGCCACAAATATCATCTCAGACTGTGGTGCATAGCCCCTGGCCCAGAAGGAGGCGCCAAATCTCCATTCCAGGGAAGAGCCCTGAGCAGCAAGCCCAGGGCGGAGCACATTACCCCTAGCTGACATCTCAAACCTGGACACTCAGACTCTAGCACAGAATGAGGAGTAAAGACTCCAGACCAGAGGCGTGACCAGCCTGCAGTGCTCACAGCTTCTAGCACAGAGCACGAAGCAGGGCACACAGAGCCCACAACAGAGTTCAACTGAGACACAACACACACTGACAAACCACTGGAAGTCACTGATCTTCTTGAAGAATACTTCTGACACAAGAGATTGACAGATTCAGACTGAAGTACAGCCTTAAAGCACAAACAACTCCCTGATTATATATAAACAAATGCCCAGAAATCAGCAAAAGAACTCACACAACAAAAATCAGGATACCATGACCCCACCAGAAACACCCAAAAGCAGTGGAGATTTTAATTCAGTGGAGACACAGGAAAAGTATGTTAAAGCTTTGATTATGCAGATATTGGAGAAACAAGAGGAGAGAAAAAAAAGAGG
>CM053744.1:83581782-83602463 GCA_028658305.1 Pachyuromys duprasi | reverse complement strand
CATTGAGTTCATGTCACAGAAGGTCCCTGTTCCCCTTACTAGGGTACCCACTTAGAGATTGAGCTACCATGGGCTGCATCCGAGCAGGGGTTCTAGGTTATATCCATGCATGGTCCTTGGTTGGAGAAACAGTCTCAAAAAACACCCTTTGCCCTGATTTATTTGTTCCTAGTGGAGCTCCTGCCCTCTCCAGGTCATAGTAACTCCATATCCCATTTTCATTTTTTAATTGGGTTACTTGATTTGTTCCTGTTTAAATTCTTTCGATCTTTATATGTTCTGGATATTAGTCCTCTGTCAGGTATAGGGTTGGTGAAGCATTCCTTTTTTTAAGTTCTCCTATCCTACTGATGCTGCCTCCTTTTTGAGTCCTAGGTCCTGGTATATTTTAAAACATGTTTTCATATTTTTGTTGGCCTCCCAGTATTAAAATGTCATCTCTGTAGTTATCTAGATTTAAATATCTTGTTCGTATTCCACGCTTGTATGTAAAACTTCCTGTTCTTTGGACTTCTGACAGTGATATGACCCCTAAATCAAACTTCACGTGTCTCCCCAGCATTTTTTTCCCATTGACATTTGCTCGGGTTTCAAATTTTCAGTCTTCTGACACGCCTACCTTGTACTTTCTCAAATATATCAGCAGCACTACTTTCTTCTTTCAAAATACGAAAATTTCTTAATACCTGGGTTTTGTTGAGCTTGAAATAGATTAATGTCACTGTACCTTCTGATTTGAAATACTGCAAATGCCTTGGAATTGGTTTTCTTGTTAGCATCCTTGCTTGCACATAAACTGACCACATAAATCAGATATATGAGGATCTTTTCATTTGCTCTACGATGGAATATTTGAAAGACGACAATTATATCTAAGTTAACTGAGGAAAAAAGAATGGTTAGCATATCAAGAATTATCAGAAACTTAATTTAAACTTTTCATATTTAAAATAAGTGGGATTAGAGTATCTCTAGATACAAGATATGTGTGTGACAAGAAGCTACAACCTATTATGATATAAGCATTCACTATTGAGTACAAAGTATGAGTACAAAGCAGACATTCATTTTGGTGGGACACAATTAATGGAAGTTTATATCAAGAAAGTAAAGATGACAATGTCACATTTATATGACAGCAAACAAGTAAAAACTTACGCAAAGACATATGGAAATAAGAACACAGAAAAATAGAAGGCAGAAGACTACAAGAAGAAGATATAACACACTGAAATTATCAGTGCCAGATATACATTTGATTGTGCTAGTACACTAATTAGCTGAATGCCCATAAGCTAACACCATAAAATATAAGTGTCATGTAAAAACCTATCTGCAGTTAAGGCTCACATACTTACACCTAGGAAATCAAATAATATAAATTATAAAATTATTAAGAAAAATTCCCAATTACTGCTTATAAAATAATCACAAAATGTGCTGGGAAAATGGCTCAGAGAGTAAGAGTATTTTCTGTGTTGCAGAGCATCTTCATTAGGGTCCCTTTAACCACATGGCAGCTTGCTACTATTTGCACCTCTGGTTCCATGTAACCTGATGCTTTCTAATTTCTTTTCTCACCAGGTATGCACAGGGTGTGCATACATAGCTGAAAGCAATCACTCACATACACACACACACACAAAAAGAAAAATAGTGGATAAAATAAAAACAGAAATGTATATCACATTCTGCTATAATATTATGCTGTGATTTTACAATTTTTGAACAATATTTGAACAAGTAGGAGGTAAAAGTACCCAATATCATTTTTTTTCTGCTCCCATGTTCATAAATCATTAGGGAACAATTTACACACTGATGCCATCGCCCATGGAGCGTCCCTCTGAGAACAAAGGCTCAAGGAAAATGCATAAATTAAGACAGAGATAAGAGAGTGATAAATGCCCAGTTGAGGACAAGGCTCAGTGAGTAAAGGGCTTTTGGTCAAGAATGGATATCTGAGTTTCATCACCTGTCCCAACAAAAATCCAGGATGCTGGAATGTGATTCTAGAATTGCCAAGATAGAGGAAGAAAGATCCATGGGGCCAGCCTTTCTCTTCAAATTGGTGATCTCTATGCTCACTGTCCTCACTGGAGAGAGACAGAAAGATACCTGTCCTCCACAAGCATGTGCACACACATGTAGGCAAGAATACAGATATACACACAAAGAAAGAGGAAGTGGTAAATGCCTTAGTGAAAAGCAATTTTATAAATGGGTTTCAATTCATGATTAGAAACAGAAACACAATAGGATTATTTTCTCACCTTTTCACATTCTTCATTCCTATATTCAGTTTTCAAACAAAATTTATATAAGTGGTTTACTATATTTCTACAGGTAGCAATATGCATACACTATGATTCAGTGTTTTAAAAATAGTTGAGTCCATTAGGTGGGACTTCCTAGTTTGATAAAGGCCTCTTTTCAAATATTTTTAATATTTTAAATGATATTTTAGGGATGCACAGGTAATTATTTGACAGTCTTTGGCATGGTAATAAGTGTAACACTACCAAAGATATTAAACCAAGGTCTTATATTTATGGCAAGAAGTTCCAATAGCATATAGTTATTATCTACAGGCATTAGATAACCTCTTGGGTTGTGATGATCTATTTATATGAGCTACAGAATAAGTCTACATAATATTTTAATTACCTGCACAGAAAAAACAAATAGGTATAATTTGTTTTAAGAAATGAAACCTGAATATTTTCTTGAGAAAATGAAGTTTCAATGTCAAAGGGAAAAAAATTTTAAGGAAAGAGTGATGAAAGTGCTCTTACTTCTTTGGACTATATTTTTATTGCTGCATAAATGTTGTAAACAAGAATAACTATATTCCTCCTTTTCTCCTTGAATCTTGTTATTTTTGCTTCAAAGTTGCATTTATGTATAGGTATACACACACACACACACACACACACACACACATATATATATATATATGGCAACAAAAAATATATATACATATATATATGAGTAATGTGGCATATTTCTTTCTTACTCTAACTGAAAGTTTTAAGATTTGTTTGTAAAATTATCATATTTAATATATAGTATAACTTATTCTAAATGATATGACATATATTTGCAATAAAAAATTATTAACTATGCAAACTATCTCAGGGAGGAGATAGGGAAAGGAGGGTAGGATTGGGAGGGAGTGAAGGAGGGGGCTACGGCTGGGATACAAAGTAAATAACCTGTGATTAATATTTAAAAAGTAAAAATTAATAAAATAGAAGCATAATTGGAGAGTAAGATGTGTAGGCATATCTCTGCCCATTAGAATTGCTGCTTGATGTGTCCTTTAACTTTCCTAAGGAGGGATGATACAAGTGTCCTGGTGTGTAAAGTGCCTGCTATGTAAACATGAGCAACTGAGCTCAGATCTCCAGTGCCCACAGAATGTCTGTACACAGTGCAAAATCTGTAATCCTTTCTGACAGGAGCAGAAAGAAATGAGTGTTAATGTTATTAGAAAGTTCACACAGCCAGAACTGGAAGTTCCATGTTCCGAGAAGAATTCTGCATTAAAAAATGAGGTAAGGATCTGTGAGAAGACATCTGACATCAACGGGCCTACATGCATTCATACATAAGTAAATGCACAGCCACACATACACACAAACACACATACACACACACACACACACACACACACACACCACTTTGCCATAAAATATTCTAATCATGGGAATGTGTCTTCCAAACCATTCCACTGTGATAATAATTTAGGTTGTTCTGGTATTTGAATTAAAATTGTTGAGACTGATTAATAGGTAGATTTTTTGAGGTATAGAAAAGAGCTCAGGGAATTCACTTGAATAATCACAACAATGTAACAACACTTTGGAGGTGAGAAAAATTCATGCCTTTGTAGTGCGGGTAGTTCTATAGGATTTGAATACCTACACCAATTAATATTACACATTTTAGATGTATGGCCTTCTGCTTGTGAATTTAATATTCAGGAAACTTTTCAAAGAGAAGTAATTTTATGGAGAGTGAACCCATTGGTATAAAGCTGAAGCATGTAGAGGTGTCATTACCTGCAACATACTGAAAGTGACGTGGACACCATTGATGGAAACCCTATTCAAGGCTGTTTATGCTGCACAATGTGATTAACTATTTTATTTTACACTTTTATTCTATGCCTCCGTGCATTTCATTCTCTCCATGGTAGATTAGGTTAATTTCTAATATAGTTTATGTTATATTTAACCATTTCTGAAAACAAAGTAGTTGTCACTTTAATCACAGATAGACTTCATGATTTTCTACAGTCTCGGGTATAACATATAATGGTTAACTTAAACATATATGAGCTACTTCCTGGCACAAGTGTAGGGGATGAGCAGAAAGTGTCTCTTCTGTAATTATCTCAAATACTAATGTGGTATACTGTAGGATAGCATTATGGACCTAATCATGATGATGGGAGTTTCCAAGAAATTAGAAACTACTGGTCCATCAAACATAGATTAAGGAAAGCTTGCAGAAAATAATCCTTATAGTTTTACTCCTAGCTTCACGAATAGCAGAAACTATTTTGTTATTCTATTGTAAATTCCACATAGTCAATAATATTGCTCAAAGAAACATTTGAATATAAATTTGAGTCAGTTTGTGTGAACTGTATCAAAATATATGGGAACTAAGAGACCTAATTAATTATTAAAGAATGTTATTTATTAAAACGTAAGCTGTAGGCTGATGAGGTTGCTTTGTGAAGAAAGGCACACGCTGAGCCAGAAAATCTGACCTCTCTACCCTGGACCTACAGTAGGAGAGAAGTGACTACCCCAGTTGTACTCTGACGTTGACTCTTCTTTATGTGTTCTGTGAAGCACACATGTACACACTTAGACACACATATACATGCAACTTAAATAAAAATATGTGACACAGAATATCATTCTCAAAATTTAAGGTATGAATAATAAATCTAAATGATTATGGTGGTCCACATTTTATTGTGTGTAAATTTATTTGACTCACCCTTTAGAATTTTTTAAATGATAATAGAGTCTAAATTTATGGCAGTTTTCTGAAATATGCAAGTTACTAATAGCATCACTCTTTTTCTTCAACATTAAAGTGAAATAATGATATTATTCTCTGAAATAAGTTTCTATATGGAATCAATTCTAATGGTTGCACTTCTTAAAGAACTTCAATTGGAGAAAACTACTTTATAATAGAAAAAATTCAAAAACAAAATAGGACCACATTTATAGCCCTGTTAGGGCCTGTGCAATCTTCCAAGTGATCCATGAACATTTTTGACTATTTCAATACTGTAACTTGTAACTAACCACAATATAACAAAAGGCAAGGAAAGTATGGATGGAATATAAACAATCATTAGCTTTTTGTTTTGCTTTCAGTTTTTTTTTTCTTATAACACGGAATCTAGCAATGTCACAGAAAATTGGTTTTCCTGAAATTATAAAAAAAGAAGAAAATGGGTTGAGCAAGCCATGGGAGCAACTAAGGCCTCTGATTCAGTTTCAGCTTCCTGTTTTCTGCTCTGACTATTTTTCATAGTGGACTGTCACTTATAAGTTGGAATAAATTCTTCCCTCCACATATTTATTTTGGCCATGGTGTTTATCACACCAGTACAAAGCAAAGTAATATACTTTGTTAATATAGGCCTTCAGGATCCTGAGTTAAGGCACAGCTTTATCTTTGAACATTGTTTTCGAGCTATCTTTCTTGCAATCTACTAGTGCAGGCTTTGTCACATTCAAATAAACTTAGTTACTCCTGCACACTATGTCAGTTTTAAATGTAGCAGAATGGTATTAAATGTTTCTATGCTTCTTTGAAATCACATCATATTTCTTTTTTTTTCTGTTATGTTATTTATTACAATTTATTCATTTTGTATCCCAGCTGTGGTCCCCTCCCCCATCTCCTAGTCCCACTCTATCTCCCTCTTCTCTTCCTACACTCCTCCCCTAGTCCACTGACACAGGAGGTCCTGCTCCCTACTATCTGACCCTAGTCCACTGGTAGGAGAGGTCCTCTTTTCCTTCTATTTGACCCTAGATTATCAGGTCTCATCAGGGCTGATTGCATTGTCTTCCTCTGTGGCCTGGCAAGGCTGCCCCCTCCAGGAGGATGTGATCTAAGAGCCAGTTGCTGAGTCCATGTCAGAAATAGCCCCTGCTCCACTTACTAGGGAATGCACTTGGAGACTGAGCTGCCAACTGAGCAGGGATTCTAGGTCCTCTCCACTTGTGGTTCTTTTTTGGAGCATTGGTCTCTGCAAGTCCCCTTGGGCTCAGAATATTTGGCTTTGTTGGTCTCCTTGTGGCGCTCCTGTTCCCTCCAGGTCGTTCTATCTCCCCCTTCCTTCATAAGATTCCCTGCCTTCTGCCCAAGGTTTGGCTATGATTCTCAGCATCTGCTTCAATATCCTGCTGGGCAGCTTCTTTCAGAGGCCCTCTGTGGTAGGTTCCTGCCTTGTTTCACATCTTATTTCTTATCAGTGAACTTCATGAAGGTTGGAAGTATCTAAACACAATTGAATACTTTTCTTAAAAAGCATCTGTCTTTGTAGTTTCATTGTTCAACTGCTGTTACTTAGATTTATTTAGTTAAATTTTAGAACTGCTTTTCTCTATATATTTATCTTTCTATGTCTGTCTCTTACTCTGTGTGTGTGTGCATACACATGTGCATACATGTGCTTCTTTCTTTAGAACCTTCCTTTCATCAATAGTACATGGATTTCAGAAAATGCTACCTAGTTGCCATGGCAATTTTCTCATCAAAAATGCAAGCTGAATGGAATCTAGGACCAGTTCACTAATTATTTTAAGCCAGAGACCTGAGTACAAAAGTTCAATGTTTTGACAGTGCCACTGTTTCTGTGATTCTAACATGAGTGTATAACCCTTTACTTCACAATAGAAAATAGTACTGGTGTTGATTTATTTTGTACAGCATAGTAAACCAAAGCTGTAATGATTTGATTGTTCTTTGATTCCTGGTATTTTTATATTCACAGTATTATTCCAATAATTTATAATTCTCTTAAACACACAATATATGCTACATTTACTATTTAGCTTGTTTAAAAATAAAATAAATAATAAGTAATAAATATCTTCTGATTGTAATATGACTAATTATTTCAGTTTGCTGAAACACCCATAATGTCACTAATGTTGTATATATCTATATACATAGCTTTATTCCCTATGTATTCAACTATATCTGTATTTATGCCACTTATAATCTTAGTCTACATGTGCTCATCTTTTCCTAGAAAAGGTATACACACACACACACACACACACACACACACATATATATATATGTGTGTGTTGGGGGCATAGATAGAGTCTGTGCATAGTCCTTGGTTGGTACTTAAAAAACACACACACAAGACAATAACTGATTTTTAAATGTTGGTCAGATAAGCACTTAAGACCCCTGATCTGGAAAAACAAAAGTCCTTACCTTTAAGCAAGTCTACAATTTGATTCTGCCTTTAACTAAATAAAACCAAACCAAATATATGCAGAAGTTAAAATAAATAATAATTTCCATGGGCATATATAGAAACAGTTCTGAATTCTTCATTTTCTTTTTGTTTTCTTGTTTGTGTTATCCATATATAATACATCTATATTTATCATTTCTATCCTTAGACATCTTTGTTTTTTAAATTATACATTCTGGGAAGTATTTAGTATTAAACAGGTGTTTGAAAAAACTACATGTTGTATAAAACTATTCAAAACAATCCCACTACATTGGAAAAAATCAAGCCAAAAGTCAATTTTTAAAAGAGTGATAAATGAAAGGATGTTGCAAGTGCAAAATAAGTTTTCTGCATGACAGACCTTGGTGAGAGTAATGACTTTTATTTAAAGAATTATAAATGTCTGTAGACAGCTGGTAGAGTGATTTGCTTCACATACCTAACTTCAGAGGAAGATTCAGACCAGCAGAAAAGTAGACAAAAATGAAGTCCTTCATTCAGTTAGGTGAATAAATAAATAAATAAATAAATAAATAAATAAATAAATAAATAAATAAATAAATGAGGAAGAAGGAGCATGCTGTTGAAAAACACACACACAATCACTAAAATTAGTCATTATTCATTTGGTTAAAAAAACATGAAAACAATTAGCTGAAATTTTGAAGTAAACAAAGCACTTCATCACTCTGAAAGCATCATTAGTGGAACTAAAACACTGCCCAGATGAATTCATATTTTATGGGGACAGTGGACTTTTACTTTTGCAGTTTGCTAGACAAGTAGGATTTAAGTTTTGATACTCCAACAAAGGATCATGCATGGAGATAACCTAGAACTCCTGCACAGATGTAGCCATGGCAGCTCAGTATCCAAATAGGTTACCCTAGTAAGGGGAACAGGAGCTGTCTGTGACATAAAGTCAGTGGCTGGCTCTTTGATCACCTCCCCCAGAGGGGGAAGCAGCCTTACCAGACCACAGAGTAAGATAATGCAGCCAGTCCTGATGAGACCTCATAGGGTCTGATGGAAGGGGAGGAGGACCTCCCCTATCACTGGACTAGGGGAGGGGCATGGGAGGAGAAAAAGGAAGGGATGAGGGACAGGGCTATGGCTGGGATACAAAGTGAATAAATTTTAATAAATAAATAACTAAGGGCTAGAGAAATGGCTCAGCCATTAAAGGCTAGGCCCACCACCAAAGATAAGCAAATAAATAAGTAGACAGAAAATAAATAAATAAATAAATAAATAAATAAAATGTTGTTAAAAGTTTTAAGTCATTTGTTTACTAAAACAAACTTTTAACTCCAAGAGCCGCATCAAGTGTACAGTGAAATTTAAGGAGTTCTCTACAAGTTGAGGCTTCTTGTTTTGCTTAGTCAGAAGAGTTGCCTAAATTACATCCCTCTCCAGTGGCTTTTGTATTTTATTATGAATGTTAATGTAAAACAGCACAATGTTTCTGATGCCAATAGAATAAAACCTACTGTAAAACAACTAACCCAGGACTGAAAGTGAGCTAAATGCTTTTTTCTATGATCAATGTATTTCATATAGTGTAGGGGGTGCGTTTTCTTGTTAATGTCTAAGTTCTTAAAGTATGCAAACATTTTCAAATCTCCATATTGATTTAATGGACACTTAATTTTACAACATGGTGTATCCATTCAGTAATAATCTGAAAGATAAAACAGGTACACATGCTATATGTCAGGGCAAATGGTAAGAGACAGCAGCCACAACAAAAAGTTTCATATACACTATCACGTGGCAAAAATAATCACCAAGTTTTATATGCATGGAAACTACTTTGTGAAACTAATGTCATAAATTAAAGTTACGGAGTAACTGAATTCATAGAAAAATTGATGGGGAGAGGACAGTTCCAAAGGACATGGATATGGTATTATCTTGTTTTAATGTGAGCAAAATATACCTCTTAATTCATAAAGAACCATTTCAACTGCATCTGTTATGGGTTCAGGAATAGCCACAAACTGACTACTCAAACACCAACCTCAGATTGATGGAAGTTTATTGAGCAATGAACAAAGGCTGATCAGTTGGAGCCATAATCTTTTGTATCATAGATAAATTAAAAACAGTAGAATTTTAGGGAAATAGGTGAAGTTGTTATGTTGTGTGGTAATTTAAATAAGAATTTGAATGTTAAGTTCCCACTTGGTGGAGCAATTTAGGAAGGATTAGGAGATACTCCTTTATTGAAAGAGGTGTGTCCCTAGGGCTAAACCTGGAGGTCTCAAAAAATCTATGTATTCTCTTTCTCTCTTTCGCCTTCTCTCCCTCCTCGTTTTCCTCCCTCCCTCCTCATGTCTCTTTATCTCATGTGTCCTTCTACTTCCTGCTTGTGGAGTAAATGTTACTGGCAACTACTTCTCCAGTGCCTGCCTAGTTGTTGCAATGTTCTTCACTGCAGTGTTCATGAACTCATTCTCTGAAACTTCAAAGAAGCCTCCAACAAACTGCTTTCTTTTATAGGTTGCCTTTTTCCTTGTTTCTTTTCAGAGCAATAGAAAACTAACACAGGTTGCAATCCACTATTTTTTGTAGATTTATAGTAAAATTTATTGTTGTTATACTAATTTTGCTACAGCTACTGTAGACTACAAACTATGAGTGTGTGTGAGTGAGAAGAAAGTTGCACTCCATCAAAGTCTGTGCAACAGCTGATGCCAAGATGTTATAAAACATCTTAGTTAGGATGAATTTTATATTGTACTTAAATAACTCCTACTTTAACTGAATATGAATATTTGGCAGTCTTGGACCAGGGTAAATTTGCTGCACACAAACTCTCCCTTTCTTCTTTTGCTTCTTTTCTTGTCAATTCTTTTGAGATAATTTGTGTTTCATCCTCTGTCTTTAGGACTTTCAAGTTACTTTTACTTGGATAATTTTTTCCTCAAAAATATTTAGCAAGAAAGTTCAGTAGAGAAAATGACTTGCATCTGGTCCCTGGTTGTACTGTTTATCTTCATGCCTGTTCCCAGGTACCTCTGGGACATCAACAGGACACAGCAAGTGTGTTTTCTTGTGACTGTCAAAATTCTGTGTACTCGTTCCAGGAAAAAGCCATGTAGCTTTCACTTTTCTCAGGTTGATTTTTCTCTAGACAGATCTAAAAATACAAGTACAAACTCGGGTTTAATGAAAATCATCACAAATTTTGACTGTCTTATGAAGATGATCCTGGTCCTATTTAAACCAATTCTCTAAGACCCTTGATAAAATGCTCTAGGGTTGTGCAGGATCAAACTGGCTAATTGGATTAAATCTAAATTTCAGAGTGATGATCCAACATTGTGACACATACACATTCCTGTGCTCAACTTCACAATCATATAAAATGGATTATTCTTATTTTCATACTATTAACTAAGGCTCACACACATTAAATGACATTTATTCCATCACACGACTAGATAGAAAATAATGAGGCAATAAAATTCTATGCTGAGTTGTATTCATTTTTAACCATATAGTTTTGATTAAGTACAACTTTCTTTTTTTATTAATCATAATTTATTCACTTGTATCCCAGTGGTAGCCCTCTCCTTCATGCTCTCCCAATCTCCTCTTTTTCTCCCACTTCTCCTCTCATGCCCCTCCAAAAGTTAACCAATAGGGATAGTAATCCTTCTCTTCCATCTGACCCTAGCCTCTCAAGTCTAATCAGGACTGACTGCATCGTCTTGCTCTGTGGCCTGGTAAGGCTGCTCTACCACCATCGCTCAGGGGAGGTGATCAAAGAGCCAGCCACTTGACGTCAATGACAGCCCTCATTCTCCACTCAGAGACTGAGCTGCCATGGGCTACATCTGTGCAAGGGTTATAGGTTATCTCCATGCATGGTCCTTGGTTGGAGTATCATTCTCAGAAAATAACCTTATGCCCAGATACTTTGGTTCTTTTGCTCTTCTTGTGGACCTCCTGTCCCCTCCAGGTCTTATATCTCCCCTTTCTTTCATAAGATGTCCTACTCTGCCCAATGTTTGGCTATGAGTCTTGGCATCTGTTTTAATACCCTGCTTGATAGAGTCTTTCAGAGTCCCTCTGTGGTAGGCTCCTGTCTTGTTTCCAGTTTTATCACTCTTCCTAAGCACATCCAATTTGCCTTTCTGAATGAGAGTGAATCTTAGCCAAGGTCTTCCTTCTTCCTTAGCTTCTTTAGGACTACAGATTTCAGTATGCTTATTGTATAGTATATGTCTAATACCTTCTTATAAGTGACTATATACCATGTGTATCTTTCTGTTTCTTGGATACCTCACTCAGGATGATCTTTTCTAGTTACCACCATTTGCCTGCAGATTTCATTATTTCCTTGTGTTTATTTGCTGAGTAGTATTCCATTGTGTAAGTGTACCAAAATTTCTGCATCTATTCCTCTATTGATTGACATCTGGGTTGTTTCCAGCATATGGTTATTACAAATAAAGCTGTCGTGGTTGAGTAAATGTCCTCGTTGTATACTTAAGCATGATTTGGATATATAACTAGGAGTGGTATATATCCAATCTTGAGATAGCAGTAGTCCCAATTTTTTGAGAGAGCACCATATAGATTTCCAAAGTGGTTGTACAAGCTTACATTACCACCAGCAATGGAGGAGGGTTCCCCTTTCTCTACAGCCTCTGTAGTAGATATTGTCACTTGAACTTTTGATCTTAGCCATTCTGATGGATGTAAGGTGAAATCTCAGGAGTACTTTTATGTGCATTTCCCTGATGACTAAAGAGATTTAGCATTTCTCTGCCATTCGATATTCCTCTATTGAGACATCTCTGTTTAGCTCTGTACCCCAATTTTTAATTGGATTATTTTATTTGTTGCTTTTTAACTTCTTGAGTTCTTTATAAATTCTGGATATTAGCCCTCTGTCAGATGTAGGGTAGGTGAAGATCCTTTCCAAGTCTGTAGGCTGTAGTTTTGTTCTGATGACAGTGTCCTTTGCTTTACAGAAGCTTTTCATTTTCATGAGGTCCCATGTATTGATTGTTGATCATAGAGCATGTGCTGTTGGTGTTCTGTTCAGGAACTTGTCTCCTGTGCCAAACAATTCTAGACCCTTCCCCACTTTTTCTTCTAAAGAATTTAGTGTGTCTGGTTTTATGTTGTGGTCTTTGATTCACATGAACTTTAGTTTTGTACAGGGTCATAAATATGGATCTATTTGCATTTTCTACATGGAGACATCCAGTTAGACCAGCACCACTTGTTGAAGATGCTGTATGGTTTTGGCTTATTATCATTCTATGGTTTTGGCTTCTTTGTCAAACCTCAAGTGCCCGTAGTTGTATAGGTATATTTCTGGGTCTTTGATTCTATACCATTGATCCACCTTTCTGTTTCAATGCCAGTACCATGCAGTTTTTATTACTATTGCTCTGAAGCATAGTCTGACATCAGGGATGGAGATACCTCCAGAATACCTGTTATTGTACAGGACTGTTTTAGAGATTCTGGGTTTTTGGTTTTTCCATATGAATTTGAGAATTATTCTTTCAAGGTCTGTAAAGAATTGTGTTGGTAATTTGATGGGAATTGCATTGAATCTGTAGGTTGTTTTTTTCAGGGTGGCCATTTTTACTGTTACTCTTGCTGATCCATTAGCATAGAAGATCTTTCCATCTTCTGATATCTTTTTCATTTTCTTTTTTTCTGAGGCTTGAGGTTTTTTAAACAGGTCTTTGATTTGCTTGGTTAGAGTCACACCAAGGTTTTATGTTATTAGTGGCTATTGTGAAGGGTGTGGTTTCACTAATTTCTTTCTCGGCCCTTTGGTATTTTGTATACAGAGGTCAAGTGATTTCCACAAGTGAGTTTATTTAGTATGCAGCTGCTTAACTGAAGGTGTTTATCTGCTGAAGGAGTTCTCTGGTAGAATTTTTGGGGACACTCATGTGAATAATCATATATGTCTACAAATAGTGATACTTTGACTTCTTCCTTTCTGATTTGCATCCCCTTGATCTCCTTTACTTGTCCTATTGTTCTAATTAGGACTTCAAGTACTATGTTGAGGCAATATGGAAAGAGTGGCAGCCTTGCTTTGTCCCTGATTTAAGTTTCTCTCCATTTAGTTTGATGTTGGGTATAGGCTTGCTGTATATTGCCTTTACTATATTTAGGTATGTGACTTGTATCCCTGATCTCTCCAAGGCTTTAATCGTGAATGGGTATTGGATTTTGTCAAATGCGTTTTTGGCATCTAAGAAGATGATCATGTGTGTGTGTGTTTTTTTTTCTCCTTCAGTTTATCTATATGGTGGATCACATTGATGAATTTCCATATATTGAACTGACTCTGTTTGCATCAGATAAAGCCTACTAGGTCATATTGGATGATATCTTTTATATGTACTTGGGTTCGATTTATCAGTATTTTATTGAGTATGTTTACATCAATCTTCATAAGAGACATACATATAAAATTCTATTTTTTGTTGGTTCTTTGTGTGTTTTAGGTATCAAGGTGACTGTGGCCTCATAGAATGAGTTTGGTAATATTCCTTTTTGTCTATTTTGTGGAACAATTTGAAGAGTATTGAAGTTAGTTTTTTGGAGGTCTGGTAGAATTCTTTGCTGAAATCATTGGCACTGTTTTTTGTTTTGGTTTGGTTTTTGGTTTTTTTTTTTTTTTTTTCAAAGGGCAACTTTTGAAAACTGCTTTTATTTCCTTGGGGGTTATAGGACTATTTAATCTATTTACCTGTTATGGATTTAATTTTGGTAAATGGAATCTATCAAGAAAATTGTCCATTTCATTTAGATTTTCAAATTTTGTGGCATATAGGCATTTGTAGTTAGATCAAATGATTCTTTGCATTTTCTCAGTGTCTGTTGTTATGTCCCCCTTTTCATTTCTGACTTTGCTGATTTGAATAGTTTCTTTCTGCCCTTTAGTTAGTTTGGCTAAGGGTTTGTCTCTCGTTGGTTTTCTCAAAGAACCAGCTCTTAGTCTCATTGATTCTTTGAATTGTTTTGTTTCTTATTCTTTGATTTCAGCTCTGAGTTTGTTTATTTCCAACTATCTACTTCTCTTAGGTGTGACTGCTTCTTTTTCTACTAGGGCTTTTGGGTGTACTGTTAAGTTGCTTGTATGAGATGTCTCAGACTTCTCTTTGAAGGCATTTACTGCTATGGACTTTCCTCTTAACACTGTTTTTGTTATGTACCATCAATTTAGGTAATTTGTGCCTTTATTTTCAATGAATTTTAGGAAGTCCCTAATTTCTTTTTTCACTTCTCCCTCCTATTGAGTAGACAGTTGTTTGGTTTCCATATGTATGCAGGCTTTTTTTTTTTTATTTCTGTGTTTTCTTTTTCTTTTCTATTTGAAGTCTGGTTTTATGCCATGGTTGTCTGATAAGATACATGGGATTATTTTGTTCTTCTTATATCTACTGAAGCTTGCTTTGTGCCCTACTATAAAATTTTGAGATGGTTCCAGGAGATGCTGAAAAGAAGGAATACTCTTTTGAGTTTGGGTAAAAAATTCTGTAGATATTTATTAGTTCCATTTGATTTAGGGGCTCTGTATGTCATTATTTCCCTATTTATCTTCCGTCTAGATGATCTGTCTCTTGGTGAGAGTGGAGTGTTGAAGTCCATTATTAAGGTGTTTGAGTCAATGTGTGATTTAAGCTTTAATTATGTTTTCTTTACAAATGCAGGTGCTCTTGTATTTGGGGCATAGATGTTCAGAATTGTGATGTCTTCCTGGTGGATATTTTCTTTGATGTGAATGAAGTGCCCTTCTTCACTTTTTTGAATAATTTTGGTTGTCAGGCTATTGTATTAGCTATTAGTATAGGTGCCCCTGCTTGTTTTCTGGGTCTGTTTGATTGAAAAACATTTTTCCAGGCCTTTACTCTGAGGTAGTTTTATCTTTGTTGTAGAGGTGTGTTTCTTAGATGCAGCAAAATGTTGGATCCTATTTCTGCACAGTTTCTGTTAGTCTGTGTCTTTTTATTGGAGAGTTAAGTCCATTGATGTTGATAGATACTAGTGACCAATGAATGTTAGTCCCTTTTATTGTGGAGTTAGTTGTGTTACTGAGTTTCTATGCTTCTTTTCTTTTACTTTTTTGTTGTG
Organism: Pachyuromys duprasi; assembly: GCA_028658305.1. NCBI lineage: Eukaryota > Metazoa > Chordata > Mammalia > Rodentia > Muridae > Pachyuromys > Pachyuromys duprasi. The sequence goes on along the minus strand of CM053744.1, from coordinate 83,586,826 downwards.
AAGTTATGTACATCCTTTGTTTTCTTGGGAGTAGTTGATTTCATGAGATTGGAATTTTCCATCTAGAATCATCTGCAGGACTGTGCTGTCATGTAGATACTGTTTTAGTTTTGTCATGGAATATTTTGTTTTCTCCATTAATGTTGATTGAAAACTTTGCTGGTTATCTTAGTCTGGGCTGACAAATGTGTTTTCTTAAATGTGTTCTCATCTGCCCATGCCCTTCTGGCTTTCATAGTTTCTGTTGAGAAGTCTGATGTAATTCTGATAGGTCTACCTTTATATGATACTTAGACATTTTCCCTTGTTGTTTTTAATACTTTTTCTTTGTTATGTAGATTTAGTGCTTTAGATTTAGATTGTGTTACATAAGGAGTTTCTTTTTTTGGTCTAGTGTGTTTGGTGTGCTGTATGTTTATGGACATATCTTTCTTTAAGTTGAGCAAATTTTCTTCTATGATTTTATTGAAAATATTTTCTGGATCTTGGAGCCTGGAATCTTCTTTTTGTCTATTTTTACTATTTTTTTTAGATTTTTGTCTTTTCATGGAGTCCTTGATTTCTTGGATATTTTGTTTTTGTAACTTTTCTGATTTTACTTTCTCTTTGGGAGATGTATTAATTTCTGAAAATGTATCTTCAGTGCCTGAAATTCTCTCTTCCATCTCTTGTACGCTGTTGGTGATGCTTACTTTTTTGGTTACTGATCTTTTCTCTAAATTTTCCAGCCCCAGCTTTTTCTCTGTTGGTTTCTTTATTGAGTCCAATTCTGTTTTCATGTCTTGCACCATTTCCTTCATCTGTTTGAATGTGGGTTCCTATCTTTCCATGATGGCCTCTATTCTTTTGTTCGTTTCCTCTCTATATTCCTTTACTTATGCCTCTACATGTGCCTCTATTTTTTTTGGCTACATTTACCTCTATTTCTTTAAGACCTTTGTTCCTTTCTTCTCTATGTGTCTCTACTTGTGACTCTATTTGTTTGGCTGAATTTGTCTTATTTCTTTGAGAGTATTGCTACTTTCTTCTTTATGTGCCTCTAATAACTGTATGAGCTTAGATTTGAGATCATTTTCTTGTGTTTCTGATTAATTAAAATACCCATTGTTTTCTGGGGTTGTTGGTAAAGACATGATGTCTTGATTTTTTTTTTCTTTTGCAGGGGTGATGTGTTTTTACGCTGACCTCTAGCCATCTGCTTATCTGTAACATTTTCTATTTGTTCCTGGAGTTTGTACTTCAGACTGGGTCCCTCTGTCTCTGCTGTTTGGAATATTCTTCAGGAAGGTAAGAGAGAACCACCTGTTTGAGAGTGGATGTCAGTGTTTCAGCTGTAGCTAAGGGAGGAAGGTCGCAGGCACATGTGAGATAACCCAGGAGTGTACATGGAAGTTTGCCTTGAAGGCCAGGGTTCTAGAGAGTGTAGATGCCTGTAATGGTGGAGCGTAAGTGCAGGTTGGGGTGTTGGTGCTGTTTGTGGGTGAAGTGCACATGTACATGTGTCCTGAATGCATGAGGGGCCTACAGGAGTGTGGTACTTTCTTCCAGGTATTCAGATCTGTCTGGGTTACACCATCTTGTCTCCAGGAATTGTTTTACTGGCCACTGGAAAACCCACAGAGCAGGGGCTTCAATGTTGAGAACCCTATCCCAAGGATTTCTATGTTGCCCACAGTAGAGGTTTTAGGGGAAGGGATCTGATGTCTGGCTGGTAGCTTACAGGGATCCTGGATCAGGGGCTCTCCATACACTCACTTGAAGTATCTAGCAGGCCTTATCGGAAAGCACAGATGTTCCCCCTGTTCTCTACTCTCAGATTTTGAGCCCACATGGGCAAAAGACATTTGACAGCTCTATAGTGTCCAGTATTTGTCCACAAGGAAAGGAGACTGATACTTGGGGTAGCAGCCTCTGTTGTCTCAGTCACTGAGAAATGAGGCTTCTGCTTGAGGCAGCCACCTTTTACAGCTTCAGATGTGGGAGGCCCATACAACTACCACTTCTGCAGTCGCGGTCACCTAGCAAGAAGGCTCATGCTTGGAGCAACCACTTTGGCCTCTGAAGGGCAAGGAGGCCCTTGCTTGGGCCAAGGGGAAGTGAAGATGGGTCTAATATTCTTCACTCTCATGCCTTGGAGAGGTCCATGGGTGACCTGGATTCAAACTGGCCCAACTCAGGTGTTGTCCCCTCACACCAGGAAGCCTCAATGTCAATATTCTGGCTTCAGCTGCCCCTCTACTCATCAAATTTGGAGTTTCAGATCCTGTGCCCCTCAGATTTAGTGCATGCTGTTGGCCACCATCTTGGACTCTTAAATACAATTTCACCTACAGATTGGGAAAGGATCTTCACCAACCCTATATCTGACAGAAGATTAATATCCAGTATATATAAAGAACTCAAATAATTAAACAGCAACAAATCAAATAATCTAATTAAAAGTGGGGTACAGAGCTAAACAGAGAATTCTCAATAGAGGAATATCAGATGGCAGAGAAACACTTAAACAAATGCTCAGCATCCTTACTCATCAGGGAAATGCAAATCAAAACAACCCTGAGGTTTCACCTTACACCGATCAGAATGGCCAAGATCAAAAACTCAAATGATAACACATGCTGGAGAGGATGTGGAGAAAGGGGAACCATCCTCCACTCCTGGTGGAAATGTAAACTTGTACAACCATTCTGGAAATCAATCTGGCGCTTCTTCAGACAATTAGGAATAGTGCTTCCTCAAGATCCAGCTATACCACTCTTAGGCATATATCCAAAAGAGGCTCAAGTACACAATGAGGACATTTGCTCAACCATATTTGTAGCAGCTTTATTTGTAATAGCCAGAAGCTGAAAACAACCCAGATGCCCCTCAACTGAGGAATGGATACAGAAATTGTCGTACATCTACACAATGGAATATTACTCAGCAATAAAAACAAGGACATCGCGAAATTTGCAGGTAAATGGTGGGAACTGGAAAGGATTATCCTGAGTGAGCTATCCCAGAAGGAGAAAGACACACATGGTATATACTCACTCATATAAACATATACTATAGGATGAACCTATTAAAATCTGTACACCTAAAGAAATTAATCAAGAGGGAGGACTCTTGCTAAAATGACCAATCCCTATCCAGAAGGACAAAAGAGATGGATATCGGAAGAAGGAGAGGGCAGGGAATGGGTCAGGAGCCTGCCACAGAGGGCATTGGAAGGATTCTGCCCTGCAGACTATCGACCAACACTTGGGCAGAGTGCAGGAAATCTTATGAAAGAAGTGGAAAATAGTGGAATCTGGAGAGGACAGGAACTCCACAAGGAGAGCAACAGAACCAAGTGGTCTGAGCACTGGGGCCCTTCCTGAGACTGATGGTCCAACCAGGTACCATACATAGAGGTAGCCTAGGACCCCTGCACAGGTGTGTCCCATGGCAGTTCAGTGTCCAAGTAGGTTGCATAATAACAGGAACATGGACTGTCTCTGACATGAACTGATTGGCCTGCTTTTTGATCACCTCCCCCTGAGGGGGGAGCAGCCTTGCCGGGCCACAGAGGAAGATAATGCAGCCACTCCTGATGAGACCTGATGGACTGAGACCTGAACGAAGGAAAGGAGGACCTCCCATATCAGTGGTCTTAGGGAGAGACATGGGTGCAGAGTGGGGAGGAAGAGGGGCTTGGGACAGGAGGAGGGAGGGAACTACAGGGGTATATAAGGTGAATAAAGTATAATTAATAAAGAATTTATTTTAAAAATGAAAAAAAAATTGTTATCCAACTTTACATTCCTAAACTGTAGGCTATGTATGATTACAAAAGCATAATAAAATTGACATTATTTTTAAGAAATGATGTTATATGAAGGTCTTAAATGTAATAGTCATTTCACCTGCCATTTCATATTTAATTGGTAGAAATATATTTTGTAGGAATATTTATTATGCAAAGAAACACACAAACTATGCACTCTAATTTTCCTTTACATTTATAGATTTTAAGACATCACATTCATTATGGGCATGTAGTTCATGTCTTCTTCTTTCTTCATTTCATATATTTCTGCATTTAACAAATTAAGGTAGATCAAAAAGTAAACATGATCTTAAACACTGAGCCACTTCTGCAGTGATAGCACACACCTTTAATTCCAGCATTCAGGAGGTAGTGGTAGACAGATATCTGAGTCTGAGGTCAAAGTGGTCTAGAGAGTGAGTTTAAGGACATCCAGGACTACATAGAAAAACCATGTCTCAAGAAAAAAAGAGATAGATAATGTGCATTAATGTCTTCATGAAGTAATCACTTAGGTTTGTGTGTCAGCATCATATATGTGGATTCTGTACACATAAAAAGGAGTCAGTTATTAGTAGTAAATTTTGTTAACTTCATAACTTTCATACAATCCATTTCATGATGAGGTTGTGGAAGCAAATCTTTTTTTTCAATAAAGTAGAAAGACTTTGCAGGTTAGTGCTTTCATTCCAAAGGTATATGATATAATTTTACTCGATTAACTTTTTGTCCTTTGTTTTAATTACAGAGTTGATAAGTAGTTACTTAATTCAGCCTGATAATTTTTTTTTGGTGTTACAATTACCACATAGAAAAGTTAAGTTTTTTTTTTAATTTATTTATTTTTATCTCAGACACAGGTTAGGTACTTTGAATCCCAGGCGTAGCCCCCTCCCCCATTCCTTCCTACCCTCCCACTCCCTCCCTCATCTTCTTCTTCCCCGCCCCCTACAAGTCCACCTACAGGGGAGGACCTCCTTCCCTTCCATCCAACCCCAGCTTATCCTGTCTCCTCAGGACTGGCTGCAAAGTCCTCCCCTGGGATCTAGCCAGTCTGTCACTCCCTGGCATGTATGGGGGAGGGTCAAAGAGTCAGCCATCAAGATCATGACTGAAACAGTCCCTGTTTCCCTGAATAGGGTCTTCAGCCCTACACCAAGTTATCATGGGCCCCATCCGTGCGGGGGTTCCAGTCCACATCCACACATGGTCCTTGATTGTAGAAACCGTCTCTTACAAGACCCCTGTGCC
>CM053744.1:83564112-83581282 GCA_028658305.1 Pachyuromys duprasi | reverse complement strand
CAGAGCTGTGCGCCGCTGGTCACAGGGAAATTTCTCCAGGTAATAACTGGGTGTCCCTAGGGTTTTCCCACTTGATTTTCTCACCGTAGGAGTTCTGCTCACCTGGCACTCACAATGCTGGCGTTTTAGGTCCCAGAGTTCAGTCTCCTGGTCGCTGCATTGTTTCTGCTCTCCTACTCCTCAGACACAGTGTTCTCTCATGGCAGCCATCTTTGATCTCCGAAAAGTTTAAGTTTTATTGTACTTTATAGCATTGAAGAAACAACAAGTTGTCTGATGTAAGTGGAGTTTGTCTTAATGGTTTTAACTGCTCTGTGTCCTGTTAAAAGAGACAAAACAAAGACCTCAGTGTTCCTCTAGTAAGAATAACTACACTGAAATTAAAATAAAATAAGTGCCCATTTTAAAGGTGTTGACTCTAATAAAGAAACTGAGGTCAGAGTTTTGTGGAACTGTACTGGGAATTCAGCACATACTTTAATCTTGATTTTTTTGACCATTTCATGCCTTTTTCAACTAATTTTAAATGATATATTACCTGCTAGCTTTTATTTTAAAATTGCAAAGACATTTTTAGAGGTTATTATTCTCAATGTAGAAGATTAGATTTCAAATTCTCCATTATGGCTTGCACTCTGAAACCTAGAATTCTTCGGAGACCTGTTCTTCAGATCTTTCTTTTATTCAGTCTCTAAAACTGTCACATACAGTGTCACCAAAGTGACTTACTCTGCCATCTGACCGCCCCAAAAAAGTCCATACCCTGAGCACTAATACCATTTATCTCAATCATTTGGCAAGAACAGCATTCATCCTCGGATTTTTATAATGCATCAAAAATTGGACTCACCAGTAAGCGTCTCTTATTTGCTACATTTGTGCCCTAAAAGAGGAGGATACACTCTGTAAGACACTGAATTAATTCATTCATATCAATAAACAGTAATTAATTCAATTAATTAAAGTTAAATAATTAAGGCAAAAATTAAAACTCTTAGTGTGCTGTTTTATTCCCTCTTGTGTTCAATAAGAAGACAGGAGACTTCTTCATAGAGGATCCATTATCAAATAGTGTTTTAAGCCTGGAAGCCAATGCTTGGCATTTTTTTTCTAACTATAACACTTTACAAACAAAATCGTATCTGTTACTGATAACAGAAAAGCATAATTAATGTGAATCATTACTGTCTATTTTAAAAGAATGTAGGGGTGACCATATGAGTAATTCTGTAAGATTTCAGTTCTCACTGAGCTCCATCATAAAATAAATATGCTCTGATTCTCAGAGCCAGGGAAATGGCTCAGCAAGCAAAGGAACTTGCTGCCTTTACTGACAACCTGAACATTCAGTCCTGAGAATTTACAAGGTAGAGGGAGAGACCTAAAATATAATTTGGTTTGTAATTTGTAATTTTATCTCCACAAAAGTGTTGTAATAGGCTGGTGCTCACACACACACATACAGTCACATACAGGTAAGTAATTTTTCTAAAATAAAACAAAACATGCAAAGAAGGCCTTTCATCTAATTTATGAATATGAAGAATAAAAACCTAATTAATGTTAAATCCCCTTAATTTGTTTTTCTTATAGAGTTTAAAGATCCATTATTCTTAGAATGTTACCTGGTGCTGTCAGTGTTCAGATCTTCCTTATGTAGCCATACTTTTGAGGTTCCATGGCCGTAATTTCCCTGTATTACATAGCAAAAACAATCCCCTGCAGATACCCTTGTTTTCTGTTTCTTACAGCAATTATGCTTTCTTGTCCATGATGTTTTCTAAGCCTTAGGAATAGGAGTTGTGATGTAGATGTACAAAAAGGGGCTGTGAAACCTAATTAGTTATCTAAGGACTCAACAGGATCTATTTATATTTATTTCTTTACATACACAAACAAATACTCATACATACATATATGTAACAATAATAATCAAGAACAAAAGAAATGATGCTTTGAACTTCAGAAGAATTGTGGAAAGGTAAGGGGAGATGCTGGAAGAAGAAGAAGTAAAGAGAGATTAATTATATTTTAATTAAATATATATATACATATGTAAAAGTAATTTGTGAAAAAGTATAAATTTGAAAAAAGCAAGGAGGTACATATATGAGAAAGCAAAAATAATGAAGAAATGATGTAAATATTTTGTTATCTCAAACAAGTAAATAAATAACTTTAAGTTCATTATTCTCATAAATTATTTTCTACTTTCCACACAGTAATTCTGTGTAATTTATGTAATGAAATCTTAAATACTCATATTTTTCTTTGGAATTACCCAAAATAATTTAATGTCAATCATAAGTTTTTAATGAGCAAAGTAAAAGAAATATACAAACAAATGTTATGGGGCCAGAAAAGTATCTCAGGAATTAAGATCCCTGCCTATAGTTGCAAAGGATTCAAATTTTGTTTTGAGAGCCCACATCCGTCAGTTTACATCCTCTCTAACTCTAGATCCAGGGGCTTTTGTCTCAGTGATTACCTGCTGCCATGTGTATATATAGACAAGCAGACAAAACTGCATAATTTAAAAACAATAAATATAAATATCTTTTTAATAAAAATGTTAGCATGTGGGCACGTCCAGGCTCACATATACACACAGACACTCAATAAATAAAGACAAATAAATAAATAAATACAAACTTAGAACAATACATTATCTGACATGTAAATTTTAAAATGCAGTGTAAGGCTTCTAAATATTCAAGAAATATTTAAGAAATTCTATTAAGTAGTTATTCCAAAGCATTTGTAAATATTTTCTTTTTTCCAGCAAATAAAATTTAAAATATGAACAAGATCCATTTAACCTATTTTGATATAACTAACAGTTATTTTAAAATATGAGCAGAGCAACTGAAATCCAAGGATGTATGGTAAAGAGGACTTGGAGAGCCATGATAAAACATCAATCACAGTCAGAAGAGAGATGGGAAAAACTTCCCAAGTTAACAAAACTTTATCCTGTGTTGTCTGAATTACTTCATAACCACACACTAATATGTACTGTTTAATATTTTATATAGCAGTTTGTTGTGATACCAGGGTGATACCAGGGTTCAGAGAACTTAACTGTGAGAGTCAAGGCTCTGTTGTAGCACAGAAATGAACAGAGACATATAGATACTACCAAGCTGCAGGGAAACATGCATTCAGAAAAGATACACTTCCAAGGGAGAAAAAAGTGTGTGTGTGTGTGTGTGTGTGTGTGTGTGTGTGTGTGTGTGTGTGTGTGTCAGGGGAGGGGGGAGTTAAGCCTTAAGATGGTTCCACTGTAAAAATAGTAAATTTTTGTTGTATCTTAAAGACTTTAAATTTTCTATAAGTAAAGTATCTGTTGCATTCAGTTCTATACCACTTTCATATGTCATATCATGTTTTAATTCTTAAGTCTCCCCCCAGGACTATGTGTGTTTAATATAATGATGAGGCACGAGGTGCCTTTAAATAATACCATAAAGTGCCTTTATACTCATGATGGTGGTCGAGTGATGATGGTTGTTGCTTACCAAGTGTTTTCATCCTTGTTCTTGATAATTTAGTTGTTCATGTATTAATTTATAAAACTTTTCATTAGGTCTTCTCTCCCTTCATCCTGTTAAGCTGGCTGAGGATAAAATATATTTATATAAAATATATGCTAAGAGCACATGATCTATGTTCGGTGTATGAGATCATAAGGCATAGTCACCGAAGACATACAATATAAATGTTGTTTTTTTGTTTTTTGTTTGTTTGTTTTTTCTCAGAACAGAGAATGACATGAAAGCCATTTGTAAGCCATTTTGGTTCTTTCTGAACTCTCACTGGCTGAATGAACCCAGCTCTTCTGTCCTAAATGACTCTCCAAGCTGGCAGATTCAAACTGCTTCTCTTGGCTTCTGAATGGATATCTCTACCCGGTTTCAAAATGATTCTGAAAATATGTTTTAATCTTCAGGCTCCTTCACATGCTCCAGCTTGATCTGTATTCATTTGTGTCTAGCTTGTTCTCTCTGCAATCTGTCTGTTAAAACTGTCCCAGTAACACTCTTACGGGGAAAAGTCTTCTTTAATCAGCACTGCTCTCAAGTAGCCTCTTTTTCTCCTGTCCCGATCTCATGAGAGTAAGGCATATCCTATCTCGTACCCAATCTGTCAATCTTTCTCTGGTTTGTTACTTTGTCTGCTCCTCAATTAGACATCACTTTCAACCATGGCTGCTTCCTTCTATAAACTAAACTTCCCTTCATTGTTTAGGAGTAAACATATGCATTAAGGGCATGTCTGTATTCTACCCAGATCATACTGTAATCCAAGATGTTTCTGAATTCTTGAACATGATTCTGTGACAGAGCATCCTTGTTGCTAGATTAAAATTGCTCTACTATGCAAAGTCCAAATAGAAAAGCCATCATTTAGCCACCAGGAGAAGATACTTTTCAGTACATTGAAATGTAAAATGAACAATCAATATATATTGTAAAAGCAGAAGAACATCATAAAACCACAATCTAGAAATCCCATCACCCTGCACAAAACTATAAAGTCCAAGTGGATCAAAGAAATCAACATAAAACGAGACATACTAAATCTATTGGAAGAAAGAGAGGGGAAGAGTCTTAAACTATTTAGGAGACAACTTCCTAAACAGAACACCAACAGCACAGGCTCTAAGATCAATAATTAGTAAACATGACCTCATGAATCTGAAAAGCTTTTATTAAGCAAAGGACATTATCAATAGAATAAAACAGCCTACAGACTGGGAAAAGATCTTCAACAACCTTACATTTGACACAGGCCTACTATGGAAAATATATAAAGAACCGAAGAAATTAAACACCAACAAACAAAATAAACTAATTAAAATATAGAGTTCAGAGTAAAACAGAATTCTCAACAATAACAACAACAACAAAAAACTCAAACGGCAGAGAAACACTTAAAGAAATGTTCAACATCCTTAATCATCAGGGAAATGCAAATCAAAACAACCTGAGATTTCATCTTACATATATCAGAATAACTAAGATCAAAACCTCAAGGGACAGCACATGCTTGCAAGGTTGTGGAGGAAAGGGAGCACTTCCTCATTGCTGGTGAGAGAGAAAAATTGTATAATCACTTTGGAAATCAGTCTGGTGCTTTCTCAGAAAGTTATGAACAGCTTTACCTCTAGACCCTGGTATGCCACTCCTGGTCATATATTCAAAAGATGTTCTACCATGAAACAAGGACATTTGCTCAACTACTTTCATAGTGGCTTTATTTGTAATAGTCAGAAACTAGAAACAACCCATATGTCCCTCAAACAATGAATGGTTATAGAAACTGTGGTGTATATAACCAATGGAATACTATTCAGCTATTAAAAACAAGGGCACCATAAAATTTTCAGACAAATGGATGAATCTAAAAAGGATCATCATGAGTGAAGTAATCAATAACTACAAAGACAAGCATGGTGTACCCTCACTTGTAAGCAGATATTAGCCATAAAATAGAGGATGAACATACTACAATCCACAATCCTCAAAAAAGATAAGTAACAAGGAGGACACTAGGGATGATGCTTAATTTTCATTCAGAAAGGCAAATAGATAGACACCAGAACCAGAGGAACAGAATGGGAGCCTACTATAGATGTCTTCTAAAAGACTCTACCCATCAGGGGATCAAAGCCTCTGCTGAGACTCACAGCCAAACTGGGCAGAGCACAAGGAGTATTATAGAAGAGTTGGGGGATAGACACACTGGGAGGGGACAGGAGCTCCACAAATGACCAATGGAGCCAACAAATCTAGGCTAAGGTGGGCCTTTGACGACTGATGTACCAACAAATGACTATGCATGAAGAGGACATTTACCTCCTGGTCAGATGTAGTGTATAGGCAACTCAGTCTCCACATGGGTTCCCTAGTAAGGAGAACAGGGACTGTTTCTGACATGGACTCTGTTGCCTATTCCTTGATCACTTTCTCCTTCCAGGCCACAGAAGAAGAGGATGCAGCCAATATTGAAGAAATTTGATGGCCTGGAGTCAGTTGGTAAGAGAGGACGACTCCCCTTATCTGATGACTTGGGAGAGAGTATGGGAGGTGAAGAGAGTGGGACTGGGATGAGATGAGGGACCTTCTACTTCGGGGATGTAAAGTGAATAAATTAAAAAAAATTACAAAGATAAACATATTAGTATAAACAAATCTAAAATGAAAAGAAATTACGATAGACAATTAAATACTAAAGGTAATGATACTTGCTTTGAGTATTGAAACCTGAGGTATATCGATAAAATGAACAAAGAACTGAAGCATTAAAATATTCCAACAAATATAATATTATTTAACTTTGATAACAAATGTGTTTTAATAAACATAAAGGTAATTGTTCAGAAGGCCACTATATGTAAAATGGCACAAGCAAGCACGTAAGCATGTGAGTGAAAAGGAAAAAAAAAAAAAGCCCAACTTACATGTTTCCATTCCCAGGTCTTGTATTTCCTATAGTATACCTATCACTTCTACCAAAACAGAGACACAGACTGCGGAGAAAACAGTTTTGGATTGATAAGGCAAATGGCAAAGATGGTACTTCCCATCATGAAGGAAAATGATTCACATTTTTTAAAGGAAAAAGTCTCAGTGCATCAATTTTATGGGACAAAGTACTTCCTTAACAACATACTTTATCTAACTTATTTGAAGGGACAGAGTCACTCTTTGTCTACAGTTTTCAGTTAGACCTCCTGATACCCCTGTTAACAAAGTTTGCAAGTGAAAATGGTGCTAATATTGATAGCAATATTTAAGTAAATTATATATTTTCTATCTATCATTTCAATAATTTCCAGATTATAAAAATAGCGAAAGTAGTAAAATATTTATATAATGATATGTAAATAGTGATTATGTTGTATTGTTTAGGAATAGTGACAAAAATTCTTATATTTTTAGTAAAGAAGCAATGTTTTCTTTTTCCAAATAAATTTGATACCCACTTACTTAAAATCACATCTGTGGGACCACATTTGGCAAGACTGAAATGTTGCTGTGAATTTAAATTAGTTCAGTCATTCTTAAAAATAATATTGAGGTTATCCAGGAAACTGAGAGTAGAATTATCATAGGACACAGGAACTCAATTTCTGGGCAAGTAGCCAAAGTAATTGAAATTGGTATGTTAGAGACATAGCGACATTCCAAGGTTCATTTCAGCATTACTCACAATGCCAAGATGTTGAAGTAACATCAGTGCTGTCAGTAGATAAGTTAATAAAATAAACATGAATGGTTGCCCAATAGAGGACCATATACCACTAAAATCAAGGAAGTGCTGTCATTTCTGAAAGGAGGGCTGGAATGTGTGGGCCTTATGTAATGGAAAATATTTTAAGCACAGGAGAAATAGACTTGAGTGTTAACACATGAGGAACTTTTCCCTAAATCTATTCATGTTATTCATTTGCATGATCAAAGGAAAAATCCACAATATTTTATTTAAAAATGCAATCTATACATTATTTTCTTTCATTATGTATATTAATCATATTGATTTGTTAGTTCATTTATATATATTTTTTATACTTTTATTTATTCTTCTCTCATATAGTACATCCTTATCAAAGCTTCCTCTTTTACTCTCCTAGTTTTCTTCCCATCCTCTCTCCTCCAGATCCACTCTGCCTATGGTCATTCACCCTCCCTGCCCCCCCCCCCCCAAAAAGAGAGCAGGTCTCCCAAAGACATCAACCAAACACAGCACAAGATAAAATAAGACTATACATAAACCTTCAAACAAAGCTGGGGGAGATAACCCAGTAGGAGAAATAGAGTCTACCAAACAGGCAAAATTGTCAGAGATATTTTTACTACCACTGTCAGGTTTCCAACAACCACCACATGCATGTAGAGGAGTTACAGTAGTCTTAAGAAGGATCTTTGATTGCCTCTTCAGTCTCTGTTAGCGTCTATGAGGCCTGCCTGGTTGATTCCATAGGCCATGCTCTCCCAGCGTCCTTGACCCCTCTAGCTCCCACAATTCCTTCTCTCCATCTTTGTGAGGTTTCCCTGAGATCCTAGGGGATGAGCCTGATAGAAGTCTTCAAACTGGGCTATCTCTGGCTAGTGTTAGGCTGTGGGTCTCTGCATCTGCTCCTATATGTGGCCAAGGACAGCCTCTCTAACAACAACTGATCGAGGCACAAATCTTTGAGTGTAGAAGAACATCATTAGGAATTACTTCATTGAATTGGTTCAAATCTAGGTCTGAGCTATTAAGCCTCCAGTTCCCGGTCATCTAGGAAGGGTCAGATATGGTTTCTCTGTTATGGCATGAGCCTCAACTTAGACAAATCATTTGTTGAATATCTCACAAGTTCTGTGCCACCATTACCCCAGCAAATCTTACGGGAAGAACCGACTGTACGAAGAACATTTTGTGGTTGGGTTGGTGCCACACTCCCATCATTGGAAACCTTGCCAGGTTACAGAAGATAGCCAGTTCAGGCTCCATTTCTTCCATTACTAGGAGTCCTCATTAGGGTCACCCAGGATACTTTCACTGCTCTAGATTTCCACATTCCTCCCCAAAGCCCTCTAGGTGCAGTAATTACTCTCAGGAGTATCTTCCTTCATTACCTCTACCTGATCTCCTATTCCTATTCCCATCCACCACCACCCCAACCCCGGTACACACACGAAATCTATTTTCTTTTACCTTCTGAGTGAAATGCATGTCTCAATATCTCTTTGTTGCTTAGACTCTATGGGTCTGTGAATTGTACCACGGTAATTATTTAATGAACAGCTAATATCTACTTATAAGTGAGTACATACCAGGTTTTCTATCTGTGTCTGTGTTAACTCACCCAAGATGATTTATTTTTTCTTCATTAATTTTCCTGCAAGTTTCCTGGTGCCATTTTTTAACTACTGAGTAATAATCCATTGTGTAAATGGACATTTGCTTTGTTAATTCTTGGGTTGAGATACATCTAACTTTTCTAGTTTCTGGATATTGTGAATAAAGCTACTATGAACATAGTTGAGCAAGTATTCTTGTGGTAGGATAGAGCATGCTTTAGGACTATGCTTAAGACTGCTATTTCTGGGTTTTGAAGTAGATATATTTCCAAATTTTGTAGGAACTGCAATATTGATTCCACAGTGGCTATACAAATTTGTTCCCACATAACCACTGATAAATGTTCCCCTTACTCCTCATTCTCACCAACATGAGCTGTTACTTTCATTATTGATCTTTGGCTACTCTGACAGGTGTAAGATAGACTCTCAAAATAACTTTGATTTGCATTTTCCTTATAGCTAAAAATGCTGAGTATTTCTTTAAGTGTTTCTCATCTACTTGAGATTCCTCTATTGAGGAGTCTCTGCTTAGATTTGTAAACTTTTTCTAAAATTTGTTTTCTGATGTTTACTTTCTTGAGCTGGTTCTGTATTTTGGATTTTAGCCCTCTATTGGATGTGGGATTGGTAAAAATCTTTTCCCATTCTGTAGGATGACATTTTTTTTTCCTATTGATACTATCCTTTACCTTACCGAAGCTTTTCAGTTTCATGAACTGCCATTTATTAATTGCGGATCTTAGTACCTGGGTTATTTGTTTTTTCTTCAGAAAGTACTTCCTATGTCAATGTGTTCAAGACTATTTCTTAATTTTTCTTTTATGTTATTATTTGATCCACTTGGACTTGAATTTTGTGCAGGGTGATAAATGTGGATCCATTTGTATTCTTCTACCTGCATACGTCAAGTTGAAGATGCTTTCTTTTTCTACTGCATATTTGTGGCTTTATAAAAAAATATTCAGGTGTCTTTAGGAGTGGGTACTTTTGTCTGAGTCTTCTATTTGATTTCACTGATCAACCTATTATACTTCAGGATTGTTTTATTTATCCAGAGGGGCTTTTGTTATTTTGTTTTGTTTTTCCATATGAAGTTGAGTTTTGTCTTTTCACATTGTATAAAGAATTGTTTTGGAATTTTGATGGAGATTTGATTGAATCTGTAGATTGCTTTCAACAGAATGGTCATTTTTACTATGTTGAACATATTGATCCATGGGCATGGGAGATATTTCCATCTTCTGATATGTTCTTCTATTTCTTTCTTATTTTTGCACCCATATTGTTAGTCTCTGTCTTTTTTGAGGGGGGGGGGTTGGGTTCACTAAAAGTCTATTAAGAGCTATAAAGGACCGGTGATTGTTAATTACTGTTTTGTTGTTATTGTTGTTGTTGTTGGTGGTGGTGGTGGTAGTGGTGTGTGTGTGTTTCCTTTCTTTCTTTTTTCTGGTATGAGATTTTTTTTCCTGTTTTCATGGATGTAACTAAATTTCTTGAGTTCGAGTTCTCCTTATAGTACTATTTATAAGGCCTCATTTTAGAGTAATATTTTTTAAATCTGATTATTTTTCATGGAATATGTTGTTTTCTATGTTTTTCATGACTGAACATTTTGCTGGGTATAGAGGTCTGAACTGGCATTTTTGTTCTCCCGGAGTCTGCAGAACATCTGTCTAGGTCCTTCTGGCTTTAGGGTCTCCCTGAAGAAGTGAATGGAAATTCTAAGAAGTTTGCTCTTATATGTTACTCGTCTTTTTTTTCCCTTATAGCTTTTAATTTTTTTTTTCTGTTTTGATTATTTTCTAGGGGGTCGACTTCCTTTTTATTGTAATTTTCTTGGTGTTCTGTATACTTCCTGTACCTTTATAGGCATCTCTTTCTTTAGGTTATTAAATTTTTCTCCTACGATTTTTAAGAAATATTTTCTGGGCCTTAGGTTTGGTCTCTTCATAGTATCCCAGCTATCATGGATATTTTTTCATTTGCTGTAAACTTGTTCATGCAGCTATTTACAGAAGAGACTGCTTTATAGCAGGTTTTCTGGAGTTCTGACTTCTTCAGTGTTCCCAGAAGCATAGATGCAGGATCAGTGATGTAGATCAATCCACTGAGGCTGGGTCACTCACAATCTGTTAGATCTTCATTGTTTTTAGTTTTGTGTGTGTGTGTGTGTGTGTGTGTGTGAGAGAGAGAGAGAGAGAGAGAGAGAGAGAGAGAGAGAGAGAGAGAGAGAGAGAGAGAGAGTTTCTCCACTTATTGTAATAGGAGGCTTTTTAAATAAAGGTGGTAGCTATGCGTACCTGGGGTATATGGATAAGATTTAGAATGTAATAAGAAATTGTGATGTTTTAGCAAACTGGTGGTAGTAGGTTCTTTTTGTTATATATATATATTTTTTTTTAAAGTAATTTATTTATTTTTATATTAATCACAGATTATGTACTTTGTATCCCAGCCATAGCGCCCTCCCTCATTCCCTCCCACTCTCCCCATCCCTCCCTCACCTCCTCCCTGCCCCCCTCCAAGTCCACTGATAGGGGAGGACATCCTCCCCTTCCATCTGACCCTAGCTTATCATGTCTCTTCAGGACTGGCTGCAATGTGCTCTTCTGGGGTCTAGCTAGGCTGCTCCTCCCTCGGGGGGGGGGGGGGTGTCGAAGAGCCAGCCATTGAGTTCATGACAGAAATAATCCTTGTTCCCGTTAGTAGATTCTTTTTTTTTTAAGTTTTAGTTTTTTCTTCACAATTTATTCACTATAGATCCCGATTGAAGCCCCTCCCTCAACTCTCCATTCCCACCTCCCTCCTCTTCCTCTCACCCTCTTCCCCTAGTCCACTGAAAGGGGGAGTTCTCCACTATTGTCATCTGCCCATAGCTTGTCCAGTATCATCAGGACTGCTTGGATCCACTTCATCCATGGCCTGTCAAGGCTGCATCATCAGGGAGAACTGATCAAACAGCACTCAGCTGAGCTCATGATAGAGTCAGCCTCTGCTCCCCTCACTCAGAGATCCACATAGAGACTGAGCTACCAATCAGCCACATGTGAGCAGGGGGTCTAGGTCCTCTCCATGCATGGTCCTTTGTTGGTTCATCAGTCTCTGCGGGACCCCCTGGGCTCAGATCTTTTAGTTTTGTTGGTCTCCTTGTGTAGCTCCTGTACCTTCCATGTCCCTCTAATCCCACTCCTCTCTTCCCCCATAAGACTCCTTGTGCTCTATGCAAAAGTTGGGCCTGAGTCTCAGCATCTTCCAGAACCACTGTTTGGCAGATCCTTTCAGAGGACGCTCTACAGTAGGCTCCCAGACACTAACCTTGGAAAGATAGTTGTCTGCTAGGGGCATGCTTTCCATCCTACTGGAAGAGACCTTAGTCCAATTAGCATTTGTCAGCTGTCATTAGCAGGTAAGTGCCCCTTATTACACCTTTGTTTATACCTTGACATGCTGGTAATTGTAATGCTTCATAAATATTAAAGTTGGGTAATATTGTTTAATTGCTTCCCTCCCTTGTTAGATGGGAAATTATTTTCTGGAACCATGAAAACAAGACATAAAAAAAAAGGCTTTGAATGTCAGAGTCAATAGAACCATTAGAGTTTTCTGTCATCAGCAATAGGGCAACACCTTTAAATAATGCAATTTTAAAGAGCAAGCCTGAGATGACCTCAAGTCCAACTCTACAGGCAAGAGTGGGCAGACTACTCCCAAAATAAGCCCAGCTTGGTGCCATGTAGCCCAGGCAGGTAGAGCACCATAGACATAATCCATGCCCAGTGCCATAGGACCCAGGTTGGCAGACCACACCAAGGATGACCCCGGCGTGGTGTCACATGGCATGCGTGTGGCATAGCACTTTTGAGAGGGCTCCAGACACCCAGAGGCCCCGGTGATATTACAATTATCAAGTAAATAGTAGAGAGATGGAAGAGAAGGAGGAGCAGAATGATAAAGAGAGGTGAAACTGAAGACTTAAGTATAGTGAGTATCCAGTGATGTCACCTAAGGCCATTAGGTCCTGGGCTATGTCACAGCCGCTTTTGGCGGCAGCTTTGAAATTCAAGTCTCAGTGCGGAAGACAGGCTTCTCTACCAGGCCTTTTCCCCTGGAGTCAGGGAAGAATGTGCAAGTACATCTGCCTTTTGTTTTGTGGCAGCCGGTGGGAGAGCTTGTTTGAAATCACAACTCTGCCTCACCTCCTTGTGAAGCTAACCCATTGTGTAAATTGTTTGTTTAAATAAACTGTGGCTGGCTGGCCTCGCAGCTTTCCAGGTACAGAGCGCATTGGTGCCAAGAGCAAACGGCCAGAAGCCTCTCAGAACACAATATGTGTAGTGTACTTTAATAATTTCAATCCTCACTCCCGAATCAGAACCCCATTCTGCTCTGCTGGCAGGCTCCGGCACTGGCCCAAGCTGCTATCCAGGGCAATGTCTAGGACCAAGGCCCTACAGCAGAGTGGGTGTTACAACCAAAGGCTAGGGGAACTTTCTTAGTCTGCATTGCCACTTTGGGCCATATTGATGCCAGAAGATGGTGCAGAGCTGGCCTCATCCCTTGTTTCAGCATCATGGGAGCTGTCCCTGTTAGAAATAAGATGAGGCTTACAACAGGTTTTCTATGAAAGGGGTTTATTAGGGGAGAACGGCAAACAAGAGTGGGCCATGATGGGGGAAAGAGGGATAGAGGAGAGGAGGAAAGGAGGGTGCCCCATAGAGAGAGGAGAGTAAGAGGATAAGAGAGGGAATAAGAGAAATAAGAAGAATAAGAGGAATAAGAGAGAGAACACGTGTCTGGTGGTCCTTTTAAAGGTCAGGTAATTACTAACCATGCCCCCAGGTATGGCCACCTGGCTGGGCAATACAAGATGATGTCATAAGTTGCTAGGTAACCCAGAAGCAAGGTTGTTTCAGAATACGAACATTCCTCCCTTTTTCTATAATTAAAAACTGAGGAACTTGGTCTGCTTTTCATGTAAGGACAGTTAAAGTATATAAGTCTAGGTTCATTGGAAGCAGCTCTTAGTTGTCATGCAAGAGGTTATGAGAGAGAAATTATAGGAACAAAAATGGTCAGATCACATTGTCAAGAAAGAGGAGGAAGAGAAGCCTCTGCCCTGGAAAATCTAAGATAGAGGGTTGTCAACAGAGGGTTGTCAGCCATGCAAGGCAGCAAGTAGGGACTGAGGAACGCTGGGAGAACCTGGAACTGCTTGGTCCTGGTCCTGAAGTACACCATTCCAGCCGTTTGCTAATAATAGGTGAATAACGGGCGTAGATTCTCTTCTGGATACTTCCTGCTGACACTGGGGTCTCTGTAGGGGGGTCAAAAGGCTGAAATGCTGGCCAAGTCCAGGAAGAATAGGCTGGTTTGATGCTGTCCAGGATCTGTGAGAACATCCATGGCTGGGAGGGAAAGTGCAGGTCTAGCTTATTGGAAGTCTGTGGAGTCAGAGTTGAACACTTGTAGCTGCTTTGGTGCTGTTGTGGCTATAGGAACATCTGTGTTTGGCAGGACACTGAAACACACATATATAGGCAAAAGATAAAGTTAAGTAGCTTATGATGAAAATCCTTTAGGTACACATTAAAAATTTTTGGGATACCAAATAGAGATGGAAGGTTTGAATCAATGGGACTTGTATATGGGAATCTCCTTTACCTGGGGAACCTTTATTTACCCAATTACTGGCAGTATCTAAGAAGGCTTTACTCTAGATCTGTCATTGAGGCAAGGTTTGGTTACAGAAGAGTGTAAACTTGGAGCCCCTAGTGCTAGCGGGCACTAGGTGTAGAAACCTGAAATTCTCAGGAAGACATCTCATGAGAGAATTTGGAGTCTGGTGTCTGGGTGCTTTCCTATTGGGAGGCAGGGCCAGGAACTTTGTCTTTGGCACCCCAAGAGAACAAAGTATGACTCGGAACCAGACCCTATATGTCTGGACAACTCGACAGTTGTCCAGTCAGAAGGGTATACCCCTGGGGTACTCCAAGAGCATGGTGGCTGCCTAGCGTTAGAACTACTTTCAGCTTCAGCAACAGAGAGACCACGTGTGACAACGCCTCCCAAGGGAAAGTGAACCCTAAAATGAAAATGAGCCTTAAAATGAAGGTCAGCAGAGGGTTAGCCCTAGACATGGTTGGAAGGGTCCCTCCATCTAAAAAGATAGTATGAAGCTGATCAAGCTTATCCTACCAAGAGAGGCATTTTATGCTGACCACTGAGGTGAACTCATCAATGTGGGTGCTGGCAATGAGGAGATCTCACCAATCCAGCCAGTGTTGCATACAATAAATAGCAGTCTGGTAGCCAGTAAAGGGATTCCCAGAACAAGGGAAAGGGGAGAAATCCCACCTTTTGAGATAGGCAATAAGTACAGTACTTATCTGGAGTCCAATTGACCTGAGGGGTAGATTTAGGTGGACTTCCTACAGCTTACAAGAATTACTTTTAAGTTTTAAGAAGGAGATAAAACTTTGGACATGTTAGTATCACAATTGTAATCTGCACTGAAATATACATTGTAGAAAAAGCAGTAGACATATATGTGTTAACAGCACAAGCATTTCTTAAGGTAAGCTCTGAAAAGGCAAAAGCCTTTCATGAAGTAAAACAAAAACTCACTTGATTTTAACAGCATAAGCATACATATTATGGAGACAGTCTTGAGCTTAGAACCATAATAGATCTTACCAACATAAGCATACATATGATGGAGACAATCTTGAGCTTAAAACCATAATAGTACGTGACAGAGTGGAATGTTTTTGTATTAGAGTTAGACTAATATAATAGACTAATAAATTAGAGCTTTATTGATAAAGGTCACGACTCTCGACAGTCAACATAACAGTAGCATAGGAACAGAAGAAACCATCAAGCAGTTTTATCTAGTTAGGATATTTTAAATTACCTTAGACTCTGTAACCTTTACAACTTGTATTTACCAACTTTAAGACACCATTTTAGGCTCTCAAACAATTATAACTTGTGTTTATCAACCTTAAGACACTTTTTAAGTCTCAGATATGTATAACTTATCTTTGCCAACATTAAAATATTTTTTAAGACTCTCAAGTATGTATAGCTTGACTTTACCAACTTTAAGACATTTTTTTAGACCTAAAAAATTAAAGATTTTTAGGCCCTTTGTATCTAGTTATTTACCATGAGACATAATTGAGGCTGCTATGAACATTAACTGTCCTTAGGGATGGTAAATAAATAAAGGGATGGTAAAAGTTTACATTTAGGCTTGTTTTTGAGTCTAGCAACAAGGCATATTGTGTCTAGGCCTGACAATGGCAGCTCTAGAACTTAGGCTTAAGGCCTGGTCTCCTGCATATGAAGAAAACTGAGAAGGCATCTGAAGTCTCCCACCCTGGGCTGGGCGAGAGTGGTAGAGGTTACTGAATCGAGGAGCCATTTGTCCTCTGCCATGCCAAATTGCTAGAAGGCTGGAAGTATTTGTGGCCCTTGTGCTGGTTCACCTCTATGGCTGGGCACAGAGGACAAGCCTGCTTGGGAACCTTTTGACCTTCAGAGGCCAGTCTGCTGACTGGCAGCTATGTTGAGGCAGCAACGGGACCAGTGTGTCCCCTTTGGCTGGATTTGAAATGATTACCTGGCAGAACTGACTTTTGGCTATATCCCCACGAGATGGGGCACTGCAGACCTCTTGTCTTTTGTGCAGGAATGCCAGCAGCCCTGTGGGAGCAACCAAGGTATAGAGCCTATCGGGAAGGCTTTTACCAACTCTTATATGAGTGACTCAATGACCATTCTCAGCTGTTAGTTAAAACACTGCAGTGTGATGGAGATCCAAGATGGCTGCCACAAGAGAACACTGTGTCTGAGGAGTAGGAGAGCAGAAACAGCTCAGCGACCAAGAGACTGAACTCTGTGACCTAAAACGCCAGCATTGTGAGTGCCAGGTGAGCAGAACTCCTACGGTGAGAAAATCAAGTGGGAAAACCGTAGGGACACCCAGTTATTACCTGGAGAAATTTCCCAGTGACCAGCAGCACACAGCTCTGATCTGGACAAGCTGCTGCGCTGGGTGCCCGCACCAGCCATTATAGACTGGATCGCACAGTCTCAGGGTGCCATTTTCACTGAACTGTGCCCTACGAGTGCACACTGCACCCGGGTTCTGCTTCGACCCACTGGTGTGCTGCGGGTTCTGTCCGATCATCTGAACCACACCAGACTGAGTAGATTGGGGGACCATTTTGACGAGTCCGCACATTGCTGGGGCGCGAGCCAAACTCTTCTGCCAGCAAAATCTCAGTCAGTGTGTGAATCCGCCAGCGGAT
>CM053744.1:83525046-83563612 GCA_028658305.1 Pachyuromys duprasi | reverse complement strand
GAGAGGATATACAAGAAGGAGGACCCAGGTTGGTATGATCAATGCTTGTTTGAATGAACAAATGGGATGGACATTGAGTGGAGGAGAAAACAAGCAACAGAACAGGAGCATGCCAAAGAGGACCTATGGGGGGGGGGGTGGTCAATGTAGCGATGTATCAGAGCGGATATTAAGACTCGAGATCAAGCCTCTGACAGAGGGTGAGAGTAATGATAGATCTGGGGGAGGTTGTTGAGACTTGGGGAGAACAATAGCTCCACAAAGACCAAACTGAGCAGGGCACAGGGGTCTTGTAAGAGTTGGTTTCTAAAATCAAGGACCATGTGTGGTTGTGGACTGGAACCCCCGCATGGATGGGGCCCATGATAACTGGGTGTAGGGCTGAAGATCCTATTCAGGGAAACAGGGACAGTTTCAGTCATGATCTTGATGGCTGACTCTTTGACCCTCCCCCATACATGCCGGGGAGTGACAGACTGGCTAGATCCCAGGGGAGGACTTTGCAGCCAGCCCTGAGGAGATAGGATAAGCTGGGGTTGGATGGAAGGGAAGGAGGTCCTCCCCTGCTGGTGGACTTGGAGGGGGCGGGGAAGAAGGAGATGAGGGAGGGTGTGGGAGGGTAGGCGGGAATGGGTTGGGGGCTACGCCTGGGATTCAAAGTACCTAACCTGTGATTGAGATAAAAATAAATAAATTTAAAAAAAGACAGCAATAAAGTGTTTTTAATTAAAAAAAACACTGCAGTGAGACTATATTTTTATCTGTATAACTATAAATATGTTTGGGTATCTATGAGATGACTATTAATTTTTATTTGTTAACCATTAAATATTAGGACTTTAGGTTTTGTCCTTGTTAAGTTAGAACCTTAAAAGTTATAAATATAGTCCATTAAAATGAGAGCACAAGAATTTTTTTGTTTAGTTCAGTATATAAAAGTTTATAGCTTATAAGACCAGCATATTTTAACCTCTGGAGACTAGAGATATAGTATAATGACCTTATCTTAATATAAATATAATTTTTAATTAATAGATCTTAATTTAGGATATTGGTAGATAACTTTTACTTAATAACGAAACCCTGAGCTATAAGTTTAAATCCAGCAATATAGTAAAACAGTATAAAGTAACTTTAAATTATATTTGAATTTATTATAGCAAACCCATTAACCAGAAAGCCTACTGGTGAATCTGAATCATAGCAGGAAAAACAGCAACATTTGTGAACTGAATTTGAGAACTGAAAGAGACATAAACAGTAAGATACATATTTAAACCAACTTAAATTGAGTAGATATTTATAACTTTGAATTTTTATTATTATATAAATTTATTTTGAAGCAGAGTTGAATTATAGATAGTAAAACATAACTTTAAATTTTTATAAAATATATACCAATTTAAATGAGGCTTGTCATTGTGGTCTAGTCTAAAAGATAAAACAAACAGTTATTAAGGAAGCTTTATAAACATGAGAAAATTATATAAAGTATTAGATAGGAAATTTAAAGCATTTAAAGTAAGAGCAGAGTATACAGAAATTAGGGAGAAAAGATTTTTTTACTATTTGAAAGCTTGGAATAAGATTAGAAGAATTGGAAGTCTTAGTTTAAAAGCACAGCTTGGAGAATTTCCCGGAGCTAGGAAGAACCTGGCTTTGGTGTGGGAGGGGCCACCACATGGGAGCAGGAAGCTCTTTGTCCTAATTAAAGATGGCGCCTACACAGCATTGAGCCCATAGTGAAAGATGGTTCCGCCCAGTTTGCCCAAAAGCAACATGGCGTCGCAAGTCTCGCGTGGTAGGCTTAAGATCCTGAGTCAAGTTTAAAATCTTGTTCAGTGCTGTAGGGGAATTTTTCCTAAACACCAAGTACCCTCAAGCTGATTTTAGCGCAGTGAGAACGCTTCAGGCTCAGAGTACCGGCCCAAGCAGGGTCATGGTGGGGAGTCCCTCCACTGCGCAGCTTGGTGAGGGAGGGGAGCCATCTGCAGCCAGGGGGAAGGATGCTTACCCAGGTAGAAGTAGGCTGTGTATTTCAAGTGGGAGCGCTGCTCCAAAGCATCTCTGCTCACAGTGCCCATCCAGGCAGCAGCTTAGTGTCCAAGGCTGCAGGTCTCAGTGGCTGCTGCGGCCGTTCCTGCCCGCCAACATACAGCAGGGTGTCCAGTTGTAATGGGACACGTGGAAAAAGCATAGGTAGCCCGGAAAATTCCGGAGGACCGAGAAAGCAGTTTAAGTAACAAAGAAAACCTGTTAAAAGCCATTTTACTCCTGGACGGCTCGCCAATGTTAGAAATAAGATGAGGCTTACAATAGGTTTTCTATGAAAGGGGTTTATTAGGGGAGAACAGCAAACAAGAGTGGGCCATGATGGGGGAAAGAGGGATAGAGGAGAGGAGGAAAGGAGGGTGCCCCATAGAGAGAGGAGAGTAAGAGGATAAGAGAGGAAATAAGAGAAATAAGAAGAATAAGAGGAATAAGAGAGAGAACACGTGTCTGGTGGTCCTTTTAAAGGTCAGGTAATTACTAACCATGCCTCCAGGTGTGGCCACCTGGCTGGGCAATACAAGATGATGTCATAAATTGCTAGGTAATCCAGAAGCAAGGTTGTTTCAGAATACTAACAGTCCCTGAAGAAAAAGTTATGAGAGCGGGGGAGCTTACCTTGCCATTCTCCAGCTGCAGCACTCTAGAGAGCAGGTCCTACACCTTTTCCAAGAAGCACCGTAGAGCTAGCACTGGTTGTGAGTGTTGTGGGTGAGCTGGTCCTAAGAGTAAGAGAATAGGAAAGCTGCCACAACCTGCCAGACCCACTCCCTACTTCCACCCCTGCCAACCCATCAGTCACCACCCATAGCAAGTGGGAGTGCTGGCCCAATGGTCATGAATGCAGGATAACAGCCTCTGCACCTGAATAGCTATAGCACTTTGGAGAGCAGGCCCTGAACCTCACCTGGGCAGCACAATAGATCTGGTCCTACTGGCATGGGCACAGGTGAGCCAACCCCCTAGTGCATGAGAGCTGGAGAGCTGGCTCTGTCTCTGCCAGCTGTAGCTCTGGGTGAGCTAGCTAAGGCAACATTGGAGAGCTCAACCTACTAGTGTGGGGATGGGAGAGCTGAAAAGCTGACAAGCTCAGCTACTACCTAGGCTCAGATAGATACAGGGCTTTGGGTTGGCCCACTCCAAAGTCTACTCCATCGATGAACTGCTAGAGTGTATGAAAGGGCTGGTTCTATAGATCCAAAGCTGCATAATCTCCATGACACAGGGCAACAACAATATATCCAAGACAAATCCTGGTGAAGATCCAGTAGAGATAGTGTAGCAGAAGCCAGAAGCCTCCAACCAGACCAATGAGTCTTTGCAATGAAATTTGCAATCAAAAAAGTGTGGACAAAAGGGTACACTGTGGGACACACTGAAACACAGTACAGCTTCTACAATGGATTTTTTTTTCCTTTCTTTTCCTTCTGGGGAGGAAGTTGCAAGGGTGGAAGGCAAATATAAAGGTAATGAATGATGAATGGAATTCAGATGCTTGATGTGAAATTCACAAAGAATCGATAAAAAGATAAATAAAAATACATTGTTATTTTAATATTTGGGCTGAGGATATAGTTCCATTGATAGACAGCTTGCTTAGAATATAGAAAGCCTCAGGCTCCATCCCTAAGTCATATTAACTACGTGTAGTTGTATATACTTGGAAGACGGGGAATGGAAGATCAGAAGTCCAAGCTCATCCTCAGGTACATAACAAATTCAGGAGTAGCATGTGCTACATATTCTCCTGTTTGAAAAATGGAGTGAAGATTCATGTAATATCTCATAAAGCTGTTCTTATGATATTTTACTTAGCATCTTGGTGAAAAAACTGTTTTCACGGAACTTTTCTATTAGCCATTCTGTCATAATCACAAGAATAATGAAAAGTTTTGCAATGAGTTTGAGCAGTTTGTGACTCCATGACTGCAATGTCATGGACTGATCACCCAGACAAATCATTGCCTTTGTATTTCTGTGTAAGTAGGGTGCCCTGGAGGAATTGCTTTATAAAAATAAATTATTTCAAAGGTGTGTGTAGTTTTTCATGCTATCCCTGTGATGGTCAGGGCCCTATCAATTTCTTCATCCTAGAGAAAAGGTTCCAACTATCCCAATGCAAAGAGCTTGGGTTCTTTGTCACAGTATTACGGGACTGCCTCTTTATATTCACCTTTAATCACTTTCTTTTTCTGGATAAACAGCAGGGTTTTTTTTTTTTTTTTTTTTGCTGGAATTTTGCTTCATTGTAAGTGTGAATAGTTGCAGCCAGTAATAACAATGCCATTATCTAAAGACGAATTTGCCTTGTAATTATCTCATAAAATTAACGTTACTTTTAAATTAATTCTCATTCACACTTTCAAGACACACAAAATTTGAAAACAAATTATTTGCCAGATTATAATTGAAATGTGCTCAATTCAATCCTACTAAAGTTTATATATCTTTATGAAATTTCAACAGTGCAATTTGCATCCTAATATTTTAATTTCTATCAGTATTCTGTTCTAAATTTTGACTAACATCACTCACCAAGTGTTCTTTAGAGTCAGCAGTGGTGATGCACATGTTTAATCCCAGCTCTCGGGAGGCAGAGGCAGATTAATATCTGAAGCAGAGGCCAGCCTAGTTTACAGAGAGAGTGCCAGAACAGCAAGGGTTACACAGAGAACCCCCATTCTCAAAAAATAAAAAAATAAAAAAATTTAAAAAATGTTACTTACAATAGGCTATGGCTCCTCTATTATGTGTTTGACTACAAAGTGTTCGAGATTGATGCACGAAACCAGTTCAAAAGGCCTCAGAAATACTTAATCACACATAGTCCTAGAACACAACCACATAGTTTTGGTACTAATTTTCTCTATCTATGCCTTTGGCATTGCCATGCCACAGTTCCTAACAGAAACAATGAAGAGAGGATAGAATTACTTTTGTTCCTGGTTTCAGGTTCTTTATTCCATCATAATAGGGAGGGCACAGGTGAACATCTCAGCTCATAATGGAGCAACTGACCTGCAAACTCGTACATGCCTATTTGAGTCAATCAAGTATAATTTTCAGGCAAAAAAAAATATTGCAAATAGTAGCCAGTTATTAAATTGAAATACTGACATTTAACATCGCTTAAAAATGCATTCATTAACCACCACATGAAAATTGAAGGATGGTGGCACATTTATACTTTGACTATTTAACATAAGAAAAGGAAAGTAAGAAATCCTGCCTGGTGAAAGCATGGTTGAGTATTCAACTAAGTGATGGAATATATGGCTAGTATGCCTTACCAAGAATTTAGCCCTGTCACAGAGAAAGAGAGAAAGAAAGAAAGAAAGAAAGAAAGAAAGAAAGAAAGAAAGAAAGAAAGAAAGAAAGAGAGAGAGAGAGAGAAAGAAAGGAGGAGAGAATAGGACTAATAAAAGATAGAAAAATAGAAATGCTTTATGTAACAAGCTTTTAGCTACTGTAATTGAAATACATTTATTGAAAAGAAAATATAACAAATGAGAAAAATACTTTTTGGTGAATTTTACTTTTTTTGGCATTAGTACACAAACCTTTAACTTGACCTGCTCACATTCCAGGTTTCACATACGTGCTGTGTATGGAAGCAAACAACTGTGCAGACTAGACTTAAAGGTCCCATGCTTAGTGACCAGAAAAATCACTTATGGGAGGAATTTTATGTGTCATTGATTTAGACCTGCTCCATTTTAAACGAGGCCCTTGGCAGTGACCTGAAGAATGCTGGCTGGGGGCAGCATCCGGGGCACTGGTGACACAGGGAAAGGTCAAGAATTGCTTTCCATCCAGAGTTTCCTTTATTGCAGATGCTTCAGATTATTTTTATTGTATTTTCAGTATTTCCTTTTTGTTCTGCTAAATGTCCTCAGTACATTCATCTTGGAGATTTTATAACACATGAAAGTAAAATAAGAAAGATATACTTCTCAGAAATCTCAAGTAATTATGAGGAAAGATTATTCTCTATTTTAGTTCTCAGATTAAATCTGCCTTGTGCATTAATCCCTTAGTGGATATGCAAGATTTTATCATTTCATAATAACGACAAGAGTGGGATTGGGTGTCTACACAATATTAATTTATTTTCAAGTATTAGTTTGCATAATTCTCAGAAATCTTTCCTGGAAATAAATTTACAGTACTCTTGTAAGCAATGATTAAATCTGAGTACATGTTTGAACTTGAGATAGTTGGATAGTTTATGCTTATCTAAAACCATGAGTTTTATGAAGACATGGCATTTCTATTTTAATCTTTGTACATTTTAATCTTTATAGTGCCTAATGAGTAATGGTATTTTTCTTTTTCATTTTTCAAATATTTGCATGTGTTTTGTAGTTTCTGCAATATCCTACTGGTTCCTATATAATGCATACTTCCTTTTCTGAATAAATAGAATTTTATGTAAATATGTTATTATAATTAATTTTATATTAACACACACATATATGTGGCAAAGTATAAGCATTTAATATATTTAACTACAACTGGCTAATGTCATTAAATTTGTAACAATAAAATAGAGGATACTGATAATGTCATCCCATAAAGGGCAGGAACTAATAAATAAAAACCACATTATCTTCGATGTACTAAACACAGGCTATATCAAGATCCATACTCTCTATATCTTTGTTCACATCATGTAGTCCTCCTCATCACATCACAGAGACTCAAGTCTACATTGCCAGTGAATATTTATATGGCTCTGTGACCTGTGACTTCAGTATTCTCTTACTGAGTGAGTCTTAAGTCCAATTAAAGACCTGTCGGAAACAAATGCATTATAAACATAAAAGTGTCATCTTCAAGAACATTAAGCCTAAGTCAGTTAAGCCTTAATTTGATTGTGACAATTTAGAAAAACTATAGGATTTGTAGACATTAAAGACTGTTTTAAATTTTCTACACTATTAATTCTATCAATAACAAGAAATAAAACATTTTCTTGGAATTCTCATTAAAGATCTGGTTATCAGATTGCTTTCAAATGAACACATGCTATGATTATTGACATCCTGTTTTCCCCATGCTGAGCATAGCACTTAGTCTAAGGGTAAAACCAAAAATGTCCCCAATTCTTGTTTTTATGAGCCTGTATACTGGCTGTGATCAGTTTCCCAGTTCTGCAATGTTCCCTTATTAAGGGAACATTTATGACTTGACTCTATTTAAAATTGTCATGAAAAACATTTTTGAATGTATCTTTGAATGTGTTTCCAGAGAGTTACAGTGAGGTATGAAGACCTACCCTGTATATGAACATTGTTAATCCATAAGATGATATCCAGGTTGAAGAGAGATAGAGAGAAACCAGATGGTACTAGCTAATGCTGAAGAAGCCTTGTGTAGGAAATCCAGACTAAAGCACATAAAATTTGAGAAGTACCTACATAGGTTGTGAAGGACCCTGATTCCAGTCCAGAGAGAGAGAGAGGGAGAGAGAGAGAGAGAGAGAGAGAGAGAGAGAGAGAGAGAGAGAGAGAGAGAGAGAGAGAGAGGAAGGAGAGAATGAGAGAGAGAGAGATAAGCAAGGTGTAGGAAGGAAGGGGAAAGAGAGAATCTAACATTTTCTACTTCCAATTCCTTTTCGAAATTTCACAAAAATCTTTATGGTATTCTCTTTAAACAGATTAAAATCTTCTGAAGAGCCCATTACATCTAGAAATAGGAGCACACACATTATATGGGTTAGATAAGAATCTGTTTTCAGAAACACAAAGAGGATGGACATCAGAGGAGGGAAAAACCAGGGAACAGGACAAGAGCCTGCCACAGAGGGCCTCTGAAAGGCTCTACCCTGCAGGGTATTGAGGCAGATGCTGAGACTCATAGCCAAACTTTGGGCAGAGTGCAGGGAATCTTATGAAAGAAGTGGGACATACTAAGACTGGGAGAGGATAGGAGCTCCACGAGGAGTGCAACATATCCAAAAAGTCTGGGTACAGGGGTCTTTTTTGAGACTGATATTCCAGCCAAGGACCACTCATGGAGATGGTCTGGAACCCCTGCACAGAGGTAGCCTATGGCAGTTCAGTATCCAAGTGGGTTCTATACTATTGGGAACAGGGACTGTCTCTGACAGAAACTGATTGGCCTGTTCTTTGTTCACCTTCCCCTGAGGGGGTTGCAGCCTTATCAGGCCACAGAAGAAGACAATGCAGCCACTCTTGATGAGACCTGATAGACTAGGATCAGAGGGAAGGGGATGAGGACTTCCTTTTTTAGTGGACTGGGAGAGGGAGATGGGTGGGCAATAGGAAGGGGAGGATTGGGAGGGGAAGAGTGACCAAGGTACAGGGGAGATACAAAGTGAATAAACTCTAATTAATAAAATTAAAAATAATTAAAGAAAAAAGAATGACAATATAAATTTAAATAATAAACGTAGGCTTTCTCTGATGTTATGAGAAAACTGACTTGCTTCTTTTTGGATCAAATGATGAAAGTAGTATTTTATATTTTATACTTTTTCTTTAATGTCCTATTTTCGGATAACCCTCCATCCAAATTAAAAAAAAAATAGTGTGTGTGTTCTCCAAGGCAACGTGCTATAGGCAGTGTAAGTGATTGATAACTCTGTTACTCCTGAGGAGCCTACACTAACAGTGTTTCAGAGCTAGACATAGACATATCCCAGGAGGGATACCCTTGTCATTACTATGGGACTCAAGAGTCCTCAGGTGCATTCTTGAAACTTTTGTGGAACTGCATTACAGTCTAGCATTTTTCTCATCCCGTTGTTTCCCTCTTCCACTGCTAATGACGGTACTGAGATGTCTTGTTGTTTCTCCATCCCTGGTATTCCTAGATTCCTGTGTTCCTGGTAGGTAATTTCTCCTTAAACTTTGTACAACTCGTTAGCTTTTTTTTCTAATATATATTTTAGCTGTAAAATTATTTTTAATTATAATTTTATTTTACACGCAAATTCTTACTATAATATACACAAACACATGTATATCTATCAAGTGAAATATATGTTAGTTCTTCATGTTACATTTAGCTATTTAACTTCATGGGAACAATCATATTTCTAATAACTGCTTAACTTTCTTTGAACTTCGATTTTATTCAGTGATATTATTCCATTAAAGAACACTTTCTCTATAGTTTGATAGAACATGGTAATCCAGACATGTTTCTGCATGCTTTTAATCCATGTAAATGTAAATTTTATTTGCCTCATTTAATTATCCTCTTGGAGGTTTACTGACAAATAAACTCACACTTTCCAGCTATTTCTGAACTCTGGCTGGTTGGTTCAACTCAGCTGTTATGGCTCAAACTCCTCTCCAAGCTGACTGGTTCAAACTAGCTTCTTACAACTTCTTCTGAATCAATGTGCTTTTGAACTCCACAACCTGAACTACACTGAACTACATGAACTCAGCTGCACTCAACTGAACTTCATAGAACTATCTGTACTGTACTCAACTCTACTACACTGTCTTCTCTCTCTCTCTACTGTGCCCTACTTTTCTGTGCCCAAATCTACCGTATTGTTTTTAAGTAGTTTCCATCACTCCCCCACCCCCCCCTTTTTTTTTTCTTGTGAGAGTTGGGAATATCCTATCTGTGACTCATTTTGTCTGATCTTTCTTTGATTCATCACTTTGTCTGTCCCTCAGGTAGATATCACTTTCAAACATGGGCACTTCCTTCTACAAACTAAATTTGCCTTCATTGTTTGGGATTAAATATCAGACAGACAGATTAAAAGAGTATCATTCCAGCTGGAACACACAGACCTAGAAGGCCTTTGGATGTGATCTCTTGACCAACCAGCCGTGTTTTGATTAAAAATTCCTCTAACATCTTCTCCCTTTCTGTTTAAGCTACAAATCATACACACTTTAACTATTATAACAAAAACAAATTTCAATCCCATAAATTTAAAAGTTTGAATGTCTTTATGAAGATCTGTATTTGAAATGATCCTTCATTACTGCAATCCTCATCATCTGTCCTTCAGCAAATGTCATTTCAGCATCAAGGTTTTCCACTCTGCCAGCCTGATGAATAATCTGTATTCTTCAGCTCTTATTTTGAGCTATCCCAATGCAAGAGGCATTATCTTTCGGTGTTGTCTGTGTTGCAAGTTATCTTGATTCCTGCCTTTCATAAGGAAGCTTAGTCAGATTGGATCTTTATCAATTTTGATGTAATCCATAGTCTATCAGCCACTGTGGAAATATAGGCAAAACTATCCCCATCATATCACATTCCCTGATTTTCTTTCTGATGTTAAAATACCTTTAAAATATACAAGTTAGTCTAATTCAGTAGTTTTGTTTTGTTTGATCTACTCCTAATGATTGGTCTTTCACAATATTAACACCTTTAGACTGATTACAATTTTCCATAATTGCAGCTACTTCTTACCATCATACCAGCCATTGTAACTGAGAACCAGGTATCAGTACAGCTCCCACAAAATCTTCCAGTCTTGGGAGATAATCTTGTTATGGATAACGAGATTCTTTAAAATGTTCAAGATTTTGTGTTTTAACAGGATTCCAGAGTAGCTGTTCATTTGAAGAGTTTAAGTTAGCTTGGGTGACTCCATTTTGAAATAAGGAGCCATCTTGCCTGGGAGCTGAACTCAGGTAAGAGGAAATATCACAGAATGTGCACCTGGAGAAAACAAAGTTAGCTCTCCAAGCAATGGCCTCTAGGAGATATCACAGAATAAATGTTCAGTAAAAAATAGAGACAATCTCCCTGGCAATTGTGATTATGTAAATGGTCCCCTATGGCTTTTACCCAATTTTGTAATGTCAAGGCATGAACCCCCTGCTTTCTCTCATGGAAACATGTACCCCCTTGCTTGCTCTTATGGAAACCCCCTGCTTACAGTCTTTTTCTTTCCCTTTAAAAAACCTGCTTGATGGCTGACTCTTTGACCCTCCCCCATATAAGCCGGGGAGTGACAGACTGGCTAGATCCCAGGGGAGGACTTTGCAGCCAGCCCTGAGGAGACATGATAAGTTGGGGTTGGATGGAAGGGAAGGAGGTCCTCCCCTGTTGGGTGGACTTGGAGGGGGCGGGGAAGAAGGGGATGAGGGAGGGAGTGGGAGGGTAGGAGGGAATGGGGGAGGGGGCTACGCCTGAGATTCAAAGTACCCAACCTGTGATTGAGATAAAAATAAATAAATTAAAAAAAAAAAACAAAAAACAAAAAACAAAAACCCTGCTCACTCAGGCCTCAGGGTCCCACTTCTCTACTGCTGTGTCAGTGAGACTTGAGTCCCAAGTTTGATTGCTCTCCTAATGAAGCTCTTTTGCTCTTGCATCGAGTCGTCTCTTGGTGGTCTCTGAGGGTGCCATGATGCTGGTATTACATATTTTGTGAATTCCCATCATTTTATGGCACTTGTTCATGGGTAAATGGGAAAGCCAGTGATGGTGGTCATCTTCCTCAGTTTCATTAAGAGGTGCTGCTGTATGTTCAATGAGCTAGCTGTCTATCTTGGTTCTTAATTTCATAGGTTCACAATTAAGCATTTTCTGGTCTCTTAATTTCTCTGTCTTTTGTCTCTCAAGCCTTTGTACAATCATAGTTATTTTGTTGTTGTTGTACATTTATTTTCTCAAGCTTTTTTGAGAGGAAATAAAGTTCTCAATTTTAAGTAGAGATCACCAGTCCAGTGGCCACAATAACAGTAAGTACTGTGATAGCTTTTTCAAGTAATATTTCTATCTCCTCAATTCCTATCCTTGGTCTGAAAGGATCTGAAATGGCGTTTCTCATTTTTTATCAAAGAAAAAGTCTGTCTCTATAATTAAAATTGTCTTTTGGGATGACTTACTACAATTCACTGTCTCAGAGGCTCCTGAGTCATTCCTTAATCTGGGCTCAAGGATCCTGTGGCTCTGTATTCTCCAGATTCTCTCTAGATATCCAGCTGATTTCAAAGACCTAACGTTTCTCCTGGAGACAATACCAGACAAATTTCTCTTCTGTAGCTTTCTGTCAGATGTCTCCTGTCCTCTGAGTCATTTTTGACAGAGGTCTTCTGCTTTCTGCAACATTGATGGACCTTTTCTCATTGCATTGATTGCCAGATGTAAATGTACCTTTTAAGTAAATGTATTTTTCATACCCCAGATGCAACTGTCATCTTCAAGGCTTACTGCTCAATAAGATTATGTGTTCTAGTTTTCTAGTTTGGTTTGTTTTCTCAATTCTGGCTACCTGTTTCAGTTTAGCTGTTTTGACTCAAACTCCTCTCCAAGCTGAGTGATTCAATCTGGTACTGTAGAGGATTTTTGATCCAGTAACATGACTTCTCTGATCACCTCCAAAGACCTTCTAAATCTGTGATCCTGCTGGAATGCTGACATACTCTTAGTACACACCTTTAATCATGAAGGTAAGGTTAATTTGTGGAAGGAAGCAGCCATGTTTGAACATGATGTTGATGGATATTGGTCTGATGCATGTTACTGGCCCCCAGGATCTGGTTACACCTATTGTTGCTCTGTAAAACTGTCTAAGATATGCCTGATTGGTTGATTAAATTGTCTATACCTGGTACAGGCAGAATGGGGTAGGCATGGGTGAGGTTCCCAGGATTTTGGGTTCAAGAGGGAATCACAGGAATCAGACCGGAAGAGAAGAAGAGGAGGACGAGGACACCACTATGTGTCAGCATGGAGAAGAAACCACATGGGCAAGGAGAAAGCACTCCAGTAACGGTGTGGAAAGGCCCAGATGGAAAATAAAGGCACAGATTTATATGATTATGGGTGGAAGATAATTCAGATGAGAATGATTAAGGCAGAAGGCATTGGATGGGGCTGGGATATGGATGGCATAGATATTGAATCAGTGTAGGTGAAATATCTGCCTGGCCATAGGTAAATTGAGTTTATTACAAAACCTAACAGGTGTCTGTATCTTATTATTTGTGATAGCTGATTAAATAATACTGAAGTGATAATCTTAGAGCTAAAAATAAACATAATATAGCCTAACACTCATATTTTTTATTTACTACAACAAATGGCACCCAACTAATTTAAATATCCACATCCTTTAAATTGTACTTTCTCATAGTTTGGTGTGGGGAATAGGCTCTCAACAAAACAACCCAAACTTAAAATCTAAAAATTTCATGGTCAAATACTATCCCTTTAATAGAGACTCTTAAACTTGCCTACAAGCAAAACCCAGACTACTACAGACAGACCCAAACCTGTAGTCAACGGGAGCAAACTATACAAGACTGGCTGCTGCTACTATCTACAAGGAGGGAGGGATACACAAGCATGACTTCCTGTTACTGTGGCTGGCTCAGCTCTCAGAGAACAACAGTAGTGGCCATGGCTGGAGAGGAAGCAATTGTGAAGCAGAAAGACTTTTAGACAGAGCTCAACCTAGAACTGCATGAAATGAAAAATGCCATGGCAGAAGATTATTGGATCCCTTTTGGCATTGGGTCAGTTGTCATAGTCATGGACATGGTTGTAATATGTTTAATGGTGAAGGCTCTTCTCCATGCTTCTCTAAGAAAATTCAGAGGAAGTTGGGAGGAAACGAAGGAATGGAATACTAAGTTATGGAAAGTAGAAAAATCACTCTTCCTAATAAAAATGAGATTGATAGAAGTTGGAATTCCAAGCTCTCTGGCTGCAAAATACTTGTCAGATCTTTCTGGGAAGGGTTCACTGATACCTTAGCAATAACTGAATTACAAAAAATAACAAACTGAACTTTGCATGTTACAGGCTAATTTGGTACAACTGGCCCAAAACATAAAATTTTCTTGTTTCTTTGCTTGATTTTTCCTTTAAAGGCTTTGAGTTACAATGATATGAATTTGAGATAAAAATATTTGAACAAGATAGTGACAGCACATGCCTTTAATCCCAAAACAAAGGAGAGAGAAACAGGCATATCTCTGAGTTCTTCGTCAACCTAATTTACATAATAAAAGGCAAAGCAGAAACTCCTGCTGATTAGCCACACAGTCTTGGATTCAACATGACAAACTTTTCCTTAGGGTTAAATGCTATGTAAGTTCTTTTTTCTTAATAATGGATGTTATGCCCTTACTGATCTAGAGGTTGGATTCACATCAATTTTAGGTTTGTGTAAGGAGAGATGTCACACTGCTCTAAAAAGGCCAACCAATCTCCTCAGCAAGTGGTACTTCTATAGAAGATGTGGTGCCTAAGGGCATTATGGCTTAAGAGATATATTCTGTTGGTTAATGAAAGGACCCAAAATTACACTGGGAGACAAACATGCAAACTGCATGTTCCCCACTTCAAAAAAACTTTTAAATGCTGACTAAATTCAGGTGTCACACTGCTCTGACAGGTGACTTATCTTTTCAAATGTAAGACACTTTCACTGGGGACAAATCTTGGTCATACTTGATGAAAAAAAAAAGAAAAGACACAGGGTGCTTACAGGTCCAAAGTATAGGCCAGCCCAGTTAAGTTCTAAAAAGTCAAAAATTACCATTCAAATGTTTAAAAGGCAGAACCATCCATTCCATATCAGTAAAAGGGCACAACAAATGGAAAAACCCAGGTACAAAATGCCTAGAGTATGATTAAACTCTAAACGTAAAAGGGATGGAGAAGCCTTACCAATCCACTGAGGAAGATAATGCAGCCAGTCCTGCTGAGACCTGATACACTAGGGTCAGAGGGAAGGGGAGGAGGACCTCCCTTATCAGTGGACTGGGAGAGGGGCACTGGTGGGGAAGAGGGAAATGGGATTGGGAGGGGAGGAGTCAGGGGCTACAGCTGGGATACAAAGTAAATAAACTGTAATTTATAAAAAAAAATAAATAAATGTTAAAAAATTTCTGCTCTAAAAGCATAGTTACCAACTTCAAAAAGAAAAGAGCATAAGGCAAAAATAGGTGCAACGAATATAAAAACCCAGGCCTAAACCTCTAAACAGTTATAAGATGCTTAGGGTATACTTAAACTCTAAATTACAAAGGAGTTTATTTAAAGTTTACTTGAAACATTTTTCTATTGCTCAAGGCAACCGGCTTGTCTCCTAATGGGAGGTTTTCATTTGGAAGAGAGGTAATGGTTTGGCCTAAAACAACAGGTGCCCAAGGGCCTAGAGAGGATATTTAGGTCTATACACCTTGTATTGATTTCAACTTGATAATGATTGTATGTATAATAATAATTGTAACTTAATTTGTTGATACTACTTTGTGGGAACAGCTCTGAAACTAAATGAGAAGTAGATGTCTATGCATAGCCAGTTATTCTTGTTGTCTACAGAATCCCCATGACATCTATGTACCGTCTTTTCATATGGCACAAATGAAGTCTTAAAGATGTCTTTCTTCTGCTCATACAAAGAACAGAGAATTATTCTTAACTGATCTGTTCATCCTCAACCACTCATGCGCTTACAATTTTAGAACTGTATAATGCTTGTGAGAAATTATATATTTGAGAATGAAAGAACTGGACATCAGTGATGCTGGACCACACCTGACAGAACTAATCTTTTCAGCATGCTGAGATGCTGACATCTGTTCCAGCATCCTGCATATTCTAGCATTCTGCTTGTCCCAGCTTCAACTGCTTCAGTTGCTGTTTCTCATCAATGCCTGCTTTCAAGAGAGCTTTAAAGAAAGCTGCTAATCTCAATTGGCCAACATCTCAAGTTGTTCCAAACAGGATTTCTATTACACCTAAAATTTCTCAACATTCAAAGACTGGACCACAAATATTAATGCTAGCTTAATTAAGCATTTGCTCCCAATTTCCTTTGGGTCCCCAAACAGGATTTCTTTATGTCAAAAAAAAAAAAAAAACAGAGAGAGAGAGAGAGAGAGAGAGAGAGCTAGAAGAAATCTGTGAGAACAACATCCAATTTTTCTTAAGGGGTTGGGTAGGTTTTTTAATTGTTTTCTTGGGCTATGAATGTTTATTGTCATTGGGAGTTGGTTATGAATTATTAATGGTCTTATTCAGAGAGAAAATGAGATTAGACT
The DNA here is from genome assembly GCA_028658305.1 of Pachyuromys duprasi. NCBI lineage: Eukaryota > Metazoa > Chordata > Mammalia > Rodentia > Muridae > Pachyuromys > Pachyuromys duprasi. The sequence continues at coordinate 83,547,554 of CM053744.1, read as the reverse complement.
CAAGAATTTCCCTCTTTTCTCTATCTTTCTTTATTAGTACAGAGAAAAGGGGTTGAAAACAAAGAAAGGAGAATACAGTGATATCTTATAGTAATAAGAAGACAAAAGATATATTATTGAATCTACTCAACTTAAGAGTTTAATCTGTAATTTCCAAATAAGTTTATTTTTAAATCATTGGTATAGAATTTTGTACATTTATGCAAAATAAGACCACTTTGGATACAATGGTATAAAGTTTAGTATACTGGTACAAATTCAAGGTTACTTCCAATACTTTTAATCTGGTATTACTTTTAAACTCTTTAGGAAATTAGGTAATACAAACTAAATGTTTGTTAAATAAGTCATGGTCATGTCAGACAGTAGTCTCATTTATCACAAAAATATACATTGTAGGATTAGCAGTTAGATAACTCTTGAAAAACCTCAGAGACCTACAGAATATAGCATTTTAAATGTTTTTATTATTTTAAAGATGTTTTTTGACAGTGAGACATGTCATCTCCTGGCAGTACCCAGCCCACCACAATGAAGATGATGAGCATTGAAGAACCTCTGTGTGGAGACGACTCGTGCAGCCACTTGTGCAAAAAAGAAAATGCCCTCACTTCACAACAGACAGGATTCTGCCTAAAGTAGATAATCTCAAGTGCAAGCCGAGTCAACCACCAAACTCTGCCAAGAGAGGGTAAGCACATCTTAAATAGTTCCTGCTTCACATATATGTCTATTAATTATACTAAGCCAGAAGGCTGAAGATGAAGATGATGCTCCAAAGTTATAGAGAATTTTGGATGGCTTTTCAGGCAGCAAACTGTCTCTGTCAGTTTTCTATTTTTTGGAAGCTTCTTCCATGTGCTTCCTATTTACTCAAGTAATTGATTTTATACTTTCTCAGGTTTCTGATAATGCTGAAGACTAGGTAGTCATAGTATTACAATTAGCTTAATAGCTTAGGAATTTAAAAAGATGTTTTAGGTCTAGATACATGTTTTTCAGTTGATAGATACAAACTTTAGCAACAACTTAGGTACAAAACCTTAGACACTCATAGAATGCATATTTTCTTCAACATTGCCAAATACATTTGGACTAGACTATGCATATATATATATATATATATGTGTGTGTGTGTGTGTGTGTGTGTGTGTGTACACATCCTTACATATTGGATGACTGTTTCAAAATTATTCTTACTGTAAAAAAAAACGGCCTTTTTATTTATACAGAAAAAGGGAATTGTTGAATGTTGAGCTGATGCATGTTACTGGCCCTCAAGATCTGATTACACCTATCCTTGTTTTCTAAGCCTGCCTAAGACATACATTATTGGTCGATTAAATGGCCTGTGCCTGCACAGGGAAGAATGGTGTAGACATGGCTACGGTTCCTGGACTTTTTGATTCAAGGGAAAATCTGGGAATCAGATAGACAGGAAGAAAAGAGGAAGGAGGACACAAAGATAGGTTAGCATTGAGAAGAAATCACATGGGTGAGAAGAAAGTACTCCAATAATGGCATGGAAAGGCCCAGATGAAAAACAGAAGCAAGTATTTCTAAGATTATGGATGGAAGATAGTTCAATATGGATGACTAAAGTGGTTGGCATTGCATGCAGACTGGGAGATGGATGGTGGAGATATTGATAGTGTAGGTAAAATATCTGCTTAGCCCAAAGTAAATAAGGCAATTGTAAAATATAACAGATGTCTGTGTCTTATTATTTGTGATAGTGGGTTAGATATTACTGCCAAGATAACTTAGGACTAATAATAAACCTTATAAAACCCAACACTCATTTTTTATTTACTACAACATTTTATCTAATTGAGAAGCACACAAAGTGACAAATCAGAGAAAAATCTGACAGAGTAGGATATTCCCAACTCTCACAAAAAGAAAAAAGAGAAGACAGGCAATTTAAAAAGAGCAGTGTGGAGAAGAATGGGAGGTTGTTTTACCAGGACACTTTTACGGTGACAGGCGACTGAGCAAACAAGCTAGACACAGGAGAAGACAATAAGATGGAGCCAGAAGATTAGAACGGATTGCGAGAGTTAGTCTGAGGCCAAGAGAACATTTCAGTGAGAAGTGAGAGAAGCCAGTTTGAATCAGTCAGCTTGGAGAGAATTATGAGCCATAAGAGCTGAGTTGAACCAACAAGCCAGAACTTACAAAGAGCTAGAAAGGGTGAACTTATTCAACAGTAAGCCTCAGAGATTACAACTATTTTATGTGATAAAGATAACTTTTATAGGCTTCTCTTGACTTCTCACTGAATTGCTCTGCTCAGCTTCAAGCTAACTGTGGCAATCTATTTTAATCTGGCTTCTTTTGATTCCCTGGCTTCTTCATACACCCTGGCTTCAGCTGACTCTTCTGATGTGCACTGAACTCAACTTTACTGCATGACACTTATTGCATTGACTCCCAGTTGACTGACTGAACTTATCTGAAATGCCACCTGAATTACATGAACTGACTGAACTGATGCAACTGTCCCTCTGTCTGTGCTGTTCTCTTTCCTGACCTCTTTTTTTGAGAATTAGGCATATCCGATTCTATGAGACCTTTCTCTGATTTGTCACTTTGTCTGTCTTCAATTAAATGGCATTTTATGGAATTAAAGTTATATAATAAGGGTGTAACTGTATTACAGCCAGAGAGATTAAAAGTATGTGACACGTCTTGATTCCAGCCAGATAACACAAAACTAGAGCCTCTTTGGTTGTGATCAGTACAGCCATGTTGCTGGATTAAAATTCCACTACAAATCCTGAGCTGGGTAACCTAAGGAAGGAAGATACAAAAAGTCAGGAAAGCTTAAGCAAAAGATGAGACCTTGACTTAAAAGCAAACAAAAAACAAAGAAAATGATAAATTATGTATGGCTTCTTCTCTAGTCAATAAGTATTTTAATTTAATTATAGATGAATATAGATTTTGAAATGATTTCTAAAATATTTATAATTATATAAATGCAATATTTAACTTCATCTATTGATAAATATTTATAGTATTGTATTCCAGTTTTAAATTATTTTCCCTTAATAACTAATATATGTACTTTCATATTTTATTCAATGCTTATATTCATTTTATTCAAACTATACAATTTTACCTATAATTATATTTAGGATGCTTATGCTTATGACAGCATGTTACACTGGGCTTTCCTGAATTTTTATTTTTAATTTCTAAAATAGACTTCTTTATTTTCTATTACTTGACTTTTTATTGTATTCAGGAAGCAAGGTTTTGTCAAATCCAGTGCTGTCTGGAGTGCAACATATCATGTTGGTCTTGAAATGCTGGCCTGTGTTACAGCTTATGCCAGCATATCCAACTCTTTCCTTTTCAGTTTATATAAATTCAACTGCTGGACAGTTATGTGATGTTCATGGGCTGTCTGAAACTGTTTGCTGTTTTAAATATTCTTAAATTTATTATAAAATGCTATGCCATATTTATACAAAAACTTTAAATTTTCTGTGCCTTCCTTCATACCTCTGTTTCCTTCTAATCTTCATTTATTATACTCCATTCTACATTCTGTTTTCAATATATTTTACGATAAAGTACATGTGTGTGAGAACTGGCTTTATTTTTCTCTATATAGTACCTTCTAACATTTTATACTTTTCCTTCATTCCATTTTACTTATTGAATAAATTAAGGGTAAATTGATTCTTCTCATCATAGGTTTATTCCCTCTAAGTAATAATTCATATGTATGGATGTCTATGTAAACTCCATTATAAATACATTATTGATTTTTCAGATATAACCTATTTTTATAACATTTAATGTACAAAAATTATTCAGCTACACACAATTGAAATTTTCTAAAATAAGTCATTTAAAATATATTCATGTTATTTTGACATATTCTTAGGAATCCATTAAAGATTTCATACCAGCGAAGTGTAGCACTTACTTTGGTAATAAATCAGAGCCTTGAAGTTTCACTAAATCCATAATATGCGAAAGAAATTACTTTCATCAGTGAAGTATAAATCCTGTCCACCTAGATTCACTTTGTTCAAAATAAAAGTCAGTATGTCATAAGCAGAAAATAAGTACATTTGTACAGAAATATGAGTAAATAAGAAAAGGCTGATATTAATAAATCATCATCAATTTTATGTAAAATCACATGTATACATACATAAATAACAGAATAAATGCTTTAGTTTTTCTATTCCCATTTCCTGTTATTAGCTAACAGGTACATTTAGACACCCATACGTAAGTGTGTAATCTTCAATATTTTATCAAGTTGAAATTCACAAATCTATAGGTCAGAAATGGCCTTATCTAGAACAGTTAGCAGGAGTAGAAATATAATATATATAATTATATAAAATATGTAATTCTTCACCATAATCCTCTACTGCTCATATCCAAGTACACCAATATTCCTTTAAAACATTTAAGTTTCATGGTTCTTTTTTTTAAGTAATTTATTTATTTTTATATCAATCACAGGTTACATACTTTGTATCCCAGCCGTAGCCCCCTCCCTCCCTCATTTCCTGTCACTCTCCCCATCCTCCCTCATCTCCTCCCTGCCTCCCTGCAAGTCCACTGATAGGAGAGAACCTCCTCCCCTTCCATCTGACCCTAGATTATCATGTCTCTTCAGGGCTGGCTGCAATGTCCTCTTCTGAGATCTAGCGAGGCTGCTCCTCCCTCAGGGGGCAGGGGGAGTCGAAGAGCCAACCATTGAGTTCATGATGGAGATAGTCCCTGTTCCCCTTGCTAGGGTACCCAGTTGGATACTGAGCTACCATGGGCCACATCTGAGCAGGGTTTCTAGGTTATATCCTTACATGATCCTTGGTTGGAGAAACAGTCTCATAAAAGACCCCTGTGCCCAAAAGCAATCTACAGATTCAATGCAATTCCCACCAAAATACTAACACAATACTTTACAGACCTTGAAAGAAAAATTCTCAACTTCATATGGAGAAACAAAAAACCCAGAATCTCCAAAACGATCCTGTACAACAACAGATCATCTGGAGGTATCTCCATCCCTGATCTCAAGTTTTATGGTTCTTATGTAGGATCACATTTATCTGTTTTCTAACATGCCACTATTCCAAGAATTTTATATTTAATTTAGTTCAACTTCTGCTTATTTTTAAAAGTTTAGCATAATATTACATACTCCTATAGTTTTTATTTCAAAAACATAATTCCTATTTTAGTGTGATATTTATTATATATATATTTTTTCTTTTTGTGAACTTTTTTTTTTGAAAATAGATTCTTGTCTCTCATAATACATGTCAACCACAGGCTTTCCTCTCTCCAATCCTCCTATCCCTCAACTCCTCTCTCCCAAGAGCCATTCCCCTCCATTTCTTCTTCAGAAAAGAGCATGTTTTCTAGAGACTACCCCCAGAAAGGACAAAACAAGGTACAATAAGACAAGGCCTAAGGTCTAGTATCCAGGATAGACAAAGAAACCCAATATAAAAAATAGGGTCTCAAGAGAATGAGAAAGGGTCAGAGACAATCCCACTCCCACTATTAGGAATCTCACAAAAACACCAAGATCAAAGCCATAACACAGAAGCGAAGGACTTAGGTGCAAATCTGTGCATACCCTATGTTTAGTGTTTTGGTCTCTGTGAGCCCATGTGAGCCCTGCTTATTTGATTCAAAGGGCCATGTTCTTCTGGTGCCCTCCACTGCTCCTAATCTGATAGTTCTTCACCTTCTTATTTTGTGGTTCACTGATCTCTCTAATGAGCCTCATAGATACCCCGAATTTAGATAGACTCGCTCTTTGCCTAATATCTACCTCTTCCAATATGTTGCCAGAGAAGCTTCTCTGATGACTACTGGACAATGCCTATATTTTAGTATAGCAGAATATTATTAGAAATTATTTCATAGAATAGAAATTGAATTTTATTTGTATTTATTTTAGTAGTGGTAGTAGCAGTATTTGTCAGTTGTGTTTGGATCTACCCTAGGGCTCCTGGTTATCCAGTCTTTGATTCCTGGCCATCCAGACACTGTAGGGCATGAACTCCCTCTTGTGGGGCGGAGCTCAAGTTAAACTGAACTTTGGAAGGTCACTCCCACGTCTGTTACACTATTGTCCCAGCACATCTTGCAGGCAGCACAGATTTTAGGTGGAGGTTTTATTGGCTCTGTTGGAGTTCAGGTTTCTCTTTCCATAGCCTTCAGAGGTACCTTACCATGCCATAATGCCCACATCTTTAAAAGTATAGGAACATTTGTGTCAGTTCGAATTCCATTCCAATTTGCTTCTGAATTATACTCTTTCCAAAGAGTTAGCCACCCAATGTGGATACTGAAAACCCAAATTGGATCCTCTGCAAGGGCAGTATCTGCTCTCAATACCCAATCTATTTATCTAGTTCATATTTTCTTCCTTTTCTTCTTTTTTTTTCATTTTTATTTTATATTCATCACAGGTTATGTACTTTGTATCCCAGCAGTAGCCCCCTCCCACACTCCCTCCCTCTCCCCCCCTTCCCTCCCTCATCTCCTCTCTGCACCTTTCCAAGTCCACTGATAGGGGAGGACCTCCTCCCCTTCCATCTAACTCTAGCTTATCAGGTCTCTTCGGGAATGGCTACAATGTCCTCTTCTGTGGCCTAGCAAGGCTGCTCCTCCCTCCAGGGACGGGGAGGTTGAAGAGCCAGCCATTGAGTTCATGTCCAAAATACTAGTATACCCACTTGGGAACTGAGCTACCATTTGAACTGACACAAATGTTTCCCTCTATCTTGACATAGTCACACACCTAAAAATTGCCAACTGTCTCTACAGAAATATTCTACTGCCACTATGTTCTTTAGCACTTTTATATCAGTACCATTAGTACTTCTTATTAATCAGGTTAGAGGCTAAAGTTGGCTTACATCCAGCTAGTCCTAAGCATAGAGGAAGACAAAGACTGGGGAAAACCTGTCATTTATAGCATCTAGGACAAGAGAGTATAAAACTGTATGTGCTCTCCATAAATCGAATAGTTCTTCAGATCTGTAGCATATTTTCACTCATAGAACTGTACATAATAACCATGTTGTTAAACACTATAAATATGTAGGTTCCCTCTGCATCAGACTTTCTTGATTGTGAAAACCTAATACAGTAAAGAGAATCATAGTCTTAATAAACCAGTGTGTTTAAAATGTCAAAAAAAAAGTAGAGGAACACACATGTTTCTTTAATTCTTGTTTATAGTAATTACTTCAGGTTTTTTGCTATGCATAAAAATATGTAACAGTCCACTCTTTTGATTAATAATTATAAATTATAAAATATAGTTTATAAATTTCAGCTTATAAATTACAGGTGCCTTAATAATAAATTCAATTGTTCCTTATATCGTCAACTAAAACAATATCCTCAATAAATAATCTGTAATAAGCAAATTACTGCATAGATTTTGGTAGATATATTTTGTGCTTTAAAGTTGTAAATTATAAAAATCTCTGTAGGTACTTTCAAATCATCATGGCTTCCACAATCTCATGTAATCAAATTATGTGAATATAGAAAACACAGAAATTTCAACACAATTATTGCCCTAGACTGATGTAACTATATCCCCAAAAGCAGGCTGTTTAGTTTAGCCATTTCTCTCTTGATACTTTGCTTTTACATGGAATTTTAGCCAAATGAACATATTTCACACTTGTATTCAATGGCCGTATACATTGCCTTCCTCCAACTGGTCAACATACTGTACTAGAAATAAATGAGTGTGTCATGTTTTTAATTCTAATTTATATAGCTTTATCTCTAATGAAAGCATTTATTAATATACTGATTTCTTTTGTAACTGCATATGTTTTAATTTATAATTGTTATCAATTAATTAAATATTTCCTCAGCAATATTACATTGGAATGTTAGAGTGAATCAGCCTACCTGTAAGTAAAAATAGTAATTATTAATGTGTTTTAAATATATTTGCATAGTAAACTCATTTAGATAATAGATATGAACTGAATTTTGATAAAAAAATTTACATGTTTTATTGACAATTAATTTCTGCATACATGCTGTCACATTCATTAAAATTAGCAGATAGTTATAATTATCCACGATCATAAAAGCACATTGCCAAGAATTTTATGCATTGTTAATTATAGAAAAGAAAAGCTTAATTAGTCTCATCAGAATGATTGGTATGCATGTTATATTTAGGTTTTATACAAATCATAGGAAATAGGGCTCTCCTAAGACCATTGGAATTATAATGAAAATTAGATTACTATTATTTATTTTTGAAAGTAATTTCATGACTCTTATTTTAGCCTGATTAGTAGAAAGAATTAATATTATGAAACTGCCATTGAAGAAATCTTGATAATCTGAAATTAGACTAGTAATAGAGATTATTATGATGAAACTGCTTATTACACAAATTTTGATAGTCTGAAATTAGATATTGAGAACTGACATTGAACAACTGAACAAAGGGCAACTGAACAAATGCTAACTTCCATTTTTTCCCTTAACAAAGTCCCTTTATGCCCCAGTAAATGATATCTTAATGTGATAATTTGTATATGCCACAGTAATTATCACAACTGACTTCATGTTTTACTTTAAAGAATTACACATTAAAAATAATATAAAAAGTTTTATTCATATTTTCTTTATAATATAAAATACTTCTGTCATTGAAGCATGAAATATATCTTATTGATCGTCACACCCTTTTCTACCAAATTACAATTTGACTTCAGAGTACCTTTTAATAAATTCATTTTCTTTATACAATCTGACAACAAAATACTTATTGACATTTATATTATAAGCTGGCATTTTAACATATGTATGTTTACATTTTAGCAAGCTTGTAAATTACTAGATTTCCATATCACTTTCAAAATTCCCTTTAGTGTAGCTTCTGAATTTCCTCATGCGGCTTCAACTGTATTAAAGAACTACAGGCTACTCAGGGATGATGAGAGTAAAAGAGTATTATTAAGAAAAGAACATCAATTGGTTATTCAAAGGGTCAGTGCTGAAACCACTTATATACAAGCAACATTATTCGGACTGAGTAAGTTATAGTTATGTGCCCTGGCCCACGAGGTGTTCAATGGGTACCTGAGGAGGGGCAAAATGAATGGGGGACAAAAGACATGAAAGAGAGCAAGTCCAGGATCTTGATCAAGCTCTCCTTTATTTGAAAATTTTCACACCACACAACTTTATAGGAGGAAGGCAGGAAGGGAAAATGCGTCATCAGGGTAGTTTATGATACAAGAGATAGCAGAGTGGTTTATGATGCAAAATACTGCAAGAATGTTTGCTAAGAGAAATACCACAAGAATGTTAGCTAAGGTATCTCAAGATGCTCTAGCCTAAGGAGCAGATATCTCACAAGTTCCTGGAACATAAATCTCTCACCCATGACCTTAAAGGTCCTGGTGCAGCTGTTAGTAACTTTCCACTAGCTGGCTTTGGCTCTCGGCAGTTATGAATATATATGTATATATATATATATATATACATGTGTGTGTGTGTATCTACCATATATATGCATATTAAAAAGTAAAAAACAAAAACAAAAAGAGAACACTTGGATACCACCATAAACTTTCTTGCCATTATTGTGCAAATTGGTACATCTTGCCAAACAGGTTGATATTGCACAAGATATAATTCACAGATGGGTAAAATGATTGACACCATTTCTTTCCCTCCAATCTGAAAAACACCTTCTGGATGTATAAAAAATTAGTCAGCAGGAAAATGGAGGTGTCAAAGACAATTTTATTTTGGGTCATGGCTTCCATATTTTTCAGATCAGATGGTAATATTAATATATTCCAACATATAAAAGAGGTGATATAGAAAGTAATCATTTAAGATATAAATTGTAGATTAGAAATATATTTCTGTTTCATATGCTGGCACCAGTTTTTCATGTATAGTGATCATATACAGTTTTAATGAAGCTGAGTAAGAGAAGCTTAAAGTTTACTTGTGTCTTTAAAGTTAGAAAAATCTATGTTTGGGTACAGTAGGGTTTTTTTATTCACTAATACATTTCATTTGATTAAAATATTAAGTTTGATATAAAGTAATGAAGAAATGTTATAATCTCAAAAATAATAAAAATATTTATTTAAAAATAATAAAATTGTTCACCTTAAAAATGTCTTTTGTATTGGTTATTGCTATATTTCCATATCTACTCTACCTTCCGGGCCCATTCCTATTTAGTCTTTTAATCTGTATCCCTTTTGTCCACTTATAACACTGTATTCTAGTTCTACTTTCTTGCATGATTCCCTCTTTACTCTGGTATCCTCCTCACTCCAGTAACCTAAACTGTGGATATTCTAAATAAAACAAACCTACCTAAAGTTTAAGTGCTAATATCCATGTATAAGTTAAAACATGCAACACTTGTTAGTCTGTGTCTAGGTTACTTTATTTAGAATGATTGTTTCTAGCTCCAACTATTTTACCCTCAAGTTTCAGAATTTCATTTTCTCTTAACACCTTCATATTATTATAACACATTTTTATTATTTATTTGTTTTTGCCACTGTTTGGCAGTCTGAATCTGGGGACTCAGGATCTAAAAATGAGGAGGACTGAAGTTTATGTAACAGACAGCTTTATTCAGGGCATTAGGTAATTTCCATTCTAAGGGTTAAGCAATTGTGTGAGCGAAGTTCAGTTGAGTATAAGTTGTTTCTAGTCAGAAGGGCAAGGTCACATGAATTGAGGGTGTGCACAGTAAGTATAGCAAACTGTGCTTAGAAATATAAACTATATAATAATAGCAAAATAATGGGTAATGTGAAGTAAACCCAGTTCTAGTTATACTGGGAAATGGCATGTCAGCACATTCCTAGAACAAATCTCTATGGCAGAGGAACAGAGGTTATAAGACACCTTGCCTACTAAGAATTTTCCTGCCAGCTCTAAGAAATCCCCTCACACACCTTCATTCATGGACTGTTATGACAATTCATTATTGAGGATTTTATTTTAATCACAACTCTCAAGGCTCAAGGATATATGTGGAAAGTAAGGTAGAAAAGATTCAAGGAGCCTCAGTTGGTAACAATGTAATGTAAACATTTTCAGACTCAACAAGACTGATACATACAAAAGTGTGCAGTGACTGTAGCATCATATACAGGGATACAGAGGTTCCAGAAGGACAAAATCCTAATATAGAAGAAGGGTAAACAAAGTACCAACTCCTATCCAAAAATATAACAAAACAAAGCAAAACAAAACAAAAAAACTATTCACAATCGATAGGTGCTGGGAGAGGAAAATACAGTCTTCTTCAATGGCATGACACTGTACAAACCACAAGTCAATGCTGGCCACATGCCCAGGACTAGTTGACCAATACAAAATGGACAGAATGTTTTTGTCGTTGTTGTTTGTTCGTTTGCTTTGTTTTGTTTTGTTTATGGTGCGTGTTTGTGTGTGTGTTGGTTTTTGTTGTTTCAATTTCGTTTAGTTTAGATTTTAAGAGAAAATAAAATAAAAGAATGTTGAGTAGAGGAATGAGGGAATATGGAAGTGGTTGGAGGAGGTGAAAGAATATGATCAAAATAATTGTATAAAAATACTAAAAAATAAATTGATAAAATACAACAATCCACAACAATAACACATATTTAGTACAAAGGAAACTTCTTTGTGCCTGTCATTGTTTCATTTATGAAGATCCAGGAATAGTTTGTAGGTCTAAGTGAATTAACATTTTGAGCAACATCAGGAATACTTTAGTGCATTTTGCTGTTTATCACATTATGGAAAATTATGAGTAAAAGGAGAGACACTCTCTTCCCAATAATAAAAAAAGTGTTTCAGATAGCTTATTAAATACCATAATTAAGAATCTTCCTGAATAAGCATGCTAATTTTAGTTCTCTAATGTTCAAAGTTACTATGATGCATAATATTCTGTCAAATAGGCTTGGCAATCCTGAATAGCTGTTTGGCCAAACATTATCCTACATGTGTCTGTGAAGGTGTCTGGGAAGGAGATACAAGATTAATACAGAATAATTTGAGTATAGCTAATTCCCTTTCATTACGTGAATGGTTATGACCCAATCAGGTGGATGTTTCCTCAGAGCAGAGACAGAACACACTCAACCAAGCAGTCCTTCCTCTAGCAAACTACACCTGCAGGTCTTCCCTGTCTCACCAGTCTCTGCAATCATGAACATATGTGACTTAAACTAACAAATGCCCTGCCTCCAGATCCATGCCGAGGACTAAGCCCAGAAGACTTTTTTTTTTTCCTTTTTTTTTTTCCCAGGCAAGTACTCTACCATTAAGATAAATCCTCATTCCCCTGAAGAAATCTTGACTGACATAATGCTGGTTGCTTATGATTTATTTTATTTTCTTATCAAACAGGAAATGATAAGTGGAATAGCAGGGACTCGACTGAAGCAGTATGTAAACATCAAATGAAAGCCAAATATGCATACGGTAATGACAAATCACAAATAAATAAAAAGTAAATACCCTAGCCTTTGTGTCTTTAAATACTTTCAGGGTTAAAACTAAAAGCCAAGAAAGCAGGTCCCACTTCAGTTCTTTTTCACTAGACAATTTCTTCCTCAGTTTTTATGATAATTGTAATATCTATTGGATGTAAGCATTAAAACTCCCAATAAGAAGAATGCCTTGTGGTAAATATGTAGTTATGGCTTGTTAATAGATGAGGGTCTTTGTCCAAATGCATCTGTGAAATGCGCAGGGTCATGGAATTTGCCTAACTGGAACATGGATGATTAAAAAAAATTCTTTCCACTTTTTCTTTTTTTCTTTTTCTTTTTTTTTTCTTTTTGATCCTTAACCTGTCCCTTGCTGAGCACTTCCAGAGCCTAAAATGTTAATGGAGCACACATTGCAGTTACCAGGGTTTCTAGTTTCATCCTAGTATTTCTAATTGGAGCCTTAGGCCTACATTGCTCACACACATACATTCAGCACAGCACCGCTCTAGTAGATAAATAAGCAGAAAAATGGAAACAAGAAAGATAGAGTAGCATTTAAGGGGACAGGCTGAGCGAGCACATCACATAGCCTCAAGCTTCTTAGTGCGACGGTGGCTGTGAAAAGGTGATAGTGCACCTTGTTCTTTGAGACAGACAGATTTAGACAGTTCCTAAAGGCCAGAAGGTAGTTTTAGAATGAAATGACAAGCAGTTACTACCAGTAGGAAAGGAATGTTCGCTGTAGCTCTCTGCATAGAATGTTGATAATGTGAGCACCAGTAATCCAATGCTCTGAAAATCACTGATATGAGGAGAGAAAGTTTACTGTCAACAGCTAGGCAAGTGCAAGGAAGAGGTGTCATTGACACCTGGAGAAGGAACAGGTAGGTAAAAGCTGATAGAGACTTCTACTAGGAAATCTAGGCCATATGAGAAGTAGAATCAGAGGGCCTCTGGAAACAGGTTGTGACATCATTGTTTATAGTATGTTTAACACTTGTACAAATATAGCCTGATTTGTTCTCAACTTATTTTAGGGCTCCAACCCTTTTCCAAAATCTCCCTATCATTATTTTACCAAAAGAAAATTTGTATTTCTGTAAAAAATCACAGAATTTGTTGCTCTCGCTCTCAGTTTCAGGTGTTGGGGGTATCATGTATTATCACCATAATATAAAATTAAACCCTATAAAAATGTCAGCTCTCAAAATGCTGACGTCCAAAGTGTGTGTACTAGAAACACATGAATAAATTTAAGAAAAAAAAGATAACAGCAAGCTGTTATTTGGTCATTTTCTGGTTATCAGTCCAAATGAAAGGATGAAAATGGTATTGTTTTTACATATTTGAAGAGGCCCAAGATTCCATCCAGACTGGTAATAGAATCCAAACAATCAAATACTATTTCTATGTTTTTTTAATAGAATCAGGATGTCTAGCCTCTGTGTTAGAAGAGTCCCACAAACCCCTTATGGTCATTACAAGACAGAAAGAAAATAACCGGGATGGGAATATTCAAACCCTAAAGCCAGACGCCCTTACAGTCAGCAGTGTTCTGGGTGGGGGAACTTCTGTTCTTAAGAGGTTTGCAATGCTTGCCAACACATATCTCTCACTTTTTTTGAAACAATTTTTTATGTTAGTTTATTCACTTTTTATCCCATCTTTAGCTCCATCCCTCATTCTTCCCAATCCAACTCTTCCTCCCTCATCTCCCATGCTCCTTTCCAAGTCCACTGATAGAAGAGGTCCTCCTCCTCTTCCATCTGACTATAGTCTATCAGGTCTTATCAGGACTGGTTACATAGTGTTCCTCTGTTGTCTGATAGGGATGCTCCCCCCTCAGGGCTAGGTAGTCAAAGAGCTAGCCACTGAGTTCATGTCAGAGACAGTTCCTGTTCCCTTTACTAGAGAAACTTAGATACTGAGCTGCAATGGGCTACATCTGTACAGGGGTTCTAGGTTATATCCATGAATGGACCTTGGTTGGAGTATTAGTTTCAGAAAAGAACCCTGGGAGCATGTTTCCTGGCTCTGTTACTCCCCTTGTGGAGCTGCTGTCCCCAACACATCTTTCTATCTCCCCCTTATTTCATAAGATTCCCTGAACTCTGCCCAAATTTGGCTATGAGTCCCAGCATCTTTGATACCCTGCAGGGTGGAGTCTTTCAGAGGCCCTCTGTGGTAGGCTGCCCTGTTTTCTCCCTCTTCCAATGACCATCCTGTTTCCCTTTCTGTGTGAGGACTGATCACCTTATTCAGGGTCATCCTTCTTGCTTAATTTCTTTAGGTGTACAGATTTTAGGATGCTTATCCTATATTATAGGTCTAATATCCACTTATAAGTAAGTAAATAATATGTGTGTCTTTCCACTTCTGGAATACCTCAGGATGATCTTTTCTAGTTCCCACAACTTGCCTGCAAATTTCATGATTTCCTTCTTTTTAATTGCTGAGTAATATTCCATTGTATAAATGTACTACAATTTCTTTATCCATTCTTCAAGTGAAGAACAGCTGGGTTGTTTCCAGATTCTGACTATTACAAATAAAGCTGCTACAAACATGATTGCGCAACTGTTCTTGTGTACTTGAGCATAATTTAGATATATGCCTATGGGTATAGCTGGATCTTTAGGTAGCACTATTCCTAACTGTCTGAGAAAGCACAGGATTGATTTCCAAAGTGGTTGTACAAGTTTAAGATCCTACAGAAATGGAGGAGTGTTCCTCTTTCTCCACAACCTCTCCAGCATGTGTTGACACTTGAGTTTTTGATCTTGGCAATTCTGTGGGGTGTAAGGTAAAATCTCAGGGTTGTTTTGATTTGCATTTCACTGATAGCTAAGGTGTTGAGCATTTCTTTAAATATTTGTCTGATACTGGGTGTTCCTCTATTGAGAATTCTCTGTTTAGCTCTGTACCCCATTTTTAAATTGGATTACTTGATTTGTTGTTGTCTAACTTCTTGAGTTCTTTACATATATTGAATATTAGCCCTCTGTCAGATAAAGGGTTGATGAAGATCCTTTCCCAATCTGTAGGCTGTCATTTTGTTCTGAGGACAGTGTCCTTTGCTTTACAGAAGCTTTTCAGTTTCATGAGGTCCCATTTCTTGATTGTTGATCTTAGAGACTATGCTATTGTTCTGTTCAGAAAGTTGTCTCCTGTGCCAATGAATTCTAGGCTCTTCCACACTTTTTCTTCTAACAGGTTTAGTGTGTCTGCTTTTATATTGATGTCTTTTATCCACTTGGAATTTAGTTTTGTGCAAGGTGATAAGTATGGATTTATTTGCATTTTTAAACATATAGATATCCAGTTAGACTAGCACCATTTTTTGACAATGCTGTCTCTTTTACCATTGTAGTTTGACATTTTTGTAAAAAATCAGTATTCTGTAAGTATGTGGGTTTATTTCTGAGTCTTCTATTCGATCCATTGATCTACCAGCCTCTTTCTAGGCCAGTACCATGCAGTTTTTACTACTGTTGCTCATTGTAGAGCTTGAGATAAGGGATGGAGATACCTCCAGAAGATCTTTTATTGTACAGGATATTTTTAGTGATTCTGGGTTTCTTGTTATTCCATACGAAGTTGAGAATTTTTCTTTCAAGGTCTGTAAAGAATTTTATTGGTAATTTAATGGGAGTTGCATTGAATCTGTAGATTGCTTTTGGTAAGGTGGCCATTTTTACTTTGTTAATCCTGCCAAGCCATGAGCATGGGAGATCTTTCCACCTTCTGATATCTTCTTCTAATTCTTTCTTCAGAGACTGTAAGTGTTTGACTTGCTTGGTTAGAGTCACACCAAGAGACATTATTTTATTAGTGGCTATTGTGGAGGGTGTTGTTTCACTATTTCTTTCTCAGCCCATTTTTCTTTTGTATGCAGGAAGGCTACTGTTTTTTTTTTTTTGACTTAATTTTGTATGTAGCCACTTTGCTGAAGGTGTTTATGAGCTGCGGAAGTTCCCTGGTAGAATTTTTTGGGTCACTCAAGTATACTAATCATCTGCAAATAGTGATACTTTGAATTCTTCCTTTCCAGTGTGTATCTCCTTGATCTCCTTTAGTTTTATTGCTTTAGCAAGGACTTCAAGAACTATGTTAAAGAGATATGGAGAGAGTGGGCAGCCTTGAGTTGTCCTTGATTTCAATGAGATTGATTTAAGTTTCTCTCTATTTAATTTGATGTTAGCTATAGGCTTGCTGTATATTATCTTTACTATCTTTAGTTATGTGTCTTATATCCCTGATCGTTCCAAGATTTTAAACATAAATGGCTGTTGGATTTTGACAAATGCTTTTGGCATCAAAGGAGATGATCATGTGGTTTTAATCCTTCAGTTTGTTTATATGGTGGATCACATTGGATTTCTGTATATTGAACCACCCCTGCATGCCTGGGATGAAGGTTACTTGGTCATGGTGGATGATATCTTTTTGTGTTCTTGGATTTGATTTGTGAGTATTTTGTTGAGTATTTTTGCACCAATAATTCATAAGAGAGATAGGTCTGAAGTTCTATTTTTTTGGTTGGGTCTTTTTGTGGTTTAGGTATCAAGGTGACCATGGTTCATAGAATGAGTTTGGTAATATTCCTTCTGTTTCTACTTTGTGGAATAGTTTGAAGACAGTTGTAGTTAACTCTTCTTTGAAGGTCTGGTAAAATTCTGTGCTGAAACCCTCTGGCCCTAGGCTTGTTTTGGAAGAGAGATTTTTGATGACTGCTCCTATTTCCTTGTGGGATATAGGAGTATTCAGTCTAGTTACCTGATCTTGATTTAATTTTTCTAAATGAATCTATGAAAAAAATTGTCCATTTCCTTTAGATTTTCAAATGTTGTGGTACGTAGGCTTTTGTAGTAAGACCTAATGAATATTTGATTATCCTCAAATATTATCCTCAAATATTATCTGTTGTTATGTCCCCCTTTTCATTTTTGCTAATTTTCCTAATTTGGATAGTTTTTCTCTGCCTTTTAGGTAGTTTGGCTAAGATTTTTTTTCTATCGTGATGATTTTCTCAAACAACCAGCTCTTGGCTTCTTTGATTATTTGAATTGTTTTCTTCGTTTCTAATTCTTTGACTTCAGCTGAGTTTGATCGTTTCCAGTTGTGTGCTCTTCTTGGGCATGTCTGCTTCTTTTTATTCAAGAGCTTTTAGGTATGTAGTTGCTTGTATGCGGTGTCTCAAACTTCTTTCTGAAGGCGCTTAGTTCTATGAACTTTCCTCTTACCACTGCTTTCATTGTGTTCCTTAAGTTCATAAGTTATGCTTTCATTTTCATTGAATTTTAGGAAGTCACTAACTTTTTTTCATGTCTGTACTGACCAAGCTTTCATTCAGTAGAGAGATGTTTAGTTTCCATGTGTATGTGTGCTTTTTGTTATTTCTGTTGTTTTTGAGGTCTAATTTTAGGCCATGGTGGTCTGATAAAATACAAGGGATTATTCCGATCTTGTATCTGTTGAGGCTTGCTTTGTGCAGACTATATGGTCAATTTCGGGAGGATTCCATGAAGTGCTGAGTTTGGGTGAAAAGTTCTGTACACATCCATTTGATTTAGGATCTCTGAGTCAATATTTCCCTATTTAACTTCTGTCTAGATGATCTGTTCCATGGTGAGAGTCGAGTGTTGAAGCCTCCCACTATTAAGGTGTTGGTTTCGATGCATGGTTTCAGCTTTAATAATGTTTCATTTACAAATGCATGTGCTCTTATGTTTGTGGTATAAATGTTCAGGACTGTAATGTCCTTCTGGTGGATTTATCCTTTGATGAGGATAAACTGCCACTCCTTTGATTAATTTTGGTTAAAGGTCTATTTTATTAGATATTCAGATAGCTACCACAGCTTATTTTCTGGGTCTGTTTGATGAAAAACATTTTTCCAGCCCTCTGCTCTGAGGTAGTATTTATCTTTGCTGCAGAGGTGTGTTTCTTGGATGCAGCAAAATGTTGGATCCTGTTTCCACAATCATTC
Source organism: Pachyuromys duprasi (assembly GCA_028658305.1). NCBI lineage: Eukaryota > Metazoa > Chordata > Mammalia > Rodentia > Muridae > Pachyuromys > Pachyuromys duprasi. Next base: position 83,529,068 of record CM053744.1, on the reverse strand, counting down.
TGTTAGTCTGTGTCTTTTTATTAGAGAGTTGAGTACATTGATGTTGATAGATAATAGTGACCAATGAATGTTAGTTCCTTTTATTGTGGAGTTTGTGGTATTACTATGTTTCAATGCTTGTTTTCTTTTAATTGTTTGTTGTGAAGTTACCTATATCCTTTGGTGTTTTGTTTTTTTTTTGTTGTTTTTTTTGTTTTTTTTGGCGGGGGGGAGTTAGTTGATTTCTTTGAATTGGACTTTTCCTTCTAGCATCTTTTGTAGGGCTGGGTTGATGCGTAGATATTGTTTAAATTTAGTTTTGTCATGGATTATTTTGTTTTTTCCACATATGTTGATTGAAATCTTTGCTGGGCATAGTATTCTTGGTTGATATCTGTGTTCTCTTAGAGTCTGCATGACATCTGCTCAGGCCCTTCTCTTTTTCATAGTTTCTGTTGATAAGTCTGGTATGTTTCTGATAGGTCTATCTTTAAATGTTACTTGGCATTTTTCCCTTGCTGCTTTTAATAATTTTTTTCTTTGTTCTGTAGGTTTAGTGTTTTGACTATGATGTGACATGTTTCTTTTCTGGTCTAGTCTGTTTGGTGCTCTGTAGGCCTCTTGTATGTTTACGGACATCTCCTTCTTTAAGTTGGGAAAATTTTCTTCTATGACTTTATTGAAAATATTTTCTGAAACTTGGAGCCTGGAATCTTCTTTTTTGTCTATTCCTGTTATTCTTAGATTTCATCTTTTCATGAGTCCTTGATTTCTTGGATGTTTTGTATTTAGAACATTTCTGATTTTACTTTTTCTTTCAGAGATGGATCAATTTCTACAATTGTATCTCAGCACCTTAGATTGTCTCTTCCATCTTTTGTGTTCTCTTGGTAATACGTACCTTTGTGCTTCCTGATCTTTTCTCTAAGTCTTCCAGCTCCAGGTTTTCCTTTGTGTTTTCTTTATTGATTCTAATTCTGTTTTCATGCCTCGCACCATTTCCTTCATTTGTTTGAATGTGGATTCCTGTCTTTCCTTGATGGCCTTTATTTTTTTGTTTGTTTCCTCTTTGTATGCCAATAATTGTGCCTGCACTTGTACCTCTACTTGTGCCTCTATTTGTTTGGCTGCACTTGCCTGTATTTCTTTGAGAGCTTTGTTTGTTTCCTCCCTATATGCCTCTAAAAACTGTATAAGCATAGCTTCAAATGCATTTTCCTGTGTTAATTAAAATATCCATTGATTTTGGGGTTGCTGGTGAAGCCATCATGTCCTGATTTTTGTTTGAAGTGTTCTTATGCCTACTTCTAGCCATCTGCTTTTCTGTAACCTTTGCTGTTTGTTCCTGGAGTCTATGCTTCAGAGTGGGTCCATCTTTCTCCAGTGTCTGAAATATTCCCCAAGAAGATAAGAGAAGTCCACAGGTTTGCGAGGGGATGTTGGTGTTTCAGCTGTAGCTAAGGGAGGAAGATCGCAGGCATATGTGAGCAAGCATTGGGGGGGTGTGGCAGTGTATCTTAAAGGAGGGAGCTAGAGTGTATAGATGCCTGGGAAGGCGGAGCTTAAGTGCAGAAGCGGGTGTGGGTGCTAGTGCTACTCCTGTGTGCAATGCACATGTATAGGTTCCCTGAATGCCTCAGTGGCCCACAGGCATGTCTTGCTGTCCTCCCAGCCACATGCTACTCTCCAGGTTAGCCCATGACAGCTCTTCCTCCTCTCTCTTTTCTTGTACAAGTCTCTCTACCCTTGATCCTTCTGTCCTCCAAGCCTGCAAACCTTGGCTGTGCCTGCCTCACTTCTGCCCTGCCCAGGTGTAGGCATTTCCTCAGCCAATCAGTGATAATTTGGAGGCAAGGCCGCACAGTACTATTTTAGTTAAGTGATAGTCTGCTGGTAAAAGACCACAAGCAGGCTGGAGTGATGGCTCAGAGGTTAAGAATACTTGCTGTTCTTCCAAAGGTCCTGAGTTCAATTCCCGGCAACTACATGCTGGCTCATTACCATCTATAGTAAGATCTAGTGCATAGGCAGAATGTTGTATAAAGAATAAATAACTCTTTAAAAAAAAAAAAAAAGACCACAAGCAGACCTCAGCAGACCTCAGGGAGCAAAATAATTAACAATCAAATACAAAGCACCAGACCACGCTGTAACAACAATTACTGAATTATGAGAAAGAAAAAGGAGAATATGTATCAATCGTCAGAAATCCAGGATCTTCTCTTACTCCCGCTGGCATTCATAGTAAACAAAAGCAACACATGGGCTTCTGAGATCTTAGAGTTCATATGAATCAGGAGAGGAATGAGAACCTTGTGGCAACGGTAGGTCATATGAAACGGTAAAGGCCAACTTAGGGGACAGAGGAGTGAACTTGTAGCTATAGGTTAACCAGATCCTTAAAAATCTTCAGCTAGGACACAGGCTGCACCAAATGTTCAGTAGATATCCCATATTTGTTAGTGTCTTACAGTGGTAAAGAGGATGGGAACTACCATGGATGTATAAAGACCATTACAGTGTATGGTTTGTTTAGAAATTGTTTTCTCTTTTTAAAAATAATTAATTAAAATTAATTTTATTTATTCATTTATTTATTTATTACAATTTGTCTCCTCACTGCAGCCCCCTCAATTTCTCTTCCCATTCTCACCCCTCCCTCTTCTTCCCCCGGAGGACCTACTCCCCTACTATCTGACTCTAGCTTATCAGGTCTCATCTTCTCAAGATTACTTTTTTTACATTTCATTTGTGCTTTAAGAGGATGTGTGCTCTTACATAAGTTAATGTGTGTGCTCCAAGACAAATGTGTGAAGATCAAAGAAGCAAATCCACAAACAGTTTTTCTCCTTCTATGGCATGTGTTCCTGGGGTTGAATTCGTTTAGTAAGGCAACAGGCGCCTTTACTTGCTGAGCCATCTCACCAACACTGCTCTTATTTTTAGTATTGAGTAATTGAGTTATACATATTAACTTGCTATTTTAAAATCTAGCATATGAATAGCCTTTACACACATTTTTTGCAGAATTACTCACTACTTTTCTCAAAGTTATGTATTAAAATAACTCAATGAAAAAATGAATTTTAATAATTACAGACAAATGGTCATTAAAAATTGCTCATCCATATGTTTGATTATTTTTGGTAACATTTGTTATGAACAGTTGCATTATATATCACTTAAAAGAGAGTTCCAAAAAAATTGGCAGCATTTTATTGCTTAAATTAATTTAGCAAGTGAACTTTTTGTGCTTCTGTATAGATGAATTTCCTGTAAATATCTCTGTTTCTAAGAGGGTTATACAGTTCTAACAGCTTTCTGATAAAATTGTGCACATATGTAAAATCAGTTGTGACATATAAGTTGTTATTATAATTACTGCATATTTAATAATTTGTTAGTCTGAGCAAACAGCCCCATATTCACGTGTAGTCAAAAATTTATAAAAAAATAAAACAAAAATATTTATTGCTAATGTACATTGTCTTTACACTCTTTGCGACTTTCAAAATACCTAATTTGTGACTCATTTGAGAGTAAAATCTTATTTTTAATATACTATAATTTTTGTTATAGCGTTTAAATAATTGTGTGTAAAAATACATTTGCCTTCATTTTGACTGCTGCACATACAGGTAGGGAGGTGTGTGTGGAGTTGTGCAGAAGTAAGTCATCTTATGTTCAAGGTAACTGTGTTTTCAATTTTCTTGGTCCCATGCAGGCAGCCCTTCCTGCTATTCTAGACCTGAAATATTTTTATTTCATATTATTATTTCTAAAATAAATAATCTTCTCAACCATGTTAGTAGCAGTTTTATTTGTAATAGCCAGAAGCTGGAAATAGCCCAGATGACCCTCAGTTGAAGAATGGATAAATGGTGGGAACTCAAAAAGATCATCCTGAGGGAGGTATCCCAGAAGCAGAAAGACACACAGGGTATATACTCACTAATAAGTGGATATTAGACATATAATATAGGATAAACATACTAAAATCTGTACACCTAAGGAAGCTAATCAGGAAGGAGGTCTCTGGCTAA
>CM053744.1:83492694-83524946 GCA_028658305.1 Pachyuromys duprasi | reverse complement strand
CAGGGTATCGAGGCAGATGCTGAGACTCAGCCAAACTTTGGGCAGAGTGCAGGAAATCTTATGAAAGAAGGGGAAGATAGTAAGACCTGGAGAGGACAGGAGCTACACAAGGACAGCAACAGATCCAAAAAGTCTGGGTATAGGGATCATTTCTGAAACTGATACTCTACTCACGGAGATGGCCTGAAACCCCTGCACAGAGGTAGCCTATGGCAGTTCAATATCCAAGTGGGTTCTATAGTATTGGGAACAGGGACTCTCTCTGACAGGAACTGATTGGCCTGCTCTTTGATCACCTCCCCCTGAGGGGGGAGCAACCTTGCCATGTCACAGAAGAAGACAATGCAGCCACTCCTGATGAGATCTGATAGACTAGGTTGAGAAGGAAGGGGAGGAGGACCTCCCTTTTCAGTGGACTAGGAGAGGGACACAGGTGGAGAAGAGGGAGGGTGGGATTGGGAGGGGAGAAGGGAGGGTGGTACAAGGGGGGATACAAAATGAATAATCTGAAAGTAATAAAAATTTGAAAATATAAAAAAATAAATAAAAACTTACGCTTTAAAAATAAATTAATTAAATATTTCGATTTTCTTTCTGGATTTTTCATTTCAGATTACCAATGAACACTGGTATGAAATGTTCTTACCTATGGAAGCACATGAATACTCAATCTATACTTTCTTTATGTAAATTGTTTTAGAGGAAATTTATGAGAAAACTGAGGACACAGGAAGATTACACTCTGATCTTCTTCCTCACAAATTTAAGACTCTCTTTCTGGAAGACTTATACCCAGTCCAAGAGAATCTGAATCTCTCTCTTGACTTCACAAAATTACCCAGTTTATCTTTAGAGGATGCTGTGATTGTGTTTTGCCCGTGAAAAACTAAAACAAACAAACGAAGAAATAAACAACAAATGCAGTTTTCAGTGGGTGGTTGTGTCTATGTCTGAAGGCTACAATGAAAAACAATTACTATTGGATAAATGTCTTATTTTTCTGTTATTAATCTTTCTTTCTTGGAAGGTTATTACCTCTGAACTTTGCAATATATGAGAAAAAGGCTAAATTTTCTACTCTGCAGAGACTTCTCATTACTGCATAACCTTGAGTTTGTTAGCAACTTTTTATGATCCTGAAATTTTTTACATGTAAATGGCAATTAACACTAGTCTTAAAAGATAATTTAGATATTATCTATTGTAATATGAAAATAGGTGACTCTTGTTGGTTATTAATGTTTATTACTGATATATCTTTTAGTCAAGCCGCAGTTGGTCCTAAACCAGCTGTATACTCAAATCACCACACAGACACTGTTTTTTTTTTAATTATTTTTTAAATTAACAGTAGTTACTCCATTCTAAACCTCCAAGTCCTCATAGCTTCCTACCATTTAGATTTCACCCATTCCACTTGATCTTAGGTCTGGTTCACCTCTCCACGTGGTTCTAAGACCTCTCCTGCAGACCCTCCACCTCTCCTCCCTCCTACTTCCTTCCTCTTCTTCCCACTCCAGACAGGGTTGCCCCACCCTATCCTCTCCATTGCTCTGCATTGTGGCTGGTTATTTTAATTGACAATTTAGAGAACAAATGGTGGCATGTTTACACAAACTTGAGACAGAGGAGGCTTAGAATAAGCATCACAATCCAACATCCAGATTGAAACCAGATGGGGGTGGGGGGAGAAATCAGTATTTGAATGAACAATGGTAAGGTGTATACATTTCAAAAGAACAGTACACCAAAGGTGACTTAATGAGGGTATAGTGTAATTTAGTGCCATTGTTTGCTGAATAAAAGTTAAGTCACTGATTTACATTATTTTTTTCACAATTTAATTTACTTTAAAATTTTATTTATTCATTTATTATTTGTATGTATATTTGAGTACTTATAAGAGTTAAGAGTTTATGTGCATCATATACATGTTGGGGTCTGACAGCTAGAGGGCTTCATCCCCTGTAATTAGAGTCACAGGCACTTGTGAATTGACTGATATGATACTGGAAAAAGGAACTCTTCTCTGTGAGAGCAGTAGTCTTTAACTGCTGAACAACTTCTGTAGCCCCACACTTTTTTTTTTCTAATACATTTTCCTGAAAATATACTTTGGGTTCTAAATAAGAAAGGTTCTGTAATTTTGGCCATTTTATTGACTAGAAATATGCATAAAAGTCTCTGTAAATAGAAAGCATTGATATCCCATCTTTTTTGCTAGCTTTTTTTTTCCCACAACACATTATTATTTCACTCTTTCAGGGAAGTATATTTTCAAAATTTGTAATTTTAATATGCTAAACTTCTTCCTTAGAGAGAAGCTATTTGTACACTGCTGATAGGAATACAATGTATAAGTTTAACTATTCTAAGGTATGGGATGAGATGAATACATTTAATATGTTTCCAAAGCAGAAGTCCCTCACCAAGTTGCTACTGCTGAACATTCACATTGTTATCATCATGCTTCTCTGAGGTGACAACCTGCTGTAGGTTCCATTCTTTTCAGAGTAATTTTCCTTCTCATACGAGCATCATTAATGCACACTAACTGCAATTATACATATTTCAGAGAGTGGTGTTCACCTTCTGAGGTAACATCTCTATCCTAGAACTAGACATTATGTCATATATAGGCACATGAAATAATGCATGTATTTGATTTAAACAGGGAAGCTTAGTTTTAAAAGGGGAAGTGAACAGAGAGAATCTATTGCTATGAATGCTGTTATCTAGAAACAGACAAATTATCAAATAATGAGTTGACCCCAGATGGAACATGGCATTCTTCAGGCTTGGTATACATTGTTCTGGAATGGGTTGTATATATTGAACCAAACAGAAGTATAAGCTGTTGCGTCTTTCAAATTTAAAATACATGTGCTTAAGAAGTAAAGTTAGTACCAATGTACCATACCATCACTACCATTTCTTTTCACTAAAGAATTCTGCCTTTCCTGTATTTATGTGCCATTCAGTATTAAATGTTAGAGAAAAGATGCTTTCTCTTTTTTATCAACTATCTAGATGTATTTTATTTTTTAAATTTATTTATTTTTATATTAATCACAGGTTATGTACTTTGTATCCCAGCCATAGCCCCCTCCCTCATTCCCTCCCACTCTCCCCATCCCTCCCTCATCTCCTCCCTGCCCCTTTCCAAGTCCACTTATATGGGAGATCCTCCTCCCCTTCCTTCTGACCCTAGCTTATCAGGTCTCTTCAGGGCTGGCAGCAATGTCCTCTTCTGGGGTCTATTAAGGCTGCTCCTACCTCAGTGGGATTGGAGGGGGAGAGGGTCGAAGAGCCTTCCATTTAGTTCATGTCCGAAATAGTCCCTGCTCTCAGTACTCACCTGTGGGGTGCAGCCTTGCCAGGCCACAGAGGAAGATGATGCAGCCAGTCCTGATGAGACCTGATAAGCTAGCATGAGATAGAAGGGGAAGAGGTCCTCCCCTATCAGGGGATTAGGGAAAAGGTATAGGGGGAGAATAGGGAGGATGGGTGGGACTAGGAGGAGATGAGGAGGGAGCCACAGTGGTCATACAAAGTGAATAAATTGAAATAGATAGATAGATAGATAGATAGATAGATAGATAGATAGATAGATAGATTATTAAAGAAAAAATGGATAGATAAACAAATGAAGGAAGGAATGAATGAATATCTAACTAACTAACTAACTAACTAAATGAATGAATAGAAAGTGAGCACCATATTAGTCAAATATGCTTCACTGTTCCAGTATAACTGAGATAATTTCCTTAGAAGGAACAATGATTGGCTTTAGCTCAGTGGTTCTGAATCTCAATTCTTGGTCTCTTGACTCATTCCCTGCCCTCTACACAATTATTTTTGGTCTTGTGGAAAAGTCATAACAGTGTATAATAAAGGCATCTGCTTAACTTTATCTTCTCAAAAAAGAGTTGAAATAGCTGCCTCATAGCAAAAAAATGACAGAATGTACCACAATTTCTGTATCCATTCTTCAGTTGAGGGATCCCTAGTTTATTTCCAGATTCTGGCTATTATGAGTAAAGCTGCTTTGAACATCACTGAGCAAATGTCCTTTTTGTATGGTTGAGCATCTTTCAGATATATGTCCAGGACTGGTATAGCTGGATCTTGAGGTAGGAGTATTCCTAATTTTCTGAGCAACATTGGATGGTAGAGAAACACAGAAATGCTCAACATCCTTAGTCATTTGGGAAATGTAAATCAAAACAACCCTGACAGTCCATCTTACCCCCATCAGAATGGCTAAGATCCGAAACTCCAGGGATAATACATGCTGGAAAAGTTGTGGAGAAAGAGGAACACATGCTGGTGGGAATGTAAATTTGTACAACCACTTTGGAAATCAACCTGGCTCTTTCTCAGAAAGAAGCTCCACATGTAGATCAACAGAGCCAAAAAATCTGGGCTCATGGGGTCCTGCAGAGACTGATGAATCAACCAAGGACTATGCATGAAGAGGACCTAGAACCCCTGCTCAGATGTAGCCCACGGGCAGTTCAGTCTCCATGTGGGTTCCCTAGTCAGAAGAACAAGGGCCGTCTCTGACATGGACTTAGTGGCAGGCTCTTTGATCACCTCTGCCTGGTGAGGTGATTTAAGTAGGCTACAAAGAAAGATGATCCAGACATTCCTAATGAGACCTGATAGCCTAGGGTCCAATACTAGGGGAGGAGACCCCCCCCACACACACACACATCAGTGATCTAGGGGAGGGACATAGAGGGGGAAGTAGGAGGGAGAGTAACACTGGGTGGAGATGACAGAGGGCCTACAGCCTGGATACAAAGTGAATAAATTATAATATTTTTTGAATGACAGAATGCATGCAAAAACAGAAAGAGTCAACAGTCAAAGAAGGAAGTTTCTTCGGGGTATAAGGTTTGTACAATGCTGGTATATGAAAAGAACAAGGGATTTTAGAGACGGAGAAAATTAAGAAAGCTTAGTTAAAACATTTGGATGGGGGAAAGAGAAGCTTAGTTTTGCACTATGAGGTTGTGAAGAATCTACAGGATTTGCACAGGTATTAAGAAAAGGAACCTTGGATGTATTTATTGTGTAAATTCAGGGTATGTATACCTTAATCTTCTGCTGCCTGATGTCTCTAAGTGTCTAGGTTTCTACCATTCTCCCTGTATCTAGACACTTAGGAGTTTGCCAAAAAAAAAAAAAAAAAAAAAAATGGAGAGGCTGTTAACCACTATTATAGCATCAGCAAGACCAAAATCAGCTATGAAGACTGCATTCCTGAAATAGAGAAAGAGAGGAGCAGGAAGAATCCAGAGAGCCTATAGAGATTTACAGACACATTTGGACGCAGTGCCTCCTAATAGCTATAAAACTGCAGTGGAAAGTTGCCTGTGTACCCAGCTCAAACCTAACACGACAGAACGCAATTCTGGCAGTTTTGTCTATTTTATTTTAGTTTACTTTGCAGGTATAAAAATACACTGCAATATAAATTATCAATAAGTGCTGGTTTGAATAGATGAAGGAAGGGACTAAATACTCAGGTTGTTGGCTGGGGACAGTTTCATTACATTCCTGTTAGTAATGCACTTACTGTCTTGTTCCAGCTTGCTCTTCATATTTCAAGAAAAGCTGGAAATGGGAATGTTTACAGGTTTACTCAGAACATTTGCAAATGCTTCATGGTCCAAGGAAATAATTCCCTTGAGTTACATTCAGCACTGGCTACCAATTCAACATGACTAAGTGGGATTACTGGTTCTCAAATCTCATGTGCACACAGTGCTTTGAAGAAAACTCTGGGGCATTTAAAAATATTTTAAAAGTCGGGCTTTTCTTTTTTCCAAACCTCTCAATTAAAATCTCCGAGAGTATGTTAAATTAATGTATAGATTGGCTTTTATTTTTATTTATTTTTTGGTGGTGGTAGTTCAAGACAGGGTTTCTCTGTGTAGCCCTTGCTATCCTTGAACCCACATTTTAGACCAGGCTGGCCTTGAACTCAGAGTTAAACCTGCCTCTGCCTTCCAGTGCTTGATTAAAGGTGTGTACTAGCACCACCTAACAATGTATACTTTGTAATATGCCTATTCCCAACTTAGAATTAATTGTTGGGAAGTACTGAGACTTTAATGAGTTATATGAAAGTTTTTTAATTGCTTTCTTATACAAAATTCACTATACAATCACATTAAATTACAATGCAATTTTAGAATCTCCAAATTAAAACCACATTTTGTTGATTTTCTGATGTTTTATCTTTCCTTTTATCAATATGTTAAATTACCTCAATTCACCCTTGTTTGTTTGGATTTACCATATCCTCCCTTCATTTCGACAATAATCTGCATTTAGTATTGATTAGTCAGCCACCTGAGAAGCCATCTACTCACAGCCTGATATATATAACAATTGACATCATTCCTGCCTTCATATTCATACTTTATAATGTTAAATCATTCACAGTGAATTTAATATTGGATAGATTATTTAACACTTGGTTATTTCTGCATTCAGTAGTGAATTTTGCCTAAAACATATCAGTCATAATGTAGATAATGGATATATAATGAGAAACTTCCCTTTCTTATTCAGAAATGAAAATTCTATGAGAAGAAACACACATTGAGCAAGTATGTGTGCATGAATTTATGTGTGTTTGTGTGTGTGTGTGTGTACTGAATATTGGAGTTAACGTTGATAAGGAAAATAAGAGAAGCATATGTGACTGACATGACAAGCCAATATTCTGTTCAATAGCATGCCCAGGGATGGAATTTTTGAGTCCGAACCTCAAGAAGAAGCACAAGACCTATAAATTATGACAGGGTAGAATACTCCAGAAAAAAAGTGAACACAAATTGTGCCAAGGTAGGGAGAATATAAAGTAGATTAAAGAAAAAGCAATGAGACAAACAGAGAGTCAGATCTATCAAATGGTACGAAAGCAGACTGAAAGCAGAAATGGAGGCTAGACATAACATTTTAATGCTTCTTTTTTCTCTTTCTAATATTAGACATCAACCTTAGACATTAACTTGCAGAATGCCAGGCTAAAACTGGGAGATTAATGAGTGACATCACAGTAGTTACAAAAAGAAAGGCAGAGGTTTGAATACCACAGTATCTTTGGAAGTAGTGAATCAATCTCAGATTCTGGTTGTACTCCAAGTAAGTTCATTTGTTAAATTACCAATGTGTGATAATAGGACTATTTGCAGTAAAAGCTCACTTATTTTTTTTTCTTTTAAATTTCTTTCGTATTTTTCCTTTTATAAACTTTATTTATTTTTTATCTACTTTACAACTTGATCAAATCCCCCTCTTCTCTCTCCTCCCAGTCCCACTCTGATGCTTTCTCAAGCATTCCCCCATCTCATTATGCTCAGAGGAATCAATCTGGTGAATTCTCAGAAAATTGGGGATAGGTCTGACTCAAAACCCAGTTATACCACTTCTGGGCATACACCCAAAAGGTTCTCCACCATACCACAAAACACTTGTCCAACTACATTCATAACGGCTTTATTTGTAAAGCCAGAAACTGGAAATGACCTAAATATTCTCAACGGAAGAATGGATTATTAAAATGTGTTACATTTACACAATGGAATACTACTCAACTATTAAAAACAAGGACATCATGAATTTTTCAGGTAAATGAATGGTACTAGAAACTATAATCCTGAGTGAGGTAACCCAGACCCAGAATGCCACACATGGTATGTACTCACTTATAAAGTACAGGATAAATAGGCTACAATCCACAGACCCGAAGATGCCAAGGAACAAGGAGGCCCAAGAAAGGACGTTTGACTCTCATTCAGAAGGGAAAATAAAACAGGTATTTGAAGTAGAGGGAGGAAGGGAACTGAATGAGAAACGGATAAACAGGGGAGTAGGGCTAGGAATCAGGAATGGGGAAGGGAGAAAGATTGGATAAAGAACAGAAATTAGTGGAGGAGGCATGTCTCAGAGACAGGAGATGCCTCTCGGAGTCTATGGGGTTAACCGTAGCTGAGCGTTCTACCAGTGGGGAAAAGGGAGCCTGAAGAGACCACTTCCTGTAGCTAGGCAGGACATCCATTGGAGGGAGAGGCGCACCTATGCACCCACAAAACCTTCCACCTCAAATATGTCCTGTCTACAAGTATTGCAGGGATGAAGATGGAGCAGAGATCCAGGGAATGAAGAACCAATAACCGGCTCAAATTGGCACTCACCCCATAAGAGACACTCAAAGCCTGACACTATTAATAACACTATGCTCTATTTGGAGACAGGAGCCTAGCACAATTGTTTTCTTACAGGTTTCATCCAGCAGCTGATGGAAACAGATGCAGAGACCCACAGCCAAACCATAGGTCCCTGGGAGACTTGTGGAAAAATGGGGGAGGGATTGAGTTATCCAGAAGGATCAGGACACTACAAGAAGACCTATAGAGCAAACCAACCTGGGCCTGTGGGGGCTCACAAAGACTGCACCACGAACCAAAGAGCATGCACTGGCTGGACCTAGGCTTCCTACACATATGTAACAAATGTGTAGCTTGTTCTTCCTGTTGGTCACCTAAACAATTAGACTGGGAGCTGTCTCTGACTCTGTGGCCTGACTTTGGATCCCTTTCCCCAAGGTGGGCTGCCTTGTCTGGCTTCACAGGGAGAGGCTGTGCCTAGTACTGCTGGCTTGATGTACCAGGGTGGCTTGGTACCCATGAGGTCCCCTCTTCTTTGATGATAAGTTCATTTATTTTTAACCATAATTTTTATTTATATAAGTGAAAGATAAGTTTTAATTCTGTATATTGTATTTATAATATCACATTTACAAATATTAACTGTGGTCAAACCGCCTAAAACAGAAAATAGTTCTCTTAAGCACTTAGCAATAATTCATACACTTAAACTATTATTAAAACATTGCATATCATTTAGAACAAAAACAGATCATTATTAAATATATATATTGTAATTGATATTCCTATAAAATTAATTTATGTCTATATGAGTGAGTATATACCATGTATGTCTTTCTGCTTCTGGGATAGGTCACTCAGGATGATCCTTTCCAGTACCCACCATTTACCTGCAAATTTCATGATATTCTTGTTTTTTGTGTGTTTTTTTTCGTTTTCTTTTTTTTTTTTACATTTTTATTAATCACAGGTTATGTACTTTGTATCCCAGCCGTAGCCCCCTCATGCATTCCCTCCCTATCCTTCTTGTTTTTCATTGCTAAGTAATATTCCATTGTGTAGGTGTACCACAATTTCTGTATCCACTCCTCAGTCGAGGGGCATCTGGGTTGTTTCCAGGTTCTGGCTATTACGAATAAAGCTGCTACAAACGTGTTTGAGCAAATGTCCATATTGTGTACTTGAGCCTCTTTTGGATATATGCCTAGGAGTGGTATAGCTGAATCTTGAGGAAGCACGATTCCTAGTTGTCTGAGGAAGCGCCAGATTGATTTCCAGAGTGGTTGTACAAGTTTACATTCGCACCAGCAGTGGAGAAGGGTTCCCTTTCTCCACAACCTCTACAGCATGTGTTATCAGTTCAGTTTTTGATTTTGGCCATTTTGATGCATGAAAGGTGAAATCTCAGGGTCCTTTTGATTTGCTTTTCCCTGATGGCTAATGTGTTGAGCGTTTCTTTAAGTGTTTCTCTGCATTCGATATTCCTCTATTGAGAGTTCTCTGTTTAGCTCTGTTCCCCATTTTTAATTGGATTACTTGATTTGTTCTTTTCAACTTCTGTAGCTCTTTATATATTTTGGATATTAGCCCTCTGCCAGATAAAGGGTTGGTGAAGATTCTTTCCCAATCTATAGGCTGTCGTTTTGTTTTGATGACAGGGTCCTTTGCTTTTCAGTTTCATTATGTCCTATTTATTTATTGTTGCTCTTAGAGCCTGTGCTGTTGGTGTTCCGTTCAAGAAGTTGTCTCCTGTACCAGTTAGTTCAAGGCTTTTCCCCACTTTTTCTTCTAACTGATTTAGAGTATCTGGTTTTATGTTGAGGTCTTTGATCCACTTGGACTTTAGTTTTGTGCAGGGTGATAAGTATGGATCTGTTTGCATTTTTGTACATGTAGACATCCAGTTAGACCTGCACCATTTGTTAAAGATGCTATATTATTCCATTGTATGGTTTTGGCATCTTTGTCAAAAAACAGGTGCCATAAGTATGTGGGTTTATTTCTGGGTCTTCTGTGCGGTTCCATTGATCCACTATTCTGTTTCTATGCCAGTACCATGTGGTTTTTATTACTGTTGCTCTATAGTACAGCTTGAGATCAGGGATGGAGATACCTCCAGAAGATCTTTTATTGGAGAGGATTGTTTTAGCAATTCTGGGTTTCTTGGTATTCAATACGAACTTGAGAATTTTTCGTTCAACGTCTGTAAAGAATCGTGTTGGTAATTTGATGGGAATTGCATTGAATCTGTAGATTGCTTTTTGTAAGATGGCCTTTTTTCCTATGTTAATCCTGCCAAGCCATGAGCATGGGAGATCTTTCCATCTTCTGTTATCTTCTAATTCTTTCTTTAGAGACTTGAAATTTTTTTTTTTCATACAAGTCTTTGACTTGCTTGGTTAGGGTCACATCAAGGTACTTTATGTCTTTTGTGGCAATTGTGAAAGTTGTTGTTTCTCTAATTTCTTTCTTGGTCCTTGTGTCTCTTGTATACAGGAGGGTTACTGATTTTTTTTTGAGTTAGTTTTGTATCCAGCCTCTTTGCTGAAGGTGTTTATCAGTTGTAGGAGTTCCCTGGAAGAATTTTGGGGGTCACGCAGGTATAGTATCATATCATCTGCAAATAGTGATACTTTGACCTCTTCCTATCTGGTTTCTATCCCCTTGGTCTCCTTCAATTGTCTTACTGCTTTAGCAAGGACTTCCAGAACTATGTGGAAGAGATATGGAGAGAGTGGCAGCCTTGCCTTGTCCCTGATTTCAGTGGGATTGCTTTAAATTACTCTGGCTAAAATATTCAATCCCCAGCCAGAAAGGCAAAGCAGATTGACATCAGAAGAAGAAAACAGGAAACAAGCTAGGAGCCTGTCACAGAGGGCCCCTGAAAGGCTCTGCCCTGCAGAATATCAAAGCAGATGCTGAGATTTATGGCCATCTGTTGTGCAGAGTGCATGGAATCTTACAAAAGATATGGGAAACAGTAAGCTAGGGAGAGGATAGAAGCTCCACAAGGAGAGCAACAGAAGCAAAATATCTGAGCACAGGGGTCTTTCCTGAGACTGATACTCCAACCAAGTACCATGCATGGAGAAAACCTAGAACCCCTGCACAGATGTAGCCCGTGGCAGTTCAGTATCCAAGTAGGTTCCATAATAATTGGAACAGGGACTGCCTCTGACATGAACTGATTGGCCTGCTCTTTGATCACCTCACCCTGATGAGGGAGCAGTCTTACCAGGCCACAGAGGAAAACAATGCAATAGCTCCTGATGAGAGCTGATAGACTAGGATCAGAAGGAAGGAAAGGAAGATGTCTCCTATCAGTGGACTTGGGGAGGGGCATGTGTGGAGAAGGGGAAGAGAAGGTGGGATTGGGAGGGGAGGAGGGAGCAGTTTATGGGTGTAATTAATAAAAATTTTTAAAAAATTAAAAAAATACTTTGAATGAATTGATTAAACAAATACATCTTTAAAAAGATAAACAATTATCAGTGTGAAATATTCATTTAATTTGTACATAGACGTAAATTTTGGTTTGTTACAACACAATTTCAGGAACACAAATACAAATAACATTTAGGATTCATGTTCAATTTTATTATAAACTCTACAGGAAGATAGTAATGAATCCAATAATTACACATAAAATGAATGAATTGTAATTATATTTATTATGAGGTACTATCCAGTGTTCTGAGTTTGTGTATGTTGCTTAATAATGACGTATATTTTGAGAAAACAAAGAATATTTATGTAAAAAACTATTGATCATAAAGCTCCATTATCTAGTTTGAAAACAGTTACATAATTAGGAGAAGTAATTATATGTTAACATCATGTAAACAATGACGTTAACAGTGATGTAATGATAGAAGGATTTTGATTTTTATTGTTTCAATTAAAAAAAATCTCTCTAAATCTTCAGTTGGTGATAATATCTGTGAAAGCCTTGATTTATAAAATTTTAGTTTATTTTTTTACAATTTACAATTCACTTTGTATATCAATTATAGCCCTGACCTCATTTTCTCCTTCTCTGACCCTCTTCCTCTTCTATCCCCCTCCCCTAGTCCACTAAAAAGAGGGAGGTCCTCCTCTCCTACTATCCTACCCTAGCCTATCAGGTCCTCTTTCTTTATGGCCTGGTGAGGCCATCCTACCAGGGGGCAGTGAACAAAGAGCAGGCAACCGAGTTCATCATAGATCCTGTCCCTCTGCCCTTACAGGAGAACCCACTTGGAGACTGATCTGCCCATGGGCTACATCTGAACAGGGAGAGTGGGTCGAGGTCTTTTCTATGCAATAACTTTGGTTTTTTTTAAGATCACTTTTTCATGGCTATGAATTAGTATGTCAGAAGGAAAAAGTAGATATTGAATGCCAGTTTGTTAAAAACAAAACAATAGGAAATATCTAAGAAAATGTTAGATGATTGGTGAGTGTAGAAATTGGAGAGTAGGAACTGGGGCTTGTCTTGATGGTAGAGAAGCATATATTCTGATAGGCCCAATTCCGTGCCTACTTACGTCATCCTACCCCTACCCAGCAATAAAATCTGAGGAAAAACAGAATATTTGCAGATGGATTAGGATTTTAAAAAGTGTAACGTAAGACATTTTCAGATTAATCTATTTTGAGTCTCAGTAATTCAAATTGGGACGTCTCGTTGGAGCAATTTAAAAAAGAGGGCTCATGCTTCCTAAATAAAAATGTACAAAATAGATCCTGTAAGGTATGTCATAAAGCAGCTTGGCTCCAAACTGGATAAATTGAGTTCAATTTCAAGGACTCACACGTGGAAGAAGAAAGCAGATGTTTCCTCTGACTACATGCTTACCTCTTCTCTCTCTGTCTCTCTGTCTCTCTGTCTCTCTGTCTCTGTCTGTCTGTCTGTCTGTCTGTCTGTCTCTCTCTCTCTCTCTCTGCAAAATGTCTCTGTAAAATTGTATGGGTAATCAACTCTGTACAAAACCTGTCTCTGACATGAACTCAGTGGCCTGCTCTTTGATCACTTCCCTCTGAGGGGTTGTGCAGCCTTACCAGGCCACAGAGGAAGACAGTGAAGCCACTCCTGATGAAACCTGATAGACTACAATCAGATGGAAAGTAAGGAGGACCCCCCCTATCATTGGACTTGGGGAGGGACATGGGAGAAGAGGGAGAGAAGGGGGATTGGGAGAGGACTAAAGAGAGGGCTACAGCTCTTTATACAAAGTGAATAAACTATAATTTAAAACAAAACAAAACAAAACAAAGCTTTCTCCCTGAGCTGCTTTTAAGTAGCCTCTCTCTCCTCTCCTTATCTCCTGAGAGGTGGGCATATCCTATCTCTGACTCCTGTCAAATCTCTGATTCTGTACTTTGTCTGTCCCTCAAACAAGGATACTTCAAACAAAGATACTTCCTCCTACAAACTAACCTTTCATTCATTGTTTGGGATTATAGGTGTTTACTAAGGATGTATCTGTATTCCATTCATACCAGACTGTAATCCAGAGTGTGTCTGCATTCCAGATGGATCACATAGACCAAGATCTTTGGATGTGATCCCTTGACAGAGCAGCCATGTTTCAGGATTAAAACCCCTCTACAGGCATTGTCAAACCTTTGATTTTTCTTTTATGTGATACAAGGTCTCACCTGGCCCTGAATTGCCTGGATCTTACTACTTAGACTAAAGTGGCCTATAATTTACAGCAATTTGTATGACTGTGACTTAAGACTTCTGGAGGAAAGGAGTCCACTTCTACTCCGTGAGAGGTTCTAAAACTTAGAGTTAATTCCATAGGCTGAGGCAAAATCACCAGACTGCATTCCTTTCTAGACCTGACCACAGCCCTTTCTGGACCTAGGAGATACCATTGCTTAATAACCAGACCAGAAGTCCAGCAACAGTCTCACACTCAGATAAACCTCAGGGTGTGACTATAGTCAGGTAGCATAGCGCTTAAGAAAACCCACAGGATTTGCTTGTGCTAAATCCCACTTCCCTGCTTGCTACTGTCTAGTAGACACTTAACCGGGCATTAGTCTACATCAGATGTCCCCCAGGTAGCTAGGCCTGACCGTTTGTGGCCTTGGCGCCTAAAACAGACCAGTCATTTAAAAGGTCAGCTTCCCTAGAGACCCTCTTACCCAATCCTGTAATGCCACACTTGCGTTTTTTTTCCCTTTAAAAACCTTGTTCTCCTAGTGTGTGTGTGTGTGTGGGGGGGCTGGCAGGGAGGTGCAGGGGGTGTTGCTTGCCTCTTTGTCTTTGTGACTGGCTTGCTATCCAAGCTCAATCTTGTAATAAAAATCCCTCGTGTGTTTTGCAATGGAGTTGATTCGTGGTCGTGTTTTGGGGGATTGCAAACTGGGTATAACATTGCTGTCTTTCAAAGCTTTTAGTTTTACAATAAGTTCTTTTGATGGGATTGGTAGCATAACATGAAAAGGGAAGGAATGCATGATAAATAAACAAGTAAATGTGAGGTGACAAGGTTTAAGAGAAAGACAGTGTTTCTGTTTTCAATGTATTATTGTTGAGAGCCCTGAGACAACAAAAATGGGCTTGAGTTGATATACTGTCAGGTATACTATTCTCTGACTCAAAGTAGATATCTGGAAAACATGTATTTAATATCTGGAAATATGTATATTGTAAGGTGACTGTAAAAATTCTTTAAATAAATTTGGTATTTTCCTCCTTACTACCGAATTCAAGCAGTCAAGCTTAGTACATAAAGTAAGAATATCTGAGTAAGTCTTTTGTGTAGTGTTTAATTTACTAATCCTCATGAATGGGATTAGTCCTCTATTTCAGAAAGCATCACTGAACTCTTTTCCTGTTCTGCCATGTAAGGTCCCTATGAAAAGATCATGTGTGATTCAAGAAGAAGGAACTTGACATATACTGCAGCTGTTGTGCCCTGGTCTAGGATTTTTCAGGCCCAGCAGTATGAGAAATGAAGGACATTTGCTAAGACCATATAGTTGACAGTAATGTAGTTAGAACAACACAAATAAAAGAAGATAAATGCAGGTTACTAAAATATAAGAAAAGAAAAACAAAAGAAATGATGACAAAATAAAAGCCACTATCAAAATCATATGAAAAACTAAAATAGACAGTGCTTTAAAAGGAAAACAAATATTGAATATCAACACCACATAGTCTGGTACAAAACCTAAAAAAACGTTAAAAATACTATGTTGCTTTAAAAATCCATAGGACTGGCTTCTAACCCTAGCACTGTGGATGGCAGAGGCAGGTGGATATCTATGAGTTCAAGGACAGCCTGGGTCTACAAAGAAAGTTGAGGACAACCAAGACTAAACCGAGAAATATTGTCTCAAAGAAAACAAAAATGAACCAAGCAATCAAAAAATTTAGAGGACTGTGGTTGATAAATGGAAAAGTTATCTGGGTAAAATTACAGAAATCAGTGAAAAATGGAAATGTTATAAATACATTGGACTTATTGTCTGTTATCACTGTGAATGAATTTTTTAACTTACATCCTTCACATTCCCTATAGATACAGTGCATCTGAATGGAGGCCTCCTTTATTCATTCAGTCTTTATGCTAAAGTCATAAATGCCAGACCATGCTACCACATTAAACAGAAGCATCAAAATGGACAGGCATTGCTCCTCTTTATGTTTCCTGGCCATTTCAGTAAATCAGTAGGTTAATGGTTTCACTTTTTCTTCTTATCCTCTCTTTAATAATTTTTAGTTGAAGCTCATAGTAACTTCATCATTAGAAAATTTCAAATTGATCATTTCAGTTCAATAACTTAATGGTGAATGCTTCCATACATTAAGCTGAAGATAAGTGCATGCAGCTCTGATATTAAATTAATGTAAAGCTGTCCTAATTCTTATAAAATATATCTTCCTGTTCAATAAGTTGGTGTCAAAACACTGCACTGCTTTGTATTAATGAGACATTAAGAGCCATTTTATTCTGGCTAAATCTTAAAATCCTGTTAATTATCTGCCTATAATTCCTATTACTAGAAGCATTACTAAGTTATATAAACTACTTTTGCCAAAAACAGATGCACTCATACATTTGAGGAAATGCATGCAATTATTTGTGGTTTTCTCACACATTTATACATGAGAAGTAATATATCCTATCAATGACTAGCCTATAAGAAATAGGTGAATAAGCTACCTTTTAATGTTCTGAAATTATTTGTTTTGTGTTTGCTTACATGAGCCTGCATAAGTTTCCATGTACCATATATGTTCAGGAATCTGCAGTGGGCAAAAGAGGGAGGGTCCTAGAACCTGGTCAGTGAGCCACCAGGCTTGTGCTGAGAACTGACCCATTCTTTTGTAAGATCAGTTCACTGTTGAGGCATCTCTCCACCCCCAATTTCACATTTTGTTTTTAACTCTGACAATATTTTCATTATGTATCTTTTTCTATAAGAGTATATACTTTAATTTATAAAATCTTGTTTAATTTATAAACTCTTGTTTAAGATGTCCACTGTCTGCCTTGTTGATAAAATGAAATGAGGACCTGCTCCCAGAGATCAGATGAAAACTTTTATAGATAAAATATACATTTTCTAGGTCAAGATTAAAGAAAATGTGCAAGGAAGCCATATGGCAGACTGCTAGGAAGACTTGTTTACCTTTATGGCCATATGCTTTTACTTACTAAGGATTCATGAAATAGCAAACAGCAATTAGGAAAATGTTTACCTCAGAATAACTGACTGCAATTTATTAGACTATAACTGACCACAACCATCTCTTCTTCATTTATTCAAAAACAAACACACAGACACACAGACAAACACAGAGAGAGAGAAACAAAAAACCAAAAACCTAAGAGCAAAAAACAAAAAAACAAACAAACAAACAAACAAAAAACATTGGGCATTTTGCCTCAAGGAATCAATTCAGTTTGAATGGCATTGGATCCTATTATTTGTCCAAAAGCACTTTTCCAATTGTTGAAGTCTACTACATAATAAAATACATAGTTAGAAAATTGCTTATTTGGAAACAACCACATTGTCTTAAATGTGAGAGTTTAAATAAGTTCGCATTTTAACTACATATAGGAAGAACATTTTAATATTTAATATTTTGTTATTTTAATATTTGTTTAATTAATATATTAAAGTATCATATATATCAATATTTGCATGCTTATTATATCAAAATTAAAACTTACATACTGTAGAAAAATATTATTACAAAAATTGTCTTCTTGAATATATTTTTATCACCCATATTGCTAGAGCAGCAATAATTTTTCTATAGAGCAGAAAGAACACAGTTGCAGTTCTATGAATTTGTGCATGGTCAGCTGTATATACATATGCATACACACATAGAAACATTTATATTATTGAAAATAACTACAATTTCTTTCTTAAGTTTTATATCACCAAGCAATCTTTTTCTGTATGTATATTTTTCTGCTGACTGTAATTATCAGTTTGAACTGGAAGTAGATGAATTAAGAATAATTTCTATTTCTTTTAGTTATATATGAATTCTTAAGCAATGAGTTAATTATGTCCTTCTTGAATTAACTTTGCAACCTAACTTCTCTCCCAGAAACACAATTGCAAGTTAAATGATGTCTTCCAGATCTCTCAACATTTTCAGGCACAGTTTGAACTTTTGATTTCTAGTCTTCCAAATCTTCTATTTAATTACCATCTCATCCAAGTTTTTATATATATTTTCCAAACAAGAATCTTTGAAGCATATTCTGATTGCTCAGTGTTGTTTATACCTGTTTCACATGCCAACCCTTGAAACTGTGATTCATCTTTTCTTTACTGTGTTCCAGTCACCACATTCAATAACCCCACTTTTTTTTTTTTCTATTCTACTGTAGTCTCTCAACTACATAAACGGAAAACTTTTTGGCCTTTTCAAACTAAACAATGTAATGGATATTCGTGCTTATATACTTATTAATGAACATGGGGTCCAATTTTTAATCTTTCATAATGGTTTTATGTTGTTCTTTTCGTCTCTGTTTTTCAACTAATTCTAAAGTATTTGCTCATTGGCATACTAATACTCCATCCAAGGTTTACTTGCTATAAAAGATGTTCCTTCTTCTAGAAATTTCCTTACTCTCAAATGCATTTTCTTGTACTCATTGCTTAGTCCACAACACAGAAAAAATAATCAATTCAGGGGAGTAAGCTATTCAAAAGCTGTCTTCCATGATTTCTGCTTCAGTCCCTGACTTGAGTCACTGCCCTAACTTTCTGGGAATATGAATTGCTGCATAAGTCTAAAAACCCTTTTTACCTTAAATTTGTAATGGTTAATGTCTCATCACAGCAGAGGAAACTTTAATCAGAAGATACTTAAACAAACCGTACATTAACACCATATTTCCAAGTCTCCTACATTTTAATTCAATATCTCACTCATTCCTGAAACCTTTGATGAGTACTAGGATTCACTGATTCACTGACATTTCTAGAAAATGGAAGCTTGGGCCAAGTAGAGTTGCATGTGATTAAAAAGGGATCTGCGATTAGTGTGGTTATGCTGTTGCTGCTTTTAATTTCTAGATACTGCTGTTTTGTCTGGACAGTGTTTGCTTATCTATCTATCTATCTATCTATCTATCTATCTATCTATCTATCTATCTATCTATCTATCTATCTATTTCACATGCAGGTCATTTCCCCCTCCCTCCTCTCTTGCCAGTCCCACTCTCTCTCCCTCCAGGGAGGATGCTTAAATCTCACTCAGAAAGAGAAATAGAATAGATCGAGGTAGTGGTTGAAAAGAGGAAATAAGTTAGTCAAGGATGTTCAGTGAGAAATGTGGGTAGAAATCAGACTTGGGAAGAGCAGGAACAGGAGGACAAAAGACCTAAAGAGAAAAGAGAAACTGTGTGGGGGGTTATTTTTATGACAAGATGGAGACCTAAGTCAGAACTGGACTCTGGGAGGATAGAGTGGGACTTTAGCTGAGACTCCTATTATCAGCGGCCATGGAGACTGAAGGAGACACCCTCTAAGTAGAAGGAGTGGAGGGGTGAAAACACCAACCTGACCACAAAAGCTTACCCTGCCTACAAGACCCCAAGTGGACAAAGACAGAACAGATAGAACAGAGATTGAGAGAAAGTCCAACCAATGCCTAGTCCAACCCAATACCAACACCATGGAAAAGAGCCAACCCTTCACCTGTTATTGATACTCTGCTATTCTTGCAAATAAGAATCTATCAGAGTTGTCCTCTGAGAGGCCCCACACAGTATGATTCAAAACAGATGTTCAGACTCATAGTCTTGACTTTTATCTTAAGCCTTTTCATTATACTGATTTTCCTGTGCTAATACTTATTTCCCCTTTTAACTTCCAGCTAACTTTCTTTCTGCATCATGACTTAATCCCTTAGTTGGTGAAACCATCATATTTTTGATCCTATTTTAACTAAAGATAGGATCTAAAAAAATGTTGGTTAGTTGCTAAACTAACTTTCTTTTTTTTTTTATTGTCTGAAATAGACTAATTCTCAAATTTTCTTTAGGTATGACTTGTGGACCTTCGGATTGTAAAAGGCACTTGGTTAGAAATGACGTGTGGTAATTTTTATGCTTAGGCATGGATGCCATCAATAAGATTCTCAGTTTGGAGAAACCATGCCCTATTAGAATGTTAATATCTCTAAACAAGGAAGCATACATTCATGCCTCATTTAGGCAAAAAACCTGCCTAATAATCATAAAGGCCCCTCAGACTTGGTTGGTTGATTTGTCATTCTTCCACTCTAAACAGAAATACTTCATCATTTTCTGATTTAAGTATTCTCTTACCTGCCAAGTCATAGTTTATCTGAACAATTGACCATAATGTTCAGGCACAGTCCATATTACCTGAGAATTTACATAAATGTGACCAACAGAATATTGATTTGTTGCCACAAGGGGGCAGGCGTATTAGCTTGATCCCATTGAACAGGTGAAGTGCAGCTTGACATACAAAATGCAGGCTCCTCTTTAGCTATCTGAAATCACCTACTTACGCCATAGATATGCAATAGGATAATGCAATTCTTAATTAAATGTGTTTGTTATTTAAAACAAAAGAAAAAGAGGTTCAAATCATTTGGATAACTCAGTACAGAATTCACATGAATCTCATCTCACAAATGTACAAAAATCATGGTACACATATGTGTAAGGCAATATAGGACGAAACTGTAAGTACTTAAATCCATTTTAAAGATTTATAAATATCAGCATGAAATAATTAATACTATATACATTTTTGTGGTCAAATATTGGAGTTATAAGAGGCACTGTTACGGGTTTTATAGAGTTAGTTAAACTACACCTTCAAAACACAGTGTTTTTATGTAAATTTGAACTATGTATGCATACATGCAAATTTGTTAAAGTGTCAGAGCTTCTAGAAATGTATTTATTTGATAAATATTTTTAGAATGCTCTCATTAGAGTTTTAATTTGTAAAATGTTACTGTTTGAAATTATATATGTCTAGAGGTTGTCAGAGTTTTGGGACAATATCCCATTTCCTAGAGTCCAATAACCTAATCTGCCTTTGGTGGAGCCTGAAGGCCAGTGGTGTATTGACATGTCTGCAGACAAAGCACTTATACACATGAAAATAAAATTAATTAACTCTCAAAAACAAATGTTTACAGTTTAATTTTAAAGGTTTGAAAGAGCAGTTTGTGGTATTTATAACAAAAATCCACATAATTGAGGATTTTATATATTCTTTTATTACAGATCTCATATAAGGCAGAATTGCTAGCAAACATTAACACAGAAGTATTGAAAACATTATAATATACTTTCACTTGATTTTAGGCTTTCTTCTTCACAAAGAATATTTTAACAAACTTTTACCACTCAATTTCTCGTCGTTTGTTATACACTATGATACAATAAAGACTTAGTGAAAACTTGTGAACAAGAGCTATGATTTAACCTGGAAGTATTAAACACATCATAGACATACTGAACAGGTGTAGCTATAAAAATTATATAGAAAATCCTAGAGAGAGTGACATCAGGAAGTCTCCTGAGCCTTGTGTTATCTGTGTACTTCACAGAATGATATCTGACCAATAGGAAGACCTGAATCAAACCACACTCCATTAATAAAATGTCAAGATAATTTCCTACTCTTTCAGTTTTGTCCATGTTGTTTAATCCTATAGGGTTTTGCATTATTCATTATTGTGGTCTACTTTACACATGCGATAAGTTCTTACAGAGTTAAAAGCAATAAAATAATTATCTTCTGGAGGAATAAACATGAATTTGACTTCTAAAAGAACAGTTCACTCTCACTTTCTCTTGTGAAGATATCAATTCCCATGTAAAAATTCTTGTCAACAATGTGCCTATGCTCTCATTAGTTTGTTTGGTGTTTTTTTTTTTTTACTCAGTCCATGACATATTTCTTAATCTCACATTCTTGAGATTGCCAAATAAAACACTGGGTAAGTATTCAACTTGAATTCATCCAAGAATATTTCTTATATCTTATGCTATAGAGCAAAACATTGTCCAAACTTACAATAAGATTCATTAATTTGGAAAGAGTCGATTAAAATAATAATTGTTAGAAGTTCAAATGTCAAGTTAGATTACTTATCACAGTGTTTTTCAGCATTTCTAACACTGAAACCCTTTAATACAATTGCTCATATTGTGGTGTCCTGCAACCACAGAAGCATTTTCATTGCTCCTTCATAATTGTAATTTTGCTACAGTAATGAATCATAATGTAAATAGTTTGGGATATAGAGGTTTGCCAGAGATGTCACAATCTACTGGTTGAGAACCACTGTTCCATGGCCTATTTGTTGTGGTGATTAAACTGTGTGTGATTCTGATATCCCTTCACAAATGGCTTAGCAGAACAAATCCTGAAGAACACTGTTATCTTAACTGCCATAGGAAAGGTCCACTTAGCTAGGTTAACATTTTCCCCCTCTTTGCATATTTTAGTATGTTTCCTAGAAAAATTAGAATCTTCATCAGTAAACTCAGTGAAGGTCAGCGTTCATCTGTGCGGCTGGAATAAACCCACTCAGACCTAAAGACAAAATTTTAAGTGTTTTTTAAAAAAAATTTTGATTATCTCCTCTTTTTGTGTGTGATGTGTGTGTGTCTATTTTTGTGTGTGTAGGCGCGGGGGGGGGCTTTCTCTTTTCTACCATCTGAGCTAAAACAGACCATTTCTAAAGTTCATGGAAATTACTAGACTTCTGAGTATTAGACTTGAGCTTGAGCCTGAACTATTCCACTGAACTCTCTGATTCTGAAATCTTTAAGTTTTCAACAGTGGGGATTATTAGCCTCCTTCACTGGTCTCATAATTCAACTCCAACTTTACTTAAGTTCTAAAATGAATATTGGTTTATCTGGAAAATTATGACTAAATTCTATGGAAAGTGAAAGACATTATTAAAAGCTATTTAATGAAAGGCAGAATATAAAATAAAAGACAAAAAACAAATAAGTCTTGTTTTATTTATGAATTTATTTTGAAGCTGAAATGATGACAAATTTTATTAGTATAAAATATGTAAATGTAAAAAGTGAGATAACACTCTTAAAAAAGTTACATGAAAAATACACTAGATTTTCAAAATAATGCTTTATATCCCATAATTTATAAATATTTCAGAAGAGTTATGTTTGTTTTAGTAAATAGTACTTATACTAGCTTGTATTTGGAATCTATTAAACAGCTATTTAAATATATTTTGCTTCAATTTGAAATAACATGTTTCAGGTAATAGTTCAATAACAAAATAATTTGATTTATTATCAATAATAACACTTTAATACATTCTCTTTTTATATAAGTGAATTTTTAAATTAGTTTGTACATTAGTTATTCTGAGCTTTCTTCTAGACAGGCACAATACTCGCTGAGCAGGTAGATACATTCTATTATTTCTAATACAATAGATTTTCAGTTTCACCTGCCCATTAATGTTTAATCAAATATTGTACTTTGGTGTTTGTTCTTGTAATCCATAGTCTCAGAAATGCAGTTGGCAAAGAGAGACCCTAAAAGTTTTTGCTATTTGGAAGACAAAACATTGTCATGGTAGACTATTAATTCATTTTTTTCATATTATAATAAAGGTGCTGAAAGTTTTAATGGATTTCACTCTTTACATCAGTCCTTATGCTTAAATTGGACTTCATCCCAACCTTTATATTTTACAATATCATAACCTTGAACAGAAATTTAATAGAGCTTGTAACATATCAGGGAATTTCTCTTCATATTGATCTTCGACTCTGCTATGAGAATTTATTAAGTGCTGAACTGAAGCAATTTGCTCCATATCACCAGTGTTTTCACCTACTTTTATACAGAGCACAACTTCTGAAAATGCTGGTCATGACCTAATAAAGAATGGCATAACTGAATGGGTAGCTGATAAAAATTGGCACAGAAAAAGACTCTGAGTGCACAATGACCACCCAAATGAATTCAAGAACAAATATAACAAGTCTGAAGAGTTTCTTGAAGTAATCTCACTGTTGCCTGGGCTCTAAGTACAAAGCACGAGCCCTGCACTACAGAGGCTCACCTATCATGTGATGCCTTACGATGAGATTCAGTACTGTTGCATGTTGTGAACTGAAGTGCTTTTACTGTACAATAAGATACTTAATGAAATTGGAAAAGCATATTATCTTACCATTAGAAGGCAAAGGTATTTAATATTTTCCAACTGAGTTTTGTGACTAAAATATGGCTCCCATAGACCTGTAGGGAGTGGCACTCTTTGGAAATGAGGTCTTGTTGGAATAGTATGTGGCTTTCTTGGAGAAAGTGTATCACTGGGCATAGGCTTTCAGGCTTAAGAAGCTTAAGTCAGGCTTAGAACTTTGCTGTTACGTCCTGCTGCCTGCAGATCTAGAATCCTCAGCTCCTCATCGATTATCATCTCTGCCTGCATGCCAACATCATTCCTGCTATTACTAAAATGGACTATCTTCTCCAATTAAATGTTTTTCTTTATAAGAGTTGCCATGGTCATGATGTCTCCTCACAACAATAAAACATAAACAGAATTTGGTACCAGGTGCTCGTGTACTGCTGTGATAGGCCTGAACCTGCTTGTGCTTGGAAGAATGTGGACTTTGGGAAAAAGCAATTGAATGGTTTATTTGGGGGCATAAGTGGCCTAACTAGTAGAAGTATGGAAGACAGTGGTATTGAGGTTGATATGAATTGTGAGGGCCTCTACCAAAAGGTTTCAGGGGAGAAAAATATTATTATATGGCCTAGAGACCATTATTGTGTAATAATGGTCTTTTAGGCTGATAATACAGTTTCTGCCCATGTCAAAGATTCTGACTGAGACTAAATTAAAGGATTAATGGTATTGGCAGAACAAATTTCAAAACAGCCTAAAATTGACCCTGTTGTGTAGTTATTAGTGTTCATGCTTACAAAGATCTATAAAGGAAAGTAGTAAACTGAACAAGGAAAAATACAAAATGTACACATTAAGGAGCAAGGGGAGCAAATGAAAGTGGAAGGTAACTAAATCCTGTGTTACAGGAAATGGACAGATTAAATGAAAGCCTAATATTAAATTTAATAAGGAAGGTGGTGACCTCAGGGAAAGACTCCACCCAGCTAAACTGCAGCTCCTCAAAAGGATTTAAAGATAAGCTTAGGGTCCAGTGAAGACACCTTTAATGCCTTTAATCCTAGGACTCTGGAGGAAATGGCAAGTGGATGAGGTTGCTGAGGACTACAGTTCTAGTTCCAGAATGACCAAGCTTAGGCAGTAAAGGAAAATGTCAAAAGAGAAAGCTGGTGAAGATGTGTTTGAAGGAGCTAGCCATGCTCCAGCTCCAGGAAGCAGCAGAACTTGGCAACTTCTACCATGTGGTTCTGGCTTTAGGGTCAAGGATAGAAGAAAGGGGTTATTGACTCTTCCTCCATGGCTAAAAAAAGATACTACTGAGGCCAGACATGTGTTGGGAGTGTCCATGAATGGAGACCTAGAGAGGCCATTATGTAAAGCTGTGGAGGTAAATTAAGATTGCCTTGGAGATGCCAAAATGTAGGAGATGCAAGAGCCATGAACTAAAGGTAGAGGAGAGGGACTAACAGGGAGTGAAAGCAGCCCAAGAAAAAGAAGTGTGCGGCAGTCAACAAAGATGAAGGGAATTGGTGATCCAAAGAACTTTTTGACATCAGACATGAAAATGGAGATTCTGGAGTTTTCCCAGCTAGATTTAGGTCTTGGTCTGGTCCTGTGTCTTCTCATTATCCTCTCTTATGGAATTGTAATGTATATCCTGTGCCATTATATGTTGACAGTCTGAAATCTCCTTTTCTAATTTGTTTTCACAGGGGATTACAGTTAAATGATTGCAGGAGTCTCAGAAGAGTATTTTCACTTGGGCCTTTTGAACAAGTCTGATTCTGTTGTAGACAATGGAGGCTTTGAAGTTATACTGAATGCAGTTTTCATTATGATATGGCTACAAGCTTATGAGGGCTAGCGAGTAGAATGTGGTGGTTGTAATAATGGCAGCAGTAAGGAGTGGCAGTAAGCAGTAGGAAGCATGGCCTTGTTGGAGTAGATGTGGATATTGGGGAGGAACTGTGTCGCTAGGGTTTGGCTTTGAGGTTTTAGAAGCTTAAGCCAGGCCCAGTTGTTTTAATGTTTCTTCCTGCTACCTACAGATCAAGTTGTAGAACTTGCTCCTGCAGCACAATATCTCCTTGCATACCACCGCACTTCCTGCCATGACAATAATGGTACAAACCTCTGAACTATAAGCAAGTCCAAATGAATGTTTTACTTTATAAAAGTTTTTCTGGTCATGGTGTTTCTTCAGAGCAGTAAAATCCTGAGACAGCAGTTGGATTCTTTCAGTGAGCAATGGGGCCTTGCTCAGATCTTGGTGAGCAACCTATTGCCTTGGCAAAAGCTTGGGTTGTATGGAGAT
Organism: Pachyuromys duprasi; assembly: GCA_028658305.1. Lineage (NCBI taxonomy): Eukaryota > Metazoa > Chordata > Mammalia > Rodentia > Muridae > Pachyuromys > Pachyuromys duprasi. The sequence goes on along the minus strand of CM053744.1, from coordinate 83,498,794 downwards.
TTCCATGCCATTCCTTTGTCTAACACTTCAGTTTTCATAACCCAGTCCCAGCACAGGAAGCTCTATTTGGTGACAAAATAAGGCCTTTTGAGGCATCATATCCATTATGCAGACTTTGTTAGGATCATCTTTATATAATTTATTTTGCTTGTATTTATGTTATAACTTAATAAAATATTCTGATCTGAGTACACTAGCCATATGGTATTCTTGTGCTAAAACTAATCATTTTTCATTCATTGTGTGAGTCCAACACACACTGGGTTCTAAATATGTTAAAAAATTCCTGTCTACATGCTACATGTCAACTTTTTAAGGTATTGGATTATACAACAAAGGTCAAACATTTAATTTTTTGAGTTTCATTTTTCTTTCAGGCATGATTGGACAAAATACACAAGTCAGAAGTTTATTCAGTGAACAGCACCATCGTAGACACCAAAAATTAGGAGTCATATAATTGAAATAATATCCACAAATTATATGATGAGAAAGATTGGAAGCATTGTAATGAGTACATAATTTGAACTGAAGCCTTAAAAATATGAAATGTGAAACATACAAATTTCTGGGACAAGACAATGACTCAAAGGAATTTACATAAAGAGCTGTGTCTGGTCATTTTAGTACAGATATTTATATTTTGGGGTACTAATATATATATATAATATACAATTTGTGGTATACTTAATATCTTTGATTAATGTTGTCTAGAATATATACTTCTTAATTACTTGATTAGTAACATCCTTGATTGGAGGGAACACTAGATTTTGAATGTATTTTGCTTTTTATATGTAAGATAGAAAAGCGAGGGTTAGTGGGATTAGTGTTGGACTATCAGATGTCCAATAACTATTCTTTATTAATTTTGAACTAAAAAAAAGTCACTGAGAAGACACTGAGTGCCGTCATTGAAAAGAGCATATTTTTCAGTGTATTTGTTACTGATCCTGTTAGGAAGATTGCTTTCAATCTTATCAAGTAAAAATAGTTTAATATCTTGATTTATCTTAGTTTAATATCTTAATAAAATGCAAGTCTGAAGCCTGGCATTTTCCTCACCAAGATAACCTGATGGTGAGCAGAGTACTGGATTAAGCCACATCCTCTCCAGCACCCATGTACTTCTTGTGTTGATTGACTCTTAGCCATCTCCAACATTAACATTGATTCCTTCTCACATCATCTTTCTCTAGTTGACTTCTCACTGTCAGTTTTCACTTTCTGAACAATCTGGATAGAGTTTTAATTTTCTCATTTTTTTCCTTTTTTAAATTAATTTATTTTAATTAATTACAATTTATTCATTTTGTATCCCAGCGGTAGCCCTCTCCTTCAACCCCTCCCAATCTCATTCTCCTTCCCTCTTCCTGTCCCATTCCCCTCTCCAAGTCCATTGAGAGGTGAGGTCCTCCTCCCCTTCCCTCTCATCCTAGCCTATCAGGTCTTATCAGGATTGGCTGCATTGTCTTCCTCTGTGGCATGAAAAGGCTGCTATGCCCTCAGAGGGAGGTAATCAAAGAGCCAGCTATTGAGTTCATGTCAGAGACATTCCCTGTTCTCCTTAGTAGGGCACCTACTTGGAGACTGAGCTGCCATGGGTTACATCTGAGCAGGGGTTCTAGGTTATCTCCATGCATGATCCTTGGTTGGAGAACCAGTCTCAGGAAAGACCCCTGTGCCAAGATTTCTTGGTTCTGTTGCTCTCTTTGTAGAGATCCTGTCCTTTCCAGGTCTCAGTATCTCCCCTTCTTTCATAAGATTCCCTAAACTCTGCCCAAAGTTTGGTTATGAGTCTCAGCATTTGTTTTGATATCCTGCTGGGTAGAGTCTTTCAGAAGCCCTCTGTAGTAGGCTTCTGTCCTGTTCCCTGTTTCACCCTCTTCCAATGTCCATCCCTTTTAATTTTCACGGTTTTTTTGTTTAAATAAGTTTGAGTCACCTATGGTACCAGGTAAATTTCTCATCTCAAGGACTTTAACTTTAATCACATTGGCTAAGAATCATTTCCCAGATAAGAGATAGGGTAACAACCTTACAAGTTACTTATTATTACTATGTATAATTTATTAACTTTGTTTCCCAGTTGTAGCCCCTTTCCTCAAATCCTCCTGGTCACACCTTCCCTCCTTCTTCTTCCCCTTTCCCTCTTCACTAATTTACTGAGAGAGGAAATCCTCCTTCCCGACTGTCTGACACTAGCCTATTAGATCCCAGCTGGACTGCCTGCATCCTCTTTCTCTGTGGGCTGGCTAGGTTTTTCCACCAGGTAAAAGTGATCAATGAGCAGGCAACCAAGCTCATGTCAGAGATTGTCTCTCCTCTTACTAGGGAGCCCAAATGGAGACTGAGTTGCCTATGACCTACATCTGAGCAGGGATTTAGATCCTCTTTATGTATGGTCTTTGGTTGATGAATCAGTCTCCACAGTCCTCCATAAGCCCTGCATGTTTTGGCTTTGTTGGAATACTACTCATCTATTTAAAACAAGGAAATCATAAAATTTGCTTGCAAATGAATGGAACTAGAAAATATCATTTTAAGTGAGGTATCCCAGCAGTAGAGAGGTGTGCATAGTATATACTCACTTATAAGTAGATATTAGCAGTATTATATAGGATAAACATACTAAAATCTATAGACCTAAAGAAGCTAAACAACACGGAAGACCGTAAGGAAGATGATTAATTCTCATTCAGAAGGGAAAACAGGATAGACATAGTAAGTGGTAGAAGAGAAGGAACAGGAAAAGATCCTACCACAGATGTCCTCTAAAAGATTCCAACCAGCAGGGGTTCAAGCAGATGCACAGACTCACAGCTGAACTTTGGACAGAGCACAGGGAGTCGTATGGAAGAAGGAGAATATGAAAGGATCCGGAAGGAACATGAGTCACAGGTTCTTGATAATAATGGAAAATGTATTTGTGGATCTATCATTTTGCCTCCTAAACATCGTATTCTTTGCATATATATGAATATCTGTATGTTACATATTTGTATATATGTTACATATCTTAAGTTTTTAAACTGAGAAAAGCTGAATTTTCTTAGATACTTTCTTGTTGCTCATGCACTATCCATCTTTTTAAAATGTGAACCTCTTTGGGACATTAAACAGGAATGACGAGGAGAAAGTTTATCATTTTAGTACAGTCTGGAGACCTCAGAAGTTCTATGTGATCTAAAATATAACATATGGTATATGGATAGTGTTAGATATTATTAAATTTATTGTAGTGGATTTTGGGTCATTTCTCACTAAGAATTCTCACTGAAGCAAACCCGAGTAGGTCGTTAAAACTGAGAAAAGTCAGTGCTGACTATACCATGGGCGTCTGTCTAAGACATGAATATGATTATCCATTCAGCAATCACATTTTCTGATAGCAGACAGCCTTTTCAACCTTTGAATTGATGAACAACAGAGAACTCAGACAGGATAAGTTATTGGGAAAGGCAATGCAGAGTTGATGTTATGTTAAAAGCTTAGCTATAATTAAGCCAATAGCTAGCCATCGAATAAAGGTCAGTATTTTTGAAAAGATGATTTCACGGCTAAAATAGTATGGTAATAATTTAATTAGGATTTTCAATGCATTTTGAAGCATAAAAATTACATGTGAAATATAAATATTAACCTTTTAAATTTATAAACATTCATGTAACATTATAACTATGTTTTCAATATACAATTCAATATTCTTAAAAATATTAGAATGGTAATATATTTGTGAGGCAAATATTTAAATTAAAGGACAGAGGTAGTTCTTTTAAGTTAACACTATCATTAAATTTCCTCATAATATTATTCATGATATTATCTAAATTAAAAAAAACGCCTACATTCTGAATGTATATGCTAAGGTAGCTTGCATCATATTTATATAAAGAATCAGAGTCACGTAATCAAGGATAAAAACAAATTGTTTTGTAATATTTTATAGGAATTGAGCAATTGCATGGATGAGCTAATAGAATTGCACTTATTTTTGTATTTCTGATTGCAGATACAAAGTCAAGCCTTAAAAGTATGTGCTCCTGAACTATTTCTGATAAGTGCAAAATTATGTGAGTTTCAAGCTCACATTATGCTTTGTTAAATTGCACACACAATGAATATCATTTGTCCTGAGATGCTTGGCTGAGTAACTCTTATTTTGGAATGCATTAGTGAATATTTAATTCATATGTCCAACTTAGTTTCTTCATTCATCCATATTCACTTATTTAACAAGTGAATTTCATAAACATGGGACAAAATTACATATGCTAATTTGATAGACCCATATAACAAAATAATCACATTTTTTAAAGTACCCACTTTTTATTTTCAATAAAGTACAAAGTTGAAAAAAAATACCTGTTACTATAAAACAATGATTATGTGAGCAATCAAATGATGATGATCCATGAATTTGCTCAAATTGCTGGAACTACTGATGCTACTTAATTTGGAAAAATAGATTGGAAATAGTCAAAGGAGGGAGAAATATAAAACATAAGAGAAGACACTGGGGAGGAGTAGGACAACAGAAACAACAATAACTGGGTGTCCCTAGGGTTTTCCAACTCGAATTTCTCACCGAAGGAGTTCTGCTCACCTGGCAATCACAAATGCTGTGACACCCAGTTATTACCCCGAAAAATCTCTGGGTGACAGGCAGCACACAGCTCTGATCTGAATGAGCAGCCTAGCAGGGCGCCCGCAGCCGCCATAATAGACTGGATCACACAGTTTCCTAGGGAGTCTGAGGAGGAACCTGGTACCATTTTCACTGACCTGCACACTGCGGGCGCATACTGCACACGGGCGCACACTGCACATGTCCACCAGCAAAAACCTCAGTCCATGTGTGAGTCCGCAGGCAAGTCTCAGAAGGACCTGTGTTCTGCTTCAACCCATGGGTGTACAGCAGGCACACACAAATAGCCGGAACCACCCCAGACTAAGAGGGTCGGAGACCTTTTTGACCAGACCACACACTACTGGCGCACACTGCGTGCATTTACCAGCAAAAACCTCAGTCCATGTGTGTGTCCACGGGCCAGTCAGAGAAGGCCTCCGACACCATTTCAGACAAGCCTGTAAACAGCGGGTGCAGACTACTCAGTAATGCCTGCAACCAACCAAAACCCACTGTGTGTGCCCCAAATATCATCTCAGACTGTGGTGCACAGCCTCTGGCACAGAAGGGGGCGCCAAATCTCCATTCCAGGGGAGAGCCCTTAGCAGCAAGCCCAGGGAAAAGCGCATGGCCCCCTGCTGACATCTCAAACCAGAACATTCAGACTCTAGCACAGAGTGAAGAAGAAAGCCTCCAGACCAGAGGGGTGACCAGTTTGCAGTGCTCACAGCCTCTAGCACAGAGCACGAAGACGGGCACACAGAGCCCACAACAGAGTTCAACTGAGACAACAACACACACTAACAAACCACTGGAAATCCGTGATCTTCTTGAGGAATACTCCTGACACAAGAGATTGACAGTTTCAGACTGAAGTACAGCCTTAAAGCACAAACAGCTCCCTGATTATATATAAACAAATGCCCAGAAATCGGCGAAAAAACTCATACAACAAAAATCAGGACAACATGGCCCCAACAGAAACACCCAGAAGCAGTGGAGATTTTAATTCAGCGGAGACACAGGAAAATTATGTTAAAGCTTTGATTATGCAGATATTGGAGGAACAAGAGGAGAGACAAAAGGAGGAAATGAATAAGGCCCTCAAAGAAATGGAGAAGAAATTAACTGCCCGCATAGAGGAACAATCAAAGATAAACAGAGAGGAAACATCAAAAATAGGAGACACAGTCAATCAGTTGAAGGAAACGGTACAAAGCATGAAAACGGAATTAGAATCTATAAAGAAGACACAAAGGGAGAAGAACCTGGAACTGGAGAACTTAGAGAAAAGATCAGGAACCACAAAGGTAAGCATCACAAATAGAATACAAGAAATGGAAGAGAGAATCTCGGGAGCTGAGGATACGCTGGCTGAAATGGATTCCTCACTCAAGGAAAAAATAAAATCAGAAAAATCCCAAGCACAAAACATCCAAGAAATTAAGGATGCCATCAAAAGACGAAACC
>CM053744.1:83473236-83492194 GCA_028658305.1 Pachyuromys duprasi | reverse complement strand
GGCTAATATCCAGTATATATAAAGAACTCAAGAAGTTAAAAAGCAAGAAACCAAGTAATCCAATTTAAAAATGGGGTATGGAGCTAAAAAGTGAACTGACTGTAGAGGATTATAGAATGGCAGAAAAACACTTAAAGAAATGTTCAATGTCCTTAGCCATTGGAGAGATGCAAATCAAAACGACTCTGAGATTTCACCTTACACCCTCCAGAATATCTAAGATCAAAAACTCTAGTGACAACACATGCTGGAGAGGTTGTGGAGAAAGAGGAACCCTCCTCCATTGCTGGTGGGAATGCAAACTTGTACAACCACTCTGGAAATCAATTTGGTGCTTTCTTAGACAATTGCGAATAGTGATTCCTCAAGACCCAGCTATACCACTCTTAAGCCTATATCCAAAAGATGCTCAAGTACACAACAAGGACATTTGCTCAACCATGTTTGTGGCTGCTTTATTTGTAATATCCAGAACCTGGAAACAACCCAGGTGTCCCTCAGTTGAGGAATGGATACAGAAATTGTGGTACTTTTACACAATGGAATACTACTCAGCAATTAAAAAGGAGGAAATCATGAAATTCGCAGGCAAATGGTGGGACCTGAAAATGATCATCCTGAGTGAGGTATCCCAAAAGTAGAAAGAAATATATGGCACATATTCACTATATAGACCTATAGGATAGGAAGGTCAAGCTGAAATCTATACACCTAGGGTGGATATACAGGAAGGAGGATCCAGATTGGCATGATCAATGCTCCTTTGGATGAACAAATGGGATGGACATTGAGTGGAGGAGAAAACAAGCAACAGGACAGGAGCATGCCAAGGAGGCCTCTGGGGGGGGGGGGTCAATGTAGCGATGTATCAGAGCAGATATTAAAACTCATGATAAAGCCTTTGGCAGAGGGCAAGAAGTGATGATAGAAATGGGGGAGGTTGTTGAGACTTGGGGAGAACAAGAGCTCCACAAAGACAAAACTAAGCAGGGCACAGGTGTCTTGTATGAGATGGTTTCTACAATCAAGGACCATGTGTGGATGTGGCCTGGAACCCTTGCTCAGATGGGGCCCATGACAGCTCGGTGTCAGACTGAAGACCCTAGTGAGGGAAACAGGGACTCTTTCAGTCATGAACTTGATGGTTGACTCTTTGACCCTCCCCCATACAAGCCGGGGAGTGACAGACTGGCTAGATCCAAGGGGAGGACATTGCAGCCAGCCCTGAGCAGACAGGGTGAGCTGGAGTTCGATGGAAGGGGAGGAAGTCCTCCCCTGTTGGTGGACTTGGAGGGGGTGGGGAGGTGGGAGATGAGGGAGGGAGAGGAAGGGTGGGAGGAAAGGAAGGAGGGGGACCATGCCTGTGATGCAAAGTACCTAACCTGTGATTGCTACAAAATATATTAATTAAAAAATAAAATTAAAAAACAATTCTAATAATATGATTGCAAAATTTCAAAAAAAAAGAGAGAGAGAGAAGACACTGGGAGTATGGAGCAGAAACTACAGTATAACTTTACCAAGAATTGTATGTTTTTCTGTTCCTCCCATTCCTGAAACTAGGAAGAGACATGGGACTTTTTTCCCCCCTCAGAATGTGGACAGGATGGATTCTTATGCCAGCATGTTGATCTTGAGGTATGTTATCCTAAATAAAATATCTATTTTTGCACCACTTTAAATCACTTTTTAGAAAGAAATTTGTTATACTAAGAAGTGGATAGCAATAAAGTTATCATTTGCTCTAATTTTGATCTCCACATATAGCTTTCAGTTCCTTATTTGTTTTCTCAAATCAATAATGTAAAGCTCACATTTGCTCCATTTGTCTGGTTGAAAGTTTTCATATAAATGGGATTGCTTTTAAGCAAACACACACCATCCTTCATTCACACGCACACACACACACACACCTGTGTGTTCAGTTTTGGCCCCTTTGAACTTAAAACTATAGAAATATTTTCTGTCTATATACAAGGATGGAAACCAGAAATAAAAAGAGCACCACTGATGCAGAAGGCTGAAAGTTTAATGTAATTAATAGGGAACACTGAAAAGCAACCTAATTGCAACTGCAACAGAAGAAAGAGCCATTAATCAGACAAGTGTGTAGAAAGCCCATTCACATATCTGGAGTATTGATTCTCCGGTGATGAGGATTCTATTCCTTTCTCTTGAGACTTTTGTTCTCTCCTTCAAATATAGGTATGTTTCTTAATGGAGGATGTAGAATGACTTTCTGTAGGAAAATTAAAGTTATCTTTAATAGAGATTGGATGATCTTGTAGATTAGTAAGAACAATTACAGTACTAGGGTCAGACAGCAGAGGAGGAGGACTTCCCCTATCAGTGGACTAATGGAAGGACAAAATGGCGGCAGAAAGAGAGAGAGGGTGTGTTATGAATAAGATGAGGCTTACAACGGGTTTTCTATGAAAGAGGTTTATTAAGTGGAGAGAGGGGGAGCAGGGGGAGTGGGTCATGATGGGGGTAAGAGAGAGATAGAGAGAGAAGAGGAGGAAAGGGGAGGTGCCCTGATAGAGAGAGAGTAAGAGTAAGAGAGAGAAGAGAGAGAAAGAGAGAGAACACCTGTGTGGTTGTCCTTTTAACGGTCAGGTAAACACTAACCATGCCCCCAGGTGTGGCTACCTGGCTGGGTGATACAAGATGACATTGGAAGCAGCTCTTAGTTGTCATGTAAGAGGTTATGAGAGAGAAAAATTATGGGAACAAAAATGGTCAGATTACATAGTCAAGAGGAGGAAGAGAAGCTTCTGCCCTGGAAAATTTAGGGTAGAGTGTTGTCAGTAGAGAGTTGTCAGCCATGCAATGCAGCAAGTAGGGACTGAGGAATGCTGGGAGAACCTGGAACTGCTTGTCCTGGTGTCCTGAAGCACACCATTCTAGCCTTTTGCTAATAATAAGTGAATAATGGGCGTAGATTCTCTTCTGGCTACTTCCTGCTTATACTGGGGTCGCTGTAGGGGGGTCAAAAGGCTGAAATGCTGGCCAAATCTAGTAAGAATAGGCTGTTTTGATGCTGTCCAGGATCTGTGAGAACATCCATGGCTGGGAAGGAAAGTGTAGGTTCAGCTTGTTGGAAGTCTGTGGGGTCAGAGTTGAACACTTGTAGCTGCTTTGGCGCTGTTGTGGCTATAGGAACATCTGTGTCTGGCAGGACAATGAAACACACATATATAGGCAAAAGATAAAGTTAAGTAGGCTATGGAGAAAATCTTTTAGGTGTACATTGAAAACTTTTGGGATAGCAGAGATGGAAGGTTTGAATCAATGAGATTTGAACATGGGAATTTACCTGGGGGAACCTTTATTTACCCAATCGCTGGCAGTATCTAAGAAGGCTTTGTTCTATCTAGATCTGTCATTGATGCGAGGTTTGGATACAGAGGGGTGTAAACTTGGAGCCCCTAGTGCTAGCAGGCACTAGGTGTAGAAACCCGAAATTCTCCAGAAGACATCTCATGGGAGAATTTGGAGAACAGCGTCTGGGCATTTCCTACTGGGAGGCAGAGTCAGGGACCTTCCTAAGGCGTCCCAAAGGGGAGGTATGACTTGGAACCAAGCCCTATTTGACTGGACGCTCGTCAGCTGGTCCAGTCAGAAGGGAAGCCGCCATTGTCAAAAGGCAGGGCATGTGCCCCTGGGGCCCAACGAGAGCACAGTGGTTGCCTAACTTTACTTTCCACAAACACCGCGAACAATTGCACGAGAGAGAAAGAGAAACCACGCGCGACATCACACCACTTGAGTGGTAATGCACCTCCCAAGGGAAAGTGAACCCTAAAATGAAAGTGAGGCCTTAAAATGAAGGTCAGCAGAGGGTTAGCCCTAGACATGGCTGGAGGGGTCCCTCCATCTCAAAAGATAGTATGAAGTTGCCGGGAGCTCAATGGTCAAGTTTCTCCTACCAAGAGAGGTGTTTTATGCTGACAACTGAGGTGAACTCATCAATGTAGTTGCTGGCAATGAGGAGATCACACCAATCCAGCCAGTGTTGCATGCAGTAAATAGCAGTCTGGTAGCCAGTAAAGGGAGTCCCAGAACCAGGGAAAGGGGAGAAATCCCAACTTTTGAGATAGGCAATAAGTACAGTACTTATCTGGAGTCCAATTGACCTCAGAGGTGGATTTAGGTGGACTTCCTACAGCTTACAAAAATAACTTTAAGTTTTAAGAAGGAGATAAAACTTTAGACATGTTAATATTACAATTGTAATCTGTACTGAAATACACATTGTAGAAAAGGCAGTGGACATATATGTGTTAACAGCACAAGCATTCCTTAAGGTGAGCTCTGAAAAGGCAAAAGCCTTTCATGAAGCAAAACAACTCACTTGATTTGATTTTAACAGCATAAGCATATATATTATGGAGACAATCTTGAGCTTAGAGCCATAATAGTATGTGACAGAGTGGAATGTTTTTGTATTAGAGTTAGACTAATACAATATAATAATAAATTAGAGCTTTATTGATAAAGGTCACAACTCTGGACAGTCAACACAACAGTAGCATAGGAATAGGAGAAACCATCAGGCAGTTTTACATATTTAGGATATTTTAAATTACCTTATACCTTGTAACCATTATAACTTGTATTTACCAACTTTAAGACATATTTTTAGGCTCTCAAACAAGTATAGCTGTGTTTATCAACCTTAAGACAGGTTTTAAACTCTCAGATATGTATAACTTATCTTTATTAACTTTAAGACACTTTTACTCAGACCATTAAAGAATTTTTTTGGCCCTTTGTATAGTTGTTTACCATGAGACATAGTTGAGACTGCTATGAACATTAACTGTCCTTTAGCTAAATAAAGGGATGGTAAAAGTTTACATTTAGGCTTGTTTTTGAGTCTAGCAATAAGGCATATCCTGTCTAGGCCTGACAATAGCAGCTCTAGAACTTAGGATTAATGCTTGGTCTCCTGCATATGAAGAGAACTGAGAAGGCAGCTGAAGTCTCCCAACACAGAAGATGGCAATATGTCCATGGAACCTCATTGTGAGGCCAAAACAGACCTGTACTGTTACCTTGGGATGGGCAAGAGTGTTAGAGGTGGCTGAATCAAGGAGCCATTTGTCCTCTGCCAGGCCAAAGAGCTAGAAGGCTAGAAGTATTTATGGCTCTTGTGCTGGTTGACCTCTAAGGCTGGGCACAGAGGACAAGCCTGCTTGGGAAGCTTTTGACTTCCAGAGGCCAGTATGCTGACAGGCAGCTCTGTTGAGGCAGCAACGGGTGTCCCCTTTTGCTGGATTTAAAATGGTCACCTGGCAGAACTGATTTTTGGCTATATCCTCATGAGATGGGGCACTGCAGACCTCTTTTTTTGTGTGTGGGAATGCCAGCAGCCCCATGGGGGCAACCAAGGTCTAATCTAGAACCTATCAGGAAGGCTTTTACCAACTCTTATATGAGTGACTCAATGACCATTCTCAGCTCTTTATTAAAAACTGCAGTGAGACTATATTTTTATCTGTAGAACTATAAATATATTTGGATATCTATGAGATGACTATTAACTTTTATTTGTTCACCATTAAACATTAGGACTTTAGGTTTTGTCCTTGCTAAGTTAGAACCTTAAATTATAAATATAGTCTATTAAAATGAGAGCACAAGAGTTTTTGTTTGGTTTAGTATATAAAAGTTTATAGCTTATAAGACCAGCATATTTTAATCTCTTGAGACTAGAGATATAGCACAATGACCTTATCTTAATATAAATATAATTTTAAATTAATAGATCTTAATTTAGGATATTAGTGGGCAACTTGTACTTAATAACAAACCCCTGAGCTGTAAGTTTAAAACCAACAATATAATAAACCAGTATAAAGCAATTTTAAATTATATTTGAATTTATTATAGCAAACCCATTAACCAGAAAGCCTACTGGTGAATCTGGATCATAGCAGGAAAAACAGCAACATTTGCAAACTGAATTTGAGAACTGAAAGAGATATAAACAGTCAGATACATATTTAAACCAACTTAACTTGAATAGATACTTATAACTTTGGAATTTTATTATTATATAAAATTTATTTTGAAGTAGGGTTGACTCATAAATAGTAAAACATAACTTTGAATTTTTATAAAAATGTATACCAATTTAAATGAGGCTTGTCGTTGTAGTCTAGTCTAAAAGATAAAATAAATAGTTATTAAGGAAGCTTTATAAACATTAGAAAAGTATATACAGTATTGTATAAGAAATTTAAAGCATTTAAAATAAGAGTAGATTCTACAGAAATTAGGGAGAAAAGACTATTTTTTTCTTTCTTTCTTTTTTTTTTTTTTGCTATTTAAAATCTTGGAAAAGGATCAGAAGGATTGGAAGTCTGAGTTTAAAAAGCACAGCTTGGGGTTTTGTAGAATTTCCAGAGCTAGGAAGAATGCAGCTTTGGTGGGGGAGGAGCTACAGCCTGGGAGCGGGAAGATTTTTGCCCTAATTAAAAATGGCGCGGACACAGCATTAAGCCCATAGTGAAGGATGGTTTCATCCAATTTGCCCAAAAGCAACATCACATTGAAAGTCTCAAGATTGGTTTAAAATCCCGTGGCAAGTTTAAAATCTTGTTCAGTGCCGTTGGGGAATTTTTTCCTAAACACCAAGTACCCTCAAGCTGATTCTAGTGCCTCGAGAATGCCTCAGGCTCTGAGTACCAGCCCAAGCATGGTTGTGGCGGGACTCACATGCCAGCACGGCTCCGCCACACCACTTGCTGAGGGAGGGGATCTGAGCCATCTGTGGAGCCAGAGGATGCCTAGGTAAGCTAGGATGCTTACCTAGATAGAAGCAGGCTGTGTCTATCTGAAGCAGAGCACCAGACATTTTCTCAGGGAGTTTGGCATAGCTGTGTCCTAGTGGTTCTGCACACCCAGCAGCTGCCACTGCAGCCATAGGTTCTCAGCAGCCGCTCCAAACCATCTCTGCATGCCATGCCCGGCCAGGCGGTGGCCGGCTCAGCAGGGTGCCTGGTTGCAAGAGGGTGTATGTGTCCCCAAGCCTGGGAGAAGGAGAGGTAGCCTGGGAAAGTCCAGAGGGCTGAGAGGGCAGGGGAGAAAAGAGAGAGAAAACCTGCTGAAGCCATTGGCTCCTGGCTGGCTCGCCAATGTTATAAGATGAGGCTTACAACAGGTTTTCTATGAAAGAGTTTTATTAAGTGGAGAGAGGGAGAGCAGGGAGAGTGGGTCATGATGGGGGGAAGAGAGAAATAGAGAGAGAAGAGGAGGAAAGGGGGGCACCCGATTGAGAGAAAGAGTAAGAGTAAGAGAGAGAAAGAGAGAGAACACATGTCTGGTCGTCCTTTTAAAGGTCAGGTAACCACTAACCACACTCCCAGGTGTGGCCACCTGGCTGGGCGATACAAGATGACATCATATGTTGCTAGGTAACCCAGAAGCAGGTTGTTTCAGGGTGGGACTAGCAGGAAATGAGAGAGTGGGCTACAGGAGGAATACAAAGTGAATAAATGGTAATAATAATAAAAATGTAAGTAAACATATAGTTGTAAAATATTAATGTCTCGACTTGGCATGGTGGTGCATGCCTTTAATCGCTGTACCTGGAAGGCAGAGGAAGGCTGATCTCTGTTGGTTTGATTTTAACCTGGTCTAATAAGCTAAGTTCCAGGATAGCCATGTCTACACAAAGTAAAACCCTGTCTCTAAAAACTAAACGAAACTAAACAACAACAAAAAAAATTGTTAACATCTCCATCTATTTGCTCTTGGCATTTATTCTCTGAGGATGTCAAGCAAAGTCATCTTGAGAAATCTGACCAATGATTAAGAATATTTATATCAATTATTGACATCAGGACGCCAAACAGCCCCAGAATGAAGCTCATCATTCATAAACTAATATTTTCCAGAGACACTGCTTCCATTCTGCTTCCAACTATTCCTCTCTCAGTATGAAAAAAAAAAGTTAAATGCTGTTAGATAACAAGGAAGGTATTTAAAGTGAAATGTTTGTTGGTTTGTTTGTTTGGTTGATTGGTTGCTTGGTTTGGGTTTTCAAGACACAGTTTCTTCTTTGTGTAGAGTTGGCTGTCCTGGCCTCACTTTGTAGACAAGAATGGCCTCAAATTAAGAGAGAACAGCCTGCCTCCCCCTTTCCAAGTGCTGAGATTACAAGCTTGCACCACCATGTCCTTCTTTTAATGTGAGATTTTTAATAAAAGCAAAGCTAGGAAACTGAGATGTTTGGGAACAAAAGCAAGCAGGGAGAATGGAAATATAGATCATTACAAGTATATTCTAAGACACATCAACAAGAAGGACATTAAATCTTAAAACACTTGAAAAAAAGCAACTAAAAGTTAAAAACCAAAGAACATCAGCAGCATTGTGCAGTGGTGATGATTAGTCCTATATGATATGATTATGACTATTTTTTATTTGTTGAAGAGAAGTATGGAAATAGGGAAATCTTTAATAAAGGGAGAGGTGGAGAGGGAATCTGGATGATGGCAGTGAGTGTCTCCCTTCACTCAATAGCAATACTTTCCATCCCAAACACATTTCTAACTTTATCCATTTCTCTCTCCTTGTACAATAGATAATATTGCTACCATTAAGAATTATGGAGGGGAGGTAGGGGGCTACAGCTGGGATGCCAATTGAATAAACTGTGATTAATATAAAAAATAAAAATTTGATTAAAAATAATTATTTCTTAGGAATAAGCTGCTACGAACATAGTTGAGAAATGTACTTATTGTATCATAGAACATCTTTCTGGTGTATGCCCACCAACAGTATAGCAGGTCATGAGTTATGGCTATTCCCAGTTTTCTGAGAAAGCATCAGATTGATTTCCAATGTGATTGTATACGTTTGCACTCCCACGAGCAATGGAGGAGTGTTCCCCTTTCCCTATGTCCTTTCTAGCGTATGTTGTCACTTAAGATTTTGATCTTAGCAATTCTGACTGGTGTAAGACTGAATCTCAAAGTCATTTTGATTTGCATTTTCCTGATGACTAAGGACTTTGAGCATTTCTTTAAGTGTTTCTCCACCATTTGAAATTCCTCAGTTGAGAATTCTGCTTAGCTCTGTATTCCATTTTTTAATTGGATTATTTTGTTTGTTGGTTTTTAATGTCTGCAGCTTTATTCATAATATCCAGAAAGTGGAAAAATATTTAGATATCCTTCAATCCAAGAATGGATAAAGAAACTGAGGTACATTTATAAAAAGGAATACCACTCAGCCACTAAAAACATGGAAATCATGAAATTTGCAGGTAAATGGATAGAACTAGAAAAGATCACCCTGAATGAGGTAAAACAGACCCAGAAAGACACAAATGCTATATACTCTTTTTAAAGCAGATTTTAGTCATATAGTACAAGCTAGAAATGCTACAATTCACAGACCCCAAGAAAATAAGTCTGATGGGCATCTTAGGCTTAATGTTGGCCACTAGTTAGGGAGTAGGGGATATCTCTGACATAGACTATGTTGCTTGCTTTATGATCACTTCCCCCAATGGAAAACCTACCTAGCCATAGCAGAGGAAGACAAACTCAGTCTTTATGTGAATAGATGAGCTGGGGTATTTAGTCGGAGTGGGGGGGCTCCCCTATTCTAGGGAATAGGGAAGAAGGGATGTGGAAGAGAGGTTGGGATTGGGAGAAGATCAATCCTCACCCAAAAAGACAAAGAGGATGGACATTGGAAGAAGGAGAAAACAAGAAACAGAACTGGAGCCTAACACAGAAAGCCTCTGAAAGACTACCCAGCAGTGTATCAACACAGATGCTGAGACTCATAACCAAACTTTGGGCAGAGTGCAGGGAATCTTATGAAAGAGGGGGTAGATAGTAAGACCTGGAGAGGATAGGAGCTCCACAAAGAGAGCAACAGTATCAGAATATCTGGGCACAGGGATCTTTCCTGAGACCGATACTCCAACCAAGGACCATGCATGGAGATAACCTAGAACCCCTGCACAAATGTAGCCCATCATATCAGTTTTCAAGTGGGTTCCCTAGTAAGGGGAACAGGGACTGTCTCTGACATGAACCCTGTGGCTGGCTCTTTGACCACTTCCCCCTGAGGGGAAAACAGCCTTGCCAGGGCACAGAGGAAGACACTGCAGCCAGTCCTGATGAGATCTGATAAACTAGGATCAGACTGAAAGGGAGGAGGACCTCCCCTATCAGTGGATTTGGAGAGGGGTATGGGAGGAGATGAAGAAGGGAGGGTAGGGTTGGGAGGGAATGAGAGAGAGTGCTACAGCTGGGATACAAAGTGAATAAACTGTAATTAATTTTAAAAAACTAAAAATTAAAAAATTAAAAAGAGTTGTGTTTTGGTGTGCTTTTTTTCTAGTGACATTTGACATGAAGAACTGCACAGAAATGCAAGAGTCTTAAAAATGATGTCAGATTAGCAAAAAAAAAAAAAGCAACTAAAATCTTATAAAATACCATAACTACCACTGAATTGAAAAGATATGAGAAAGCATCACTTAAAACAATTAAATGAATAAATGAAAATGAAAAAGTGTTTTATTTCACCTGTATGTGTGTGTGTGAGAGAGAGAGCATGCATGTACTATCACATGCAGAAGGAGGTATGAGGTCAATTTCCTGAAATTCATTCTCTCACTACTTCTTGTTTAGGCATGGTCTTTCTTGTTTCCATTCTGAGTTCTGCAACTGATATTCTTAGGGATTCTTCTGTTTCTACCAGGCAATTCCACTATCAAAATGTTCTGATTCAAATGCTTGCTACTGCATCTGGCTTTTTACAGTGTTTTCAGGGAATGGTCCTACATCACCCAATTTGTATAGCAATTTTTTTTTACACAGTTAGCCATCTCTCTTGCTTACACTTTTTTGGAATTGAGAAATTAGACATTTATGTTTGAATTCTAGAGTTTAAAAAACACCAACCCCCCCCACCAAAAAAAAAAACCCAAAACCCAAAACACCAAAAGACAGAAAAAAAAGTAAGAGAAGAGAAAATCATCAGCAAATAAGGTAACATATTCCTCATTTAGTTTTATTTAGATTTCAAGGTTGAAATAATTCAATGAAATCCCAATACAATTATTAAAGGTAAGGTTAAGTAAATGGTTATTCTCAACAATATTTATAATTTGGCACATACAAAATACTAATAGATCAACATATGTCAGAGAAAATGATGTTCTGAACTTAGCACCAAATTTGAAACATTTCCTTATTAGGAAATAATATTTTACCAAGAACTTAGCATTGCTTCAATTAGAGCAGAATACAAGAACATGTGAAATACAAAAACATGCAAAATATCTTTAACTCCGTAAACCCTTATTTAATAATGCATATTTGATACAGCTGGGATACAAAATGAATAAATTGTAAAAATGAAAAAAAAAACAATGCATATTTCAAAATAATTAATCAAAATTTGGAGGGACTTATGTGAAGAGATATGAGACTGAAAAACCTAGTCAAAGTTTTCTCTTTTTTCTGGATGAAAAGATAGGAAGAGATGATTGACGATACTGTATAAGAAAATTGAATTAACTTTCTAGAACAAGTGTGATAGATTGATATTGATAACATTATGATAATGAATATTAATTGAGGATAGTCTTTTTAAAATTTTAATCTAGCTATCTTTCATCTATCTATCATCTATCTATCTATCATCTATCTATCTATTACAATTTATTCACTTTGTATCCCCCCTGAAGCTCCCTCCTTCATCTCTTTCCAGTCCCACCCACCCTCCCTCTTCTCCCCCTATGGCCTTTCCCCATTTCCCTGATAGGGGAAGACCTCTTCCCTTCTATCTGACCCTAGCTTATCAGGTCTCATCAGGACTGGCTACATCATTAACTCTGTGGCCTGGCAAGTCTGCACCCCACAGGACGAGGTGACCAAAGAGCCAGACACTGAGTGCATGTCAAAGACAGCCCCTGTACCCCTTACAAGGAAACCTATTTGGAGACTGAGCAGCCCATGGCTTTCTTTGAACAGGGGTCTAGGTCGTCTCCACGCATGTTCCATGGTTGGAGTATCTGTTTCTGCAGGATCCCCCGGGCCCAGGTTTTGGCTCTGTTGTTCTCCTTGTGGAGTTCCTGCCCCCTCCATGTCTTTCTATTTCCTTCTTCTTCAATAAGGTTTCCGGCACTCTGTCCAAAGTTTGTCTATGAGTCTCAGAATCTTCTTTGATACCCTGGTGGGCAGACACTTTTAGAGGCCCTCTGTGGAAGGCTCAGGACCTGTTACTTGTCTTCTTCTATTTCCAATGTCTATCCTGTTTCACCTTTTGAATGATGATTAGCCATATTCCCCAGGGTCCTCCTTGTTGTTTAGTTTCTTTAGGACTATAGATTTAAGTATTTTTATTCTTTATTATAGGGCTAATATCCTCTTATAAGTGAGTATGTAGCTTTTGTGTCTTTCTGCTTCTCGGTTACCTCACTAGGGATGATATTTTTCTAGTTCCCACCCTTCGCCTGCAAATTTCATGATTTTCTTGTTTTCAGTTACTAAGTAGTATTCCATTGCATAAATGTACCACACTTTCTGTATCTATTCCTCCATTGAGAGACATCTAGGTTGTTTTCAGATTCTGGCTATTACAAATAAGCTTCTATGAATATACTTGAGCAAATGTTCTTATTGAGTGGTCAGTCATCTTTTGGGTATATGTCTATGAATGGTATAGCTGGATCTTGGGGTAGCACTATTCCTAATTTTCTAAGAATGTGCTAGAATGATTTCTGAAGTGATTGTACAAGTTTATGTTTCCAAAAGGAATGTAGGAGGGTTCCCCTTTCTCCACAGCCCTCCAGCAAGCATCATTCCTTGAGGTTTTTTATTAAAAAATTTATATTAATTATAGTTTGTTCACTTTATATCCCAGCTGTAGCTCCCTTGCATATTCTGTTCCAACCCCACTCTCCTTCCTTCATCTTCTCCCATGACCCTCTCCAAGTCCACTGTTAGGGGAGGTCCTCTTCCCTTTCCATCTGATCCTAGCTTATTAAGTCTCATCAGAACTGGCTGCATTGTCCTCCTCTGTGGCCTGGAAAAGGGAGAAAACAGTAAACAGGAGGGCCTCTGAAACACTACCACGGAGGGCCTCTGAAAGACTCTACCCAGCAGTGTAGTGAAGCAGATGCTGAGACTCATAACCAAACTTTGGGCAGAGTGCAGGGAATCTTATGAAAGAAGGGGGAGATAATAAGACCTGGAGAGGACAGGAGGTCCACAAGGAGAACAAGAGAACCAAAATATCAGGGCACAGGGGTCTTTTCATAGACTGATACTCCAACCATTCATGGATATAACCTAGAACCCCTGCAAAGATGTAGCCCATGGTAGCTCAGTGTCTAAGTCAGTACCCTAGTAAGGGGAACATGGATTGTTTCTTATATGAACTCAGTGGCTGATTCTTTGACAGCCCCCCATCCCTTAAGGGGGTAGAACTTTGCCATTCCTTGAGTTTTTCATCTTAGCCATTCTGAGGGATGTAAGGTGAAATCTCAGGGTTATTTTGATTTGCATTTCCAAATGGCTAAGGATATTGAGCATTGCTTTAAGTATTTCTCTGCCATTTGATATTCCTCTGTTGAGAATTCTCATTTTAGTTCTGAACCCCATTTTTAAAATTTGATTACTTGATTTGTTGCTGTTTAAATTAAGTTCTTTATATATTCTAGATATCAGCCCTCTGTCAGATATAGGGGTGGTGAACATCCTTTCCTTATGTGTAGGCTGTCGTTTTGTTCTGACAACAGTGTCCCTTGTTTTACAGAAGCTTTTCATTTTCTTGGGTTCCTATTTATTGATTGTTGATCTTAGAGCCTGTGCTGTTGGTTTCCTGTTCACACACACACACATGCACACACCGAGAGACACTCATTGTCATCTGTAACTTCAACTTCAGAAGATTTAACAGCCTGTTCCCATGACATCCACATAAAGGTGCACGCGATCCTATGCTAACACACATATACAAATAAGTAAATAAAATATCTTTAAAAAACAAGTTTTCAGTACTAACTGAAGAACTATGATTTTATTAAGATTTGTAGTTGCTAAGATTTTTTACCATTTTATCTTACATGGTTTCACTGGTTATATATTTACAGGAAAAAGTTAAAACTCCAGTGGACTGAAGTCAGTAAAATAAAATATTTTGGATATTTAAAGTATATTTAAATTATAAAATTATAATTTAATAAATATGTTGAATTTTGTAAAGGAACACAGATTAGCAATGATTTTTTGGGGGTAGAGGATCACTGTCTCTTTAAATTGGAATTTAAATTTAAATTAGACTGCTAAGTTTGTCACGTTATAAATAAAAAGAAAAAAAGATCTATGACAGTTGGCTGTTCCCAGTGTCTTTCCCACACAGTCAGCCCTGAAAGGTCAACTAAAGAAAATAACAGCTATATACTACTTTAATTCAATACTCTCAAATTATTAAATATTCATCTTAATTTTCATCCTCTTCCTCTTTCTCCTACTCCTCTTCTCCATGTTCTCTTTGTTCTTATTTTATTCTATTTTTATTCTTGTTCTTATTCGCATACATACTAGAATTTCTCAAGAAGTAGACATGACAAATTTGCTATATATCTTCAGTTCAGAGTAACAAAAAACAAAGACATTTTGTTATTTAAGAAAAATAATTGTTAAAAAAGTATGTTATCATTCCCATGAAACTCATTTACTGTATGACTGCTTCTTCATAGCAACAACAAGACTTGTACTTTCTATTTTTGTTGTTGTTTGAGACAAGATCCCTAAGTTTCCTGTGTAATTTTATTTGATCATAACTCACTAAACAACATATACTGTGCTTTCCTGATGCATGATGTCTAATTAAACTGAGGTCTGTTTATTCTCACATGCATGGTATTGAGAAAATTATGTAACTGTTTGGTGGTAAAAATTCACTACTGTGGAAATCTTGCTATTTTCATGACTGTTAAAATGGTATACATCAGTTCCATGAGTAAAGTTAACACATAGGAATAATCCCTTCAGTGTCTAGAGCAAATATGGCATGAATTACAAACATTTTTAAGAGTTAATTTTTCGATGTTATCAAAGGAAAAAATTATAAATGCATGGGATGTTTAAGAGGGGAAGAGATGAGAGACAGGGAACAAAAAGGGAAAGGAAAACTAGCACTGTGCATATCCTCTAAAGCCAAGGTAGATTGTATAATGAATAGGCTTTTTGCATTGGTGCACATACATGTTCACATAGAAACATGGATTTAATTAAAACTACGATCTAGAGGGCATTATGCTTTCTGAAAATCCATTGTTTGCCAAATGAAAGTGTTACTTCTAGATATGGGACACCTTCCCACATGTTGCTCTTCAAAGTTGTTTTTGAGACACTGAAAACAATACAGATTAAGCCACTGATCTTGGTCGTTCACCAGAACTGAATGGCAAGATACCTGTTTAAGACATCATATGCTTTAGGAAGAGTTCATGGGGAAACCAAGCTAATACTGACCTAGAAGCATTGGTAACATAAAAAAGCATATCCTTCATGTGTTTGCAAAGTTGACTCTCAAATCTATATCACTATACTACCCTCTATATTTTCTTATTACCCAGGTTTTTCTTCAGCATTATAAACTTTTGTAAGAACTCATATTCTCATTATTTCTACCTCAGAGTTGGTTTATACTCCTCTACTTGGGAAAATCTCTAATACTGATAGAGCATCATGATAATTGAGACTTACATTTTTAGCAAAAAGAAGCCTGTGTTGTCAATAAAATTTAAACTTATGAATATATCATTTAAATGGTAATTCATTTGTTGATTAAATAAGTTGTTTGAAGAAAGTGAATCTTTGATTAAAATGATCAACAATCAACAAATGGAGTGCAAATATACCTTAAACTAATTGACACAAGTATTCTTCTAAAACAACTGAAAGATGAAAAAATGAGAAATCAAGTATCAGAAAATATAGCAGCTAGTTTAAAGGGATACTTCTAATTTATAAGCAAATATATTTGTCATACCCATTTGTAACTGGTGTGTTAACTATATCTTTTCACAGAAAATTTCTTTTTTTTCTTTTTCTTCCTTCCTTTCTTCCTTTCTTTCTTTCTCTTTTCTTCTTCTTTTGGCTCATAGGATGTAAAATTGAAAATTAATTTGAGAAATCAAAAGAACTAGAATATCCTGGTTACCAATGGCCCTGCAAGGAAGTGTTACAGTATCCTGGAGGCATCCAATAAAATTCTCCTGGAGAGCTGGAAAACATTTAGGTGTGTTGTAGAGGGTTTCCTGAGAGAATAATGCATGAATCTGAGAGGGTATTAGCATCTTGTAATTTCAACGTAGTTGCTTTAAATAAGTAAAGATTAAATCAAATGACCATTGAAGAGCACAACATCATATTCTATTCTATATCACTTACTTAAATGTGATTTGGAAATTCAAGAGTGTACAGATTTAATAATTCCACTTCTACTACTAAAAATATTATTTTCATAGGGAAGTTAAGAAGCAACCGAGAGTAATAGAGGGAGAGATAACAGTAATCAGGATATTTTATGTGAAAAAATCTATTTTCAATTAAATGAATATAGATCATCATTCTGGCAGATATTTATTGTATAACATCAATTACTATTGTTATTATTATGACATCAGAAATATCCCTGTGCTTCAGAGATCAGGTCAATAGATGTTGGTCCAAATAGGTATATTAGTCCTTTGCCCTAGTTAATCTTTGATGTTTACCCTTGATTTGCTGCCATGAGATTATAAACAGATAAATGTTGTGGAATGCATATCCTTGGACTTGATGGTTTTGAATGATCTTTTTGATTTTCCTTTGATAATCATAAAGAAGTCTGTAAATGCTAATCAGTGTCATTAAAATTTTAGGAATGCTGTAATATATGATTGACTTAATAGTTAATATTTCATTATTCATCTTTCTCACTCTTGATGCTTTATTACCTATGTGTCTTTGAATTCTTATCTTATAAAATTATAGGCTAAAGTGAACACAAGGGTGAGTTTTTTTTTTTTTAATTTATTTATTTTTATCTCAATCACAGGTTGGGTACTTTGAATCCCAGGCGTAGCCCCCTCCCCCATTCCCTCCTGCCCTCCCACTCCCTCCCTCATCCCCTTCTTCCCCGCCCCCTCCAAGTCCACCAACAGGGGAGGACCTCCTTCCCTTCCATCCAACCTCAACTTATCATGTCTCCTCAGGGCTGGCTGCAAAGTCCTCCCCTGGGATCTAGCCAGTCTGTCACTCCCCGGCTTATATGGGGTTGGGTCAAAGAGTCAGCCATGAAGATCATGACTGAAACAGTAAGGGTGAGTTTTAAAAGCATGACTCTTTGGTTTGCAGAGGAAAGTATACTATGACCAATTATCTTAGAAGCCCTTTTTAACACAGGCAGAATTAATATTAGCTTATAGCTGAAAGGAATATAGTCTAACATGGTGAGAAGTCAGAGAACCATAAGCATCAGGCTGCTGATTACTTTGCAACCAATTGAAATGCAGAGATCAATGACTGCTTATGCTCAGCTAGCTTTCACTCTCTGTCTCTCTCTTTTTGTTTAAGGCCGTACTGATCGAAAGAAGAGTAGCATTCACATTAAGACAAGTCTTTTTATCTCACTTAACCTAATAATTTCATTGCATGAGATCCTGTCTCAAAAACAAAAACAGCAACAGCAGAACCTTAGAGAATCAAGCACACTGAACCACACTTTCCATCTCAACAGTTTTCTGGACCCAGGAATGATATTATGATCCATAGCAACTAAGTAGCAAGCTGAGTGCTCACATCTTTAACCACAAAGATGAAGACAGAGTAACTAGAAATGGCTTTTAAGTCTTAAAATCTCAAAATCTGCCTCTAGTGACATACTTCCTCTAGAAAGGCTATACTTGTAAAGCTATGTGAACATGACCAATCATTGCTGGGTGCTAAGTATTCAAATCCCAAGACTATGGGAAACATTACCATTTAAACCACCAAATACCTTGGGTCAACCCTTAACATCTTCATTGCTCAAAATGTTTATTAGGTTTGAGGTAGAGATGATTGATGTTCTCCTTGGCCATGTGGTTAAATTATATTCTATTATTCCTCTTTCCCCACCAGATCTAAGAAATGCATTGTAGGATGTAGTACTTTAACCACACAATAATAGTTTTAATTTTGGTGATTAGTCCTGACCTGAAGCTACCTAACAGTCCCAAGTGGAGTCAACTGATCTGAAATAAGAAAAACAGTTCTATCTCTCAGGAAATTCAAGGTTTTGCCAACTTTGTGTTAAGATCTGTGAACTGCAATCCTGCCAGGCCACAGAGGACTTTGCAGCCAGTCCTGAAGATACCTATTAAATCATGGTCAGATGAAAGGGGAGGAGGTCCGCCCCTCTCAGTGGCCTTGGAAAGGGGCAGGGAGGATATGAGGGAGGCTTGGGAAGATTGGGAGGAAAGGAGGGAGTGGGATACAGCTGGGATATAAAGTTAATAAACTGTAGCTCATATTTAAAAGAAAAAAGTGAGAAAAAAAGAATTGGAAAATAAGATTGAATATCCTATCATTCAAGGAATCAAGGATTGTATGTGTTTAATTTTGAAATGTTTGAAATAAAATAAAAATCTTTCGGGACACATATGCTTTAATATGAGTCAGAAATGAATTGTTAAATTTATTCTATTCTCTTGCCATTCTTTTCTGTAAGTTGTATGCTAAGTAGCTAAGTGAAAACAATGATTAAATTTATTCTTTTGAATAACAAATATAACCACATTTTTAAACATTAAGTGATTTGTAGAATTTGACTCCCAGATTCTTCAAAGCAAGCTTATAAAGGTAGGAAATTGAGAGTGAAATGCTTAAAATTAGCATTTGCTAAATATGAATTGGATTAATTTCTGATCTTATCACATAGTTCC
>CM053744.1:83424595-83472736 GCA_028658305.1 Pachyuromys duprasi | reverse complement strand
TAACAAAGATTTTTTAAAAAATTTGTGAGTGTGTATGGAAAAGAGTGCATGCAAACCCACACATGTGTATTGTGTTTGTAGCTCCTTGCATATGTATCCATGTGCATGCTAAGGCCAGAGGTTGCTATCAGGTGTTCCTATATCATTCTCTCTCTCTCTCTCTCTCTCTCTCTCTCTCTGTCTCTCTTTACTTAATTGTTTTACTGCTGTGTTTGTATTGGATGCCAATTCCCAAATGCTGTCCTGACTCTCTTCCTCCAGAGCATTCTTATTACAAGCATGTTCTGATGAAACAACCTTTAGGAAATGGATGCTGGTGAGCATGCTTCAGTCAGCTTTTTCACTCCTTTGTATTTTTTAGACAGTGTTCCTTTCTTGTAATGATTTCCATTTTAGCCTATATGAATAGCTACAGAAAATAATAACTTGGATTCAAGGCTTATAGAAAACAATTTTTTGTAGGTCACAATTTGTACCTTGGTGATATCAATGATTTCATTTTTCCTCTGTTAACATGAAAGGTACCTTCCAGCACCATGAATTTGAGTCAGCAGTATGAAAGCTTTTAGTTGGGCACTAGCTTAAAATTTCTATGTTGATTACAAAAGTTGCATTTCTAGCAAAAGGGTCTTACTGTCAGGTTGTAGGTAGTTACCAATAACCTTAGGAAGAGCCTGTGCTGTTTGTAGGGGGTGGGGAACATCTTATGGTTCTTTTTGGTGAACAATTTAGTAAGATGTAACAAACTTCCAGCACTAGAAAAAAAGTTTAAGTGATAAATTGTAATAAATAAATAAATAAATAAATAAATAAATAAATAAATAAATAAATAAAACATAGGGAAAAGAGATGCATTATTGGGGCATTCTCTCAACTGTTGTGTGGTGACTCCATTTAAATCCCTTTTATAAATATTTATATTTTAGAAACTTTTATAATAGTTAGCTTTCACAGAGCTTTACAAAAGAATATTCATGATAGTTGTCTCTCTATATATATATTCCCTCTTTGTCTTCTTTTCCCCTTTTCCTTTAAATCATACCACTTCAATTTTTCCTTAATCTCAGTACAGCATTATATTATATTTCCCCATCCTTGGAAGAATGATGAGTAATAGGTACGTCATAGTACATTGTAGAGTCATTTTAGTATAGTCCCCAAAGTGGTATACCTGGATCTTGAGGAGGTCCAATTTTAAGCTTTTTGAAGAATGATCACATTGATTTCCATAGAGATTTTAACAGTTTGTGCTCACACCATCAATGAATAAGTGTTCTCTTTTCCTCAAATCCTCACCAATATCTTTGTCATTTGTTTTTTTAATCTTGGTTATTCTAATGGGAGATCATAAAGCAGTTTGAATTTTCGTTCGTTCTTATGATGGGTAAAATTTTTTTAATTTAAGCTTATTTACTTTGTATCCCCAGGTCAGCCCCCCTTCCTTCTATCTTCCCAGTTATTTCTCCTCCCTTCTTTGTTCCCTCCCCCTTTTTCCCCCCCAAAGAGGAAGCCCTATCTTATCCTCTTCTCTTGAGGCCAGAAAAGGCAGCCTTGCTAGTGGGAAGTGACCCAAAAGCAGGCAATAGAGACCTTGTAGAAACAGCCACTTGCCAGGTAACCCACATGACGACCAAGCTTCTTATTGGCCACATATGTGCAGGGGCCTAGGTCCAGACAACATATGCTCCTTAGTTGATGTCTCAGTCTCTGTAAACCTCCCAGGATCTGGGTTCGTTGTTTTTGTTGGTCTTCTTTCTGGGTTCCTGTCCCCTCTGGGTCCTTCTGTCTTTTTCCAGACACTTCCACAAGATACCCTGAGCTCCTGCCCATGCTTGGCTGCAACTCCCAGCATCTGATCCACTACTGGGTGAAGTCTCCCAGATGACAGTCATGTTAGGCTCCCATTTGCAAACATAGCAGAGCATAACTAATAGTGTCAGGGGCTAGCTCTCTACCATGGGGTGGGTCTCAGATTGGGCCAATTATAGGTTGGACATTCCCTCAATCTCTGTTCCGTCTTTAACCCTGCACTTCTTGTAGGCAGGGTAATTTTTGGATCAAAGATTTTGTGAGTGTGTTGTTGTTCCCCTCCCTCCACTAGGAATCCTGCCTGGCTAGAAGATGCTCACTTCAGTCTCCATGTCCCCTTCACCCGTTTCCGTTTCCCCACCCCCAGGAGTCTCATTAGAGTCACACCCATATCCTCCTAGGAGCCTACCCAGCGTTTCAAAGAGATGCCTCCCTCAGTTTTCCTTCTCTCTCCCAACCCTCTCACATCCCACCCCCATTCTCCCCACATTTGAGTCCCACGCTCATTTACCTCCCCATTCCATCTCCTGCCCAGTTCCCTGTATTCATCCACTTCTGATGGTTATTCTCTTTCTCTTTCTCAGTGACATTCAAGCAGCCTCCCTTGCGCCTTCCTTGTTACTTAGCTTCTTTGGGTCTGTGGATTATAATATCATTATCCTATACCTTAGGTCTAATAGCTATTTATAGGTGAGTATCTACCATGTGGAAATTTTGGGGGATGGGTTACTTCACTCAAGATGATCTTTTCTAGTTCCAACCATTTGTCTGCAAATTTAATGATTCCCTTGTTTTAAATAAATGAGTAGTGTTTCATTTCGTAAATGTTCTACATCTTCTTTATCCACTCTTAGGTTAAGGGACATGTAGGTTGTTTCCAGTTTCTGGCTATTATGAATAAAGCTTCAATAAACATCGTTGAAAAACTGACCTTGTAATATGGTGGAACATCTTTTAGGCATATGCCCTGGTATAGCTGAGTCTTGATGTAGAATTATTACCACTTTTCTGAGAAAGTGGCAGATTGATTTCCAAAGAGGTTGTACAACTTTACACTCCCACAAGCAATGGATGGGTGTTCCCCTTTTACCACCCTCTTGCCAGCATGTGATATCACTTGAGTTTTAGATTTTAAGCAATCTGACTAGTGTAAGATGATTTACCTTTCTCTGATGACTAAAGATGTTGAGCATTTCTTTAAGTGCTTCTCAACTGTTTGTGATTCCACTGTTGTGAATCCTTGTTTTTTAATTGGATTATTATTTAATTTGATTTGCTGGTGCTTAATTTTTTAAATTATTTGTATATTTTGGATATTAGGCCTCTGTCTGAAGTAGAGTTAGTGAAGATTTTTCACAGTCTGTAGGCTGTTGTTCTGTTCTATTGACAGTATCCTTTGACTTACTGAAGATTTTTAGTTTCATGAAATCCTATTTCTTAATTGTTGATCTCAGAGACTGTGCTATTGCTGCTCTATTTAGGAAGTTGTATCCTATGCTAATGAGTTTCAGATTTTTCTCAAATTTGTCTTCTAATAGATTCAGAGTATCTGGTATTATGTCAAGGTTTTTGATCCAATTGAACTTCCATTTTGTGCAAGGTGATAAATATGACTTGATTTGCATCATTCTACATGGAGGCATTCAGCTATATTAGCACCATTTGTTGAAGATGAATTCTTTTTTCTATTGTATGGTTTTGGCTTCTTTGGAGAAAATCAAATGCCCATAGAATTGTGAGTTTATTTCAGGGTCTTCAATTCAGTTTACTTTGTTAACCTGTCTGTTTCTATGCCAATACCAAGAAGTTTTTATTGCTATTGCTCTGTGGTATAGCTTGAAATCAGGGATGTTGATATGACCAGATGTTATTTCATTGCAGAGAATTGTTTTGGCTATGATGGGTATTTTTCTTCTTCATATGAATTTAATGATTGCTCTTTCCAGGTCTGTAAAGATGGAATTTTGATGAGAATGTCTCTCTGGCTTTTGGTAGGTTGCCCTCTTTTACAATGTTAATCCTACCAATCCATGACCACAGGAGATCTTTCCATCTTCTACCATCTTCTTCAGTTTCTTTCTTCAAAAACTTGAAGTTCTTGTCATACAAGGCTTTCACATGCTTTGTTAGAGCAATACCAAGATATTTTATATTATTAGTGGCTATTTTGAAGAGTGTTGTTTTCCCAATTTCTTTCTCAGACCTTTTGTCACTTATAATGACTTTTTGACTTAGTTTTGTGTCCAGACATTTTGCTGAAAGTGTTTTTCAACCATGGGAATTGTCTGGTAGAATCTTGGAAGTCACTTATGTGTACTATCATATCATCTGCAAATACTGATAATTTGACTTCTTCTCTTTCAATTTATAGAGTCTTGAGCTCCTTTATTTGTCTTATTGCTTCAGCTAGAACTTCAAGAACTGTATTAAATAGGCATGGTGAGAGTGGGCAGCCTTATTTTTTCCCTGATTTTAGTGGGAATGCTTTAAGTTTCTCTCCATTTAACTTGATGTTGGCTATTGACTCGCCATATATTGCCTTCATTGTGTTTAGGTATGTGCCTCATATTCCTGATCTCTTCAAGACTTTCCTCATGAAAGTGTGTTGAATTTTGTCAAAGGCCTTTTCAGCATCTAATGAAATGATCATGTGTTGTTTTTTTCTTTAATTTGTTTATATGGTGGATTATAATGATGCATTTTCATATGTTGAGCCATCCCTGCATTACTGGGAAGAAACCTATGATCTTGGTGTTTGGTACTTTTGATGTGTTTCTGGGTTCAATTTCTAAGTATTTTAGCATCAGTGTTCATAAGGGAGAATAAGCTTTTCCCAGTCATTTCTATTTTACCTAGAAAATTCTCTGCTTAGATTTAAACTCATTTTTAGTTGTGTTTTTCTTGGCATTCAGTTTTGTAGAGCTTTGTATATCCTAGATAATAACTCACTATTATCTATATAACTGATAAAATTTCCATTCCATATGCTGCCTTCTTATTCAAATCATTGTGTGCTATGCTGTACAGATTTTTTTAACTTTATGTGGTATTATTTATTAATTGTTGGTGTCTCATCAACATGGATCTATAATCAAGATTAGAACAACTATAGCGCTAATAGCATCCAATGCTTTCTTTAATCTTTAATTTATAACATGGTTTGGGAAATTCCTCTACTCACTAATTTCCCCATTCATCAATTAGATATGTCACTCTGTACTAAGTAAGAGATGATATTTACCCTGGATTTTTCTGTATGGATGTTCTATTACCATATAGCTCACCCTTTATAGTATATACTGCCATATAAGTCAGCACAGTAAGGCTATGTATTATCTCACCTCATATGAGAAAATGTAGTATATGGGATTTATTCAACAGATGCTCCATTCTCACAGAGAGTACACTCTGTATATCCCACATCGATTGCGGTGCCCACCAACCACTTCTCCCAACTCATATTTTATTCTGTCCATTCTGTTCAGGTAAAAAAAAAAACTGTGTAACATGACTTTTCCTGGTAAGTCATGAATAAACTGCTCACCATGGACCAAATAATATATTAGAACAAAGTACAACTTTGTGAACTAAGAAGTTCACTGGAGTTATTCTCAGGACTCTTGCTTAGGGGTTATTTACAAGAACATGGACATCTCCAAGGTAGTTGCATCACCAAAGCCCCACCCCAAATATCTATATCTCCTGGATGCTGCATCCTTAGAGCTCTATGAATCACTTGGAGGAAGGCTGACAGGCTGGAACATTCCCTCGTCTATGTAGCTATGACTGCTTATATAACTCCACAAGTGACACATTGTAAATCTGGTATGTTGCAAGGACTGCGTGTAATTTTTTAAGTTATTTATAAAATAAACATTCATAATTATCCAGAATGGAAATATTCAGTTCAGAGGCTACTGTTTCAGAACATGAGGTTCTAAGGTTTTATTATAACTAAATCTAAAGTGAAAGGTTAAGAAACAAAAGAAATGATCAAATTTTACAGTGGATACATAGAGGATGTTTTGGTAGGTATTAAATGTGACATGCTTTTTGCCTATGTCATAATTGTGTGTGTGTGTGGGGGGGGGGGCTTCTGTCACCTTGCTGCCTCCAGAATTCTTGTCATCTGGCCTGACCTGGTTTAATGGCCTACTGCTTGGATACAATAGTGCATTCCTGGCTGATGTGGGGCTTGTGATAAGGTCATCTTCCTGAAACACCTTAAAACCTTCTCCTCCCTCGGGGCTTCCCGAGTAACATTTCTGAGGAACTTTCCAAACAATTGTTATTAACACACCTTGCGACTCATTTGTTGGGTCGTCCGTCCTGTGATACACTTTTATTAGCACATCTTGTGAATTCTCTGGTGGATCATCCTGTGATTCCTAGTCACTTAGTAACCCTACTAAAGTTAGTTACATTCCTTTATATACATGCCTATATAAAGGTTATACTAAAAATAATAAACGGAGACCTTGATTCAACAGCCTGTCTTGGTCTTCATTCTTCGTGTCCCACCTCATCCCCTCCCCCTCTCTTAGGTTCTCATTCTACTGACCTGTGGGCCGGGTCACATAATGATGTCAATATTCAATATAAAAGCACAATTCCAAAGAAATAAAAACCTTAATACAAAGTGGGAATTTACATTATGCTGCTGTAGTTTAAAATTCAGGGTCTTGACCTCAGTGGGGAAAGGTACACGCCAACAAACCTGATGACCTGAGTTTAATTCATATACCATCATAGTCAAAGAGAAGAGCTGACTTCTACAAGTTGTCTTCTGAAATTCATATTTATGATGTGGCATGTGCATGGAAATACACACACACACCCCAAAATGTTTTTAAGTCATACAATCTGCATGTTTATCTAAATTTGTGTAATAAAGAGAGTATAGATCAAATATAATAATCATAAATAACTTATTTCTAAGAATAGCCACAATTGTCTCTGAATAAAAGAAGAAAATTGTAAGTCTTATAATTATATGTGTAAATATGAGTTTGTGTTGCATTTGAATGTGTAGGTGGGCATAAGCACATGTGTGAGTCTGTGTGCTGTGCATCCCTCTATGTATCTGTATGCGTACCTGAGGACAATAATTTACTACATAGTAACAAAGTATCGTCTTCTCTCTGAATCTCAGTCTACTTAGAAAATATTTCTGCTTATTTTTGCTGTTGTTGTAGCTCACCTCTTTTGGTTGATATCCTGAGTATTCCCTGCCAGTAGCCCTCAGATGCTGTCTCGCTCCTATAAACAAGATACTGCTCACTTTGAGTCCGCCATGCCCTGCCATCACTGCAGACAGCCATGCTGTGCTGATGATTTCTGAGTGTTGTCTTGGCGCTCACTTTATCCCAGTGTCTTCACATAGTGCAGTTTGATCTTGAGCAAGTGGCAGCCCTTCCAAAGATGTACTGATTTGGAGTTTGAAATGACTCATATCTTAAAGCAACTACCAGTCATATTTTTTTTATTTTGACACATATTTAATAAATTAAAATATCTGTGGAATGATTATTGCAGTCCCTGTGAAGAAGTACCTGAGAATGAAAATAAATCATTTTCTGATTTATGATAAAACATTTTTATTTATTGTTTGTGAACATATCTGCCCTGTGCTACAGTTACTACTTCAGGACAAAGAAATATTAACGTGGATTGACCTTCATAACAGCTTATAAAAGTGTAGAGTTTACTTAAATTCCCTCTTATCTGACCTTTACTAGATTGGGTTAAGATGGATTATCTTGCTCTCACTTGAAGTTTTTTTGCTTCTAAAATGCCCTTGTCTTCGCAAATACTTTTTCCTCAAGAGTAACATTATCAATAATGTTCCGAATACCCATTTTGAATGTATTTATTTTCATTGATTAGTATAGTATCACTATAACTTACCAAGACTTTGCAGAGAATGATTTATGCTCCAAGATGCAGAAGGTTCTACACTTCTTTATAATTACTCCATGCCTCTGACTTCAGGCTGTGTGAAACTTTTAGCTAAAGTTTGTCCTCTGTCCCTACAAATGTCAAATTTTGCAAAAGTTTGATTACAAACTATCTTTCTTATATTGGGCAAAAAAGATAAATAAGGAAAAAAGTTCTGCGTTTCATCAAACCTGAAAAATAATTTGACCATATAACTGTTAGAATTTGACTTTAAATTTTTATTTCATAATTTAATAACCATTAAATAGCATGTGTTGAGTCAGTTACATTTTAGAGAAGTAAAATACATAATCTACTTCTATAAGAGTTGTATGCTTTTGCGTAAGCTTTTAAATCTACTTATTTCACTAATCTAAAATAGGAACACAGACAATTTTCTTTAACCGGTAGTCTGAGTATTTTCACATAATTGGTTGTGGTACAGTAAACATTTGTTTGCTTTTATGATGTTTACGTATAAATGACAGTGTTTATGTTCTTTGAGTGTGATTAACTGGTAAAAAAAAAGATTCATCAAGCATCCCAATATCATCAGAGCTTATTTAAAAATTATATATAAAGTTTTGAAGAATAAAAATGGTTTGACAAGTAGGCAGTCCACAAAGAAACTGACACATCAAGGGAAGAAGATCAAACGGGAATATAGCCAGCATATTCAAACTGTAGGCTGCAGTGCCTGGCTGCACTCCAAGGGGGTTGAAAGAACAGGCAGACATGAAATACAGAAAAAGAATAGCGACATGAATCTCAAGGTAGAGAAACGAAAGACTATTTGACATTCAAAAATGACTTTTTTTTTCTTAACATTTTGACATACAATCAATAAGTTCACATCAGTTTATCTTCGCTAACTCAGGGCAACTGCTTTTCCAAGCCTGAGGAAAGCACCACAAGGGAAAGTATCAACAACGCTTGCATAAAATAAGCTGACCCTCTTATTTGAAAGTTTATGGGCTTTCAAAAACACAAGTATTGTCAGTAAACGATATACTAAGGCTTAAATTTAGCATGGCATTTTCCAAGTCTTTAATGTTTTATATTTTAGTTTGCTTTATTTACGTGTGCATTTTATTTATCCCCTCAGAATCATATACAGACTATTTACATTATATCTACCCCAAAGCGTTCAACTCTTTCCATATACTCCATCAATTTTCTCTCCCAATTTTATACGCTTTTTGTATTTATATAAAATTTTCTATAACCTACTGAGTACATTCCTTCTTCTTATATTCAGCACACAGCTAGCCTTCCACAGGTACATGGAAAATCTACTACAGGTCACACACATAGGGAAAATTGACTTTTCATCCTTCCAAAATCAGAAGTTTATGTAACTCCTCAGTGTCATGTTGGCAATAGCAACCATTCCACTCTCCATGCTGGAATTTTGATTCATTTGGTTTCATGCAGTTATCATGGAAAAAATAACTGTTTTGCATGTTTAAATTAAATTTATTTTTTATATTAATTACAGTTTATTCACTTTGTATCCCATCTGTAGCCCCCAACCTCATTTCCTCCCAATCCTCTCTCTCTCATCTTCTCCCAGGCTCCTCTCCAAGTCCACAGATAGGGGAGGAGGACCTCCCCTCCATCTGACCCTAGTTTATCAGGTCTCATGAGGACTGACAGCAATGTCCTCCTCTGTGGCCTAGCAAGGCTGCTCCTTCCTCAGCGGGCACGGTCAGAGAGCCAGCCACTGAGTTCATATCAGAAACATTCCCTGTTCCCCTTACTAAGGAACTCACTTGGATACTGAGCTGCCATGGTGTACATCTGAGCAGGGGTTCTAGCTTATATCCATCAAAGGTCTTTGGTTAGAATATCAGTCTCAGAAAAGACACTTGTGTCCAGATTTTTTGGTCTGTTGCTCTCCTTTCGGAGTTACTGTCCTGTCCAGGTCTTACTATCTCCCCTCTTCTTTCATAAGATTCCCTGCACTCTGCCCAAAGTTTGGTTATGAGTCTCAGCATCTGCTTTGATGCTCTGCTCGGTAGACTCTTTCAGAGGCCCTCTGTGTAGGCTCCTGTCTTGTTTCCTGTGTTCTCCTTCTTCCAATGTCCATCTCATTTGTCTTTCTGAGTGAGAACTGATATCTTACCAAGGGTCCTCCTTCTGACTTAGCTTCTTAGGTATACAGATTTTGTTACATTTTTCCTGTAAGATATGTCTAATATCCACTTATACATGAGCATATACAGTATGAATCTTTCTGCTTCTGGGATACCTCATTCAGGAAAATAGAAATAAAACCACCCTGACATTTCACCTGACACCCATCAGAATGGCTAAGATCAAAAATTCATGTGACAAAACATGTTGCAGAGGATGTAGAGAAAGGAGAACCCTCGTCCATTGCTGGTGGGAATGTAAACTTGTACAACCACTTTGGAAATGAATCTGGCACTTTCTCAGATGATTAGGAATAGCGCCTCCTCAAGATCCAGCTATACTACTCCTAGGCATATATCCAAAAGAAGCTCAGATACACAACAAGGACATTTGCTCAACCATGTTTGTAGCAGCTTTATTTATAATAGCCAGAACCTGGAAACAACCCAGATTTCCCTCAATGGAGCAATAGACACAGAAGGTACATTTACATAATGGAATACTATTCTTCAATTAAAAACAAGGAAATCATGAAGTTTTCAGGCAAATGGCGGTATCTAGAAAAGATCATCCTGTTGTGCATTTTGAGTATACGAGGCAATCAAGTTCAGAAGGCACTACCTTCCAGTAGTTTCTGCAAGTACTTGTCTTTTATAGTCTTTGAGTCTCCTCCACTCCTTACATCCTCAATGTTGAGCTTTGAGGAAAAGTATGTGATGTAGATGTCCCATTTGGGTATGAGTAATCTACAGACAATTATTCTCCGAACTTCAGTCAATTTATGACCATTTAATTTATTATTATCACCATCATCATCATTATCATCATCATCATAGTCATCATTAGTTGGTTATATGTGACATGGTTTCTTTGTGTAACAAATCCCTCGCTCTCCTGGACTTGTTTAGCAGATCAGGCTGGCCTTGAACTCACAGAGACCCACTTGCCTCTGCCTTCTGAGTGATGGGATTAAAGCCGTATGCCGAGACCTCCAGCCTGAACATTTAATATTTTAACATTGTTTTGAATTTTTATTCCAATCATGTATCTTTTTTTAAACTAGTATTATTTTTTATGTGTAGGTACTTTGCCTACATGTATGACTATGTATCAGATGCAAGCCAGAAGAGGATGTCAGATCTTCTGGAAATGGAGCTACAGAACTTTGGTAGTTGCCATGTGGGTTCTGGAAATTAAGATCTTCTGGAAGTGCTGGGTCTTTTCTGCAGACCCTTTAAGGTTTTTTTTTAAATATACATTCGAAATATATGTAGTGGTTAGAGGAAAAGTAGTCCACATAAGCTCTTAGAAAGAGGCACTATTAAGATGTGTAGCCTTGTTGGAGGGATGTGGGTTTTGAGATATCAAGTGCCCAAGTAAGGCCAGGGTTTCTTTTATTCTGTTGTCCGATGGTCCTAATGTAGAGACCCAGATACCTACATAGCACTATGTCTGCCTGTGACTTCCATGCTTCCTGAAATGACAATAATGATCTAAATCTCTCAGAGGCAGACCCAATTAAGTGTTTTCCTTTAGAAGAGTTTCTGTGGTCATGGTGTCTCTTCACTGCATTCAAATTGCATTAGAAAGTGTGGAGAGCTGCTTGTTTTCATCCTGGCCTTCACCTGGAGATAGGGAGAGGCAGGATGTTTTGCCAAGTTAACTGTGAGGATCACACAGACAAATGGCCCAGGTAAATAAGTTTGACTTCTCGATTAACACCTTCATTGTATTGAGGCACTTTGCTCTGACTATAAAAAGGAATTTTGGAATAAACCAGGTGGGACAGTTTCTACTGGCAGCCCTCTCAAACTGATCTCCTGTGAAATGTTGGTTTTTTGTTTTTCTTTATTTTCTTTCTGTCCTCACTCCCTAATCTGGAAATATTCGACTCTGCCAGCAGGCTCCAGCAAGAAAGATATACTAACTAAGAGAATATAACTTTTCAATTTTATTACAGAACCCAATGGTAATTGATATCACTATATGTAACACATTTGTCTTAGGTATTTACTCATCTTTTAGGAATTTGATGTCACAATTTAAATTAATGTTGCCTTTGCTTTAAAAATTTAAGTCCATCATATATATATATATATACATGGCCTCAATGCTTTTTTTGTTTTTGTTTTTGTTTTTTACCTTTGTCATTTATAATGTTCTTGAGATAAACTATGCAAAGAAGACATTGGGTTAACCCATATAGAGTGAGAACTAAGATAGAGTCAATTAAAACCAATGAGGTTTTATGTTAAAGTCTCTTTTTTATAAAACATGAGTATTAAATAACAGGATGGTTGTGGAGTTTTTCTTCTTGTTTATTAACCTTGTCCAATTTATTTAGATTGGGAATTACCAATAATACCTCTACTACAATTTGCTATAAAATAACTGTTGGCGATAAGACAAGGTGTAATTTCCTCTTTGAAACTTCTGTATGCTGGGACTGTGTTCTCTAGATTCTGATAAACTTTGAAAAGTACCCTTTCCTGAAGGTTCATATGAGTTAGAATTCCTCCACTCTTTGTTTCATTTTCCTAATCCAAATGTGAATACCATGTAGATTTATAGTTCATATGTATAGATAATGTCATATATTTACATGGTAAATAGTTTATATTTTTATTATTAGCTCATGGAACTATACCTTTCACTCATATTTTAGCAGAGCCTTTGATCTTTTTCCTAGGTAATATTTATTAATGTTTTAAAACTTTAAAAGTTACTTTTCTATTAATATTTATTAATATTTAGAATTTAAATAATGAGAAATAAGAAAAATAATATGTTATAACACTTAGTTTTCACATTAATGTATAAATAAGTGTACGGTATAATCCGTTTGCCCTGATGTCAATCTGCACTCATAATTCTTAAAGGGACTGGTAAGTACTCAACTCTAGAATTATCACTGGATTTTATGAGGTCCATTCCTTTACTCTGCTGTTAGAATGATTTAAACATGTGATGATAGTTTCTGTTTCTTATCATAACAAGAACTTTAATTTTATAAAATTATATGCTTTTCTTTAATGTTTGGTTTCTTTCACTGTCCAACCTATGATTACAAATTCTTTTGTTCTTATGCTTCTGGTAAATATTTCCTTTGAAGTGTACGCTGAAACCCCATGAGAACGGAAGGAACTCTCTCTTCCTTTCTCTCTTATTTTTCTCTATAATTACTCCTGCACTTGAGTTCTTGAAGTACAGAAAGAAATCCAATAAGACTGATCTGTTTTCAGGTACACATACAAACAAACAAAACCCACTGCTTGATATAAGCCTAGTTTACAATTAAATACACACATCATGGCATTGAGAGGAAATCGTGCTGTCTAACTTAGTACTGCCTTTACAAAAAATATGATTACTGGCTGTTGTTCTTCAAATAGAAAAGCATGACATATGCCTGTGAAACTGCTGCACATTCCTAATTTTTAAAAACATTTACTTGCTATCAATATGAATGTGTATATGTGTATATGTGTATATTCATGTGCTTATGTGTGCTAACCTGTGCCATACCAGGTGAGGAAGTGATAAAACAGTTTTGTAAAGTCAGCTTTCTTTCTTAACATTTTTTGGGGGGTCTAGGAGATTGAAAGCATGTTTCATTCTTGCATGGAAAATACTTTTACATGTTGAACCCCATTGCTAGGCTTGTCATTTAATCTTAACATAATTTTGGGAGAAGATAATAGCCTGTATAATAATTACAGAATATAATTACATATTTCAAAAAGTGGCAATGAATTTAAAGATACATTTAAATGAAACATTTCATTTAGTATTTGCAAATTTCAACCAATCAGAACATGTCTTCTCTCTATTTATTCTGCTTTTTCTTGTACCCATCCTACCTCTTCAGTTTCTTTCATATTTATGTTCTTTTCAAAGGAGTTATGGATTGCCTCAAGGGACCATTATATCAAGAAAAGGTCAAGTTCTTGCATTATAGTCAAAAGGATATATTCGATGCTTAGAGTTCACTGGGCCTTCATTTTATATATTTAAAGTTTAAAAAGGCCCAAAATTATATATAAACAATAGTATGTAACAACTATATATGTTTTTATGCATGCACAGTTTGACAACTGTACCCAAATGTATGAAAATCTTAGCTATTTGTGAATATCCGAAGAAACTGAAAAATTTTAAACATTGGGAAATAAAGTTGATTCCTAGCAAATAAAATCATTTGTCATATATAAAATGAGAATAATTATCAGAATTAGATTTGAAATTAAGTTGTGATTCATGTCACTTTTCCTTTAGTCACACAAGGGTTTACTGAATTGGGCATTGTATTGCAGAAGTAAGGAGAAGCTGTGGCTATTTATATGGCCACACTGTTGCAGAATACTATCTACTGGGTGTTTGTTGGTTGGTTGGTTGCTTTGCATGATCATGAAATTTACAGCAATTTTCTTCTATTTTTGATTATTATAATTCATTACAATTTATTCAATTTGTATCCAGGCTGTGGCCACCTCCAGCTTCCTCTCCCAATCTCACCCTCTCTCCTTCTTCTCCCCTATGCCCCTCCCCTAGTCCATTGATAGGGGAGGTCCTCCTCTCTTTTGTTGACCCTAGCCTATCAGTTCTCATCAGAGCTGGTTGCATTGTCTTTCTCTGTGGCCTGGCAAGGATTCACCCAACAGGGGGAGGTGATCAGAGAGCCTGCCACCAAGTTCATGCCAGAGAAAGTCCCTCATCCAGGAGTTTTATTTGTGTTGAGTTATACAGTGTGTTTCACTTAACAGCAGAGTGCCTGTCATTCACTTTTGGCTTTTTAAATTTAAATTTTTCAATATTTTCATCTTAGTAGATTCTCACTGTTAGGTTAACCCACAGACTATGTTCCATGAAGACTCATGTTCAAAGACTTGTTTCAAAACATTTTCTCTTCTGTACCTTGTTTTGATTTGCCCAGTGTTGTTTTCATTTTTAACAAGTTTTACCAATGGAGAGCTTCAGCAATACTGGTGATTATCCTTGTTCTTCACCAGTGTTTTCAGTAAATATAAACATATTTTTACCTAAAAAATTAAACCCAAGATAGTTAATTTTTTGAGTACTTTTGGCCTCCTTTTGTTTTCTTCATGAATAATATCGCTCTCTCTTTTATAATGTTTGACATTTTTTGTGTTTCTATCAAACATAATTATATACGTAATTGAATCTAACATATGCTCACTTCATTCATTATAAATTTGTGAGTTGTCTTTGATTCCAT
The DNA here is from genome assembly GCA_028658305.1 of Pachyuromys duprasi. NCBI lineage: Eukaryota > Metazoa > Chordata > Mammalia > Rodentia > Muridae > Pachyuromys > Pachyuromys duprasi. The sequence goes on along the minus strand of CM053744.1, from coordinate 83,457,618 downwards.
GTTCAAAGTTACCTTTACTGTTTTAAACTATAGATGTGCAGTATTTACTTCTCTTTAGTGGAATATGTACAAACTATCCTGTAAAAAACAGGAGAGAAAACTTTTATCATTGTATTTTATGATTGTATTTCAAGGGAAATGTTGGCTGAAGCATGAAGTCTAAAATGATAATAAAATAAAGTCCTTTACTAATTGAGTATATTTTTACACTCTGTAAAATGCTTTATTCTCTAACATTTTCTGTATTTATTTATATTCAGTAATCATATATATTAGTTCAGAAATACTATTTCATTCATCCAGCCCCCATCCAATTTTAATTTTTAATCTACTTCCAAAATATTTTTAGCTTAATAATTTTAATATCATTTAATGCATCTATTACAAAGTCAGATATGATCAGTCTTATATTTATTAAATAAATTTTAGGGTACTGAATGTTATGGTAAAATATTGTTTTGAAAATGATGTTTATGGGTGTTTGCTTGCATATAGGTATGTATAGTATGTTTGTGCCTGGTCTTGATAGATGCTGAAGTAGATATATGTGTTGGCTAATTCATAAAATATTTATCTGTCATATTCCTGATAATTCAAGTCCCACAAAAAGTTCAATTTATACCCTATTTGAGTTGTGTTTTACAATAAATCAACAGTTATATAAGAATATCCTACATTTTTATATTAGGGAGCTAAGTGATTTTTGTTTTGAGCATGTTGTTTCTTTCATTTTTAAGAGCAACAATTGACATTTTGACTGTTTGCATGGCTTCCTTCATTGTATCACCCCAAGATAGCACCATTAACAATAGAAACATATTGGGAAAATATGATTTCATGTATGATATCTCAATTTACTTATTAAGTAGATGGATGGATTTCTCACAAATAATTTTTTTTTCTTTTTCTCCTTTTTTAAATCCCTTTCTTCCATTTGCTAATACTATAATTATAATATGCTTCTTTGTCTGGAATACAGAAAGTCTTTGGTTTGATTTTAACTTCTAAGTCACTTTTACTTTCTATAGCTTCCATTAATTTTTTAAAGAATCTTTCATGATGTGTTTTAGATGCCCATATATGTCTTAGAATTCATGTTTTCTTCACTCTCACTAAAGCTTATTATACACATCAGCTTTCATCAATAGATTATTTCCTGAAATAATAGATTATTTCTTCCTCACTGGTAAAGATCAAGCCATGGTCTTCCCTTTCAAAGTTCTACAGGTTTTATTCTCATGGTCTTAGAATGTTAGGTTGAACAGCAGTACTGTCACCAAAACGTCATATTTTAAGTCTCTATCACACAATTATACTGGTTTTATTGCTTCTAGGGACAGATTAGTCATGGGTTTGGAATAATATTCCATTGTAGCAAATTTGTCCAATTCTGTGTTTTCAGCTTTCCCAGTTCCATGCACCATTCTACAAGAAGCTGCTTTCCATACAGCCAGATTCAGTGTTGTTTCTATCGCATAGATTATCTTTCTATGAAAGATTAACTTTCTATGGAAGATTTTTTAAAGAAACTGAAAAAGTATTATTATACTGTCAACGTTTATCTAAATGAACAGAATTCCATTAGACATTTTAAAAAACCTATCTGTGACCACATATATGCAACTAAGTATTTTTTTCTGTTTTCCTGTGTATACTGAATACCTGTATGGTTTATGCTTGCTGAAAATATACTATATGCAAATAAACTTCTAGAATTTATTAGTGTCATTATTAAGAAGACCTTATCAATGTTTTGCCAAATAGTGAAGTTGATGAAATGTACTCTCAACACTGAAGGAATATAGTAGACTTATTCTAGATGGTACTCTTTTACTACTAAAATCTATTTATTATGCAATAGATTGTACAGATTTAGGCCTTATTGATTATATGTTTCTGTAAATTTTTGGTGTAGATGATGTCTGTACAATAATTTTTTTCTAAATTTCTTCCAACTGTTTTTTTTTCTCTCTTTCCCCCTCTCTGCTTCTCTCCCTCTCTCTTTTTTTTTCAAGACAGGGTTTCTCTGTGTAGCCTTGGATGTCTTAGACTAGCTTTGTAGACCAGGCTGGCCATGAACTCACAGATATCTGCCTGCCTCTACCTCCCTGGGTACTGGTATCACAGATATTCGCCACCATGCCTTCTCTGATTTCCCTTTCTTTTTGTCTCTGGCTATATTTCTTTCTGTCTCTTTCTGTCTCTCTTTATCTCTCTGACAAACACACCATTTCTCTCTCTCTTTGAGGTAGGGTCTCACTATGTAAACCAAGCTGTCTTTGAACTCACAAAGATCTGATAGCCTCTGATTGTACCTCTGACCCTATAGGGAAAGTGTTGGGTTAAAGGCATAAAGTATCATATCAAGTTAATTCTATGACACTTTATAAATGTCTTAATGTAAGTAAAGCCAGTATTAAACATTAAAAGCTCTTACACCTTAAACTGATAAAATTAGCATACCAATAATTTTAATTTATGGAACTAACAAAGAGTAATTTTCAGAATAACCATCAGATATAGAATAAAGAGGCCTTGTTTTTGTAATGATAATAATAATAATAAATAAAATGCAAGATAAAAAAAGATGACCAAAATGTCAGTATTAAGTTTTAAAACTTCTCCTTAAACATGCATTTCTTGAAAACAACTAATCTGCCTTTTAAAAATAAACAAGAAAGAAAAACAAAATTTATGTTTTCTGGCAACATTTTTTGGCATTGCTAGTGGGGTAGGTTGTGTCTCCTTATTCAATTTCAGTTTCCCCATCTGAACATGTTTCTCATGTGGCAACTTTCTCCATGGGATATTGGCAATTCACCCAAATATCAGCTACTGTAAATATTATTATAAAGAGCAAGAAAGAGAATAAATTCATTTCATTAATATATATATATATATATATATATAATGAAACATTCAAGTCTAGTAAATATTAAGTAAAAATTGGATAGTATTATTTTTATACAATAGTAAAATCATTTGTTGAATAATCAGGGTTATCTTTTTTTTACATTTAAAATCTACTACCTGGAAACGTTTTCTGCTGAGAATTTAGGTTGCTTTTAATGGACACAGATATTTATCTTTTGCAAGGTCACCCTTACTTTGCTCATTTGGACACATTGACCTCTTGAATTCTGAATGTCTTGATTTATTATTTCAACAACTGCCAAAATGATCATAAAATGATTCAATTCATCAATTGCCCAGAAACTAAATCTGTTATCTACCCTATTTTCCTTGTTTGAGAGGAACAAGAAATTATAAAGTTTGTGTAAAATAATCAAGAAAACTCAATTCCATTTCATATATAATTATGGCTACCAAAAGAGGCTGAATTCCAAAGTATTGGGAAAAAATTGAAGTAAAAGAGTGGATTTTTACTGTGATGCTACTACCATATAACAGTTTTTTATTATTTTATAGAATTGTAGTTTCCATAATGGCATCAACCCACTATCAGGGCCAGTTAATAGGTAAAGAAACAATATTTATTATAAACTGTCTATTCATAATTGATACCCACTGCCATTTCCTTTAATCTGACCACTTTCCCTGCCACTTCTTTAATCTTCTCTCTTGTCATATTCGCTAGGAAACAGACAGTAAAGTGATGCTGATATTACATAAACAGGAAAAGAAAGACAGTGAAGGCCTGGTAACCCAAGGAGCCATCAGCCATGTTGGAGTGCCCGAACCAATATGTTCAAATGGAGGAATTCAGTGTTCCACAGACAGGGTTAGGTCCTAGTACTGATTATAGCTTTGCCATTGACAATAAAACATCCTAGCCTGTACCCGATTCTTTGTCACTGATTCAGGGCCACCCTAAAGAGAATGTGACCTTAGTTTGAATGTGGGCATGGATTTAGAAGTGAACAGCTGCATCTTGCAGCTGAACAGTGAAACATTTTTGAAGACTAACATGAATATTACTCAAATTAATTTCTGACAAAATTCAGAAATTGATGGTGTTGCAATTGCCAATCACAAGGTTTTGTTCTCTTGCAGTGGTATTTTATGATGACATAAATGTCTATTAGTTATCCTCAGAGGACAACTATGTGATACCTAAATTCTTGGAAGCATATTAATTATGTCAGCATCACATAACTCTATAAGTAGAATCAAGGAGAGTTTAGGGTTCACTGAAATAAAATTTATTACATTCTCTCTAGAACTTTCTACCTCACACGCCAAGGGGGATGGTTTCAAAATAGATCTCACAAATCTAGTGCCTGAGACTATACATTTTGTGTACTAAATTTGAAATGGAAGGCTTCTGGTAAATTATGTAATATTGTTATATAAATATAAGAATCCCTTATGTTTTTGTATTATTCTGATTTGTTCAGCTCAGCATTGAGTAACTTTGCAACATCAATAGCAGCAAAAACATTTCTTCCATTCCTACCTCTTACAGGTAGCCATGACCTTTTTTCCTTGAATGCTTTATTTTTTCTTTCTTTATGTTGTTCTTTATTCCTTTTCATGTAGTTAAATTGAATTTTTAAGCCTTTCTTCTATTCACTTAGAAGTAGATTTTAGCTACATACTACAGGATAAGCATAAGGCACAGACCCAAAGAAGAATATTTACAAGGAAGTTCGAAGGGAGAGTGCATAAATCTTACTCAGAAGCAGAGATAAAACAGAGAAGAGAGGTAACATGGTAGGCATGGGGACGTAGGGAGTTAAGAGGGTGGAGAACAGACCTGGGGAGAGCAAGGGTGAAAGGACAGAAGGTCTGTAGAGAACAGAGAAACTGAGGCTGGGGGTATCTCTGTGACAATGTGGAAACCTAAGTGAGGGTAGGCTCCTGGAAGGATATGAGAGGTAGGTAAGCAGAGACTCCTAGTAGCACAGGCCATAGAGACTGAAGAGGACACCCTATAACTGCACTAGTCTCCTAGTAGAGTAAGGGGACCACCAATCCACCCACAAAAACATCGACCCAAAATTTATCCTGCCTCCAAGATGTGCAGGGATAAAGATAGTGTGGATAGAGCAAAGAATGAGGGAATGCCAAATCAATGCCTGAACAATCAAGACCCACCCTACTAGAGAGTGCCAACCCCTGACACTATGATAGATACTCTGCTAAGCTTGTAGACAGGAGCCTGTCAGAGTTGTCCTTTGAGAGGCCCAACCCAGCAGGGCCTCAAAATAGAGGCTAAGACTCATAGCCAAATGCTGGAAATACATAGGGAGTCTTGAAGGAAAGTGGAAGCAAATGGAAAAGGACCTGAAGGTGACAGGAGCTCCACAAGAAGAGCCAACTAACCAGGGCCCAGAGGAGCTTGCTGAGACTGAAGCATCAATCAAGGACCATGCATGAACTGGAAGTAGGCTCCCCCCTAAAAATGTAGCATATGGGCAGCTTAGGATTTATGTGTGTCCTCTAGTAAGGGAAGTGGGGACTGCAATGGACACAAATTCACTTGCCAGCTTTTGATCACTTCCCTCTGGCAAGTCTGCCTTGCCAGGCCACAGTGGAATGGACAATTTCAGTCTAGATACAACTTCAGGAGCTGGGGTAAATAGCAAAGGGACTCCAATTTTCTGAGGAAAAGGGAAGGGAGAGGGAGGAAATGTGGGACTGAGATGGAAGGAGGGATGGGTCTAAAACAAGAATTTAAAGTGAACCACAAAATACTTTCATATATTTCTCTCTACTTTTACATGTAGGCTTAAATCAGTCTGTTACATTTTTTACAGAAAGATTAAAAATGAGAGTTTAAATTGATTTTATATTCCCCAGATCTCTGACATACTCTTTTCTTATTTCGAGCCTATGTGTACTTACATGTATGTTTTAATGAATGCCTGTACGTGCATGTGTCTGTATTTGTGCATGTATATGTATGTGTTTTTAGGTGCACCTTTATTTTATCTGCACATACTTGTGCATGTATGTATGTTCATGTATATCTGTTTGTATATACATACATATGTATGTATATATATATATATATATATATATATATATATATATATGGGTGTGTGTGTATGTGATTGTATAATTTTTTGTGTGTATGGTAGCATATCATTTTCTATCTCACTGTCCACATTGTTTTATCAGTTACTCAGAAGTCAAGTTTAATAGCTGTATTCAACATTTTAGTAGTCAGTGCTTCTCTGGTAACTGAGCCTGTAAAATTCCATTCAGACATTTCTCAATAGGTATCTTCCAGTGCTGTGTATTTTCTATGTGATACTTTCACTCTTTTACTATTTGTTTATTAATAACTTTAAACAGACTGCAACCCATAAGGAAAAACAGGTTATCCATACGAAAATGGGAAAGAAGGTCCATTTAGATACTTTTGGTATATTCTTCATTTCTATCTGAATATTTATCAAAATAATTTAGCTTTTTTAATTGAAAATATGCAAAATGAAGGCTTTTTCGGACAAAGTAAGTTTACTTTTCATGAGGAAAGCTTGTTAATTTTTTCTTTGAAAATTTTTTATGTGTTTTCTCTTTTGTATCATAAATAATAATAGTCTCTTTAATAACAATGTGTGTAATAAGCTTTTCTTCAGCACTGCTGTACTTTGTACCTTCATCTGGAATGAGACTGGTACAGTTACCAAAGTAACCTTATAGGCTAGGGAAAGGCATAAGAAACAAAGGAAAATGTATTAACCATTCCTTTGAATCCATAACTTTCTAGGTTCACTTGTAATGTGATTCTGTGTTCAGTGCTCTCATATACTTTGCATTCTCTGAGTCCTTTATTCATAACTGAGCTTTGATCAGATCTGGGTGGGATACTGTATTAAATATGTTATGTTTTGGATCTTAGAGCATTAATAACTTCAAAATCAGGTTGGTAAAATTCTTCCCTCTTTACACTATATTTACCAAGTTTGTGTAACATGAAGAATATTTTTTCCTTTAAAATTTGAAATAGCCTATAAATCTGAGCTATGTTTGCCTATAACAATCATAACTTAAAATCGTTAGGTTTCATATATGAGCTGTTATCCTTTAAATGAGATTTTCCCTCACAAAATATTAATAATATGTTATTAAGTTTTAATACCCATACTGCTGTTATAAAGTAGTTATTATTTTGGGTTCTTCTGAAATGAAACATTTTAAGTGGCATAAAGGAGAGTTTCACATAATAGGGTATTAAAAGACGCTTCACTCTGTAGTGGTTTGAAAGAAAATGGCCCCAGAGACTCACAGGAAGTGGCACTAAGTTTTATTTATTTATTATTATTATGTACAGTTTATTCAATTTGTATCCCAGTTGTAACCCCCTCCCAAGTTTCTTCCCAGACTCACCCTCCATCCCTCTTTCTCCCCTACACTACTTCCCTATTCCACTGATAGGAAGTCCTCTTCCTCTACTAACTGACCCTACCCTTTCAGGTTACATCAGGATTGCCTGGATCCTCTTCCTTTGTGGACTGGCTAGGTCACCCCACCAGGAAGAATTGATCAAGGAGCAGGAAACTGAGTTCATGTCAGAGACTGTCTTTTCTCCTCTTACTAGGGTATACATGGATACTGAGCTGTCTATGGGCTACATCTGAGCAGGGATTCTAGGTCCTCTTTAATATGGCCTTTTGTTCAACACATCAGTCTAAAGGAAGTGGCACTATTAGAAAATATGGCCATATTGGAGTAGGTGTGGCAATGATGCATGAAATGTGTCATTGGAGGTGGGTTTTGAGGTCCTAGATGCTCAAGCCTGGTCCAGAGTCACTCTCTCTTTTCTGCAAACTCTATTCATGGGTAAAACTCTCAGCTACCTCTCTAGTACCATGTTTGCTTTCATGCCCCCATGCTTCTCACCATGACCACAATGAATTAAACCTCTGAACTTCAATCTAGCCCCACTTAGATAGACTTTTTAATAAGAATTGTCATGGTTGTCAGATGTGGTGGTCTATGCCTGTAATCCCAGTACTCAGGGAGGCAGAGGCAAGCAAATCTTTGTGAGTTCATGGCCAGCCTGTTCTACCTGGTCTACAAAGTGAGTCTTGGACAGCCCAGGCTTGACAGAAAGAACTGTTTACCCCCTCCCCCGCAAACAAAAAGAAAAAGAAATAAGAAAGATGTCATGGCCATGATGTTGCTTCAGAGCAATAAAAACCCTAACTAGGACAAGCTCCTTGGGCAACTGTAGCTAGATGATATCACCAATGAGATTAATTTCTTCTCACTTTCTATGTGCTTCAAAGCAGCTGTGAGATAGTGAGTTGTGTTTTGATGCTCTGTTTTTCCTTGTGGAAAGATGGCACTCAGATATGAAATAAGTAAGCAAAAATCAAAGTTGAAGTCTCAGCCAGGTGAGAACACCTTATATTTTCTGATCCAGTAAGAGTCAATGAATAAATCAATAAAACAAAGATCAAGTTAAACTCTTCAAAGACTTTGTTTTGATATAGCTATGTGTGAAGTTATTTCATGGGGCAAAGGCAATTTGATATTTTTTAAGCAACCCAGTAGTTTCTAAATCATCAACCTGAAATATTTTAAATATCTTACAAGAACATTTTACATCGTACACTAAAGCTCTATTGTCAATAGTTTATGTATTTAAATATATTGAGCAACTAAAATTGGTTTCAAGGAATATTCTGGGTATTTTATGATGCAATTTTCTTTCTTAAGACATAGTATTAATTAACTTCTCAATCTGGTTGAGGTTAGACTCATTTTTTACAAAGATAATATTTTTCCAGGTCATTTGATACAGAAGAATGGCTTTCTGTAGCTTTCAAGTAAAATAATAAATGGTAAAATTAATTAAATGCCAACTGTGTAATAAGCACTATGCTGAAAACATTTCTCTATTAATCCTCTCAACAGCCTCATAAGGTGTTATTATAACACCTACTTCCAGATAAGGGAACAGTGTGATGAGTCTTTGTTACTACCCCACAGCTATCTGACCCATAAACATTAGGTCTGACATTTAAATCCATGTTTGTTCTGACTTCAAATCCATGTATAAATGAAAAAGTACTTTCTACTACCCTCTTAAGTAACAGAGTCCAGGACTCACAAATAAAACTGATGAATAAATTTTCCTGGCTTACAAATCAAACTGATAACTGGTTGATAAATAAGAGGCACCAAGTAGGTTTGGCCTTTTGTTTTGTTTTGTTTTGTTTTTATAGAATGAATGTGTACACACTCAACAAAAAATGAATAAGTCATTAGAATTGGAGTCATATGTACTATATTAACAAAGATAAATTTATCTTTCTCTTATCATTTATGGAGAATGATAAGAGAAATGCTGTGGGATTTAGGCTTCTTGAGTCAATGTCATTGTTTTTAATGCCAATGTTTTTAACTGATATAACAAAGTACTTGGGATATTTCAAATTGTACACAAAGAAAGTTTTACTAATGTGGTCACTTGTGAGGGACTCATTCTGCCTGTAGTCAAGGCATAAGGGCAGAGGGAAAGCAGGCATATTTAAAAGAGCATGCATTTGAGAAAAAGGGTAAGTTGTTATGGTTTTTCACCACTAACTGTTATGGCTATCTTTTATGTCCATGAAGATCTGAGTCACTCTTTCCAGGCTTGATCAGGGCAACAGAATAGTAGTCAAGTTTCTCAGAAACATGTCTATCTATTGCTAAACAATACCCTTCACAAAATCACGTTCTTCACATGTCAGTGTCATTGCTGTGGACATCAAGATTGCATTACATGATTTCTGATATGTAACTTGTAGTCAAACCATAGCTGATGTAGGTAAGCATATAAGGCAAACTAATAAAATACAAAGATTATTTTAGAAAAACTTAGTTTGTTTGTTTGTTTGTTTGTTTTTTGAGGTGAAGATCTTGTGATAATTTAACAAGAATATTTTTTCACTTTTATTTTATATTAATCACAGGTTATGTACTTTGTATCCCAACCTTAGCCTCCTCCTGCATTCCCTCCCTATCCCCTCTCCTTCCCTCCCTCATCTCCTCCCTGCACCTTTACAAGTCCACTGATAGGGGAGGACCTCCAAACCTTCCATCTAACTCTAGCTTATCAGGTCTCTGCAGGAATGGCTGCAATGTCCTCTTCTGTGGCCTGACAAGGCTGCTCCTCCCTCGGGGGGTGGGGAGGTCGAAGAGCCAGCCATTGAGTTCATGTCCAAAATAGTTTCTGTTCCCCTTACTAGTATACCCATTTGGGTATTGAGCTACCATTTGCTACATACAAGCAGGGGTTATAGGTTATAACCATGCATGGCCCTTGGTTGGAGAGACAGTCCCATAAAAGACCCCTGTGCCCTGATATATTTGGACCTTGTGGAGTTCCTGACCTCTCCTGGTCACACTAACTCTCCCTTCTTTCATACGATTCCCTGCACTCTGCCAAAGTGTTGGTTATGCTTCTTACTCTTTGCTTTGATACCCTGCTAGGAAGAGTCTTTCCAAGTCCCCCTGTGGTAGGCTTTTGTCCTGCTACTTGTTTTCTCCTACATCCAATGTCTGTTCCACTAGACTTTGTAAGTGAGAATTAATCCTCTTACCCCAGGTCCTCTTTCTTGTTTATCTTCTTTAGGTGTATAGATTTCAGTATGAAAAACTTAGTTTTTGAAGCCAACCCACTATATGATTCCTGCATATGGAGATAAATGCTGCTTTCCTGTTCTTGCTATGGCAGTAGGTAAGAGAATCATCCTGTAAAGGGATGTTTATACTATGTCTTTGGACTGAAAGGGAGGAGGGATAGAAGGATTCTAGGTTTTAATTTGTTCTCATCTTAAGCTAATACTGAGGTTAAAAAAAAAACTTTATTGAGGGATCAGTGCTTAGACAGGATTCTCCCACACATAAAACTCTTATATATAAGCAGTCATTTCATGAATTCATTTAAAAATATGCTCCATTTCTAATATTCTATTATTACTTCCTTTTTATTCAGTGTTATGGAGAAGTGATTCTTCTCCCCCTTACAGGATTATTATGGAGATGTTATTTGTATTCATAAAAATATTCAGTATTCAGGATTTATTTTAGATGTTTTATTTTACATGTTGCTAACAATATGATATAAATACCCTCATTTCAAAAACAACATGCATTCATTATTTTTTAACATATTTCAGAGAACAGCATCAAATTATCAAATTACCACTCACATATACTCATTGCAGTCATATGTGACATTTTTTCATTTTCTATTTCTCTTTCCAAATCCCAGAAAATATCCTAATATTTTAAATTCTTTAAAACTCCTTTTTCAATCATATATCCAAGTGGATAACATAATGTAAATTCATGTTTCACAGTAACTCCAAAATCATTAAAGTCATGAAGCTTTCTGTGCTTCCCAGATTGGTGGATAATCTGTACACAATGTTGTATTTACTGTTTTTAAAATCTTTGATACTGTTTCCTGTTTTCTCCTTCTTCCAATGTCCATCCTATTTGCCTTTCTGAGTGAGGATTGATCATCTTACCCAGGATCCTCTTTCGAGCTCAGCTTCTTTAGGTGTACAGATTTTTGTAGGTTTTTCCTATATTGTATTTCTAGTATCCACTTATAAGTGAGTATACACCGTGTGTGTCTTTCTGTTTCTGGGTTATCTCACTCAGGATGATCTTTTCCAGATTCCACCATTTGCCTGAAAATTTTCTTTATTTCCTTGTGTTTAATTGCTGAGCAGTGTTCCATTTTGTAAATGTACCACAAATTCTGCAACTATTCCTCTGTTGAGGGACATCTGGGTTGTTTCCAGGTTCTGACTATTCCAAATAAAGCTGGTACGAACATCATTGAGCAAATGTCCTTGTTGTGCACTTGAGCATCTTTTGGATATACACCTAGGAGTACCACCTCCCTCTGATAAGGGAGCAGCCTTGCCAGGCCACAGAGGAAGACAATGCGGCCAGTTCTGATGAGACCAGATAAGCTAAGGTCAGGTGGAAGGGGAAGAGGACTTCACCTATCTGTGGACTTGGGGAGGGACATGGGAATAAATGAAGGAGGGTCTGTGGGATTGGGAGAGAATGAGGGAGGGGGCTACAGCTGGGATACAAAGTGAATAAACTGTAATTAACATAAAAATAAAAACTTAATTAAAAAAATAAAAAATTGTCTTGATTATTCTGTCTCTTCAAAGCAATGAAAATCTCACAAAAACAATTATTGTAAGAAAATAAAATCTCAAAGCAATTTTAATTTACATTCATCAAATATATAACAATATTTAATTAATATTTTCTATGAAGCTAGTCCTGATTAGACCTCATAGACTAGGGTCAGATTGAAAGGGAGGAGGACCTCCCGTATGATTGGACTGGGGAAGGGTCATAGAAGAAGAAGAGTGAGGGAGGGTGAGATTTGGAGTGGATGGGGGAAGGGTATAGAGCCAAGATAAAAAATGAATAAACTGTAATTAATAAAAATAAAATGAAGTTAAAAAACTTTGATACTGTCAACTGTATTATTTTACATAAAATACTAAGATTCATTTTGCTATTGAATAATTCAATAATTATTCATTGATATTTATGATCCTGTGTTTTGTGTGTGTTTGTGTATATGTGTGTGACAGACAATGTGTCACTAAATAGTCACTTCTGGTTTGCAACTCTGTGTGTTTTCTAAACTGGGTTCAGAAATATAGAGGGTTTAATGGCTCTGCCTCCTGAGTGCTAGAATTGTGGGCATGTGCCAACAAGTGCACCATTCAGTGACTCTTAGTAAAATTAACAGTTTTATTATTCTTTCATGTCACCTTTTTATTTGGTGAAAACATCAGTTAGAAAATAATGTTTGCAATGTTTAAAAATATGACTGTAAACACTTTCAATAAGGAACTTGACTGACAACAGATGTCTCTGAGATACTATCTAGATTGCATAATCTGAATTGGAAGGTCCACTCCAAATTTGCTATATGATTCAAGGATGGTTCTATACTCAACACAAAGAGAATGCACATGAACTCATTCATTCATTTAGTTCAAAGGCAATTTTGTATGCTTGCTTCATGGCTCAATCTGCCTGAAATAGTTTCTATATTAGGTGGGACTTTTCCTTGAAGGCAAAATGAACTTTAAAATATATATATATATATATATATATATATATATATATATATACATATTCACTTTGTATCCTGATTGTAGCCCCCTCCCTCTTCTCCTCCCAGCCCTACCTTCACTTTGTCTTCTCCCCTTATCACTCTCTCTTCCCCCCTAGTCTGCTAAACCAGAGAAGTCCACCTCCCCTGCTATCTAACCCTAGCCTATCAGGTCTCATCAGAACTGCCTGGATTCTCTTCCTCTGTGGTCTGTTAAGGGGGAAGTGATCAAAGAGAGCTTATGCCAGAGAGTACCCCTGCTTCTCCTACTAGGTGACTCACAGAGAGACTGAGCTGTCTGTGGGCTTCATGTGAGCAGGGAATCTAGGATAAGCACACTAAAATCTATAGACCTAAAGAGGCAAAACAATGAGGAAGAACCTAGGGTAGATGCACAATTCTTATTCATAAGGGTAAAGAGGATGGACACTGGAAAGAGTGGGAGAAAGGGAACAGGACAGGAGCCTATTACAAATGTCCTCTGAAAGAATCCACCCAGCAGGGGATTGAAGCAGATGGAGAGACTCAACAGCAAACTTTTGGCAGAGGACAGGGAGTCTTAAGGAAGAAAGGGGGCAGGGAAGGGGGATAAAAGGAGCCAGAGAACAACAAAGCCAAAAGCTCTGGGCTGGGGGATTGCTGAGACTGTGGCATCAATTAAGGACCATGCACTGTGAGGATCTAGATCCCCTTGCTCAAAAGGAACTTCTATTTAGCAAAAGATGAATGTTGTTTCTCAAACCATTCAACAAACCATTGTCTCTTTACTTTGAACTTTGATTTATTATTGAAAGTTTTGTAAGTTTTTTCATCTTTTTTCTTTGCTTTTACTGTTTGTATTATAATTCTTATTTGTATTTTAGCAATTATTACTCAATCTTTTTATTTACTATTCTTTTTTTGGCTGTGCTTATTTCTGTCTTCAGCCTGAATAATTATATCTAGTTTTCTCTGCAGGGATCGTTTGTAGTAAACAGATTTGAGTTTGTTTCTGTAATGGAATTTTTTTTTCCTCTTGAACTTGGCAGATAATTTTGCTAAGCAATATATTCTAGGTTGGCAAAAAGCAGTAATTTAGAACTTAGGTAGATTTTTTTTCTTACTTTTAAAGATTCCACTGAGAAATCACCTGTTATTTTGACTAGTATTCATGAAAGAAGGAAAGAGAGTAAGTCTTATTCAGATTTGGATGGAACAAATATTACCCAGAGCAACTGACAGCAAACTGTGATATGAGTACCCATCGACTCCAATCAGTTTAAAGTCTACCTAGTCATGAACTCAGTTGCAGGCTCTCAGATAAACTCCCATTGGGGGTTGCAGCCTTGCTGGGCCACAAAGGAAGATAATGCAGCCAGTCCTGATGAGACCTGATAAGCTAGTGTGTGGACTAGGTGACAGGCATAGGAGAAGAAGAAAGGTGGGATTGGGAAGAGATGAAGAAGAGGACTACAACTGGGATACAAAGTGAATAAGTTGTAATAAATAATAAATTTTTAAAAGTTTATCTAATCCGTTATGGAAACAGTAGAGGCAGTTTTTATTATTGTTTCTAAGTAAACACTTTTATTTAAAATTATATCTTAACCTACATATATATTTGAAGTAAAATAGTGGCTTAGAGTATAAAGGACATTTTAGAATAAGCAGAATGATAGATTATGTAGACACGAGTAAAATTACTTTTCAGTATCAAAAGTTAAGGATATTGATACTTACGCTAAAGTTGGAGCCAGATTTTAACCATATTTTATGCTTTTTTTGTGGTTTCAGATATCGGCTCTATATCAAATCTTAAAATACAAGGCTAGAGTAGCCAAAAACTCAGAAAGGACTAAAGTTTAATTCAGAATTTTTAGAGTATCTCTGAATTTATTATGCCATTTTTCTTTTGGAGTCATAATGTCTTATAAAAATTAATGTACTCCTTTCCCTTAACTAATAAACTCATATTTGGTTGTGTTTTTAAATGACAGAAAGTGGAATATGAAGACAAGAACATGAAAAGTTGTGTTGCATTGTCATGCTGTAATATAGTGTACATGCTGTAAAAATAAAATATGAGTAATATTTCCATTTGAGTTATTGCCTTGTTGTTATATGTTGATTTTATTTTTAGTGGCTCCAAATGCAAGTGTATTACAAAAACTAGGTAAAAAATGTTTTTGATAATTGATATTAGTAATAAAATTATTGTAGCTTTTTAAGGATGACTAAAAGCCAATAGAGAAAATATATAGTTACATAAAAATTTACTGAAGATAAAACTATAAATACATGTTGTAAAAATGAAACTCAAAACTACAGTACATATAGATATTGCATTTTTGAGGATTATTTTTATAATGATTTTTAAAGACCCAAAACTTGCTTAAAACTTTTTTTCAGTTTGGTAACAGCTATTCTGTTTTTTTAATAGTTTGAAGAATGACTTACCTGCCCTTCTGATCCTACTGTATCATTGAGATATTTATTTACCTATGGTCCTGGCTGTACTCAAAGCAATTGCAACTATGTGATGCCTCTTGTAGTAACTCAAGTAGTAGGTTTTGCAAAGGTTAAAGTGATTAGTTTTAATAACCTCTTTGGTTAGTTTCTAGAAAGGACTCAAAATGTAATAGTTGGGTGCCAAGAACATTTGAGAAAAGTTACAGACTAAGACAGAATAAGTCAAATTTATTAAAACAAATAAGAGTAATGCGTAGGGTCTGAGAAGAAAGAAAAGAGTTAAGATTCAGATATACTGGTCACCAAAGATCATGGAAGTTTTTGCTTACTCAAAATGACAGCAAGTCCTCATCCTTTAAACAAAATTTAACGTTTATCTATATAAAGTTCTTGTGAATTTGCTCACTTAGCTGAAGACTAGAGAATGACTAATCTATGCAATATTTTACTAAAAGAAACAAGGAGAAAATGAAAAGAACCATGCCTCCATTAACTATTTTAACAATGTGCTCCAATTACTATATAATCTCTTAATAAAAATACTGAAAAGTATAACACATAACTGTGCTTGTTTTGATGTACATTTAAGATGTATTTCAGAACTGTATAAAAAGTTGGAATAATCATGTATAAAAATAATCCTTTTCTATTGAAAATTTAGCATTAAGCCAGATATAAAGACAAAACAAACTGGAAAAATTATGCAGACAGTAAAATGTGCTTTAAAATAACTGAAAATTGGATCTCTAGGTATTTTCCATGAATATTAGCCAGTACTCATGGTTCAGCACATGAGAAATATGACTTTAAGAAGCATGTGCCTCTGTAGAAACAGAGAAAATGTGAAAGTGAGCACTGATAGTAAAACAGACAAAGCTGAAAAACCTTCAGTCAATTCTAAAATTATGCTCAAGGTCTTTCCAGCAAGAGCAGAATACCGTGACCAAAGTCTTTCAAAACAGGGAACTGACTCTGCTTAATACCTGCCAGGTTTTCCTGTCATTGCTGCCTCTTCCATTTTGAGAACAGGAGATTGCCCTCATGATGCTCTGACTTGACAAGGAATATTCTGTGATCTCTATTGTCACCACTGATTGTTTCCATAACAAAGCTAGGCTTGAATACTTCTAGTTCTAAGGGGCCATGAGCACTTTCCACCAAGATCTAGTAGGAAAAGAATATAGCTATTGGCATTATTTTCTCTCATTTAATATTGATATATCACTGGAGAAAAAAATCAAATGTAACAGCACCTATTTATGCTCGTTTATTTTCATTTTCTGAAAACACATTTAACTACTTTGCAAATCTAATAAGCCACCTCACTAACTCAGTTATGAAGAAAGATAAGTTTGCCAATCACAATGGATATACGAAGTTCAGGAAGATAGATATTTAGGTTACCTTGGTTGAATATTTCTAAATACATTGTAACTTTGATGTTTATTCTCAACCTAAGAAGCTAGAATTAAAATGAAATCCAAAAACAATAGTAAGTTTGTGGCATAGAAATACAGATACCAAATTTCATCAAATAGAGATATTAAAAAAATGAGCACACAGAAGTCTATTTAAATCAGAATTTTATTAAGAAATATATTCAATGTCTGAAAAAATAATTTGTATATGCCAATACAAATTATTTGTCAAGTGAAAATTTGTTTTTAATTATGAACATAGCATAAAAATTCATAGTCTCAACAAAATTTTAATATATTTTATCATATTGCTTTCATATAGTGAATAATGTGTTGATAAAAATGTTAGAATAAATGAATACCTTTGCAGTAGGATACAACATCTTTGAGTATCTGTAAGGAAAATGGAAAATAAAAATACAGAATTATGGAATTATGAAATTATGGGAAATTGTGGAATTGTTATCTCTTAAGGAAGAATTATACTGTAAAATATGAATGAAATTGATAAAATTAGAGATTTTACGTTAAATAAGTTGGCACAGATAAAAATGGCAACGAAAGTATTTTACCATCACGTGCTCATGCTAATCCTAATGTTTATATGTAAGCAAAAAAATTGTTGTTGGGTGGGTTCAAAGTCTAAAATTAGGTATATCAGGAATGGTTGATTAGGGGTAAAGCAAGAAAAACATCACAGATTAAAGGAAAAGGAAAAGGTGACTACAGAGGGTAGCAGCAAACCAAGGGAGAGATGAAACATGTAGAGGATGGTGGGGGTAGGAAAAAAAAAGAAAAGAAAAAGACGTATTGTTTGAAAAATGCCATAATGAAAACCATAATTATTTATAAATTACTAAAATTAAAAAAATACAAAATGGCAAAAAATAGTTTGTGTATATGGGAAAAATTAAAATGAAAAAAAACTCAAAATAATTTTGAAATCATAAAATGTGTAAGTAAATGTACACATTGGATTTGAAATTAATCATGAAGTAATATTATAACAACAAGTGCCAAATTAGGAAGACTTTGTGAATGCAAAAGAACAGCAATGTGCCAATATAAATAAATGAGCACTTTGCAAAGTGTTTCACTGAAGTCTTGACTGGGAAATTTGAGAGGTTAGGTTAGCCAATGGACATGTCTGTGGGGGACTTCTTTGATTATTGATGTAAAAAGACAAAGAAAATCCCATCCCCTGGAACTGCAGTAAAGAAAGCTGTAAACAGCAATTTTGTTGCTGGGAAGGAACCCAGGTGTTCTGTAAGAGAAACAAATTTTCTTCACTGCTGGGTCACGCCTCTTGTCCTTAGCTACAAATTTATGAACAGTCCATAGTGCCACAGAAGAGAGATCAAGCTTTCAGTGGATAGAGTCTTTGGAGAGGTTCACTTGTCCTAATCACATGCACCCTTTTGCATAGCAATAATATGTTGTCTTTCTTCTGTTATTTCATTCCATCTGCACTGAATCCTAGAGGGTAAATTTTAGAGATTGCCTCTGGGCATATATCTTCACCTTTTTTTTAGATCTAAAAAGTCACACAGTGGAAACTATTTTCATTTTCCATGTAACACTATGTTGAATATAGAGTGGACTTTTATATGTAATTTGATTTGGCTATGCTTTTCTTTCTTTTTTTTTTCTTTTTAAATTCCTTGTCCAGAACAAACATACAGTAAAAGGTTATAGAACAGATCAATTTATATCTAAAGAAAGTAATCTATTACTTTTAATAATATTCTAGTATTGAGTTAAAATAACACCAACAGTTCCATTGTATATTTTGGGAAACAGTACATTTATGAAAGTATATTTTTCTCTTATCACAATTTCACAACATTCTCTCCAGTGATATTCTGGTTAGATTTCCCAATTTTAACATGAAATAATCAAGTACAGTCCTGCACGGTAATTTGCTGAAGTTAGATTTTGCTGCAATAATCTAGAAGTACCTTGCAGTACTTGGATTATCCAATTGGTTGGATTATCTGGCATGTGTTTGTTTTTATAGAAGCTGAGTTTTACTTAGTCTTGACTCATTGAGCCTGAAATTGGTAGAGACACTTCAGGGAACTTAACTCCCTGCTGTTCAAATGGCAGGACTCTGTAAATGAGTTCCTTAGGTAGATACCATTGCCTGCTGCTGCAGACTACATGATTACATTTTAAAACCCTACCAAGAGAGAGAGTGGGAGAGAGGGAGAAAAAAGATCACAAAACTAGTTTTTAAAACGACAACGAATATTTGTAACCGTCTAAGACATCTAGCATGTATTAGCAATTTGTCAAATACAAATATGATTTGTACCAATTCAAGTCTGAATTGATTTTTTTGCTAATATCATTAGATTTAAGTAAATGAACCCATATAAAATTCTTTAGAATTAAGCTAAATAATCTGACTTCATAAAGTAATTATAGTTTAATACTGGTCATTAAAATGGCCTCTTGAGTATCTAAATCAAGAGGTGAGAGTGGGCTCCTACCCATATCGCCCACCATTCTGAGGAAGCCTGTGGGTGGCTGAGGGAGCATTAAGCTTAGAGCCCTTCTCAAGATTTGCCTGAACCTACCAGCACACAGCCGGCATAGCTAACAAAGATGAGCCATAGGCAGACACACATTGCCCGCCACAAGAGGAGGCAAGGGAAGGGCCAAGCAATATTCAACGTATAGTCCTCTCCAATTCTGACTCCTGATCTTCCTGACAATCCTGGGACACAGCCAGTAGAGAGACCAACATGCCTGCTAACACCAGATGCAGCCATATGGCTAGAGGTCAGCATTAGAACACAATCAAAACCCAGAACCCTAAAAAAACTATCGGAAACCTGCTATTCAACCACAGCAAGCCCTGGAGATACGGTTGAGGTTAAAAAAGTGATAGAGACCTTTAAGGAGGAAAATTAATCCCTCAAAGAAATGCAGTAAAATACAACCATATAGGTGAAGGAATTAAATAAATCCCTTAAAGAAATACAAGAAAATAAAATCAAAAAGAAGAAGAAAATGAATAAAACTTTTCAAGGCCTAAAAAATAGAAGCAATAAGGCAATCTTTAAGATAGAAAACCTAGGGAAGACAACAGGAAGTATAAACACAAGCATCGTAAACAGAATACAAGACATGGAAAAGAGAATCTCAGGTGCAGAAGATATAACTGAAGAAATTGATACATCATTCAAAGAAATGTTAAATTTAAAATGTTCCTGACAAACATCCAAAAAAAAAAAATCTAGGGCACTGTTAAAAACCAAACCTAAGAATAATAGGAAGAAAAGAAGGAAAGAGTCCCAACTTCAAGGCCCAGAAAATATTTCAACAAAACCATAGGGAAAAAACAAAAACAAAACAAAACAAAAACCAAACCCTTCCATAACCTATGTGAGAAGTTTACATACGACCAAGTAGATTGGACCAGAAAAGAAAATCCTCCTGCCACATAATAATCAAAACACTAAATCTACAGAACAAAGAAAGACAGGGGAAAACTGTCAAGCCATTTTAAGTTACATGAGAATTATACTTGACTTCTCAACAGAAACTCTGAAAGCCAGAAGGAAAATTCCAACCAGCAGAGGTTAATTGCACCCAAGAAACACAGGAAATAAATAACCCCACATTAGCAAAACCAAAGGAGGGAAGGACACACACACCACACAAGCTCTGTCACCACCAACATCAAAATAACAGGAAGCAACAACCACTGGTCATTAATATCTCTCAACACCAACTGGCTCAACTCTTCAATAAAAAGACACAGGTTAAGAGAATCGATATAAAGACAGGACCCATCATTATGTTGAATACAACAAACACATCTCAGAAGTAAAGATAAGACATTACTTCAGAGTAAAGGGCTCAAAAATTTCCCCAAACAAATAGACACAAGAAGCAAGCTGGAGTAGCCTTTCTATTATCAAATAAAACAGACTTTCAACCAAAATTAATCAAAAGGGATGAAGGACAGATACTTTATACTCATTAAAGACATAAATCACACCAAGATGACATCTCAACTCTTAACATCTATGCCCCAAATGCAAAGGCACCCACCTTTATAAAGGAAACATTAATAAAACTTAAACCATACATCTAGCCAAACATATTAGCAGTGGGAAATTTCAACACCCCACTCATCAATGGACAGATCATTGATACCGAAACTAAACAGAGAAATAATGAAACTAACAGATGTTATGTATGAAATGGACCTAAAAGAATCTGCAAAACTTTTCACCCAAACAGGAAAGAATACACTTTCTTCTTAGTATCTCACAGAACCTTCTCCAAAATTGATGACACACTCAGCCCCAAAGCAAGCCTCAGCAGATAGAAGAAGGTTGAAATAACCTCTGTATATTACCAAACTACTATGGAAAAAAAGCTGGAATTCAATAACAACAGAAACAGCTGAAAACCTACAAATTCACAGAAACAGAACAACTTCCTACTCAATGATCACAGGGAAGAAATAAAAAAATAAAGGCTTACTAGAATTCAATGAAAAGGAATGCATGACATACCCAAACTTATGGGACAAAGCAAAAAGTGAAAGGTTCATTGCACTAAGTGACTTCATAAAGAAATGGGAAAGGTCTCATATTAGCAATTTAAAAGCATGCCTAAAAGCTCTAGAACCAAAGAAAGCAAACAGACCCAAGAGGAGTAGACAGCAGGAAACAATCAAACTCAGGGCTGAATTTAATAACTCAAAGAAAATAACAATGAGAACAATACAAGATTCAATGAAATCAAGAGCTGGTTCTTTGAGAAAATAAATAATAGGCAAACCCCTAGCCAAATGTATTAAAAGGAGAGAGACAGTATCCAAATTAACAAAGTCAGAAATGAAAAGGGGACATAACAACAGACCTGTGGAAATCCAAAAATCATTCGGTCTTACTTCAAAATCAGGTATTGCATAAAATTGGAAAATCTAAAGGAAATGGACAAGTTTCTGGATGGATTTCACTTCACTTATCAAAGCTAAATCAAATTCAGGTTAGTGCCTGGCTACACCTATCCTTTTTGTGAAAACCTGCCTAATACATTATTCATGATTGGTTGATTAAATGGCCTAAAACCTGGGCAGAAAAGAATGGGGTAGGAATGGATATGGTTCCTAGGCTTTGGTTTCAGGAGAATTATGTGAGAAAGACAGGAAGAGAGGAAGAACTAGGACAGAAGGATGGCTCAACATGGAAACAGAAATATGTGGGTCAGGAGGAAGGACTCCAAGGATGGCATGGGTGGAGAAAACACCAAGATGAAAAATATCAGCAAGTATTTATAAGATTATGGATGGAAGGTAGCTTAGACAAGGATGTTTAAGGTAGATGGCATTGGATAGAGGCGTCAAGATGGATGGTGAGGTTATGGAGACATAGGTGAAATATCTACACAGTCCAAGGTAAATAAAATAATTATAAAATCTAACAGTTGTCTGTGTCTTCTTATTAATTATGATAGAAGGTTAAATAATATCACTGTTATAATTAGGGGGATAATATTAATCTTTATAGAACTCAACACTCCATTTTATTTATAACAACAGCTGTTAAACACCTTCAGCAAAGTGGCTGGATACAAAGTTAACAACAACAACAACAACAACAAAATAGGTAGCCCTCCAATATACAAATGACAAATAGGCTGAGAAAGAAATTAGGGAAACAATACCCTTCTCAATAACCATAAGTAATATAAAGTATTTTGGTGTAACTGTAACCAAGCAAGTGAAATAACTGTACAAGATCTTCAAGTCTCCGAAGAAAGAAATTGAAGAGAATATCAGAAGATGGAAATATCTCTCATGCACATGGATCAGTAGGACTAACATAGTAAATATGGCCATCTTACTAAAAGCAACCTACATATTCAACACAATTTCTATCAAAGTACCAACACAATTCTTTTTTGATCTTGAAAGAACTATTCTCAAGTTCATAAGGAAAAACAAAAACCCAGAATAGCTAAAATAATCCTATTCAATAAAAGATCTTTGAGGTATAACCACCCCTGATTTCAAACTGTCCTACAGAGCAATATTAATTAAAAAAAAACTTCATGGTACTGGCATAAAAACAGACTAGTTGATAAATGGAATTGAATTGAAAGTCCAGAAATAAACACACACATGGACACTTTACATTTGATAGGACACCAAAACCATACAATGGAAAAAAAAAACAACAAATGATGACAGTCTAGCTGGATGTTTACTTACATGTAGAAAAAGGCAAACAGATCCATATCTACAACTTGTACAAAACTCATATATAATTGAATCAAATACCTCAAAATAAAACCTTAAACACTAAATCTAGTAGAAAGTGGGGAAAATCCTTGAACTCACTGGCACAGAGGACAACAGGACAACTTCCTGAACAAAACACCAACAGCCCAGGCTCTAAGATCAACAATTAATAAATGGGACCCCATGAAACTGAAACTGAAAAGCTTCTGTAAGGCGATCACACGTATTATGTATAACCACAAATGAAAGCAAACATTGGTGAAGACTGTAAACACTGAAAGCCCACACATTTGTAAAACAGGAAATGGCAAATCAATTGAATCTACTCCTAACATATGGTCTCTTTCAACACTTAAAGCACCATGGAACATGAAGTCTCTCCTAGAGTATTATCATTGTAGCCAAGGGTCCTCTAGGAGTTACCAAAATAAAAACGCATAGATTGCTTAACTCTAACAAAAACCACCAGCAAAATCTAAAATGGTTAAACTAACAAATTGGCACACTATGCCTGTGTTACTTATAACAGATTTTTTGAATGAGATTCAAGGAGCATAAGCTTTCCTTAATACTCATGTGATTCAGTCTGCATGGAGATTAATCACTTTGCAGACTTGATGAGTTCTCAGGAGGGTCATCGTAGTTGATGTCTGCCTGCTTATGAGGTCAACTAATTCTCTTTCTATTTACTACTTTTTTTCTCATGGGTTCATTATACAAACATTTTATGGAGTTTAACTGCTTTTATAGTATTGTTGAAAATAACACACAATTCAGCTTGACTCTTTAAATACTCAGAAGAGTAAATCTAAGCTATTACACATGGTTTTCTTTACTCAGCTTCCAAAATCGAGTAATCAGTTTTAAAATAGTTCAAAATGTTCATGTTGTTTTTGCTTTTGCTTATCCTCTAATACCTATGATTATATCTCTGTGATCCTTTATTATGAACGGATCTTTTATTATGAATAGATTTTTATATGTATGTTAGGTAGAAATATCAGAACTATTAAAAAGCAGAATAGAAATGCTTATTGTTTTTATCTAACACATACATTATTACATATTAATCCAATGATCACTTCCATTATTTTCAAAATGTATTCTTTACATATTTATATGTATGTGGGTCTGATATAAGTGTGACAACTATTGCATTTTTAGATAGCAGAAATATTTATCTCACTCTATTGTACACTCCAGAATAATATATAAAACAGTTAAATTGTATGTATATATTCATGTATACATATATGTGTGTGTGTATATACATACATATATGCTTTATCAAGTTTTGGGAACCTTTACATGCTGTAGGAGACTGTGGTTAATATTGTTTTATCCATGTAATCATAGTCCTAGTATCCTGGATATGTAAAGCTGAAATAATGTTTTCCAGAAGAATAGAGAATATACAAAAATGACATTTGCTCAACTATGTTCATACCAGCTTCATTAATAATAGCCAGATTCTGGATTCAACCTAGATGTCCCTCAACCAAAGAATGTATAAAGACACCATAGTAAATTTACACAATGGAATACTACTCAGCTGTTGAAAACAAGAAAATCATGAAATTTGCAGATAAATGGATGGAATTAGAGAAGATCATCCTGAGTGAGTTTACCCAGAAGAGGAAAGACACATATGGTATATATTCTCTTATAAGCAGATATTAGCCATATAACACAGTATAACCATACTAAAATTCACAGAACTAAAGAAGCTAAATAACAGAGGTCCCTAGGGAGGATGCTTGATTCTTGTTCAGAAGGGCAAATTGAATAGACACTGGAAGAGAGGGAACTAGATGGGAACCTACCATAGATGTCTTCTGAAAGACTCCACCCAGCAGGCGATCAAGGTTCACAGCCAAACTTTGGGCAGATCTCAAGGAGTCATAGAAAGAGGGGGGAAATAGAAGCACCCGGAGGGGACAGGAGCTTCACAAGGAGACCAACAAAGCTAACAAATCTGGGCCCAGTGGTTCCAGCAGAGACTTATGCACCAACCAAGGACCATGCGTGTAGAGGACCCAGACCCCTGCTCATATGTAATCCATAGAAAATTCAGTCTCCATGTGAGGATTAAAGGGAGCAAGGGCTGTCTCTGACATGGACTCTGTTGTCCTTTCTTTGATCAATTCCTTCTGGTTGTGGGTGGCCAGTTGCCAGGCCACAGAGAAAGGTATATAGGCAGTCCTAATGAGCCTTTATAGGCTGGGGTCAGATGGTAGAGAGAAGGGCCACCCTTTATGAGGATTGGTGAAGGGGAACAGGGGATAAAAGAGAGGGAAGATAGGACCAGAAGAACACAAGGCAGAGGGCTACAGTCAGGATGTAAAGTGAATGATAAAAAAATTAAATTTAAAAAGAGAAATAAAAGAAAAAAAGTATATAGAAGCAATTATGAACGAAATGTCAGCAGCACTGAGAAAAACCAAGCAGTATAACTACCGAGGACAGCCTGATTAATACTCAAAATTATGCAATGCTTGGTAGTATGGGGGAAGCCAAATGAAGTATGTGTTGGATTTAGATTTTGTGATATTATTTTACCTATCCTTCAAAAAAAAATAATAAAGCTGTGACTTTAAAATATATAGTTTACTATTAAAAGCAAGAACAAAGGAAAATATTAGCTAAGAAAATCATCCCATGTATTTTATATTCATGGTCATTTTTTAGAAGTTAAACAAAAAGTAATATATATATATATATGTAGATATATATCTACATATATATTTTGAACATTTCTTTTTTCTTATTAAGTTTTTATATTAATAACAGTTTATTCACTTTGTCCCAGCTGTAGTCCCCTTCCTCATTCCCTCCAAATATTACCCTCCCTCCTTCATCTCCTCTCATGTACTACTCCAAATCCACTGATAGGGAAGGTCTTCCTCCCCTTCCATCTGACCCCAGCTTATCAGATCTCATCAGAACTGGCTGCATTGTCTTCCTCTGTGGCCTGGCAAGGCTGTTCCCCCTTCAGGGGGAGGTGATCAAAGAGCTAGCCACTGAGTTAATGTCAGAGACAGTACTTGTTCCCCTTACTAGGGTACCCACTTGGATATTGAGCTGCCATAGGCTAAATCTGAGCAGGGGTTCTAGGTTATCTCCATGAATGAACATTCTCCTCTGGCCTCCTCAGGTATCAATAATACATATGATGTGCATATGTGCTTGAATGCAAACACACACATGAAATTAAAATAAAGAAATATTTTAAAAAATAAGAATTCAAATGATGGGAGAAGGAGGACCCTGGGTAAGATGATTAATTATTACTCAGAAAGACAAACAGGGTGGACACTGGAAGAAGGAGAAAATAGGAAACAAGACAGGAGCCTACCACAGAGGGCCTCTGAAAGACTCTGCCCAACAGTGTATCAAAGCAGATGCTGGGACTCATAGCCAAACTTTGGGCAGAGTGCAGGGAATTTTATGAAAAAGGGGGAGATAATAAGACCTAGAGAGGACAGTAGCTCCACAAGGAAAGCAAAAGAGCCAAAAAATCGGGGCACAGGGGTCATTTCTGAGACTGATATTCCAACCAGGGACCGTTCATGGACACACACACACACACACACACACACACACATCGCAAAGTGAATAATTAAGATAATTTAGAACAAAGCATTTAATATTTTTGAGTGTGTATTCAACAGTTTTCAGACTCAAAGGTTGCTATTTTTCTGTACAGCTTTGCTTTGCCAGCACTACATCCAACTACCCACTTAAATTTTGCAGTCAATTAAATGTCAGTGCTTTATGAAGAAGTTATAAGTAACTTGTAAAACTTACTAACCAAAGCAGAGGACTCTGGCTCCCAGGCAACCTCCCTGATGTTAGCTTTACCAGGATTGCTTGATCTATGAATTTTCCCTCTATCAGATGTTACGAACGTGAGCCAGAATTCAAAAGAGAATTCATATGATTCCAAGAACGTCAGTAATTGCATAGATGTGGAGGTCATAGGTGCTGGGGATCCAGACTCAAATATATTGCTTGCACAGAAAGCACTTTGCCTGCAGACTGAACTTCCCAAGCCCTGTGGCCTACTTTTTAATATGTTGTTGAAAGTGAATTGTATAATATGCATTCTTTTAAAAATACTTCTGTTTAATTATAATATTCCATTTTTATGACTATAGAATTACACTAGTGTTAATTGCATCGGGTTACTTATTTTTGTATATAGAACATTGCATTTTAATGATGAATTCAATCATATCAGTATGCAGAGTGCTCATATTATATTCAACAACTATTAACACTGACATGCTGGTGATAATTATAAAGCAATAAATCATGCTTTCTGTGGCTGGATTATTGTAAAGCTTTGATTTCAATTCACTATAAAGCAAAATAAAGTATGACAGAGAATAAATAAAAATTTAAAAAACTATGGTAATTAGATAAGTCTATATCACAAAAAAATCCAATGGGACAGATGCCAATACTTATTTACAATATATGGCAGCTCTCCTCAGAAAAACAATGGTAGGTAATACCTTCCTATTATATTGGAAGATGACTGAGAAATTAATTTACATAAAGAGCATTTATATTTCATTCTACATAAAAAGAAAGATATTTGATTTGGAAGCATAAAAATTAAAAACTGAAATAGAAGTATAACATAATTGAGTTATCAGTATAAACTTAAATACTGGGACAAGTAATATTTTTATTAGACTTGTCAATATTAGTGTCTATAAATTTGAAAATTGGCAGGACCACACTTTTGTCATCAGGCAAAAAAAAAAAAATGTTTGTGAGCACCTGTCAAAGCAAGAGTATGAATAATCTCAAAACACATGAACTAGGATTAAAAGAGTGTTCGGATACGGTATTGGAAAGAATGAAAAATATCAGGACAACCTGAAGGTTGACAACTAGCCTAGGAGACAAGCTGATCAAAGAGTTAGTGGGAAAGCAAAGTTATCCCGTTCTGCTATAAGTATAGTAACTGAATTTGAGAATGACATAGGGTATTTTCCTTTGCTATTAGGAGCTTATCTGCCTCTCTGGAGAGAGGAGACAAGATGAAGAAATTGTGACAGCTATTTTGCTTAGTCTATGAAATTTGAACAACACCAAAGAGTTTGCAGAGAAACCTAACACATGGTAAATTTTGATCTTCACCAACAGGTCGTAAAGAGGAAAGGTAGTATCATTTCCATTGTACTCAGTAAATCCAGATGTAAGAAGTAAATTTGGAAAGGAAATGTCAGGAAGGAAATAAACAACTTTTAGGTAAACTCCTAGTACTGTGTGAATTTTTTTTTTTTTTGGACACCGTGCAGATATGCTGGAGATGTTTGACATTAATCTTTCCATCTGTTTCTTCTGAAAACCTGCATGAATATAATGATGACGTATACAAGTAAGTTCAGTTCATTATCTGTAACTGCCAATATGCCATGATAGCAATTAAAATTTTTAGCGTGTCCTGAAATACATTTATAGTAGAGTTATTTAATCTTATAAATAATGTAGACTATTAGCACCAAGTACCTCAGGCATAAACCAAGCTAAATACTGGAATTACATACACTAGTTTAACCCTATATCTGCCCCATACTTCAATGAGTTTCTTATGTTCTAGGATATAAGAAAACTTACCGATATTATACATATGTGCTTTTAACTTTTCCTTTTGTTGCTATAAAATAAACTGACAAAAAGGAATATTAGCAATGAAATAATGGTTTATTTTGACTCACAGATCAAGGGTAAAGTTCATAACACCAGAGAAATAAATGTGGCAGACGTTTGAGGTGGATTGCTATTTTGGAGTTAGGAAGGTGCGCATCTTATTATTCCCCATTTTATTAAGAATTGGAATCTAGACTGTAATGACACTGTCAATTTAATGTTATGATGGCTATTATTTATTGTCAACTTGACTATATCTAGAGTTAATTAAAACCCAAGTGAATAGGTACAAATGTGAGGAATTTTTTTTTAAGTTAAATCACTTGAATTGGGAAAACCCAGGCAGGCCTCAGACTGCAGACTTATGTCCTGATCTGTAGGAAGGCAGGTAGAAAAAAGAGGAGAGAGATGAATACAGACACACACACACACACACACACACACACACACAGAGAGAGAGATAGGGAGAGAGGGACAGAGAATGAGAGAGACAGAGAGAGAAAGACAGAGAGAGGGAGGCATTCAAGCCCATGCTATCCCAGTCTATGTGTGGCATGGGCTTGAATACCCTAGAGGCCATCCCAGTGACCACCTTCTTCAACAACGCTGTGTTAACTCCAAAAAGTCCACTCCTAGTCCTTCTTAAACAGTTCTTCTAAGATGAAGGGTTTCAACTTTAGATTATAGGGACCATTCTCATTCAAATCACCAGTTGCACAATGTGCCTGCATCAAGTCCCTTTGCTTCATTTCTTCCCCCATATTCCCATCACTGTTCCCTTTCATCTTCCTATATTTTTGCTTCTTTGTTTATTTGTTGTTTTGTATTGCTCATTAATTACACTGAGTGCTCTCAATATGTACATGTGCATAGGGTCATCTACTGGAGCAGTGATAGCCTTACAGGGGCACATCCTTGAAGAAAACTCTCTCTGTCTCATTTCCTTATCCTCACCATCTCTCCTGAGGAGCTATGAATTTCCAAAAGCTCCTCGGCTACATGTGGGATGTATATCATCATCCATGTCCACCACCTCCTTCCATGGCAGGACTTTGTCTTTGATGTTACACAAGTATTGCACACACTGAAACAATCAATGTTGAGTTCCTATGTGCAACTGCCCCACTATGAAAAACAATTGTTTCATTGAGTTGATTCATTGCCTCTTTTATTTATATGTATACATATATACATATATCACACTCCATTTTCTATGATGATCCCTGAGACTTGAGAGGTGGTTGTGATATGGATATACCATTTATATGATACACAGTACTTATTGTCTGCATGCTTACTAGTTTTGGGTCTCTGTTTACTTGCAAACTACTAGTAAAACAACCTTCTCTGATCAGAGTTGAGAGGTACACTCATCTATGGGTATAATGTAGGTGATCTTAAGACTATGTATGTTTAGTTGAATGATAGATATACTGCTCTGTAGTCAAGTTTATCACTTATTGTATCAACGTATCTTGACTATTTATTTATTTTTATTTTATATTAATCTCAGGTTATACTTTGTATCACAGCTTTAGCCGCCTCCCACATTCCCTCCCCATCCCTCCCATCATCTCCTCCCTGCCCCTTTCCAAGTCCACTGACAGGGGAGGACCTCCTCCCCTTCCATCTAACCTTAGCTTATCAGGTCTCTTCAGGACTGGCTGCAATGTCCTCTTCTGTGGCCTAGCAAGGGTGCTCCTCATCCCCTAGGGGGGAGGGTCAAAGAGCCACCCACTGAGTTCATGTCCAATATAGTCTCTGTTTCCCTTACTAGGGTACCCACTTGGATACTGAGCTACAATTTGCTACATCCAAGCAGGGGTTGTAGGTTATATCCATACATGATCCTTGGTTGGTCAAACAGTCTCATAAAAGTCCCCTATGCCCTGATATATTTGGTCCTTGTGGAGCTCCTGTCCTCTCCAGGTCTTACTAACTCCCCCTTCTTTCATATGATTCCCTTCCCTCTGCCGAAGGTTTGGTTGTGTTTCTTAATATCTGCTTTGATACACTGCTAGGACATTTGCTCAACTGTGTTCGTAGCAGCTTTATTCGTAATAGCCAGAACCTGGAAACAACCCAGATGTCCCTCAGTTGAGGAATGCATACAGAAATTGTGGTACTTTTACACAATGGAATACTACCCAGCAATTAAAAACGAGGAAATCATGAAATTTGCAGGCAAATGGTGGGATCTGGAAGCGATCATCATAAGTGAGGTATCCCAGAAGCAGAAAGACACTCATGGTATATACTCACCTATATAGACCTATAAGATAGGATAAACATACTGAAATTACATACCTAAAGAAGATAAACAAGAAAGAGGACCTGGGGTAAGAGGATTAATCCTCACTTAGAAAGACAAATGGGATAGACATTGGATGTAGGAGAAAACAAGTAGCAGGACAAGAGCCTACCACAGAGGGCCTTGGAAAGACTCTACCTAGCAATGTATCAAAGCAAATATTAAGAAACATATCTTGACTCTTAATAGCATTACACTACAAAGCATGAGTTTTATCTTGTGAAATGTGTCCTAAATCAAATCAGATAATTTTGTATATGCCCATGACATATCATGCCATTAATGCAGCAGTGGGCATATCCATCACTGGGTATATAATAGCAATTCCTCACAGTTTCTCACCACAGTGGGGTAACAATGTTGACTACGTTTCCCATACCATAATGACAGATTTCATCCCCTTGAAAGCTATCCAGTAATGACAAAACTTCATAATCACTGTGAGCTTGATTTCTCCAAGTTTTATGAGTGTGGTGTCTTCATCAGTAGTCACAACATTAAGTTCTACAGGGTAGCCATGGGCAGTGCAATAGTTTGTAAAGTTTTGAGGTTTATGGGAAACCCCCTCCCAATCAAAAACTGCCAATTGAGTTACACATTACTGGTAGTATGCTTTTGTTTGTTAGACTTTGTTACTTAGAGGCATACCATTTTCCAATTAGAAGTTAACTCATTAAATTATATATATATATATATATATATATATGCATATATTTGTATGAACATATGTGTATATGTTAAGAAGCTTCTGCATAACTATACTTATTTCTTTTTTTGCCTTGCTGAACCACCATGAACTTTTTCCCAGTCTTGATACTTTGATACTTTCTTTATTTCATACTGCTCTTCATTTCATGTGATCTTTCTTTTTACTATAGGAAAGAATGTGCAAAAAAATAACTGCATCATAATTTGTGACTTTGGTGGAAGTCAAATTATTAATTTTGATTATGATTTCAAAGAATTTTGGAGGCTTTTGTATTGTTGTATAAGTATATGTGTATGTATTTATACATTAAATAATTTACATATTTATATACCACAAGCAATTTTCACTCAACTTTGTTAGATAGGCTACCCTAAATTATATAACCAATTAAATTCTTAAAAAACAATTAAAATTTTCATGCATGCAAATCTATCACACAGATATGTATGTGTGTAAGAAAGAGTGACCAAGAAAGATAGAGTATGCTGGAAAGATGATATATTCATCACTATCTATAATTATCTATCTAAATCTTCTTATTAGCAATGAAATTCCAGTCCCAGGGATGAACTTTTTTCATTCAACATTTACAATTGCAGAGCGTTAGGTATGTTTTATTTGTCTGCTTTTAAACATGTAAATGTTTCTTAACCCTTTTCTATAGTCTTGATTTTATTTTATATTATTTATTTTTTTATTAAATTTATTTATTTTTATCTCAATCACAGCTTAGGTACTTTGAATCCCTCCCTCAGTCCCTCCTACCCTCCCACTCCCTCCCTCATCTCCCTCCTCCCCGCCCCCTCCAAGTCCACCAACAGGGGAGGACCTCCTTCCCTTCCATCCAACCCCAGCTTATCCTGACTCCTCAGTGCTGGCTGCAATGTCCTCCTCTGGGATCTAGCCAGTCTGTGACTCCCCAGCTTGTATGGGGGAGGGTCAAAGAGTCAGCCATCAAGATCATGACTGAAACAGTCCCTGTTTCCCTGAATAGGGTCTTCAGTCCTACACCGAGCTATCATGGGCCCCATCTGTGTGGGAGTTCCAGGCTACATCCACACATGGTCCTTGATTGTAGAAACCGTCTCATACAAGACCCCTGTGCCCTGCTCAGTTTGGTCTTTGTGGAGCTCTTGTTCTCC
>CM053744.1:83393754-83424095 GCA_028658305.1 Pachyuromys duprasi | reverse complement strand
TTTCGCCCTCAGTGTGCGGTCTGGTCAAGATGGTCCCAGGATCCTCTCAGCAGTGGGTTGAGAGAGAACTCAGGTTCCTCCTAGATCTGCAGGCGGACTCACACACTGACTGAGTTTTTGCTGGAGGAAGTATTTGGCGAGCGCCCCCGCAGTGTGTGGACTGGTCAAAATGGTTTCCCAATCCACTCAGTCCGTGGTGGTTCTGGTGATAGGTTCGCACCTACAGCACACCCGCGGGTTGAAGCAGAACCAGGGTGCAGTGTGAGCTTGCAGGGTGCAGTTCAGTGAAAACGGCTCCTCCCCAGACTGCTTGTGAGACTGTGCGATCCAGTCTATAATGGTGGGTGCAGGCACCCAGCGCAGCTGCTCGTTCAGATCAGAGCTGTGTTGCTGCTGGTCACCGGGAAATTTCTCCAGGTAATAACTGGGTGTCTCTAGGGTTTTCCCACTTGATTTTCTCACTGTAGGAGTTCCGCTCACCTGGCACTCACAATGCTGGCGTTTTAGGTCCCAGAGTTCAGTCTCCTGGTCGCTGTGTTGTTTCTGCTCTCCTACTCCTCAGACACAGTGTTCTCTTGTGGCAGCCATCTTGGATCCCCCATTGTTTCTTTGTCCAGTCTTGATTTTAAATTATCACTCTAGTTGATTTTTGCAATAATTATTTTAATTTAATTTTCAAACTTCACCCTATAGTTAGATCCACAATTTAGTTTATCATACTTCTTTTATTATAAATTATTAAATATTTCTCATTCTCAGAATGAACTTTGTCATAGTATTTATGAATAAATTCAAGGATGGATTGTTAAGTATTGTCTATATTTTTAAGATTTACTTGAAGGGGCAAGATGGCGGTGATCAGTGCACATCGTTTCTGAGAGCCAGAGGACTCGAAACTTTGAAATTGGTGAGTGGAGGAGCACCTGAAGCCGGAAAATTGGCATTGTGGCTCCCTGAAGGAGTGGGAACAGCACAGGAGCAGAGAACTCTTTGATTCAGGTCAGACATGGACTTTGCTGGAATTGGAGAAGGGCACTTTCTTTCAAGCTTCCCTCCCCCCTCAGAGTAGCCAAGCCTTGGCACCAGCGCCAGTGCTGCCTGAAAACCTAGACAGCAGAGGTGGGAATACTAGCACACAGCTTCAGCAGACAGTCTAACCTGCTTGTTGAGCCCGAGATCCACGGTAAAAGCCTGCCTGTGTCCCATACCCTAAAGAGGCAGACTGTACCAACTCCACACAGCCTGACTATCCTGTATGGGACACTTAGTCCCTCAGTGGAGGACAGTGGGCTGTGCAGCACACAGTGTGGCCGACTTGCAAAACCACCCAGGTGCACCAAGCACCAAACTATGATACAGGCCCCACAGGACTTCCTGGCAGGCACCTGGACATCCCAGTTCTGCAGCTGCAGCTGGACTCCCGGGTACAGGGGCTACAACACCAGCGAGGTGTCTGAGTGCACATTTGCCTCAGCAGATACAAACCTGCCAGTAGAGATCAGGAGGAACCCTTGTGCTTTACCATTTGACCTGCTAGAGTGCGCCCCCTAATGCCTGCAGAGCCCTAGATTCTGAGTGCTTCTAAGCTAGCAGCAAGAGATCAGAAATCTCCTACCCACACATATACCAGGAAACAGCGTATCCTGGGACATGAAAACCCCCCACTCTGTGGCGCCACCAGTGGAGTTTGGGCAAATATCTCCTGGAGCTCAGTTAGAGACGCATATCAGTAGCCTGTAGGCCACTGACTTAACCAGGAAATTTGCACATGCGATAACTTCAGCACCTTCGGTGAACACAAAGCACCCTTCCCTCACACTGAAGGCCTCTACATTCTCTAGCACCCTGTCCCTCAAGGCAAACTTCCACGCACACCTACACATACACCCTTGTCCGTCTGTGCCCTCAGACTTGCCTCCCACAGGTACAGCTGAAGCACCAATGCACACGCTGAAACCTTTGGACCTCTCTCATCTCCCTGAAGAATCCCCCAGACACCAGAGAAAGATGGGACCAATCTGATCTGCAGAATCCAAGAACAGTGAAGTTTACAGATAAAGAAATGACCAGAGGTTGGCGAAGGAACACACTGAATAAAAATCAGGAAATCACTGTCTCACCAGCAACCCCGAAAATCAATGGATACTCCAATTCTTTGGAATGCAGGAAAATGACTTTAAGATATGCCTATCCAGTTATTAGAGACACATAAAGAGGAAACAAACAAATCTCTCAGAGAAATAGCCATGCAAATAGAGGGACAAATAGAGGCAAAATTAGTGGCATATAGAGAAGAAACAAACAAACAAAAAATACAGGCCATCATACAGAGATAAGAAGACACATTCAAACAGATGAAGGAAATGGTACAAGATATAAAAATAGAATTAGAATCAATAAAGAAAACACAAACAGAGAAAACCCTGGAGCTGGAGAACTTAGAGAAAAGATCAGGAACCACAAGAGTAAGCATCACCAACAGAATACAAGAGATAGAAGAGAGAATCTCAGGTGCCAAAGATACACTTGCAGAAATTAATACTTTTCTAAAAGAAAAAGTAAACTCCAGAAAAGTCCCTTGGATGCAAAACATCCAAGAAATCAAAGAAGCCAAGAAAAGGAATTGATGAAAAAGAAGACTCCAGTCTCTAAGGACTAGAACGAATCTTCAAGAAAAGTATAGAAGAAAATTTTCCCAACTTAAGAAAGAAATGTCCATAAACACACAAGAGGCTTACAGAACACCAAACAGACTAGACCAGAAAACAAAATCCTCACGTCACATCATTGTTAAAACATTAAATATACAGAACAAAGAAAAGATGTTAAAAGCAGCAAGGGAAAAAGGCCAAGTAACATATAAAGGTAGACCTATCAGAATCACACTGGACTTCTCATCAGAAACTATGAAAGTCAGAA
Source organism: Pachyuromys duprasi (assembly GCA_028658305.1). Lineage (NCBI taxonomy): Eukaryota > Metazoa > Chordata > Mammalia > Rodentia > Muridae > Pachyuromys > Pachyuromys duprasi. The sequence continues at coordinate 83,421,176 of CM053744.1, read as the reverse complement.
GTACCTGGACAGAGGTCATGCAGGCTTTAAGGGACCACAGATGCCATCACAGACTACTATACCCAGCAAAGCTTTCAAACAACATAGATGTAGAAAACCAAATATTCCATGATAAAAATAATTTAAGCAATTTCTACACAGCAAACCAGCCCTACAGAAGATATTAGAAGGAAAACTCCAATCTAACAAAAACAACAGATACAGATAATGTCCACACAAAAATTAAAAGAAAATAATGAATCACAGTAAGACCACCAACACCACAATAAAAGGAAATAACATTTATTGATCACTATTGTCTGTCAACATCAATGGACTCAACTTGCCAATAAAAAGACACAGACTATCAGCATGGGTACAGAAACAGGATCCAACATTCTGCTGTATCCAAGAAACACACCTATGCAACAAAGGTAAACAGTACCTCAGAGTAAAGGGCTGGAAAAATGTATTCCAAGCAAATGGACCCCAAAACAAGCTGGGGTGGCAATCCTATTATCTAATAAAATAGACTTTCAACCAAAATTAATCAAAAAACTGCATTCTCATCACAGGAAAAATCCACCAAGAAGACAGCACAGTTCTGAACATCTAAGCCCCAAATACAAGACCACCTACATTCGAAAACAAATTATTAAAGCTTAAATTACACATCAATCCCAACACCTTAATAGTGGGGGACTTCAACACCCCCCTCTCACCAAGGAAAAGATCATCTAGACATAAGCCAAATAGGGAAATAAAGCACTTACAGAGGCCTTAATTCAAATGGACCTAATTCATGTCTATAGAACTTTTCACACAAACTCAAAAGAGTATATCTTCTTTTAAGCACCTCATGGAACCTTCTCCAAAATAGACCATATAGTTGGTCACAAAGCAAGCCTCAACAGATAGAAGAAGATTGAATTAATCCCTTGTATTCTCTCTGATCACCATGGACTAAAGCTGGACCTCAACAACAATAGAAATAACATAAAGCCTACACTCACATAGCAACTGAAAAACTTGCTACTCAGTGACAGCTGGGTTAAGGAAAAAAAGCAAGAAATTAAAGACTTCCTAGAATTCAATGAAAAAGAAGATACAACATACCCAAACTTATGGGACACAATGAAGGCAGTGTTAAGAGGAAAGTTCATAGCACTAAGTGCCTTCAAGAAGAAATTTGAAACATCTCATACAAGCAACTTAACGGCCCAACTGAAAGCCCTAGGAAAAAAGAAGCAGATACTCCCAAAAGGAACAGATGGCTGGAAATAATCAAACTCAGGGCTGAAATCAATCAATTAGAAACAAATAAAACTATTCAAAGAATCAATGAAACCAAGAGCTGGTTCTTTAAGAAAATCAACAAGAAAAAGAAACCCTTAGCCAAACTAACTAAAAGGTAGAGAGAAACTATTCAAATCAGCAAAATCAGAATTAAAAACGGGGACATAACTACAGACACTGGGGAAACCCAAACAATCATTAGGTTGTACTACAAAAGCCTATATGGCACAAAATTTGAAAATATAATGAAATGGACAATTTTCTAGATAGATTCTATCTACCAAAATTAAGTCAAGCTCAGGTAGAAAGTGAATAGCCCTATGTCATCTAAGGAATTAGAAGCAGTCATCAACAGTCTCCCTACTAAAAGTCTTGGGCCAGATGGTTTCAGTGCAGAATTCTACCAGACCTTCAAGGAAGTGCTAATTTCAATTCTCTTCAAAATATTCTGCAAAATAGAAACAAAAGGAACTTTACCAAACTCATTCTATGAAGCTACAGTCACCTTCATACTTAAACCACATAAAGACCCCACAATAAAAGAACTCCAGACCTATCTCTCTTATAAACATTGGTGCAAAAATACTCAATAAAATACTTGCAAACCAAATCTAAGAACACATAAAAGATTTCATTCACCATGACCGAGTAGGCTTCATTCCAGGCATGCAAGGATGGTTCAATATATAGAAATCCATCAATGTAATTCACCATATAAACAAACTGAAGGAGAAAAAACACATGATCTTCTCCTTAGATGCCAAAAAAGCATTTGACAAAGTCCAACATCCATTCATGTTTAAAGTCTTGGAGAGATCAGGGATACAAGGCACATACCTGAGTATAGTATAGGCAATATACAGTAAGCCTATAGCCAACATCAAACTCAATGGAGAGAAACTTAAATCAATCCCACTGAAATCAGGGACAAGGCAAGGATGCCCACTCTTTCCATATCTATTCGACATAGTACTGGAAGTCCTAGCTAGAGCAATAAGACAAGTAAAGGAGATATAGGGGATACAAATCAGAAAGGAAGAGGTCAAAGTTTCACTATTCCCAGATGATATGATAGTATACATGAGTGACCCCAGAAATTCATTCAGAGAACTCCTTCAGCTGATAAACACCTTCAGCAAAGTGGCTGGATACAAAATTAATTAAAAAAAATCAGAATCCCTCCTGTATATCGAAGATAAAAGGGTCGAGAAAAAAATCATGGAAAATCACCCCCGTCACAATAGCCACCAATAGTATAAAGTACCTTGTAGTGACTTGAACCAAGCAGGTGGATGACCTGTTTGAAAAAGCTTCAAATCTCTGAAGAAAGAAATTGAGGAAGACATCAGAAGATGGAAAGATCTCCCATGCTCATCTATTGGTAGGATTAACATAGTGTAAATAGCTATCCTGCCAAAAGCAATCTAGAGATTTCAATGCAATTCCCATCAAAATACCTTCACAATTATTTACAGACCTTGAAAGAAAAGTTCTCAACTTCACATGGAGAAACAAAAACCCCAGAATCTCCAAAACGATCCTGTACAACAACAGATCATCTTGAGGTATTCCCATCCCTGATCTCAAGCTGTACTACAGAGCAATAGTAATAAAATGGCATGGTATTGGCACAGAAGCAGAAAAGTAGATAAATGGAACCAAATAGAGGACCCAGAAATAAATCCAAACACCTATGAATACTTGATTTTCGCCAAAGAAGCCAAAACCATTCAATGGCAAAAAGACAGCATCTTCAACAAATGGTGTTGTTCCAACTAGTTGTCCACATGTAGAAAAATGAAAATAGATCCATATTTATCACCTTGCACAAAACTAAAGTCCAAGTGAATGAAAGATATCAGCATAAAACTAGATACACTAAATCGGTTAGAAAAAAAAAATTGGCGAAGACCTCGGAACTCATTGACATAGGAGACAACTTCTTGGACAGAACACCAACAGCACAGGCTCTTAGAGCAACAATTGATAAATAGGACCTCATGAAACTGAAAAGCTTCTGTAAAGCAAAAGTCATTGTCATTATAACAAAATGACAGCCTACAGCCTGGGAAAGGATCTTCACCAACCCTATATCTGACAGAGGGCTGATATCCAGAATATATAAAGAACTAAAGAAATTAAAAAGCAATAAATCGAGCAATCCAATTACAGAATGGGGTACAGAACTAAACAAAGAATTCTCTGTAGAGAAATATAGAATGGCAGAGAAACACCTAAAGAGACGCTCAAAGCCCTTAGCCATCAGAGAGAGGCAAATCAAAATGACCCTGAGGTTCCACCTTACACCTGTCAGAATGTCAAAGGTTAAAAACTCAAGTGACAACTCATGCTGGAGAGGTTGTGGAAAATTGGGAACCCTTCTCCACTGCTGCTGGGAATATAAACTTGTACCACAACTGTGGAAATGAACCTGGTGCTTTTTCAGACAATTAGGTATAGCACTTCCTTATGATCCAGCTCTACCACTCCTAGGTATATATCCGAAAGATGCTCAAGTATACAACAAGGACATTTGCTCAACCATGTTTGTAGCAGCTTTATTCATAATAGCCAGAACCTGGAAACAACACAGATGTCCTTCAACGGAGGAATGGATATAGAAATTGTGGTACATCTACCCAATGGAATACTACTCAGCAATTAAAAACAAGGAAATCATGAAATTTGCAGGGAAATGGTGGGATCTAGGAAAGATCATCCTGAGTGACCTATCCCAGGAGCAGAAAGACACACATGGTATATATTCACTTACGTATTCCTATAAGGTAGGATAAATAGACTAAAATATACAACTAAAGAAGATAAACAAGAAAGACGACCCAGCATAAGGTGATCGATCCTCACTTAGAAAGACAAATGGATGGAAATGAGAAGTAAGAGAAAACAAGAAACAGGACAGGAGCCTACCACAGAGGTCCTCTGAAAGACTCTTCCTAGCAGTGTATTGAAGGAGAAACAGAGACTCATAACCAAACCATCGGTAGAGTGCAGGGTATCATATGAAAGAAGGGTCAGTTAATATGATTTGGAGAGGACAGGAGCCCTACAAGGACAAAATATGTCAGGGCACAGGGGTCCTCTATGAGACTGTTTCTCCAACCAAGGACCATGTATGGATATAACCTAGAACCCCTGCTTGGATGTAGCCTATGGTAGCTCAGTATCCAAGTAGGTTACCCTAGTAAGGGGAACAGGGACTATTTCTGAGATGAACTGAAGGACTGGCTCCTTTACCCTCCCCGTGCCCCCAAGGGAGGAACAGCCTTGCTAGGCCACAGAAGTGGACATTGCAGCCAGTACTGAAGATACTTGATAAGATACGTTCAAATGGAAGGGGAGGAGGAACTCCCCTAGCAGTAGACTTGGAAAGGGACAGGGGGGAGATGAGGGAAGGAGGGTAGGACTGGGAGGGAATGAGGGAGGGGGTTATAGCTGGTATACGAAGTAAATAATCTGTGATAAATATTAAAATAAAAGAAATTAATAAATGTAATGAAAACATTTACTTTATATTATTTTATGTGTAAATATATTTTGCCAGCTAGAACTTCATTTTCTCATCTTGCAAATGAGATTATGAGAATTTTAGTTGATGTAACTTTAATTCTATATTATAATTTCTGTTTTTATGATATTTTCTTGAACTGTACTATTTCTTAATGAAAAATATTCTTTGTCTCTACTTGATATAATATTTATGTAACTATCAGTTAATATTTTTTCAAAATGAAGAAACTATTGAGCTTAATATGTCTCCCCACTATTACTAATGCTGTCCTTTTTTTTTTTTCGCCTGTTAAGGTTAATATGTTTTTAGTTTTATAAATTAAAGCAATCTATTGCATGATATTTATATAATCAGTTATAGGCTGATTTTGTTTACATTATTTCTTCTTATGTATGTTATTTAAATATTTTTCATTGTACACCTCTTTTCAGAACACAAGGATTCATACTTTTCTATTAAATTTTTGACAGAGTAATTTTATATCAAAAGTTGGTCAAGGTCATTAAAAATAAGATTAGAGTCACCTTGCTAATATAATAACTATTTTTTTCTGTATTGTTTATGCCATGTTCAAATTCAATACAGAAGTTTTTCTAAGCCATTATTTTAGATGATGATGCTATTATAGTACAATTTAGAGTGAATAGATCAGGACCAGGTTATGGGTGTTCATTCAAATAATCTAATTTTCAAAATTCATTCATCATTTTCAGTCATTAGACTGACAAACCATCATCTGGCCGCACTTTTGCTAGGCCTGTCAGAAGCTCTGATAATCATAACAGATCTGTAGCCATGGTTCTTTTTGTTGAAACATATTTTGCAACAAGAATCAGGGTAATCAGACACGTAATTTGCCTTCTAAGAGAGTCAGACTTTTAAAAATTCTGTGCTCTGAATTCCATACTTCTACATTACAACAAATAAAGCTGAGATAAGAAGTGAATTGAGGCTTCTGCATCTTCTCTGATAATATGGATCATTCCCCTTTTATTTCTGAATACAATGTGAGTGCCTGGCGCACTCAGATGTCAGATGAGGGTGTCTATCCACTTGAATTGAGGTTACAGACAATTGTGAGCCTGACATGAGTGTTAGGACTCAAATATGGGTCCTTTCCAAGAACAGCAAGTGCAGTTACCTGCTGAGCCACCTTTCTAGCACCCTGCCTCGTTGCCAAGTTAGAATCTTTTGCAAGATGACCTATATCATCATTCATGGAACATCACCTGAACAGCTTCAGTTGTCAAGGTCTGTAATATATAATGAAGGGTAAAACCGTGTGAAATGTATAAACATTATATGAAGCTACTGTTTCTGGTCTTTTCTATTAACATTCATTTTTTTTCTCTTCATATTCTCACTTCCTATTATCCTTTTAGCTTTATCTCCACACTTTATCTATCTATCTATCTATCTATCTATCTATCTATCTATCTATCTATCTATCTATCTATTTAATTATTTATTTTGATTTTCATCAAGGCAGGATTTCTCTGTGTAGCCTTGGCCATCCTGGACTCCCTTTGTAGACCAGACTGGTGTTAAACTCAGAGTGATCTGCCTGCCTCTGCTCACCTGAGTGCTGGGATTAAAGGCATGTACCACCACACCCATCTATCTTCACACATTTTAAAATTATAACATCAATTACCATAATGTTCTTTAATATAAAGTTCCATGACAAAATTGTAAATGGTTTTACTAGGTTATTAAGATTATATCTCATTTATTTTGAACTTTTACCTGCTTCCTTTGAAAACCACATCTAGGCATGTGTTACAAAATCTGCAGAAAATCATGCATATTTTGTACAAAGCAAGTATGCTTATTGACTCTTTAAAGAGGCCTTTTGTATGGGAATGCTATCCCTCCTTTTATGTGTATATACCACACGAGAGCATGATGCCATTGGAAGTCAGAAAATGGTATTGGATCCCCTCAAAAAGGAGTTACAGACAAATAATACACCTAATATAGCTTTTGGAATTAAACCTGGGTCCTCTACAGGAACAAGAACACCTCTCTAGCAGCCTGCTAATTTACTTGTATTTGCAAAGGTAAAACAACACCATTGTGAGAGAACAAAACAGATCATTACATAAATGTATAATTAAGAAAATTTGGGGAATTCAGTCTTATTCTTTCAGAGTATAAATTATTAATGACTTAGGACTTTTTTCACAATTAAAAAATATCTATATGCAGGTTTTCAGGAACTGTTCTGAGTTAGGCTACAGCCTATCTTTTTCATGTTTAGAAGGTTATATTCCCTCATTTATACACTTAGGCAAGAAGATTATGTGGGATATGGATTATTATCAGTATTATATTATTATTGCTATCATTATTAATACTGTGAGTTTACGTTAGAAAGTTAAATTTATTGCAGGGTATGTGGCCTGTGCACATGCCATACTGTTCATGCGGAAGTTAGAGAACAACGTGTTAGTGCTGCTTCTGTACTTTCCCCGATTGGTTCCAGAGAATTGAACTAGCACAGCTGTGCTTAGAAGCAAGTACCTTTTCTTGCTAAGTCACCTTACCAGCCTCTGTCTCTGGTGTTTCACTTCTTTTCTTCTGAGCTTCTCTGTGCTACCATTGTGTTTCTATTATCACCATACCCAAGCTAGATCCCTTTCATGTGTTCTTCCTTTCTGTGATGACCTAGTTACCTCTCATTGGTCTGAAAATGCAGAATCCTAACTCAGTGCTAGAGTGCTTATCTAGTACCTCTAATTCTTTAAGTTCAATTCCAATCACAAAAAAACCCACAAATTATTTTAATGCAAAACCATAGTAAAATAAAAAGCCAACAGATAATTCATATAGCCCTATATGATTTACTATTTTTACTGCAAAGTATTTTACTGTAAATTTCCTTCTAATTCCCTAAGTGTTTTTAATTTTCAACATATATATTTAGGCAGTTCATAATTACTACTTTTACTTCCCAGTCATTTTTATTTTTATTTATTTATTTTTTTTACAAATTAGGGGGTATAGAAAGACCTGAAGGGGACAGGAGCTCTGAAAGGAGACCAATACAGCCAAAAGAACTGGGTCCTGAGGGCCCTGCAGAGACTGATACACCAACCAAGCACCATGCATGGAGAGGACCTAAAACCCCTGCTCAGATGTAGCCCATAGATTCAGCCTCTAAGTCCATTTCCTAGTAAGGGGAATAGGGATGGTCTCTGGCATGAACTCAGTGGCAGGCTCCCTGATCACCTCCCTCTGGGGGGTGCAGCCATGCCAGTCCACAGAGGAAAACATTTCAACCAGTCCTGATGAGACCTGATAGGATAGTGTCAGATAAAAGGGGAGGAGGACCTTCCCTGTCAGTGGGCTAGGGGAGGGGCACAGAAGGAGAAGAGGTAGGGAGGGTAGGATTGGGAGGAGACAAGGGAGGGGGCCACAGCCAGGATACAAAGTGAAAATATTGTAATAAATGATAATAATAATAATAAATATATTTTTCATACAATTATAAAAAAAGATCATCTTTCTATCTAATAAAATCTACAAACTTTTATATGAACTACAAAAGAAAAAACAACCTGGTGCCCTATACTTATTATTCATCATTATTGTTTTTCATTCACACTGAAGCTGAAGAAATAACCTCACATTTTGTGAATGCACATAGATTTTACACTTCTGTCTGTGTTAATTTATCATTTATATAAGAACTGATTCTGGACGTGTGAGAGCTCATCTACTGTTGTTTGTTCTATAACGTTGATATTGATCAGGTTCAAGCTCACAATGAGCAGATGAAAATGTACTCATTCATGTTAAACATGGCGACCCCTTCCTTTTATTCTCTCAAACCAACCTCACCTGGTAATGTTTAATGAAATATCATTGCTGCACTTGCTGTTGTCTTATAATTTCAGCTGTATTGATAAAATATAATTACTTCTTATTCAGGTCAATTTATCATAACATGGTAATTACATACTGAGCTCTGTTTTCAGAGTGATATATTCTTGTACATTTCTCCTTTATTCTAATTCTATGATCGTGAACAATTCAGTCAAGGAAACATACGAATAGCCTGTAATTTAGAGTTTCTGTCAGTCTTATTAGCAAGGCTTAGGAGTATAGTTTAGACAAAGCTATCACTCAGAACAGGCAGAGATTGGGTCAGATTTTAAGTGGTTACAAATAACTCTTTTGCCACCAAACACAATTTCCTATTTTATTTCATAAAAGGAGATTGTTAGAGTTTATTTAATTTCAAATAGTAATTTTATTGAAAACTAACTATGACACAGAAATTTACTATAATAAATAGGAAAAAATGAAGGCAAAATCTGTCAATTCTCTGCAATCAAATATTACCCTTGGTTAATACTAGGTGGTTATTATTCATTGTTAATCAGTTTCACAGGTATTTAAGCTTTAGGAGACAATTTAGTTGATTAAGATTGCTTTTCATGTATACGTAATTCATTCTCAAAGAACCTTGACATGATATTTCCAGCAGTCACATTTTTTTTTCTGATAGACTAGGTTAGGTCATGTGAACAGACAAAAAAAAACTTTGTGTAATTATCCACTTATAACTTTTCAATCACATGAGGAAAATGATGAATTCTAATAACCTCTGTTGTTCATGCTGAATGGTTTGAAGAATCCACATCTGTTTGTACACTCACTTGCTTTACAATCCTGTCTCCTTGATATCAGCTGTTTTCTTCTTGGTCTTATCTTCCCCCAGGAGAGAATTCATCCATGAAACACACATAATTTAAGTGAAAGTTTACTGTGTAAAGCAAAGTGATAACACACTTCCACAAACAACAGATGAACAAGGAGAAAACAACCCATTGGACTTATAAAGTTGTGAGACATTTTTAGGAATCCTTATGATATGGCTAGTCATTGGTACATAACAACGTCTATCCTCATAAAATCAGATTTATTAGATTATAAAATATACAGCATACAAAATAAAATTGAACTGATTGCATATTTTATGCATATATTAATATACTGTCAATATTTTAAGTTTATTAAGTCTCAGATAGAAGCATTCAATTATTTTTATTTAGAAAGCTCAGAAATATACTGCAATCATTTATAAGATTTCCAATGCTCAAATCTAATTTTAGTATTTTACAGAATTAATTTACCAGGATTGAGTTCACTGCACAGTGATTTACACTCATCGGTTTATTAATTTCCAATAACTTCACATCAGGCTACATAATAACAATATTCTCACTTATACTCCTGAGGGCAATATATTCGGGAAGAGCAATTCAGTGACACTAATGCCATTACGCTAATCACTAGAGTTTTTTATTATTTCTAATATTTTATAATTTTCTCCATATTTTGTTTATCATTGTTTTCTATACCTGACAAGTTTTCTAATATTTTAAAATGAATCCTGATACGCTCACATGTATATAACTGGAACAAGCAAGAACCGATGCATTTTATAGAATTATACATCTAAGATATTTACTATAGAAGTACATTGTGTTCAATTGCCCCAGAATTTTGTGGCTACATTGGAGAGGTTACATACTGTCCCAAGTAATTCGTGAGACTGGGTAGATCACTGGAGGATGCTGTAAAATGAATACTTGTAAATGAGTTTGTTTATAATACAAATAGTTTTCTGTTATACGAAGTCTTAGAATATTTCTTTTTCTAAAAGTATTTTATAGAAATTTAAATTTTTTTATATTTCCTTATTTAAAGCAATCTTTCATTTTTGCTGCCTTCCTCCCCCTCAGTCTCTTGTATTTTTTCTTTTTTTAAATTCTTTTATTAATTACACTTTATTCACTTTGTATCCCCCTTGTAGTTCCCTCCCTCCTCCCCTCCCAATCCGTCCCTTCCTTCCCCTTCTCCATGCATGCCCCTCCCTAAGTCCACTGAGAGGGGAGGACTTCTCTTCCTTTCTTCTGATCCTACTCTATTATGCCTCATCAGGAGTGGCTTCATTGTCTTCCTCTGAGGCCTGGTAAGGCTGCTCCTCCATCAGGCGGAGGTGATCAAGGAGCAGGCCAATCAGTTCATGTCAGAGACAGTCCCTGTTCCCATTACTATGGAAGCCACTTGGACACTGAACTACCATGGGCTACATATGTGCAGGGGTTCTAGGTTTTCTCCGTGCATGGTATTTAGTTGGAGTATCAGTCTCAGGAAAGACCACTGTGCTCAGATTTGGTTCTTTTACTCGCCTTGTGGAGTTCCTGTTCTCTTCACATCTTACTGTTTCCCACTTCTTTTATAAGATTCCCTGCACCCCGCCCAAAGGTTGGCCATAAGGAATGGATACAGAAATTGTGGTACATTTACACAATGGAATATTACTCAGCAATAAAAAAACAAGGAAATCATGAAATTTGCAGGTAAATGGTGGGAACTGGAAAAGATCATCCTGAGTGAGCTATCCCAGAAGCAGGAAGATACATGATATATACTCACTCATATAGACATATAATATAAGATAAACTTACTAAAATCTGTACACCTAAAGAAACTAATCAAGAGGAAGGACTCTTGCTAAAATGCTCAAGACTCATCCAGAAAGGCAAAGAGGTTAGACATTGAAAGAAGGAGAAAACAGGGAACAAGTCAGGAGCCTAACACAGAGGGTCTCTGTAAGGCTCTACCCTGCAGGCTATCAAAGCAGTCTCTTGTTTTATATGTAGCAGTAACAAACAGTTTTATCAGGCATAAAAACATTTGGAAATGAAAATGAAAATGTTTTTTGAAAGCTGTGATTTTCATATATTGTTTACTTTTTTAATTGCAGTTCTTGAAAGACCTCTTAATTCTACAGCTCTGTGTTTTGAACATCTTAAAATGACTTTCTTCATATAACTTTAAAAATCATTGTAAAATATGTAAGAATATGTAGCGTTTCACTGCTAGACTATGAGTGTATCACGTGAATTCTCTTTCATTTATTTGGTTTAGGGGTGTTTGTGTAAGAAACAAATTTTGAATATTGCTTATTGCTTTTATCATTAAATCAGTAGTGTGCAACAAATCTCTCTTCATTTGCTTGTGCCCGTAGGTTACTGAGTCATGATTTTCTTTTCCCTAGGATTGCCCATAAATTAAATTTTGCTTCTATGGGAAAATAAGAGAGATTATTTTCCAAAACAAAGAAAGCTGAATTATTTATATTTATATATTGGCTGTTATTTCCTGTGGCTTCCAAAAGATATGAACATTTTTTGAGACATATAAAAACATACATACACTTTAGTCTCTATGTCCCCAAGCACCTCTTCCCCCCTACCCCCAACTAGGAGTCTGAACTGGAGTCACAGACATATAATCCAAAGAGCCCACCTTGTTGCTGTCCTTCCTGCTTGTCAAAGAAATGGGACTCCTCTCAGTTTCCTTCCTCTCTTCCAGCCCTTCCTCCTCCCAACGCTGATCACCCACATCTGACCCCCACTTTCTTTTCCCTATCCATTCCATCTCCTACCCAGTTCCCTCTCTTCATCCACTTCTGATGTCTACTCTATTTCCCTTCTGAGTGACATTCCAGTGGTCTTTCCTTGTTACTTATCTTTTTTGTTTCTGTGGATTGCAGTATGGTTATCCTGTACTACAGGTCTAATACCTTCTTATAAATGACTATATATCATATGTGTTTTTCTGGGGCTGGGTTACTTTACTTAGGATAATTTTTTGTAGTTCCATCCATTTGCCTGCCAAGTTTCATGATTTCCTTTTTTTTCAATAGCTACATAATATTTCATAATGTATTGTGGGACAACTAGATTGTTCCCCGTTTCTGGAAATTACGAAGAAAGCTGCAATAAACGTGGTTGAAAAATGTCCCTGCAGAGTGGTGGAGCATTTTGGGGGCATATGCACAGGAGTGGTATAGTTAGGTCTTAGGTAGAACTGTTCTGAGAAAGCACTAGATTGATTTCCAGAGAGTTTGTACAAGTTTGCATAGCACCAGATATGGAGGAGGGTTCACCTTTCTCCATCTCCTCTCCAACATGTCCTGTCAGTTGACTTTTTGATCTTAACCATTCTGACTGGTGTAAGATGTAATTTTACAATCATTTTTATTTGCATTTCTCTGTTGTCTAAAGACTTTGAGCATTTCCTTAAGTGTTTTTCAGCCAATTGAGATTTCTCTGATGCGAATTTTTGGAGGAGCTCTGGATTACATTTTATAATTGGATTATTGTATTTGTTGGTGTTTAATTTTTAAGTTCTTAGTATGTTTGGAATATTAACCTTCTGTCTGATGCAGGGCAGGTAAAGATCTTTTCCTAATCTGTAGGCTGCTGTTTTGTTCTAATGACTATGTCCTTTGACTTAGAGAAGATTTTGAGTTTCATGATGTCCTTTTTATTAATTATTGATCTCAGAGCCTGTATTGTTGGTGTTCTGTGCAGAAAGTTGTCTCATATACCAATGAGTTTGAGGCTTTTTCCCACCTCGTTTTCTAATAGATTTAAAGTATTTGGTACTATGTTTAGGTCTTTGATCCACTCGAACTTTAATTTTGGGCAGGGTGATAAATATGGATCTATTTGCATTTTTCTATATGCAGAACCAGTTAGACCAGCACCATTTATTGAAGATGCATTCTTTTATTTTTATTTTTTCCATTGTATGGTTTTATTTTCTTTTCAAAAATCTAGTGCCTATAGTAATGTGGGTTTACTTCTGGGTCTTCAACTCAGTTCCATGATCAAACTGTCTGTTCCTATGCCAAAAGCATGCAGTTTTTATTGCTATTGCTCTGTAGTATAGCTTGAAATTGGGGATATTGATATCCCCAGAAGTTCTTTTATTGCACAGAATTTTTTTTTTTATCCTGGGTCTTTTAGTTTTTCATGTGAGGTTGGTGGTTGCTCTTTCAGGGTCTGTAAAGAATGGTGTTGGTATTTTGATAGGAATTGAATTGACTCTGTAGATGTATTTTGGTAGGATGGTCATTTTTACTATGTTTATCCTACAGATCCATGAGCATGAGAGATCTTTTCATCTTCTAAAATCTTCTTCAATATCTTTCTTCAGAGACTTGAAGTTTTTTGTTTGTTTGATTGTTGTTGTTGTTTTTTTTTTTTTGTCATACATGTCTTTCACTTGCTTGGCTATATTTACACCAAGGTTATTTATATCATTTGTGGCTATTTTGAAAGTTGTTGTATCCCTAATTTCTTTCTTACACCTTTTGTTGCTAACGACTTTTTTTTGAATTAATTTTGTATCCAGACACTTTGCTAAAAGTTGTATAAGCCAGAGAAATTCTCTGGTAGAATCTTGGAGGTCACTTATGCATACTATCATATTGTCTGTGACTACTTTGAATTCTTTCCTTCTAAGTTGTATCCTCCTCATGTCCTTTATTGTCTTATTGCTGTAGCTAGATCTTCAAGGACTATATTGAAGAGATACAGCGAGAGTGGACAGCCTTCCCTTCTCCTTGATTTTAATGGGATCGCTTAAATTTTCTCTCAATTTTTAACCTGATGTTGGCTTTTAGCCTGGTGTATAATGCCCTTATTGTGTTCAGGTATGTGGATTGTATCCCTGATCTCTCCAAGACTTTAAAAATGAAGAGGTGTTTTTTTGTCAGAGAACTTTTCAGCACCCAGTGAGATGATCATGTGTTTTTGTTTGTTTTTTTTTGTTGTTGTTGTTTGTTTGTTTTTGTTTTTCAGTTTGTTTATATTGTGGATTACTTTGATATCCATGTTTCATACGTTGAAACATCCCTACATTCCTAGGATGAAGACCATTTGATCATGGTGGATGACGTTTTTGATGTGTTCCTGGATTCGGTTTCAAAGTATTTTACTGAGTGTTTTCGCATCAATGCTCATAAGGGTCTGAAATTCTCTTTCCTTGATTAGTCTTTGTGTGGATTAGGTAACAGAGTGATGGTCTCATAAAATCATTTTGACAATGTTCCTTCTGTTTCTATTTTGTGTAATAGTTTTAGGAGTATTGGTATTAGTTCTTGATTGAAAGTTTGGTAGAATTCTGTGATAAAACCATGCGGCGTAGTGCTCATTTTGGTTTGGAGGGGTTTGATGAACATTTCTATTTCCTTAGGGTTATAGGTCTGTTTAAATTGTTTACCTAATCTTAATTTAATATTGGTAAGTGATACCTTTCAAGACAATCATCCATTTCATTTATATTTTCCAATTTTGTGGTGTAAAGGGTTTTGAAGTAAGATCTAATGATTGGATTTCCTCACTGTCTGTTTGGCTACTCTACCTCTGTTTTTTATTTAGTTTGGTTAAGGGTTTGTCTCTCTTGTCTCTCTTGTTGATTTTCTCTTTGTTTCTCTAGTACTAATTTTACCCCTGAGTTTATTTCCTGCCATCTACTCCTCTTGGGTATGTTTGTTTCCTTTTTTTTTCTAGAGCTTTCAGGTGAGTTGTTAAGTTGCTAGTAGGAACTCTCTGCACTTTCTTTCTAACGGCTCTTAGCTCTATGAACTTTCCTCTTAGCACTCCCATTGTCTCCGATAAGTTTAGATATGTTGTTCTTTCATTTTTATTGAATTCTGGAAAGTCTTAAAGTTCCTTATATTCTCCCTGACCCTGTGGACATTGATTAGAGAGTTGTTCAGTTTCCATTATTTTGTAGGTATTCTGTTGTTTCTGTTGTTAAAGTCTTCCTTTAATCCATGGTGGCCTCATAGAATACAAGGGATTATTTTAATTTTCTTGTATTTTTTGAGGCTTGCTTTGTGTCCAAGGATGTGATTAGTTTTGGAGAAGGTTCCATGAGGTGCTGAGAATATATATATATATATATATATATATATATATATATATATATATGTGTGTGTGTGTGTGTGTGTGTGTGTGTGTGTGTATGTGTGTGTGTGTGTGTGCGTGTGTATGTGTGTGTATATATATATATATATATATATATTCTGTTTGGATGGAATATTATATAGATATCAGTTAGATCCAATTGTTTCAAAACATAGGGTAGTTTCATTCTTTCTCTGTTTAGATTCTGTTGATAAATTCATTGATGACAGGGTTGTTGACGTCTCCTACTATTAATATTTGATGTTTAATTTAAGCTTTAGTAATGTTAATTTTATGAATATAGACACTCTTGCATTTGAGACATATATGCTCAAAACTGAAATGTCATCTTGGTCAATTTTTCTTTTCATGAGTATGAAGTATCCTTCCCCATCTCTTTTAATTAATTTTAGTTGGAAGTCTATTTTATTAAATATTTGATTATTTGCTCAAGCTTGCTTCCTGTGTCCCTTTGCTTAAAAATACTTTTTCCAGCCTTTTATTTTGAGGTAATGACTATATTTGTTGCTGATGTATGTTTCTTGTATAAAGCAGAATGACGGGTCTTGTTTATGCATCCATCCTGTATCTTTTCATTAGGGAGTTGAGGCCATTGATGTTGAGAGATTTTAATGAGCAGTGGATGTTAATTCCTTTTATTTTGATGTTGTTGCTGATAGTGTGTGTGTGTGTTTCCCTTCTTTTGGTTTTGCTGTTGTGGGGTTACTTATTTCCTGTGTTTTCCTGGAAGTGATTAGCCTCCTTAGGTTGGAACATTTCCTCTAGTATCTTCAGTAGAGCTGGGTTTGTGGATACATATTGTTTAAACTGTGCTGTTGGTGTTTACACTCTTAATACAATTGCAGTTCTATAAGCCTTAGAACTATTTTTCAACTTACATATTAAACACAGTCATAAAAGCCAGGAATTTTGGCACACACATTTATTCCCAACACTAGGGAGGAAGGTGGAGTGGGGAGGGCAGAGGCAGGCCGATCTCAATGATTTCAAGGCCAGACCCATCTACGAAGCAAGCCCAGGACAGCCAAGAAAAAAAAAAAAAAAACAGATGTAAGAAACATGTAACCCCATCACTTATCATGTATATGCTCTTACATATACATTTACTTTATCTATCTATCTATCTATCTATCTATCTATCTATCTATCCCTTCATCTATTTTTAATTAAGAGATTTAAAAATTAAGTTTATTCATTTATTCATTTTACATCCAAACCACAGCTCCTTTCCTCCTTCTCTCTTCTCCTTTCAGTTCCACCTTCCGATCCTTTTCCCCATTTCTTCCTTGCTTTTCCCCCCAAAAGGCAGCTCTCCTCCCTTACAAAGCCACCACATCATATTCTTATTCTTTCCCCTTTTGTCAGAAAGTAGAAGCTCAGTTAGGTGGATCTAGCTTAGACTTTCTTCGCATGTTATAACCAAATACTTCCTGGGACTTTAGGCTTAAAATCATGGCAAGCAACTCTAAAATAATTCATATATATTTTTGAATAAATGGTAGGACAGTGGGCACTACCGTATGATGATGGGTCGCAAATTATGGGTGGCTTGTTATGTGTGGTGCTCAATTGCTCTATCACTTTCTTGGATGTCCTTAAGAATGTTATATTCTCTTTGCCTTTCTGGATGGGGATTGAGCATTTTTTTCCAGAATCCTCCTTCTTGATTAGTTTCTTTAGGTGTACACATTTTAGTAGGTTTTTCCTATATTATATGTCTATATGAGTGAGTATATACCGTGTGTGTCTCTCTCCTTCTGGGATAGCTCACTCAGGATGATCTTTTCCAGTTCCCATAATTACCTGCAAATTTCATGATTTCCTTGTTTTTTTTTTTATTGCTGAGTAATATTCCATTGTGTAGATGTACCACAATTTCTGTATCCATTCCACAGTTAAGGAGGGGGGCGGGGTTGTTTCCAGCTTCTGGTTATTACAAATAAAGTTGCTACAAACATGGTTTAGCAAATGTCTTTATTGTGTACTTGAGTTTCTTTTTATAATATTTATTTGTTTATATTAGTTATATTACTTTCTATCCGTGGTGTATTCCAGTCCCTCATTCCCTCTCCATCCTACCCTCCCTCCCTCATCTCTTCTCTGCCCCTTTCCAAGTCCAAAGATGGAGGAGGACCTTTTCCTCTTTCATCTGACCTGGTTTATCAGGTGTCTTCAGGACTGGCTGCAAGGTCCTCCTCTGTGGCCTGGCAAGGCTGCTTCTCCCTCTGGGTGGGGGGTGGGGTGAGAGGTCAAAGAGCCCACCATTGAATTCATGTTAGAAATAGTCTCTGTTCCCCTTACTAGGGTACCTACTTGGATACTGAGCTACCATGGACTACATTTGAGCAGAGATTCTAGGTTTTATCCATACATGGTCCTTGGTTGGAGAAACAGTCTCATAAAAGACCCTTGTGCCCAAATATATTTGGTCCTTGTGGAGCTCCTATCCTTTCTATATCATATTAACTTCCCCTTCTTTCATATGATTCCCTGCACTCTGCCCAAGGTTTGCTTATGAGTCTCAGTATCTGCTTTGATACACTGCTAGGTAGAGTCTTTCAGAGGCCCTCTGTGGTAGGCTCTTTGCCTGTTTTGAGCCTTTTTTTGATATATGCCTAGGAGTGGTATAGCTGTATTTTGAGGAAGCGCTATTCCTAGTTGTCTGAGAAAGCGCCAGATTGATTTCCAGAGTGGTTGTACCCTGAGGGGGGAGCAGCCTTAACAGACCACAGAAGAAGACAGTGCAACCACTCCTGATGAGACCTAATAGACTAGGATCAGAAGGGTGGAAAAGAAAACCTTCCCTATCAGTGGACTTGGGGAGAGGAATGTGTGGAGAAGAGGGAGGAAGGGAAGGGTTGGGAAGGGAAGTGGGAGGGAGCTACAGGGGGGATACAAAGTTAGTAAAGTGTAATTAATAAAAAAGAATGTCATATTAAAGTGTTTCTTTAGATGGAGCAATGAGGACTCAAGCTAGAAACTGAGCTATCTACAACATTATCCAAGGAAAATTTGCATCATTTTTATTCTGTTGGTAATTCCAGACATCTTAATTAAGTTGGAGTGTATTGCATAGGAACATTTTACCCAGAAAGCAAGGTTTTTCTGGGGTCATTTAGAGTCCAATACCACACTATACATTCTTCCAGCTTACTCTGGTAGGGTTCAATCTTTTGTCTTTTTATCTTGGACTTTTATGATTATATCAAATTAAGCAGTTATCATGTTTTCATTTTTTGATTATATATGTATAATATATATGTATGTGTGTGTGTAATTAACCTCAAGTAGAATGCACAAGCACATACAAATATTTTGATATACATATAGTATTAATCACAAGTAGAATATATATAAAACCAATCATAAGTAGACCATATATATAGCATATAATCTATATCAATCACAACTGCAATTAATGAATTATGTTATATATATTATAAATTATGTTATATTTCTACTTGTGATTAATTATATATATTCTAATAATATATGTATTCTACCTGTGTGTGAATATATATTTTGTTGTACTTTGTTGTGCAGTGTCTACGTCCATAACACCTGGACAGGCTTTTAAAATGTTACAATTTTACAGACCAATAATTGGTTACAGTATGGAGTCAAAAATAATTTATAGTTACAGAGAAAAATTTATTTTTAGAGCTCCATGTCAGATATATCTGGCAGATAATTTCGCGTTTGTTCATATCGATGAATGAGTTAAAGTCACACTGAATTCAGAATATTTTCAGAGTACATGCTTGAAATGTCAAGAATAAAATAAAAATGGAGCAACAAGACCTGTAATAAATAGATTAAAAAACAAAAACAAAGAAATAGCCTACAAAACAGTGAGACAAACTAAGGAATTTTAGAACAGAATCCAATTATCTTACCTTATTTCAACGCTGTATGCCGTAACTCTTTCATCTAAGAAAATTATTCTGTTATTGACTTACAAAGCTTATTATTCTCACTTTCTATACCTATAACCCTCAATTCTCTTCATTCCTAAAACTAAAGCTAGATGTCATTCTGATATGTTGGAGAATGATGGACAGCAATGTATTTCCAAAGTTCCTTCCTGGAATTATTTAAATCAAGTCTTCAGACTCTAGAAAAAAAATCACGGAAATACTCAAAGGCTTCTATAATCCAAAGTAATTACGATCTGTTAAATATTAGCACAGAAATTTCCAGGTATCACAGAGATATTGACATACATACTTACATCTATCCATACATACAGAGAAATTGGTGATGAAGATGATAATGAGGACACACACACTTACACACATATATATGTATGTATATATACATACATACATACTAGATGCATAGATAAGAGATAAACTCTGAAGAGAGATGTCATGATTCTACAACTCACACTGACTTTCTGAACATGCTTAAATTTCAATTCCTAGACATTTTTTTTTTGGAGGAAAAAGTTTGATGGTTATGCACAGAAAAAATATATAATTGTATATGTCTCAAAATAAATGTATATAATATTCATGAAAGACAGAAGAGGGCCTCATTTTCAATTAGTTTCTTGTAATTTGGCAAACAATCTTTATCAGAGCCAGGCATGTGACTGAAGCTTCTTCATCAAAGTGATTAAAAGAAAGAGTTCTCAAGAGGATTATATGGCTGTTGAAAACATCCTAGAAATCAATCATTACTTAGGGAATAATAAAAACCTGACTTTACATGAGTCATGGGAAGACATCAAAACTTTGAGTATCCAAAGAAATCTAAATCAGAGTGCTGAATATTGGTGTTTATCTTTACATTAGCCTATGAGCAATATTTATCAGAGCAATGTGTCTCAGCAACTGCTGAGGGTTGTACTTTTTTTATTCTAAAATTTGCTACAATGCATCCCAACAAACTCCATCTCTATTGCCCTTGTCATCCCTTTGCGATATTGAAGCTATATTAAAGTAGAACCTCTTTTAGAACTAAGATGGTTATTGTGATATGGACAATTCAGGAAATACCGTGATTAATGTAGCACTGTTTTGCATTTATTATCATTTTGAGAATGCAAACCTAGAGGCTTTGATTTGAATACCATTGTAGAATCTCATAAGCAAAACAAGATTCTATTCATTCTACAAATATCAAAATGCAATTTACAGTCATACAATGGAAAATAATGAATACAGACATATGCTTTAGAGTCTATTGTAAAGTTTATAAAGATTGAAACTACACGATTCATAAAAAATAACTCTGAATGGTTATTTCATGTGAAGTGGTTTCTTCATTGAAAGTTGACAGTTTCCCTTCAGTTTGAATTATTCTTCAAAGTCTGTGTTTCTTTCTTTCTTCCTTCCTTCTTTTTTCCTTCCTTTATTTTTTCTTTCTTTTTTCTTTCTTTCTTTGCTTTTTTCTTTCTTGTTTGCTATATTTTCTTTGATTAGTGATCTCAAAATTTATACAAATACACTAAATTTTTCAAGGCAAGCTTGTTAAAGCATGTGTCCTTTTTTTCAATTATAAAATTTTACAGATAATCGTAGCCCCAAAATAATTAAAGACATTTTCTCAAAAGAATTATAGACTTCTTTTTAGATGTAGTCAAGCACTTCACAACATATCTCAATTGTGAGCAACTGTATGTAATTTATATAAAATATTTATCAACAACTTACATTTTCTATATTCAAAGTATCTATCAACTAAGTAAGTAAGCTGATAATTGTATTTTGGAGTTTAAAAATGCAATGGGGGGGGGGGGGGAAGGTTCCAAGATGGCGGTGCCGGGAAGACAATTTTTCTGACCAGCAGCACAGCAGGATCTGCACAGTGACCAGCAGACAGAACTCCCGGTCCTAAAACACCAGTGACCTGTATTTCCCAGGTGGGAGGACACCCCAGGTGTGGGATTCAATCAGCTTCAACTCTCCCAGCTAAATTGCAAAAACGGTCCCAGTTCCACCAGGCTCTTGGTGGCTAGCCCAGAGCCACATGCCAGCGTGCTCTGATCACTGTCCCGTACTGAACTGCGGGCCCCATAACACGAGAGACTGGAATTTCCCACTGTGCAGGAAATGATCAGGACCAACTTTAGGTCACCCAGACAATCCCTGGAAAAAGACCCAGGTCCAGCAGACACCCAGCACCAGCCAAAGCCTGGGGAGGCAGAGTCCTGTTTGTGCACCTGATCAGCTACCCCGACTACAACTATGGGCCCCAGGGGAACAGAGACTGAGTCTCTCTGTCGGGTGACCCATACAGAGGGGAACAACAGGTTTGACCCCAGAGCACTCAGCTGACACCCCCCACCTGAAAAGTTCTCAGGTAAAGCTACAGTTTTGGCAGAAGTCCAGGTGCCCAACTGCCAGCAAGAAAGAGGCACAGGCACATGCGCCTGTGCCTGTGGTTTCTTCCAGAAAGAATTGTGGTCCCCCAATCACAGTCTGGGTGTCCCTGCTGGGAGGAAACCTCACAGCAGAGGGATCATCAGGTCCATCACTCAGGACACCCAGCTCCAGAAGACTTTCTGGGTTCACACAACTCTAGGCTCTAGCTTTCTACTGCAGGCATGAGTGCCCTGTTCACCTGCCATTGATTACTGCTAGGGCACAGGGGCACACCATTGCAACCTCAGACCTACAAAAGCTTGAGTGCCACCATGGCAGCCCATAGTTACTGGTCCAAGTTGCAACTGGTCATCTGTAGCTAAACTGACAAAACCATGGGACTCACTGGCTTTTCAAGGGGGCTGCACCCCCAAAAATTTCTTTTTAGAAAAGGAGTTACAGCTCATTAAACTCAGAGCAAAAAGCCCAGTAGCTGGGCAGACATCTCCAGGACCTCTCTGATGAGAGAAGAGCCTTCCTGAACACCACAGTTACCACATACGTCCATATACCTGAGGTGAACTGTGACAATTCCTGAGAAGCACCACCATTCAGTTGAGCATACCCAAGAAGCTGAGGAGATCTATTTTAGAACCCTGCCAAGGGGATTCTCCCCACCCCAGGACACAGCAGGCACCAGAAATTAACAGACAACACCCAAGATAGCCAGATGGGTAGAGGCCAGAATAAAAACACAACCAACAAAAAGCCAAGCAATATGGCATCACCAGAACCCAGTTACCCAGGAGCAAGTAGCCCTGGACACCCTAACATAAGTGAAATTCAATAAGATGACCTTACATCTATGCTTATGAAGAGCTTAATAGAGAAAGCATTTAAAATGTGTAAAGAGTTAGAGGAGATATAGTAAAACAGATTATGGCCATCCATAAAGAAATACAGGAAGATGCAGCCAAACAGTTTGACTTTCATAGAGGAAAGGATTAAATCACTGAAAGAAATAAGAGAAACAGCAGAATGTTCAAACAAACAGGGGAAGGAAAACAGGAAAATACAATCACACAGATGAAGGAAATCAACAAAACGGTTCACGATCTGAAGATAGAATTGCAAAAATTACAGAAAAACACAAATGGAGGAAATCATGGAGAGGAAGAACCTAGAAAAGAAAACAAGAACTACAGAGGTAAGTATAACCAATAGACTACAAGAGATGGAAGAAAGATATCAAGTGTAGAAAATACAATCGAAGAAACCGATGTATTGGTCAAAGAAAACAATAAATCTAAGAAATTCCTGACACAAACCATCCAAGAATTCCAAGACAACATGAAAAGACAAAACCTAAGAATAATAGGAATAGAAGAAAAAGAAGATTCCCTCCTCCAAGGCCAAGAAAATAGTTTCAATAAAATTATAGAAGAAAATTTCCCCAACTTAAAGGAGAGTCCTATAAGAATACAAGAGTCCTACAGGACACCTAATAAATTAGAACAGAAAAGAAAATCCTCCCGCCACATAATAATCAAAACAGTAAGTATACAGAACAACAACAACAACAAAATACTAAAAGCTGCAAGGGAAAAAGGCCAAGTAACATATAATGGCAAACCCATAAAATTACGCCTGACTTCTCAACAGAGAGTATGAAAGCCAGAAGAGCCTGGACGGATATCATGCAGACCCTAAGAGAGCACAGATGTTAGCCTAAGCTACTATACCCAGCAAAACTCTCAGTCCTCATAGATGGAGAAAACAAGATATTCAACAACAAAAACAAATTTCAACAATACCTACACACAAATCCCATGTTACAGAAGATACTAGAAGGAAAAATACAACCCAAGAAAACTAACTACTTTCAAGAAAACACAAGAAATAATAAACTCACTAGAGCAAAACAAAAAGTAACCAAGCACACAAACACACTGCCATAGCCAACATCAAAATCAAAAGATCTAACAGCCACTGGTCATTAATCTCTCTCGACATCAATAGACTCAATTCTCCAATAAAAAAGACACAGACTAACAGAATGGATGCGTAAACAAGACCCAACAATCTGCTGCATACAAGAAACACAGCTAAGTCACAAAGATAGACATTTCCTGAGAGTAAAGGGCTGGAAGATGGTTCTCCAAGCAAATGGACCCAAGAAGCAAGCAGGACTAGCCATTCTAATATCTAATAAATTAAACTTTCAACCAAAATTAATCAAAAGGGATAGAAAAGGATACTTCATTCTCATCAAGGGAAAATTCCACCAGGAAGACATCATAATTCTGAACATCTATGCCCCAAATGCAAGGGTACCCACATTTGTAAAAGAAACATTAATAAAACTTAAACCACACATAGATTCCCACACATTAATAGTGGGAGATTTTAACACCCCACTCTCAACAAAGGACAGGTCAACAAAACAAAAATTAAACACAGATACAATAACTCTAACAGAGGTAATGAGTAGAATGGAACTAACAGATATCTACAAAACTTTTCACCCAAACACAAAAGAATTTACCTTCTTCTCAGTACCTCATGGAACCTTCTCCAAAATAGACCATATACTTGGTCACAAAGCAAACCTCAACAGTTACAAGAAGATTGAAAAAATCCCTTGTATCCTATCTGACCACCACGGACTAAAACTGGACCTCAACAACAGAAATAGCAAAAAGCCTGCACACACATAGAAACTGAACAACTTGCTACTAAATGACATTTGGGCCAGGGAAGACATAAAGAAAGAAATCAAAGACTTCCTAGAATTCAATGAAAATGAAGATACGACATACCCAAACTTATGGGACACAATGAAAACAGTGTTAAGAGGAGAGTCCATAGCTCTAAGTTCCTTCAAGAAGAAATTGAAAACATCTTATTCAAGCAACTTAATGGCTTGGAAAAAAAAAAAAAGAAGAAGCAGACACACCAAAGAGGAGTAGACGGAAATAATAAAACTCAGGGCTGAAATCAATAAATTAGAAACAAATAAAACAATTCAAAGAATCAATGAAAACAAGAGCTGGTTCTTTGAGAAACTCAACAAGATAGACAAACGCTTAGCCAAACCAACTAAATGGTAGAGAGACACTATCCAAATGAACAAAATAAGAATGAAAAGGGGGATATAATAACAGACACTGAAGAAATCCAAACAATCATTAGGTCTTACTTCAAAAGCCTATATGCTACAAAATTGGAAAATCTAAATGAAATGGACAATTTTCTTGGTCAATTCCACTTGCCAAAACTGTATCAAGACCAGGTAAATCAAGTAAGTAGTCCTATTTCCCCTAAGGACATAGAAGCCATCATCAAAAGTCCCCCATGCACAAATAGCCTAGGGCCAGATGTTTCAGCGCAGAATTCTACCAGATTTTCAAAGAAGAGCTAACACCAATAGTCTTCAAACTATTCCAAAAATAGAAACAGGAGGAACATTATCAAACTCATTCTATGAAGCCACAATCACCTTGGTAGCTAAACCTCACAAAGACCCAACAAAGCGTGAGAATTTCAGGCCAATATCCCTTATGAACATAGATGCAAAAATACTCAACAAAATACTTAAAACTGAATACAATAACACATCAAAGACATCATCCACTATAACCAAGTAGGCTTCATCCCAGGCATGCAGGGGTGGTTGAATATATGGAAATCCATCAATGTGATCCATCACATAAACAAACTGAAGGAGAACAACCACATGATCATCTCCTTAGATGCTGAAAAGCATTTGACAAAATTCAACACCCACTCTTGTTTAAAGTCCTGGAGAGATCAGGGACACAAGGCATGTACCCAAACATAGTAAAGGCAGTATAGAGCAAGCCTATAACCAACATCAAACTCAATGGAAAGAAACTTTAAAAAATCCCACTGAAATCATGGACAAGGCAAGGCTGCCCACTCTCTCCGTATCTCTTCAACAGTTCTTGAAATCCTTTCTAGAGCAATAAGACAATTAAAGTAGATCAAGAAGATACAAATTGGAATGGAAGAAGTCAAGGTATCACTATTTGCAGATGATATGATAGTGTACCTGAGTGACCCCCAAAATTCTACCAGGTCACTCCTACAACTGATTACCACCTTCAGCAAAGTGGCTGGATACAAAATTAACTAAAAAAAAAAATCAGTAGCCTTCCTGTACACAAAAGACAAAAGGACTGAGAAAGAAATTAGCAAAACAACACTCTTTACAATAGCCACAAAGGTCATGAAGTACCTTGGAGTGAACCTAACCAAGCAAGTCAAAGACTTGTATGAAAAAAATTTCCAGTCCCTGAAGAAAGAATTAGAAGAAGATATCAGAAGATGGAAAAAAACTCCCATTCTCATGGCTTGGCAGGATTAATATAATAAAAATGGCCATCTTACCAAAAGCAATATTCAATGCAATTCCCATAAAATTACCAAGACAATTCTTACAGACCTTGAAGAAAAATTCTCAACTTCATATGGAATAACAAGAAACCCAGAATTGCTAAAACAATCCTCTACAATAAAAGATCTTCTGGAGGTATCTCCATCCCTGATCTCAAGTTGTACTATAGAGCAACAGTAATAAAAACTGCATGGTTCTGGCATAGGAACAGAGTGGTAGATCAATAGAATCGAATAGAAGACCCAGAAATAAACCCATACACTTATGGACACCTGTTTTTTGACAAAGATGACAAAACCGTACAGTGGGAAAAAAAGATAGCATATTCAATAAATGGTGCTGGTCTAACTGGCTGTCTACATGTAGAAAAATGCAAATAGATCCATACTTACCACACTGCACAAAATTAAAGTCCAGGTGGTTCATAGACCTCAATATAAAAACAGACACATTAAATTGGTTAGAAGAAAAAGCAGGGAAGAGCTAGAACTCATTGGTACAGGAGACAACTTTCTGAACAGAATACCAACAGCACAGGCTCTAAGAGCAACAATCAGTAAATGGGACCTCATGAAAATGAAAAGCTTCTGTAAAGCAAAGGATAATGTCATCAGAACAAAACAACTGCCTACAAACTGGAAAAGAATCTTCACCAACCCTACATCTGACACAGGGCTAATATCCAGTATATATAAAGAACTATAGAAGTTGAAAAGCAAGAAATCAAGTAATCCAATTTAAAAAATGGGGTAAAGAGCTAAACAGAGAACTCTCGATAGAGAAATATCGAATGGCAGAGAAACACTTAAAGAAATGCTCAACGTCATTAGCCATCAGGGAAATGCAAATCAAAACGACCCTGAGATTTCATCTCACACACATCAGAATGACCAAGATCAAAAACTCAAGTGACAACACATGCTGGAGAGGTTGTGGAGAAAGGAGAACCCTCCTCCACTGCTGGTGGGAATGTAAACTTGTACAACCACTCTGGAAGTCAATCTGGCACTTTCTCAGACAAATAGGAATAGCACTTTATTAAGTACCACCTATACCACTTCTAGGCATATTTCCAAAAGAGGCTCAAGTAC
>CM053744.1:83367085-83393254 GCA_028658305.1 Pachyuromys duprasi | reverse complement strand
AAAAAATAAAAAAAAAGAAAATGAAAAGCTTCTGTAAAGCAAAGGATACTGTCATCAGAAACAACAGCCTACAGAGCAGGAAAGGATCTTCACCAAACCTACATCTGACAGAGGGCTAATATCGAGAATACACAACAAACTAAAGCAGTTAAAAAGCAACAAATCAAGTAAACCAGTTTAAAAATGGGTATAGAGCTAAACAGAGAATTCTAAATAGAGAAATATCAAATGACAGAGAAACACTTAAAGAAATGCTCAAAGTCATTAGCCATCAGGGAGATGCAAATCAAAATGAGCCTGAGATTTCACCTTACACCCATCAGAATGGCCAAGATCAAAAACTCAAATGACAACACATGCTGGAGAGGCTGTGGAGAAAGGGGAACCCTCCTCCACTGCTGATAGGAATATAAACTTCTACAACCACTCTGGAAATCAATCTGGCGCTTCCTCAGACAACTAGGAATAGCGCTTCCTCAAGATACAGCTATACCACTCCTAGGCATATATTCAAAAGAGGCTCAAGTATACAATAAGGACATTTGCTCAACCATATTTGTATCAGCTTTATTTGTAATAGCCAGAACCTGGAAACAACCCAGATGCCCCTCAACTGAGGAATGGATACAGAAATTGTGGTACATCTACACAATGGAATATTACTCTGCAATAAAAAACAGGGATATCATGAAATTTGCAGGTAAATGGTGGGAACTGGAAAGGATCAACCTGATTGAGCTATCCCAGAAACAGAAAGACACACATGGTATATACTCACTCATATAAACATATACTATAGGATGAATCTACTAAAATCTGTACACCTAAAGATACTAATCATGAGGTAGGACTCTTGCTTATAGGCTCAATCCTTATCCAGAAAGGCAAAGAGGATGGGCATCAGAAGAAAGAGAAAACAGGGCACAAGTCAGGAGCCTGCCACAGACAGCCTCGCAAGGACTCTGCCCTGCAGAATATCAAAGCACATGCTGGCCAACACTTGGGCAGAGTGCTTGGAATCTTATGAAAGAAGTAGGAAATAGTAAGATCTGGAGAGGACAGGAACTCCACAAGGAAAGCAACAGAACCAAAAAATCTGAACACAGGGGTCCTTCCTGAGACTGATGTTCCAACCAATTACCATGCATGGAGATGGCCTAGGACGCCTGCACTGATGTGGCCCATGGCATTTCAGTGTCCAAGTGGCTTCCATAGTAATGGGAATAGGGACTCTCTCTGACATGAACTGATTGGCCTGCTCTTTAGTCACCTCCCCCTGAGGGGGGAGCAGGCTTGCCAGGCCACAGAGGAAGACAATACAGCCACTCCTGATGAGACCTAATAGACTAGGATCAGAAGGAAGGAGAGAGGACCTCCCCTATCAGTGGACTTGGAGAGGGACACGGATGCGGAAGGGGGAAGAAGGGAAGGATTGGGATGGGAGGAGGGAGGGAACAACAGGTGTATATAAGGTGAATAAAGCGTAACTGATAAAGAATTTAATAAAATATGCAATGCATTTGTCTACTATTTCAATGGTATATCACTATTTTAAGTTTCTTTATATCATGCTGTATCAAGTTAATCTATTTTAAAATATAATAGTGTTACTTTTTCCTTAAATATGATGTTCTGCATAAGTTTGCAATATTAGCAATAATATCCATGCATTTAGATGACAATTATTCATGGCAGTTTAAACGTGAAGTTTTGGGAATGGTATAGAAATATAGAAATCAGAAATATGAGATGAGTGTCCCTGAAGTGAAACCAAGGTCAATTCAAAGTCTGTGTTACTTATTCTGGAAGAAAAACAAATTCGTTGGCCATCATAATGTTTATTGCTTAATTGTGTCCTATGCCATCTTAGCTATATATCTTTATATGTATAGCTTATATATAAAGCTATATATCTGAAATATCAATTTATTTTACTAGGAATACGTTCACCCTCTTGTCTCAGTCATTTTCACTGTGGACCTTTGATTATTTCAGCCCCACATGAATAAGACAGAGAATTGTCTTGCAGTTCATTTCATGAGCACTTTATTTTAATCTAATTTTATGCACCTTTACTATGGAGCTTAACCAAGTTATTTTCCAGGGATTAGGGGATGGCATTATTGTAAGGATTTTTAGCTTGTCACTAAATAAGTCAATGGTTGTCCAGACAATAATCACAGGGTAAGTAATATTTTCAGAAGAATATGTCATGAACAATAACAATTTCCCTTTCTGATATTATTAAATGAATATGAAGAAAAAACTATTGAAAATTTACAGTGATAGAATAGGCTTTCCAAGATTCATGTAAAAGAAAATCACTAAATTATCACCATACTTTTATGTCAATAACAAAACATAATTAGTGGGGCTTTCTTATAATACACAAATGGATACCTTGTTGAATATCTTCTATTACTATTAATCACTTAAAGCAATGACCTATGTACTCAAAATTCTAATATTTAAAATTTTCCAGTATGAATCACAGGTATTCCTTACTCTCTGTAATATTCTTTGAAATTATCGTACACAGTCTTATTATGATATCATCTACCTTAGGTTTATTTTAGTCATCATAGGGCACAAGCAATAATCCTTTTAAGACATATCTAAATTATTCTGGTCATACCTCAATTATGGGCATTAATCCAATGAATCCTATTTTATCCCCTACATTTCTCCTAGTAATGAGCTTTCTGATCTCTGGACTGCTGACTCATCTTTTCTTTCTCAGGCCTAATATCATAGATCAAAATTACTATACTACAATTTCTGAAGGACATGCATTAGTGAATATTTGATATCTTAAAAAAGTTTGTCCAATCAAGAAAATTACATATTTATTGTCAATAAAATGAACATATATGGCGATATGCTTGTTTTTATATAAAGATTCTTTGGTAAATATGTGAAATACCCTAAGATATAATTGAGAGCAAAAAGGCATTCCTAAGACGGTATATTCTGTGATTTCCACATTGATATCTGAATCTTTCTGCAACACCTGAGGTTTCTACCTCACTCAGGATGGCAAAAGTTTCAGTTTTTAAGAGTTTTTGTCTTTGAAACTTTTTTGCTTTGTTTTTTGTTTCTATTTACAATTTACAATTTATTCACTTTGTATCCCAGTTGTAGCCCCTCTCTCATGTCCTCACCCCTCCTTTCCTCCCTCTTGATCCCCTATGCCTCTCCCCTAGTCCACTGATTAATAGGGGGAGTCCTGCTCCCCTAAAATCTGATGCTAGCCTATCAGGTCCCATCAGGACTGCTTGGATTCTCTTCCTCTGTGGGCTGCCTAGGTCACTCTACCAGGGAGAAGTGATCAAGGAGCAGGTAACTGAGTTTATGTTAGAGTCCGTCTCTTCTCTGCTTACTAGCGAAACTATATGAAAACTCTGCTGTCCAAAGGCTACATCTGAGCATGGGGTCTATGTCCTCTGTATGCATAGTCCTTGCTTGATGCATCAATCTCTGCAGTCACTCCTGGGCCCAGCTTTTTGGGCCTTGTTGGTCTCTTTGTGGAGCTCCTGTCCCCTCCAGGTTCTTCTATATCACCTTTCTTCTACAAGACTCCCTGCACTCTGTCCATTTTGGCTGTGAATCTCTACATCTGCTTTGATCCCCTACTGGATGGAATCTTTGTGCCCTATGAAGCAAGCCTGCAATCCCAGTGCTCTATGAGTCTAAAGCAGGCAGATCTCTGTGTGTTCAAGGTCAGCCTGTTCTAGAAAGTGAGCAGGAAAACCAAAGCTACTCAGAGAAATCCTGTCTCAAACAAACAAAACAAAACAAACAAAACAAAGAAACAAACACAAAAAGCATTTGAAGCTTTTTGAACCATGTTTTCTTTGAACATTTTGAGCTAATTTTTATGACTCTGCTATTGCATACAACCAAAGTCTCATTTTAAAATTGAGAGCTCTACTCACTAAAAGGACAAAACATTTAATATTAAAATAATGTCTTAAAAATAATTTCTCAGTAAAGTTTATACTGATGTTTCTAAGTAATATTGATTACAATTTGGATAAAATGGAAGTTTCTCAGATTATTTTATAATGACCTGAAAATGCATTATAAAACTGTTATTATTATCAGAAAAATTCAAATTTCATATCTACAATTAATTTTATTTCCTTTATAGAGCATAATTTTATTTATTTAAGTACTCAAATTAATTGTTGATTAAATAGATGTCAATAAAAATATTCCTTCACAAAGAAAAATTAACAATGATAACGATTTTATAAAATGGTTTTGGAAACCCTTAAACAACCTTACTTCAAGTGCTACACATAATATGCACATTACATTATGTAATTCTTGAACAAGATAAGCAATTAATGACTTAAGATTAACCATTAATCATCTAATAGCTTGTCCAAAATTTAGATATCTAATAAACTGTAGTTTCTAATAAGGGAAAGGAGCTGACCTTACCTTAATAGCAGATCTTCTTACACTCTTTTGAATATTGTGTGCACAGGCTCCTGGCCCCAAATTCTTGGAAAGACACTGCCTACAGAGAATGGAAGCATTTTCATTAATGAAGTAGATGCAACTAAGCATTCAAGACGCTGTTGACCTATTGAGATATTTTATTGCTGCTGCAGAAATTAATTTTGATCTTTCATAAGTTATTTCTAAAGAAAGCATACATCATTTTATATAGCCAGTTGCAAAGGTCCTGATATGTGTCATTTATACAGACTTGAGAAACACTGCCTGAGAGGAACAAAAAACATGTGTCAGATAACATGTAAAGCTGCTGTGCTTCCTTCACTGGTGCACGCTCATTTCATCAAGGCACCAGAAAGAAGGATATAACTTATTTATCCACTAAGTGTTATTTCCTCAGTTACTAGCGCAGTAGGCAAAGAAGAGTGCCAGTTATTACATACATGCACATGGCCAGAAATAGTATGTGTTACTGTTACTTTCTAAATAAAAAGACCAACAGGGAGTTAAGTACAATCTTACTATCATTGAGTCAGACCAGAATTGAAACCTAAAATTACCAAGTAAAATGTAATATGCTTTGATAATTCACCTATGCATAAAGCCTACACATAATACTCTATAGACAAAGAGTAATGCAGCTAAACATATGATGTGAGTTACTAACACACCACTTTTCCTGTTGTAATGATAGATTCCCCTTTTGCGGGGGATGGAGAGTTGTGTTTAATCTGGTTCTAGAACAAAAATGTCTAGGATAAACTTATTCTTTCATGTATGTCCTCTTTATCAAGAATAGGAATAATACATACTTGACTCAGCTGTAGTTACACCAAGGAGGGAGGAAGAATTGCATGTTTAATCAGTAAAGAAGTTGAAACTAATGAATCCATATGATAAAATAATTTGAAGGATTTCATTACTCATGTCTCTGGATATTACTAATTATTGTTTCTCCCAAATGTGCCCCACCTATTGATATTCTCTTCTGCTTATTACCCATACTGTCACAATGTCTTGTTAAAATACTTAATGCATATCTATCGGTTGCCACATCTTTGTAAAAGTTGACAACTTTCACACAATCATGTGAACAAAGGTATGGAAATTAGAGAATGGCTTGGCTATTAAGTGATATATACAATCCCAGGTTTTTATTCCCATTTTGGAACCTCTTCTAATATGCAGCTAAATATAACATATAATCAGCTAAATTTAACACTCAGCCTTAAAAACAATGATAAAGATATTCAGATATATAAAAAAAAACAGCTAAGGTAATTGACTACCAGAATAAATGCATAATGAAATACTACAACAATTCTTCAGGCTGAAGAGCAAGTATAAATGGTATAAAATGAAGTAAGAGCTGTAAAAGTAGTAAGGAGTAAATATACCATTTTGTACATTTAAAACATAATTATTGGATGTCAAAAGTATAAATGATATTGCTAAAACTAACTGTTGAAGCATGATTTTACGGGTTAAATTCCAGATGTGTTGAATGTAATCATCTCCAGGATTATGTTGCTATACATGGTAAGTGAAGTATAATATAACTTCACATTCTCATTAGCGACATTTATATATCTAATGATAACCAGTAATTTTAACTATAATAAAAACTGTCAATTAAGTCAATTGTTAAAATTATCACATCAATCTATAAAAGTTTCAGTAGATGCTTATGTATAATGTGTGTTCTATGATCATTTTAGAGCATCACAGATTTACTGTGGTTCTTATGAATTTAACAAAAAGAAAAGGTAGTATGCAGTATAAAGCATATGGTTGTGTATGTGTGAATGCAGGCACAAGAAAGCCCCAGCACAAATATGGATCTCTGTGTCTTCCTTTCTCTATGAGTTCCAAGGATCAAATTCAGGTTTTTAGGCTTGCCTGGCTTGTACTTTATCTGCTAAGCCATCTTAGTAGCTCAGTGACAATTTTACAGACTATGCTGTTTCTATTTGCATTCATTTGTCTTGTCAACTTCCACACCAAAAAAAAAAAAAAAAAAAAAAAAAAAACCAAAAAAAAAAACTTCCGTATTTTCAGACTCAAAAGCATAAATAGCACTTAGGGTCTACAAAGTACTCACATGTACATATTAAATTTCATTGATTGTTGTTTTTGGTAGTCATGGAAGTGTAAACTAAGGCAATTTTTCAGAATTTTATGGTTTACTGTACTAAAAATATTTTGACATATGTTCCCTTCACTGAAATGTATTAAAACAAATGAAGTAGAAGTTTTTGCATTACTAAAATTTAAGTGTTCATAGATAGGCACATTTAATAGAATAGTACATTGTGGTGTCAATTATTCTAATAATGTTAAGTAAAAATTAGTTTAAAACGAGAAAAAGCTCCAAGAACTGGAATTTGTATATGGTTTCTCTGTCTTTTTAAATTGTGGAAAAATACTTTGTATATATAAGATGATATAATTACTTAGAATATTGTATTAAATCAGCAAAATTATAATTAAATTTAATAATGTTTTGCATAGCGGTTCAAAAATCTTACTTTAAATATTTTGTTAAGACTAGGAAATTTACAAAATATAGTTTTACTGACTTCAGCATCATATGTTAAAGCTATGAATATATGATATCCAGCACTGTCTTTTTTGGTACAGGCTTAATTTCAGTGAAGCCTAGTGTCATGTAGAATAATAATGAAGTTACCTTTCTTTTTTCTGTTAAGGAAAGTTCATCACATGCAATAACTTTTGGGGTTGTCTGTAAGTGGAGATATAACATAAAATTTTCAACAGCAATATGGAAGATTAAAATGAAAAGATGGTTAGTTTTGAAATTAACTTTAAAAATAGTCCCTGGTATGAATATTTGATGGAAAATGGTTCCAAAAATTAGCTGCTGGGAGTGCAGAGTCCTGATAGCCTGATGCTGCCTGAGGCACACATGACATTGGGAGAATAAGAAGCTCTGAAGGATTCAGGAGACAGCGTGTAAAACAGGAAGTCACACGGGCTTAACCAGGGAGTTCTGTTAAAATCTGTCATAAGATCGTAAACTCAATTCTCAGTGGCTGGATCTGTGTAATTGCCAGTATACCTACATACAAGAAGACTGGCAACAGATGTTGGTCTTTGTTTTTACCCCATGGATTCTGCTTCCTGAGTTTATTATTGCTTCCTTCAAAATAAATGTTCATTGGGGTTTAGATTACAATGGAAACTTGGCAAGTTGTTATGGTTGTGAATATTAAGATTAGAGATATTGGCAAATTACTGTCTCTGGTTGGAAACCTCTTCAAAACAGGGCTCCCAATGGCCACACACAGAAAGGGTTTTTTAATTTGTTTTTTGTTTTTGTTTATTCTAAACCCAGAAACATTCTGTAGTCAGGGATATATTTCTGAAGTTTTACCTACTATTTAGAAATTTCAAACCTAACAATGTCCTTGGTCTTATGTAGTACTAAAATAAAAACAGGAAAGCTATCCAATGCATTTTTCAATTTTGAAAGATATTCATTTTGATATTTTAGAAACTTGAAGTTCTGATATTAGAGAACTCATTCAGATCTGCTTTCAATTTTAATTTATCCATTTATTTGTCAGTATGCATTACATTTTCATGGACATTTTGGTTATTTATAGTTCTCACATAGACACACTGTTTTGTTCAGAACTTGAAAAATGTAACTTCTATTCAATTTAATGTGGCCAGTATTCTAAATGTAACACAATATTCTGTTTTATTTTTAGAGATTTTATTGGTAAATGATATCATAATATAATAGAGAAAAACATTATTAAAATGACATATAATCAACCTTTCATGACAACTAGTTTAGATTCATGCATATACCTGTATTAATTTATAATTTTCTTTTTAATATTTTATTTATTTATTTATAACAATTTATTCACTTTGTATCCCTGCTGTAGCCCCCTCCCTCATCTCCCCCTAGTCCAACCCACCTCCCTCTTCTCCTCCACGCCCTTTCCCTAGTCCCCTGATAGGGGCTAACCTCCTCCCCTTCTATTTGACCCTAGCCTATCAGGTCTCATCAGGGTTGGCTATGGTCATCTTCCTCTGTGGTCTGGCAAGGCTGCACTCTCCAAGGGGAGCGACCAAGGAGACAGCAGCTGAGTTCGTGTCAGAGACAGCTCCTGATCTCCTTACTAGAGAACCCACTTGGAAACTGAACAGCCTATAGGCATCTTCTGAGTAGAGGGTCTCGGTCCTTTTCATGCATGGTCCTTAGTTAGAATATTGGTCTCTACAGGACCGCTTGGCCCCATGTTTTTTGGCTCTGTTGTTCTCCTTGTGGATATCCTGTCCTCTCCAGGTCTTTCCACCTCCCTCTTCTTCCATAAGGTTTCCTGCACTCTTCCCAAAGTTTGGCTATGAGTCTCAGTATCTCCTTAGATACCCTAGTGGTCAGAGTCCTTCAGAGGTCCCCTGTGGAAGGCTCCTCTCCTGTTCCTTGTCTTCTACTTCCAATCATTATCTACATTCATAAAACTTTAATTGGATTTAGGTGTTTATCTTTTTAAAATAATTTTCTTAAAGAGGAGAATCAGAAACATGTGGCCATAATAGAAATTATTTAATCGGTTAAAACATTGAAGTACTTATTGTTGTTTGCACACAGTGACACATACAGGGATGTTACAAGTTAATAAATACATGATGCATTATGCCACAAGAATGAAGGTTATAAACCATGTGAGCATCTCCAATTGTACAACAGAGCAAAAAACTGAATACTTCATAATGAAAACTCTGGAACATATTCAATAGGAAAGAGATACTTCATTATAATAAAGGTTGTGTGTGACACCTCACAGCTTTATATTGTGCAGGTAAATTCTGAAAACATTCCATTTAAGTTCTAGCACTTGAAAGAAGTACCAGTTCTCCAAAATATTTTCTAAAATACCACTTTAACTTTCAGTCCATGAAATTATGCAAGATGAAGGGAAAAGAGTAATTCCAAAGATATGGTTCAATTGTTAAAGGTGCTGGATGACAAGCCTGGTCACCTGAGGTGAGGAAAAAGTAGGATAGAAGAAGAAAAAGAACTCTTATGTTGTATGACCTCTGCTGATGTGATGTAGCACATGTATACACATACACATACTCACACATGTACTCACACACATACACACTGTAATGAATAAATAAATGTATGCACACTTTTTAAAAGAAATGGTAACTTGGGAGGGCAGGAAAGGAAAGGACCTTAGCAGACAGACAGAATTACACATGCTATGAAGCAGTAGACTGGATTAGGGAAACACTGAAGATTAAAATTTTAAGTGGAGAAATTGAAGGGGAGAAGGTGGTACTAAGCTTTAAGGAAGCCCACTACATTGTAAAATAATGAAAACATAATCTAATAAAATTTAATTATATTTAATTATGTAATTTAAGTGTGGGAAACCTGAGTGAGCAGACACTGCTTTCCAAAGAAAGTATGCATAATTAAATGAAGATTTAGGTTTATTTTGAAATTATATATATGCATGTATGTCTTTGTCTGGGTTTGTCGTTGAAGCCATAAGTGATTTTTAAATCCACAGAGCTGGAGTTACTGAAGGATATTAACTGCTGGGCATGTGCTGTGTGTGCTCTTACCCATTGAGACACTTGCCAGCCTTTGAACATATGTTCAGTGTCTCTCATGATTGGACATTTTGAGGTAATAACAGTTGTCCAATATTTACATGATGGGTATGTAACAGAGAAGCACATATTCTTCTTTTCTTGTTTTCAGTATTAAAGGTAAAAGAAAATTATTGAGTGAATTATGTTATTTATTTGACATTAGTGCATTAAAAACAGTAAAAAAATGAAGGACAAATACTATATTTGGCATAAATTATTAATCTGTGTGAATAAAATAAAAAGTGTATTTGTAGCACTTTCAAGTTAAGTATGCTAGTTGACACCTGAATGAAGGCAATCGCCTTGAAAACATTTGCGTATTATAGTATTGAAGAGGTGCTTGAAGGCTTTCACTATTGTTATGGTATAATGTGAAATGTTATGTTCAATGCTTGTGGCCAATTAATTGCATTATTCTGGGTATTCAGGGTGGAGATTATTGGATGGAGGTTGTTGTGGGTGATTTTGAGTGTTAAACATTGTTTTAAATCCCTTTGTTTTGTCCTCCTGTCTTTGTGCTGTGAGATGAATGGTTTCCTCTCCGTATTCTTCCACTGCTGCGGTTTGACTTCTCCTTGGGAACACAAAAAGAAGAAGATATCATAATAGACTGACCCCTTCAAAATGGAATCAAATGAATCTCTTCCCACTTTAAAATGTTCTCCATTTATATCGTATTCAGACAAAGCAAAACAAAACTAGTGATACCTTTGAAAAGACACAGTAATAAACCCAGATACTTGATTTTTGACAAAGAAGCCAAAACTGTACAATGAAAAAAAGTCAGCATCTTCGAAGAATGATGCTCGTCTAAGTGGATATCAACATATAGAAAAATGAAAATAGATCCATATTTATCAACCTGCATGAAACTAAAGTCTAAGTGCGTCAAAGACCTCAACATTAAACACACTAAACCTGCTGGAAGAAAAACTGGGGAAGAGCCTTGTACTCATTGGTACAGAAGACAACTTACTGAACAGAACACCCAACAGTACAGGCTCTAATAGCAACAATTAATAAATGGGACCTCATGAAACCAAAAAGCTTATGTGAAGAAAAGGAAACTGTCATCAGAACAAAATGATACCCTACACACTGGGAAAGGATCTTCACCAATCCTATATCTGACAGAGGGCTAATATCCCAGACTATATAAAGAATTCAAGAAGTTAAAAAGGAACAAATCAAGTAATCCAATTAAAAAATAGGGTACAGAGGTAAACAGAGAATTCTCAATAGAGAAATATCAAATGGCAGAGAAACACTTAAAGAAATGTTCAAGTCCTTAATCATCAGAGAAATGCAAATCAAAACAACCCTGAGATTTCACATTACATCCATCAGAATGGCCAACATCAAATACTCGAGTGACAGTACATGCTGGAGAGGATGTGAAGAAAGGGGAACCCTCCTCCATTGCTGGTGGGAATGAAAACTTGTACAACCACTTTGGAAATCAATTTGGTGCTTTCTCAGACAATTAGGAACAGTGTTTCCCCAAGATCCAGCCACTCCTAGGCATATATCCAAAATATATTCAAGTATACAAGGGCATTTGCTCAACCATGTTCATAGCAGCTTTATTCATAATAGCTAATTTCTGCAAACAACACAGATGTCCATCAACTGAGGAATGGATACAGAAATTGTGGTACATTTACAAAATGGACTACTGCTCAGCAATTAAAAACAAGGAAATCATGAAATTTGCAGGCAAATGGTGGGAATGAGAAAAGATCATCCTGAGTGAGGTATCCCAGAAGCAGAAAGACATAGACATACTTACTTATACTTACTTAGTTATGTATTTACTTACACTTACTTACTTATAAGTGGATATTAGACATATTATATAGGATAAACATACTATAATTTGTACACCTAAAGAAGCTAAGCAAGACAGAGGACCCTGGGTTAGATGATCAATCCTCACTCAGAAAGGCAAAAGGGACAGACATCGAAAGAAGGAGAAAACAGTAACAGGAGAGAAAACTATCACAGAGGGCCTCTGAAAGTCTCTACCTAGCAGGGTACCAAAGTAGATGCTGAGAATCATAGCCAAACTTCGGACAGAGTACAGGGAATCTTATGAAAGAAGGGAGAGATAGAAAGATCTGGAGGGGACAGGAGCTCCACGAGGAGAGCAACAGAGCCAAAACTCCTGGGCACAGGGGTCTTTTCTGAGACTGATACTCTAACCAAGGATCATGTATAGAGATAACCCAAAACCATTGTACAGATGTAAAACATTGCAGCTCAGTCTGCAAGTGTGTTAACTAGTAGTGGGAACAGGGTCTGTCTCTGATATAAACTCAGTGGCTGGTTCTTTGATCACCTCCACCAGAGGGAGGAGCAGTCATTCCAGGCCATGGAGGAAGACAATTCAGCCAGCCCTGATGAGACCTGATAGGTTAGGTTCAAAGGGAAGGGAGAAGGACCTCCCCTGTTAGTGGATTGGGAATGGGATGATATGAGGATATGAGAGAGGGATTTGGAGGGGATGAAGTAGGAGGTTATAGCTGGGATACAAAGTGAGTAAATGGTAATTGATAAAAATACATTGATTAAAAATGTCTTGAGATAAATGAGTTATTTTTTGTTCTTAATTTTTATTTTATTTTATTTTTAATTAAAATTTTTACTTTTTACATTAATTATATTTTATTTGCTTTGTACCCCAGCTGTAACTGCCTTAATGTGGAAGATAATTTTTAGACACTCTCACTGATATTCCCAAAATTTTGCACCTCTTTTACCAATTAAAATCATTAGAAATAGAATACTAATATTTTGAAGGAGGTTATAGAGGCAGATAACTTCGGTAATGGACTGTTGTATTATTCTTAACTTTCTGAACTTGAATTCTTCAAGAAAAAATACAAATACAATAAAACAGAAGTATGTACCAAGGAAAACTCAGTTGAGGAATCACCATAAGGGAAAATTAATTGAAATATAGAATTTCAATGCCCAAGTCACAGTTCATAGTAGTTTTACTGCCAGAAAAATGTAAATAAACTAGATGTTCCCTCAACAGAAGAATCGATGAAAATATGTGCTACATTAACACAAAAGCATATTACTCAAATCTTAATACTAAAAAGATGACATTCTGAAATTTGCAGAAAAATGGATGGAATTGGAAAATATCATCATGAATGAGATAACCCAAACCCAGAAATATAAATATAGTATGTTTTGGCTTATAAGTAGGTATTAGTCATAAAGTGAATAAAAACCAAACTACAATCCAGAGGCTCAGGGAGGTTAGGTAAACAGGAGAGATGGAGTGCTTTAATGGGTGGACATATGAGTGTCCCTGGGAGGTGGGAAATGAAGATTTTAAAGGCAGACCAAGGAAAGATGGGGAGAGATGGGGTGGGGGGAGACAGTGCCAGAGAGATGGCTGGAACTGTGAGGCATTTGGGGGTGTGGTGTGGAAACAATTCAGTGGAAAGAAACTCCCTATAATGTATGAACATGACCTTAATAAAGATTCCTAGTAATGTAATATACAGAACCTCAACAGGTCCTCTCTGGTTGCCAGATGAAACTAACTTTGGTTGCTGGACTTGGTTGCGTTCATCCAGTTTGTATAAAGTTCCACCCCACAATAGGGAGCCTATGTCAGACACTTCTTGGGTAACCAAGAACCAGAAACTAGATACCTCAGAGACTTAGGGTAAAAGCAAACACTACTGGCTCTGAAAAATCAATAAATTTTGTTCTTAATGATATTCTGTTGTACTCATTGATCAGCAATTTCTCCAATCATCATCAGAGAGCCTTCCTCTATCAGCAGATTGCAATAGAAGCAGAAGCCCACAGCCAGACATTACAAGGAGAAAAAGTCTAAATGTGAGTCTCCAACAAATCCTTCCCCTCAGGGCTCAGGGAATTCCAAGGCCAAGTCCTCCTTTCTTCCTGTTGGGTTTTTATGACCAACTTTGATATGATTGTTTTTGTTCCTATTTTTTTCCAATGTGGAAGTTAGCTCTTAGAAGTATGTTCTTTTCTAATAAGAGGCGTTTCTAATGAGATTCATAAATGGAGTGGATGTAGAGGAGGAACTAAGAGGAGTAGATAGAAGGAGATAC
Source organism: Pachyuromys duprasi (assembly GCA_028658305.1). Lineage (NCBI taxonomy): Eukaryota > Metazoa > Chordata > Mammalia > Rodentia > Muridae > Pachyuromys > Pachyuromys duprasi. The sequence continues at coordinate 83,379,047 of CM053744.1, read as the reverse complement.
GGTAATCAGGACATATTGTATAAAAATCTATTTTTTAATAAAGGAAAAGGGAAAAAAGTAGGAAATGCACAACTCCACAACAAAAATGAAATGGAGAAGTACATGTATAACTTTATAAATTAAAGAAAACAATATACTATGATTTTCCACTTAAATTTAAAAATTAATAAAAATTTCCACAAAATACTAGACTCAAATATCTGTTTCAAAGGTCAAATAACTCATTTATAAGTGGATATTAGCCATACAATATACGATAAACATACTAAAATCTACAGTCCAAAAGAAGCTAAACAACAAAGAGGATCCTAGAGAAGATGCTTAATCCTCATTCAGAAGGGTCAACAGGATAGACATAAGAAGCAGGAGAAACCAGGGAACAGGTGGTGTCTGAAAGGCTCTACCCAGCAGGTGTAGATGTAGAAGCAGATGCTGTGACTCATAGCTAAACTTTGGGTTGAGTGCAGGGAATCTTTTGGAAGAAGGGGGAGATAAAAAACACCTGGAGGGAACAGGAGCTCCACAAGGAGACCAACAAAGCCAAATATTCAAGGTCAGGTAGTCCTGCAGAGACTCATGAATCAACCAAGGACCACACATGGAAAGCACCTAGATCCCCTGTTCATATGTAGTCTGTTGGGCAACTCAATGTCCATGTGGGTTCCATAGTAAGGGAAGAAGGAGAAATCTCCAGAATAAAATTTGTTGCCTGCTCTTTGATCACTTTCCCTGGAAAGGTGGTCTTACCAGGCCACAGAGAAAAGGATCCAGACAGTCCTGATGAGACCTAATAGGCTAGGGTCAGATAGTAGGTGAAGAGGACCTCCCCTATCAGTGGACTAGGGAAAGGGTATGGGGGTGGAAGGGAGGGAGGGTGGAACTGGGAGGAGATGAGGGAGGGGGCTAGAGCCAGGATACAAAGTTAATATGTTGTAATTAATAACTATTATTATAATATTTAATTATTATAATAATTATATCATAATTATATATTATAATAATTATTATTATTAAAATACGATCCAAAAATAAAAATAAAACTGAAAAAATGAAATTAAAATTTTATTTATACTTTAGAATCTTAAATCTCTGTGTCTTAAACATAATATAATCAAACTTAACAGCTATTTAAATAACTATGTGAAATTTTGGTTAATTACAGTTATAGATAGACTTTTCAACTTGATTTAATAAACGTTAGATAATGTATCTTAAAATGACAATTATCAAATTACTTATTTATACTGTGTTGTTCTTAGTTTTTAATAGAAATCAAACGTATTCTAAAAGTGTAGTTAGAGAACATTTTTATACTTATACATGTTGACCTTGGAAGGTTTACATTTTTTATATATAGAATATATTTTTCTTTATTAATGTATTAATTTTTTCATTTTACATTGCAATCACAAACCTATTTCCTCCTTTCTTCCCAGACTCCCCCTCTGAATACACTTATTCTAAGTAACCACCACCACACCCCTTATCAACAAATTCATCAGGAGTAGGTGCATCCTCTTTCACTGAGGCAACACAATGCACCCCTGATAGGAAAACAGGATCTTGAGGGAGGCAACAGAGTCCAAGTAAAAGACAGCCCCCACTTCAATTGTTAAGGGACCCACTAGAGGACAAAACAGCCAACTGGCTTCATATGTGTAGGGAGCCTAGGACCACTCCGAGCATGTTCTTTGGTTGGTAGTTCAGTCTCTGTGAGCCCCCATGGGCACAGGTTAGTTAGTTGGCTATGTAGGTTTTCTTGTGATGTCCTTGACCCCTCCAGCTCCCTCAGTCCCTCTACTGACTCTTCCACAAGACTCTTGAGTTCTTCCCGGTGTTGGCTGTTGCCCTCTGCATCTATTTTCATTATCTGCTTCAGGGAGTACAAACTTGCACAACCACTTTGGAAACCAATCTGGTGGTTTCTCAAAAAAAAAAAAAAAAAGGGAATAGTTCTACTTTTAGACTCTGTTATCCCACTCCTGGGCATATACCCAAAATATGCTTCATTAAAACACAAGGGCATTTTTCTCCATTTATAATAGACAGAAACTGGAAACAACCAAGATGTCCTTCAACTGAAGAATGGATAAAGAAACAGTGGTACATTTACACAACAGAATACCACTCAGCTATCAAAAACAAAGACATCATGAAATTTGCAGGCAAGTGGATGGAAAGAGAAAAGAGTGAGGCAGCCAGACCTGGAAGGACATGCGCGACAGAAAACTAGCATACCTATCGTGTAAGAAGCCTCATTTATGTAGAAAATCGTTTATTTTTATTTTTTAATTTTTATTTTTTTCCTTCTTCTCAGTTTACTCATTATATATCTCAATTGAAGCCCCCTCCCTCAACTTCCCCAGTCCCACTCTCCCTCGCTTTTCCCCTCATCCCCTTCCCCTAACCCACTGAAAGGAATTTTATAAAGAGGAGGAGAGAGGAAGGCCAGAAGAGTACAGGAGCTCCAAAAGGAGACCAACAGAGCCAAAATAACTGTGCCCTGGGGGCCCTAAAGAGAATGATACCCCAACCAACGACCATGCATGGAAAGGACCTAAAACCCTGGCTCAGACGGGGCCCATAGACTCAGTCTCCAAGTTGGTTCCCTAGTAAAGGGAGCAGGGCTTTCTCTGACATGAATTCAGTGACTGGTTTTCTGATCACCTCCCCTTAGAGGGCATAGCCTTGCCAGGCCACAGAGGAAGACAATGCAACCAATCCTGATGGGACTTGATACGCTATGATCAGATAAAGGGGAGGAGGACCTCTCCTATCAGTGGGAAAGGCATAGGGGGAGAAGAAGGAGGGTGGGTAGGTTTGGGTGAAGACAAGGGAGGAGAGCACAGTTGGGATACAAATTGAATAAATTGTAATAAATGATGATAATAATAATAATAGAAGAAAAATTAGCAATCACAGATTATAAAAAAGTTATAAATTTCTTTATTCTAAATTGAACTGTTTTATACAAATAATACAGTATATAATAAAATGGTTAAATAATTGTTCTAGAGCATTTTTAGAAAATATTTTTGATGATTTTTCTTATCTTGATTGCATAAATGTGAGAACAGTACTTTGGAGTGAAAAGTATCAAGTTGCAAATACAGAGCATATTGCAAGAATTTTTAATTACTAATAATTTCTTATTTAATAATAGTAGACATATATTGCTTTAAGAAACCATTGAGAATTATCTTGAAATATTATTAGTAAATGCATTATTTCTTCATAAAATAGAGGATTTCATGTCATCTACATCTAGTATTAACAGTTACAATATATGCTAAAATTTACTAAATGTTTTATTTGTATGTATATATCAATAGAATAAAATGAAATCTATAATAGCTCTGAAAACACCTTAGGATAATCCATGTTAAGTAGTGACACAACTATTTCATGCCGATCTATTTTGATACTTACAGAATGTAAGGAGAAAACAAGTTTCCTTAAATATAGTCACAGTGCTGGTTAGTTAAGCTTATCTTGTCTAAAAATATGTAATTAAAACAAGTCATAATCAGCAATATTTTGATACTGGAGCTGTGAATTGTTCTCTCTATCTACGGAGTAACATTTTAAAAATTACCACGGGGGCTAGAGAGTTGTATGGGCTGCTAAGAGCCTGAATATCTCCTTCAGGGGGCTAAGATTGGATACATGGTGGCTCACAAATGCTTGTAACTCCACCTTCGAAAACCCAACACTTTTCTGGCCGTTACAGGCAACTGAACACATGTGTTATACATATGTGTTATATACATTAACACAGATGTACTTATTATAAATTAATAAAAATAAGGCTAATAGCCACATATAAGTGAGTATATACTGTATGTGTCTTTCTGCATTTGGTTTACCTCACTCAGGATCATTTTTTCTAGTTCCCACCATTTGCCTGCAATTTCATGATTTCCTCCCTTTTTTGTTGTTGCTGTTGTTTTCATTTTTTTTAATTTTTACTTTTATTAATTATAGTTTATTTACTTTGTATCCCAGCTGTAGCCCCCTCTCCTATCTCCTCCCAATCCCACCATCCCTCCCTCTTCTTCTCCTATGCTCCTCCCACAGTCCAGTGATAGGGTAGGTCCTCCTCTCTTTCCAACTGACCTTAGTTATATCAGGTCTCATCAGGATTGGCTTCTTTGTCTTCCTCTGTTGACTGGTAAGGCTGCTCCCCGCTCAGGTGGAGGTAATCAAAGAGTAGCCCATGAGTTCATGTCAGAGACGGTCCCTGTTCCTATTATTGGGGAACCCTCTTGGACACTGAGCTGCCATGGGCTACTACTGTGCAGTGGTTCTAAGTTATCTCCATACACGGCCCTTGTGTGGAGTATCAATCTCAGAAAAGACCCCTGTGCCCAGATTTTTTGGTTCTGTTGCTCTCCTTGTGGAGCTCCTATTCCCTCCAGGTCTTTTTATCTACCTCTTCTTTCATAAGATTCCCTGCACCCTGCAAAAAGTTTGGCTATGAATCTCTGTATATGTTTTGATACCCTGCTGATTAGAGTCTTTCAGAAGTCCTCTGTGATAGGCTTCTGTCCTGTGCATTGTTTTCTCCCACTTAAGATGTTCATCTCATTTACCTTTCTGAATGAAGATTTAGCATCTTATCAGGGTCCTCCTTCTTGATTAGCTTCCTTGGGTGTACTGATTTTAGTATGTTTATCCTATATTATATGTTTAATATACACTTATAAGTGAGTATATATTCATGGGCACAGGAGACAACTTCCTGAACAGAATACCAACAACACAGGCTCTAAGATCAACAATCAATAAATGGGACCTCATGAAACTGAAAAGCTTCTTTAAAGCAAAGGACACTGTCATCAGAACAAAATTACAGCCTAAAGATTGGGAAAGGCCTTTCACCAACCCTATATCTGACAGAGGGATAATATCCAGAAAATATGAAGAACCTAAGAAATTAAATAGCAACAAATCAAATAACCCAATTAAAAATGGGGTACAGAGCTAAACTATAAAGGAACATCGAATGGCAAAGAAACATTTAAAGAAATGCTCAAAATCCTTACTTGTCAGGGAAATGCAAATCAAAACTATCCTGAGGTTTCACCTTACACCCATCAGGATGGCTAAGATCAAAAACTCAAGTGACAACACATGCTGGAGAGGTTGTGGAGAAAGGAAACCGTACTCCATTGCTGGTGGGAATGTAAACATGTACAAAAACTTTGGAAATCATTCTGGTGCTTTCTCAGACAATTAGGAATAGTGCTACCTCAAGATCCAGTTATACCACTCCTAAGCATATATCCAAAAGATGCTCAACTATACAAAAATGATAATTGCTCAAAAAGTTCATAGCAACTTTATTTGTAATAGCCAGAAGCTAGAAACAAGCCATATGTCCCTCAGTTGAGGAATGAATACAGAAATTGTGGTTCATTTTCACACTGGAATATTACTCAGCAATTAGAAATCATGAAATTTGCAGGCAAATGGTGGGATCTAGAAATGACAATCCTGAGTGAGGTATCCCAGAAGCATAAAGACACACTTGATTTCCTTGTTTTTAATTGCTGAGTAATATTTGATTGTGCAAATGTACCACACTTTCTGTATCCATTCCTTGGTAAGCAGACATCATGGATTTTTTCCAAATTCTAGCAAAAAAGATACACATGGTATATTCTTAATCATAAGTGGTTATTAGCCATATAATATAGGATAACCATACTTAAATTTATACTCCTAAAGAAGCTAAAGAGCAAGGAAAACTAGAAGGAAGATGCTCAGTCCTCATTCAGAAGGACAAATGCCATAGAAATAGGAAGCAGAAGAAACAGGGAACACGACAGAGGCCTATCACAGAAGGCCTCTGAAAGACTCTACTGATCAAGTTATCAAAGCAGAGGCCAAGACTCATAGCCATACTGTGGGCAGAGTGCAGGGAATGTTATGAAAGAATGGAGAGATAGAAAGACCTGGAGGGGACAAGAGTTCCAAAAGTAGACCAACATAGCCAAAAGAACTGAGTCCTGGGGTCACTGAAGAGACTGATACCCCTACCAAGGACAATGCATGGAGAAGACCTAAAACCCTGGCTCTGATGTAGCCCAGAGACTCTACATCCAAGTGGGCACCCTAGTAAGGGGAGCAGAGACTGTCTTTGACATAAACTCAGTGACAGGTCTTTGACATAAACTCAGTGACAGGCTCTCTGATCACCTCCTCATGGAGGATTCAGTCTTGTCAGACCACAGAGGAAGACAATGCAACCAGTCCTGATGAGACATGATAGGCTAGGGTCAAATAGAAAAGGAGGACGACCCCTCTCAGTGGACTATGGGAGAGGTACAGAGGGGAGAAAACGGAGGTAGGAAGGTTGGAATTGGGAGGAGATGAGGGAGGGGGCCACAGTCAGGATACAAATTGAATAAATTTTAATAAATGATAAAAATAATTAAAAATTAAAGCTGCTATGAATATAGTTGAGCAAATGTCCTTACTGAAAGATAAATGTAGGAGCCCTGTGTTTGGTGCACAGGTATTGAGGATTGTGATGTCTTCCTGGTGGATTTTTTCTTTGATGAGAATGAAGTGTCCCTTTCCATCTCTTTTGATTAATTTTGTTTGAAAGTCTATTTATTAGATATTAGGATGGCTACTCCAGCTTGCTTCTTGTGTCTGTTTACTTGGAAAACCTTTTCCCAACCCTTTACTTTGAGGTAATGTCTGTCATTGTTGCAAAGGTGTGTTTCGTAAATGCAGCAGAATGCTGGATCCTGTTTCCACAACCAATCTGTTATTCTGTGTCTTTTTATAGGAGAGTTGAGAACATTGATGTTAATAGATATTTGTGACCAACGATTATTTGTTCCTTTTATTGTGGAGTTGGTCTTGACTGTATGTTTGTGTGCTTGTTTTCTTTTTCTTTTTTTTATGTGATGGTGTCATTATCCTCTGTTTTCTTGGGTATAGTTGATCTCATAGGGCTTAATTTTTTCTTCTACAGTCTTCTGTACAGCTGGACTGCTGCACATATATTGTTTAAATTTAGTTATGTCATGGGATATTTTTTTTCCATCTATGTTGACTGAAAGTATTGCTGGATATAATAGTCTGGATTGGTATCTGTGATCTCCAAACATCTGCATGATATCTGCCCAGACCTTTTTGGTTTTCATAATCTCTGTTAAGAAGTCTGGTGTGATTCTCATAGGTCTGCCTTCAGATGTTATTTGGCCTTTTTCCTTTGATGCTTTAAATTTTTTTTCTTGTTCTGTACAGATCTTTCGTCTATGATTTCTTTTGAAATCAGTTTAACTACTTATTAACACAACACATTTATATTTATTTAATTTCCTTCAATGAATTTGATATATTATCTTACGAATTTTTCCATGTAACTTGTCTGCTTCTAGATTAGGTAAACCTAAAATATATGTTAATTTCATTTTTTCCATTATTAAGCCAGTATATTCTGACATTTTTGTTGTGCTCTGGGATTTAAAAATTTATTTATTTATTACAATCTATTCATCTCTTCTATTCTATTTATTTATTATAATCTATTTACTTTTTAGTAATTTATTTATTTTTATATTAATCACAGGTTATATACTTTGTATCCCAGCTGTAGCCGCCTCCCTCATTCCCTCCCACTCTCTCCATCCCTTCTCCCTGCCCCCCTCCAAGTCCACTGATAGGGGAGGACCTCCCCCACTTCTATCTGACCCTAGCATATCATGTCTCTTCAGGGCTGGCTGCAATGTCCTCGTCTGGGATCTAGTTAGGCTGCTCCTCCCTCGGGAGGGGGTGGTGGTCAACAAGCCAGGCATTGAGTTCATGACCCAAATAGTCCCTGTTCCCCTTACTAGGGTACCCAGTTGGGTACTAAGCTACCATGGGCCACATCCAAGCAGTGGTTATAGTTTGTATGCATACATGGTCCTTGGTTGGAGAAACAGTCTCATAGAAGACCCCTGTGCCCTGATCTATTTGGTCTTTGTGGAGCTCTTGTCCTTGCCAAATCTTACTAACTCCCCTTTTTTCATATGATTCCCTGCACTCTGGTGATGGCTTGGTTGTGAGTCTTAATATCAGCTTTGATTCACTGTTAGTTAGAGTCTTTCAGAGGCCCTCTGTGGTAGGCTCCTGTCCTGTTGCTTGTTTTCTCCTACATTCAATGTCCATACCGTTTGTCCATCTAAGCGAGAATTGATCATCCCATCCTGGGTCCTCCTTCTTGATTATCTTCTCTAGGTATATATATTTCAGTATGTCCTTCCTATCCTATAGGTTTATAAGTGAGTATATACCAAATGTTTCTTTCTGCTTTTGGGATACCTCACTCAAAATTATCATTCCTAGGCCTCACCATTTGCCTGCGAATTTCATGACTTCCTCATTTTTAATTGCTGAGTAATATTCCATTGTGTAAAAGTACCACAATTTCTGCATCCATTTCTCGACTGAGGGATATCTGGGTTGTTTCCAGATTCTAGCTATTATGAATAAAGCTGCTACGAACATGGTTGAGCAAATGTCCTTGTTGTGTACTTGAGCATCTTTTGGATATACGCCTAGGAGTGGTATAGCATTCCTCAAGACCCAGCTATATCTATTTACTTTTTATACAAGCTGTAGCACTCTTCCTCATCTCCTCCCAGTCCCACCCACAATCCCTCTTTTTCCTTGATACCTGTTCCTTAATCCACTGATAGGGGAGGACCTCTGCCCCTTGTATCTGACCCTTGCCTTTCAGGTCTAGCTGCACCATCTTCCTCTGTGGTCTGGTCAGGCTGCATCTCCCAGGGTTAGGTGACCAAAGAATCAGCCACTGAATTCATGATAGTCTGAGTTCAGAGACAGTCCCTGCTCCTCTTACTAGGGAACCCACTAGGAGACTGAGCTACCTATGGATTTCCTCTCAGCAGGGATCTAAGTCCTCTCCATGCATGGTCCATTGGTTGGAGTGTTGGTCTCTGCAGGTTCCCCTGGGCCCAGGTTTTTGGCTCTGTTGTTCTCCTTGTGGAATTCCTGTTCTCTCCAGGTCTTTCTTTTTTGCTCTCCTTCCATAAGGTTTCCTGTACTCTGCCAAAAGTTTGGCTATGAGTCTCAGTATCTATCTCCTTAGCAAAAAAGATTCTGAACAGTGCACACAGAAAAACCAAGTGTTGTTCTGTATATCATTTTATAATTTTTTTGATGTTTTTTTTTACTGTTTTTTTTTCCTGTGTATGACTATTACAAAATGGTGGTCCTGATTTCTTATATCTTTTAGGAAACAATAACTTTGAAAGTACAATGCCTTTCGGTTTGTGTTTTCATTTATTCCATTAACTCCAAGGAATTTATGTTTAAAGTCTCTCCAAAGACTTTTAACCGACAAAAGTAAAGATCAGATTTGAACGAGAACTATAGGTGTTCCAAAAAATGATGTGTGCAGAGATGTTCTTGCATCCTCTGTTAGAGAATTAATGTTCAAAACTGAATTAAATCCATTATTTTAGATTGCGATTCATGTTTCAAACCAAGGGTTAAAATTTGAGATTGTATAGCCTTGAATGTGTGATGGTTTAGAATGCTTCAAAGAATTCTTTCAGAAAGTCTGTAATATATGAAATATTTGTGTAAAAAGGATGTATTAATTGAGAAAATAACAGTGAACAATCTAAAATCGATATTTTCTCAAAAATTTCTCTATTTCTGTTTTTCTTGTTTCCCAACATAATCTTATAAACAGTTTTATGAAATATTCTATAGCTCAATACAATATATTTTGATATTTTGATGATATTCCAACTAATCTACCCCTCTAACTCTTCAATAACACCACACCCAACTTTTTAAATATTTCTTATTAACCCAACAACTCAAAGGAATGGGGCTTTGAATGGGGCTTTTATTTAAGAATGTATACTTTTGAAGGTTAGCATAATTCTCTGTATATACTCCAGTCAAAGTATTTTGTACACACACACACCACACACACACACACACACACAAACTGCTTTTTCAAAAATCATTTTAATTACTTATGCTACCTCCCACCTCCTAGCCTGTCATACTCTCCCATTCACTGTCCCAATCAATCCATCCCCTAATCCTTCTTCCTCCCAGTTCTTATCACCTGTAGTCTACTTATTGTACACCTGCTAAAATATTTATTCTCCCCAAAATATTACAACTGTATGTTTCTGGGATTTATAGCTTTTCATATTAAACACAGAAAGTCAGAGGTGTTATGAAGTAAGCTGCTGTGGACATAGTTGAGTAAGTATCCTTTTCTAATGGTGGAGAATCTTTGGCGAATATAACTAAGGGTAATATAGCTGGGTCTTGAGACAGAGCTATTTCCAAATTTCTGAAAAAGCACAAGACTGATTTCCAAGGTGGCTGTATAAGTTTGCATTCCCACCAGCAATGGAGGAGGTTCTCCTTGATACACATCTTCAACAGCGTGTGTTGTACTGTCATTAAGTTTTGATCTTAACCATTGACAGGTGCAAGACGGAATCTCAGAGTCATTTTGATTTTGATTTTCCTGATGACTAAGGACAATGAAATTTTAAGTGCTTCTCAGCCATTTAATATTACTCTGTTAATAATTCTATTTAGCACTGTACCCTATTTTTAAATTGGTTTTTTTTTTGGTTTGTTGGTGTTTAATTTCTTGATTTCTTTATGTTTTTTTTTGTATATTAACATTTTGTCAGATGTAGAGTTATTGAGACCTTTTTCCATTCTGAAGGATACTGGCTGTGTTGTTCTGTTGACAGTGTCCTTTGACTTATAAAAGTTTTCAGTTTCATGAGGTCCCATTTATTGATTGTTGATGTTAGAGCCTGTGCTGTTGGTGTTCTGTTCAGGAAGTTTTCTCCTGTGCCAATGAGGTCAAGGCTCTTCTCCACTTTTTCTTTTAGTAGGTTTAGTGTGTCTGGTTTTATGTTGAGGCCTTTGATCCACTTGGACTTTAACTTTGTGCAGGGTGATAAATATGGGTCTGTTTTCATTTTTCTACATGTAGACATCCAATTAGACTGTTACTGTTTGTTGAAGATGCTCTCTTTTTTTCCATTGTATGGTTTTGGCTTCTTTGTAAAAACTCAAGTATCCTTCTGTGTGTATGTGTGTGTTTCTCTGGGTCTTCTATTACATTCCATTGATCCACTGTTTTATTTATACCAGTACCATGAGGTTTTTATTACTCTTGCTCTATAGTACAGTTTGAGGTCAGGGATAGAGATACCTCCGATGTTTTATTGTATAGGATTGTTTTAGCTATTCTGGGATTTGGGGATTTCCATATGAAGGTGAGAAATATTCTTTCAAGGTCTGTAAAGAGTTGTGTTGGTATTTTGTTTGGAATTGTACTTAATCTGTAGATTGCTTTTGGTAGGATAATCACTTTTACTATGATAATCCTACAGAGCCATGAATATGAGATGATTTTTTATCTTCTCATATTTTCTTCAATTTCTTTCTTCAGAGACTTGAATTTTTTACATACATGCCTTTCCCTTGCTTGGTTAGAATTATATAAAGTTACTTTATGTTATTCCTTGCTATTGTGAAGCACGTTGTTTCCCTAATTTCTTTCTCAGCCCATTTGTGTTTTACATATAGAAGTAGTAGTGATTTTATTTTAAGTTAATTTTTTATCCAGCCACTCTGATGAATATATCTATTAGCTGTAGAATTTTGGGGGTCACTCACACTTGCTATCATATCATCTGCAAATAATGATACGTTGACTTCTTTTCCTGTTTAAATTCCCTTGATCTCTTTTAGTTTTCTTATTATTGTCGCTAGGACTTCAAGCAGTATGTTGAAGAGATATAGAAAGAGTGGGAAGTATTTCCTTGTCACTAATTTCAGTGGAATTGATTTGTTTCTCTCCATTTAGTTTGATGTTATCTATAGGTTTACTGTATATTGCCTTTACTATGTTTATGTATATGCCTTATATCCTTGCTCAACTGTG
>CM053744.1:83348033-83366585 GCA_028658305.1 Pachyuromys duprasi | reverse complement strand
GGGGGGGGTGTCAATGTAGTGATGTATCAGAGCAGATATTAAGAGTTGCAATCAAGCGCAGAGGGCGAGAAGTGATGATAGAAATGGAGGAGTTTGGGGAGACTTGGGGAGAACAAGAGCTCCACAAGGACCAAACTGAGCAGTGTACAGGGGTCTTGTATGAGACGGTTTCTACAACCTAGGACCACGTGTGGATGTGGCCTGGAACCCCTGCTCAGATGGGGCCCATGATAGCTCCATGTCAGACTGAAGACACTAGTGAGGGAAACAGGAACTGTTTCAGTCATGAACTTGATGGCTGACTCTTTGACAGACTGGCTAGATCCCAGGGAAGGACATTGCAGCCAGTCCTGAGGAGACAGGATGAGCTGGGGTTGGATGGACAGGGAGGAGGTCCTTCCCAGTTGGTGGACTTGGAGGGGGCGGGGAGGAGATTAGGGAGGGAGTAGGAGTATGGGAGGGAATGAGGGAGTGGGCTATGCTTGGGATGCAAAATACCTAACTTGTGATTGATACAAAAATAAATAAATTAAAAACAAAAACAAAAAAAAAAGATTACTGCACTCTTCCCAAAGTTTGGCTATGATTCCCAATATCTACTTTGATACCTAGTTGGGTAAAGTCTTTCACAGGGCCTCAGTGGTAGGCTCCTGTCCTGTTCCCTGTTTTCTTTCTCTTCTGATGTCCATCCCATTTGCATTTCTAAGTGAGGATTGATCATCTTACCCAGGGTCCTCTTTCTTGCTTAGCTTCTTTGGTTGTGCAGATTTTAGTATGTTTATTCTTTATTACATGTCTAACATACACTTGTGAGTATATACCATGTGTGTCTTTTTGCTTCAGAGATACTTCACTCTGGATGATCTTTTCTAGTTCCTACCATTTGCCTGCACATTTCATGATTTCCTTGTTTTTAATTACTGAACAGTATTCCATTCTGTAAATGTACCACAATTTCTGTATCCATTCCTCAGTTAAGGGACATTTGTTTGTTTCCAGATTCTGGCTATTACAAATAAGCTGCTATGAACATGGTTGACCACATGTGTTTTTGTATATTTGAGCATATTTTGGATATATGCCTAGTAGTGCTATTGCTGGATCTTGAGGAAACACTATTCTTAATTGTCTGAGAAAGCAGCAGATTGATTTCCAAAGTGGTTGTACAAGGTTAAATTTGCACCAGCAATGGAGGAGGGTTCCCCTTCTTCCACATCCTCTCCAGCATGTGTTATCACTTGAGTTTTTGATCTTAGCCAATCTGATGGGTGTCAGGTGAAATCTCAGTGTTTGATTTGCATCTTCATGATGACTAAGGACTTTGAGCATTTCTTTAAGTGTTTCTCTGCCATTTCATATTCCTCTATTGAGATTCTTCTGTTTAGCACTGTAAAATGTAATCCACCATATAAACAAACTGAAGGAGAAAAGAACCACATGATCATCTCCTTAGATGCTGAAAAAACATTTGAGAAAATCCAATAGCCATTCATGCTTAAAGTCTTGGAGAGATTATGGATACAAGGCACATACATAAACATAGTAAAGAAAATATACAGCAAGTCTATAGCCAAAATCAAACTAAAAGGACCAAAACTTTAATTCAATCCCACTGAATCCAGGAAGAGGCAAGTCTTTCCCACTCTTTCTGTATCTCTTCAACATAGTACTTGAAGTCTTAGCTAGAGCAATAAGATAACTAAAGGAGATCAATGGTGTACAAATAGGAAAGGAAGAAATCAAAGTATCACTATTTGCAGATGATTTGAGAATATACATAAGTGACCCCCAAAAAATTGTACCAGAGAATGCCTTCAGCTGATAAACACCTTCAGCAAATTGGCTGGATCAAAATTAACTCAAAAAAAAAAAAATTAGTAGCCCCCCTGTATATGAAAAACAAGAAGGATGAGAAAGGAATTAGGGAAAAAAAACACCCTTCACAATAACCAGTAGTAATGTAAAGTACCTTGGTGTGACTCTAACCAATTCCAATCTCTGAAGAAAGAAATTGAAGAAGATTCCAGAAGATGGAAAGATCTTCCTTGCTCTTGGATCGGTAGGATTAACATAGTGAAAATGGCCATTCTGCCAAAATAAATCTACAAATTCAATGCAATTTCTTTCAAAATACCAACACAATTCTTACAGACCTTGAAAGACAAAGTCTCATTTTCATAAAGCAAAAAAAAAAAAAACAGAATTGCTAAAACAATCCTATACAACAACTGATAGAATGGAGATGTCTCCATCCCTGATCTCAAGCTCTACTACAGAGCAAAAGTAGTTATGACTGAATGTTACTGGCATACAAACATAATTATGGATCAACTGAATAAAATAGAGGAGCCAGAAATAAACCCACATACCTACAGATACTTGAGTTTTGACAAAGAAGCTGAAAACATACAATGTAAAAAAAGACAGCATCTTCAACAAATGGTGCTGGTCTAACTGTATATCTAAATATATAAAAATGCAAATGGGTCTGTATTTATCACCCAGAACAAAACAAGTGGATCAAAGAACTCAACATAAAACCAGACACACTAAATCTGTTAGAAGAAAAAGTGGGGAAGATCCTTGTACTCATTGGCACAGGAGAAAACTTCCTGAACAGAACATCAACAGTAAAGGCTCTAAGATCATCCATCATCCGTCAATAAATGGGACCTCATGAACTGAAAAGCTTCTGTAAAGCAAAGGACACTGTTGTCAGGAAAAAAAAAAAACAGCCTACAGACTGGGAAAGTATCTTCACCAACCCTATATCTGACAGAGGGCTAATATATAGAATATATAAAGAACTCAAGAAGTTGAACAGCAACAAACCAAGTAAGCCATCAAACTTTTTTGATTCACAATTGTCCTTTTTGCAAGGTGTGCTGGAGCATTAGCGGCTCTAAACTAGTGAGAGTGGCCAACTGGTCTTATTATAGGATCAGACCAAGAGAGGGAGTCCATGTCTGACGTAACCTGAATGGCTAAGATTGCGAAGCAGGATCATCCAGAGACCTAGAGTTGAATCAAAAACAACTGACCTAAAAGCAAAGCAAAACAAAGCAAAGAAAAGAAAAAGTCAACGAAATGATTCTTAATGATACTTTACTCACAGATCAGTGCCTAACCCATCATCATCTGGAAGCTGATGAAAGCAGATACAGAGACTCAAAGACAAGCATTAGGCAGACTTGGGGAAGCATGCCTAACTTGCATAGGTCTTCATTATATCTTCTGTATAATGCTATACTTGTTTAGATTGCAATTTTTAAGGGACTTCTTACAGTGGGAGTGGGGTTGCCAGGTTATCTTGGACTCTTGCCTGCTCTTGGGATCATTTCCCTTTTATTGGGTTGCCTCATTCAGACTTAATATGTGGGCTGTGCTTTTTGTTATTGAGTCTTGACGTGCAATGTTCTGTGAATAGCACTGGGAGGCCTGCCTTTTCCTGAAGGAGAACAGAAGAGAAGTGGATCTGGTGGAATGTGGAGGTGGGGAGAGAACTGGGAGGCGTGAGAGCTGACGGGTGTTGTAAGGATGTGTTGAATGATAGCAGAATAAATAAGACAAAAGAAAAAATCTCTCAAGTCCGGTTTGAGCCTACATCCTACATTTGATAAATAAAACACAGTTGTTTGTTTACCCTGCTCTGTTTTCAGATACTCCTCTGCAAGTGTTGGAATTGCTTTGTTGTCTTACTTGCAATAGCTAGTCCTTTAAAATTAACAGTGTGTGTGTGTGTGTGTATGTGTGTGTGTGTGTGTGTGTGTCTGTGTCAGAGATGCATTTCTCTGATGACTCTAAGATTCACTTACTGAATAGTTAGTTTACTCTATATTTTTCATTAATTAGTTAATTAATTTGCTTTACATCCTAATTGGAGCTTTTCCTACTTCAGCTCCTCCCACTCCCTCCCTCTCATCTTTCCTTCCTGTATTCCCCTCTCCCTTCCTTCTTAGAGAGGGAGACCTCCCATAGATATCAATCCACCTTGACATATTTACTTGTACTAGAACAGGGCACATCTTCCTTTTTTGAAACTAGACTAGGCAATCTAACTAGGGGAAAGAGATTCAAATGCAGGCAACAGAGTCATAGGTAGACCCTGATCCTCTAGTAGAGGCAAAGTTGTATATCAGTTACATATATGAAGGAGGCCTGTGTTCATCCTATGCATGTTCTCTGGTTGGTTGCTGAGTTACTGTAGGCCCAGGTTAGTTGATTCTGTGGGGCTTTTTGTCGTCCTGTGCTTGACCTCTCTGGAACTTCCAATCCTTCCTCCCCCTATTCCAAAAGATTCACTGAACTCCAGCTAAGGTTTGGCTATAGATCTCTGTATGTGTTTTCATCAGCTCTTCGGTGAAGCCCCTCAGATCACAGTTATCCTAGCTCTTGTCCACAAGTATAATAGAATATTATTAATAATGCCAGGTGTGGACTCATTCTCATGGCATGGAACTTAGATTGGACCAGTGATTGGATGAGCATTCCTTCACTTTCTGTTCCCTTTTTATCACTGCAAGTCTTATAAGTAGGAAAAACTGCGGGTCAAAAGTTATGTGTCTGGGTTTACATCTCCATCCTTCCATTGGAAAACTTGCCCGGTTATAGGAGGTGACCACTTCATGTTCCATATCACCTATGGCTATGACTCTTACCTAATAGACTTCCTGGGACTTTCCATTGTTCTCAGTTTCTTGATTATCCCAGAGATATCGCATTCCGCGTTAATTCTGGTTCTGTCTCACATTTCCCTCTCCTGCCATCCACCACATACTTAATCCCAACTGGTTTTCTTTTATTTCAGTCTGTGAAATATAACTCCAGTGAAAACTACATATTTTAAAATACCTTTTTTCTTGTTTACTACTATTTGAGTTGTAATCAGTCTCACATATTAAAAAATATTCTGACCTTATGTGAATGTGTCCTCCTTCTTAAAATAGCTTTTGACACATGAATCAATCAAAATTGAAAGAATGAAAAAAAAGGGTTTAAAATCATGTTCTCTGTGATAATCCTATTTTCTCAATATTTTAAAATCCTAGATTTATTCACAATTCTCACTGTGTATGAGTCTCAGATTTTCTGTTCCTTACCTAAGACATATATTATTTAGATATCTTAAATGATACTGACGTAAATATGGACTCTGCAACAGGATGATTCTTTTGTGCTTTATGATTTAACATGATTTTTTGAATTCATGTTTTCCTGTCTCTCTTGTGTAGCTTATTTAAAATGTTTTACCTTTAAAAGTGATTCAAACATTTTATGTTTTGCATGGGGGCTTGCTTATGGATACATGGTATACTAAAACAAACAAAAAGCAAAATTCACAGCACAAACTCCTTAGCAACACTGAAGTAAAAATCTTCATTTTCTTTTTTTAATTAATAAATTTATATTTATTTGTTTATTTATTCATTACAATTTATTAACTTTGTATCCTGGCTGAAGCCTGATCCCTCATATCCTCCCAGTCACACAGACCCTCCCTCTTCTTCCCCTATGCCCCTTCTCTACTCCACTGATAGGGGAGGACCTCCTCGCCTTCTATTTGACCCCAGCTTTTCAGTTCTCAACAGGGATGGCTGCATCATCTTCCTCTGTGGCCTGGCAAGATTGTACTCCCCCAGGCAGAGGTTATCAGAGAGCTGGCCACTGAGTTCATGTCATAGACAGCCCCTGTCCCCCTTACTAGGGAACCAGCTTGGAAACTGAGCAGCCTATGGGCTTCCTCTGAGCAGGGGTTCTAGGAACCCTCCATGCATAGTACTTGGTTGGAGTATTGATCTCTGTAGGCATCCTTGGGCCCAGGTATTTTGGTTCTGTCGGTCTACTTGTGGAGCTCCTGCCCCCTCCAGGTTTTTCAACTCCCCCTTCTTTCATAAAATTCCCTGCACTCTGCCCAAAGTTTGGCTATGAATCTCAGCATCTGCTTTAATACCCTTCTGAGCAGAGTCTTTCAGAGGCCCCTGTGGAAGGCTCTTCTCTAATTCCTCTCCTATTTCTGACATCTTTCCTGTTTGCCCTTCTGAGTAAGGTTTTAGCCTCTTCCCTAGTGTCCTTGTTGTTCAGCTTCTTTAGGACTATAGATTTTAGTATATTTATCCTGTTTTATATGCTAATAGCCACTTACATGTGAGTAAGTACCATATGTTTCTTTCTGCTTCTGGGTTACCTCATTCAGGATGATCTTTTCTAGTTCCTACCATCTGCTTGCAAATTTAATGATTTCCTTGTTTTTAATTGCTGAATAGTATTCAATTATGTGAATATACCACAATTTCTGTATCCATTCTTTGGTTGAGGGACATCTAGGTTGTTTTTAGTTTCTGGCTATTATGAATAAAGATGCTCTGAATATAGTTGAGAAAATATCCTTGTTGTATGGTTGAGCATCTCTCTGGTATGTGCCCAGGAGAGGAACCGTCCTCCATTGCTAGTGGTAACGTAACCTTGTACAACCACTTCAGATATCAATCTGGTGCTTTCTCAGAAAATTGGGAATAGTGCTTATCTCAAGAATCTTCATTTTCATGTTGACTGAGTGAACACTATACTAAAATTTATATCATATGTTATCTCATATTATGTACATTAAAACTATGTACCTTTATAACATTTGAAAAATAAACTATTTGATAGTTATTAATAATCTAAATTTGCTTTCAGCCATTTTTTAAAAAAAAATAGAGGCAGTACTTTCTTTTAGCTTCTTCTTTTTCAAACAGGATGCTTCCAAGCATGTTGTACATTTCCTTAAGTAATTGTCTCTGAAATACTTCTTTAATTAAAGGCTCAAAATGTCTGGTACTCACTTAGAAGTAGATAAATGTATTTTCTATTATTGAAATATGTGGAAGGCTATAGATAATTAGCATTGTTTCCCAAGGACAGGAAATGGTGATATTTGATAATACTAAGACAAATTAATAGAGACTGATGACCTTACTGGGCTGTGGTTTAAATGAAGTGATGTCATAATCCTGACCTCTCCTAAATGGGGCTGGATACAAGGAACAAGTCACCGGGAGATCCAGGGACTGTGAGAGTGCATTTACTGTTTCTGGAAGGTACAATGACGGTTTAAGATTGGTTCATAGAAGTCATATATTACCTTTGATATTAAACCATAGTTGTCTTTTAATAAAAGCTTTATATTAAATTCTCCTTTTGAATGACAAGAACAGTGGCAGATCTTTATACAGGCGATGTTTTTATTTGTGGAGAAAAAGTTATTTTTGAAAGAATGACTCATGTGTCACTATTTCATGCTAAAAAACAAAAAGAAAGTTTTATATTCCTGAAACATTGCTCTGTTGAGTGTGTACTTTAGTTTATAGAAACTCCTGGATCTTAATCTGAGATCCAGTTCTCAACCCCTAAGACCAACTATTGGATGTTTATGCCCTAAATGTATTTGCTACAACTTTTCATTGATTTGGAGCTAGAAATGTAAATGGTATTTGAAACACAATCATCTAGTACTACAAAGAGAAATTAAGAAAAATATCCAGGATGGCATTAAAGGGTGCTCTCGTTGTGATAGCTGTCACCTAACATTGTTTCTAATAACTATTTAAAACATTTTAGAGAATGTAATTTTTTATATTTATGATAATTTAAAAAAATCATATGCCACTTTTTCTACTTTGTGTGTGTGTGTGTGTGTGTGTGTGTGTGTTACAAGACAGGGTTTCTCTGTGTGGCCTTGGCTGTTCTGGATTTGCTTTGTAGACCAGGCTGGTGACAAACTCACAGAGATATACCTGCTTCTGCCTCCCTGAGTGCTGGGATTACAGGCATGTGCCACTCTGCCTGGATTACTTTTGTTAACATTTGAAAAATTAACTAGTTTGTCCTCACAAATATTTGATAATAGTATTTGTGACAATAGTTTATGCTTAAATGCAAACTTATAAAACATTAATGTTAACAGAAAATGTTCTATTAAATATAGAAAACTATTTCCGTGGGTTTTCTGAGTCTATGCTTTAAAACTTTGGACAGTTGTTCATGAGGTCGCTGGTTTAGTTTATATATATATATATATATATATATATACTTATATATATAAGTTTATATATATATATATATATAAACTTATAGATTTGTATAATTTTAAATAAAGTTATTTTTCCTACTTTTGGAAAAGCAGTTTAAAGTATTTGTGTGTCATTTTAAATTAGCTCTACAGATTAATTTTTAAACAACCTTTGTAATCCCATCTATGAGAATTATTATGACTTTAAAACTACTTTAAATGTGAATATCATATTGTTTCTTCTATAGTTTTTTCTTATTCTTGATAACTATTGCTTCTAGAATCATATTTTCAAAGTGCAAGCTATTTCTAATATTTTGTTTAAAAGAAAAATACAGTAAATAATTGCAGTAAGTTCT
Organism: Pachyuromys duprasi; assembly: GCA_028658305.1. Taxonomy (NCBI): domain Eukaryota; kingdom Metazoa; phylum Chordata; class Mammalia; order Rodentia; family Muridae; genus Pachyuromys; species Pachyuromys duprasi. Next base: position 83,358,176 of record CM053744.1, on the reverse strand, counting down.
GTATATATAAACATTTTAATAATGAATATAATAACTCAATACTCTCTCTTTGATAGCAATCATTCTATTTTTGTTTTGTATGTTACTTTGTTTAGTTTTGTTTCTTTGTTTTTGTTTTCTTTTCTTTTAAATTTAGTTTTATAATTTTTGTTTTTAATACATGCTGACCACAGTTTCCTCTACAATCCTCCCAGTCCCCTCCCCAAACTCTCCTAGCCCTGCCTTCCCCAACCTTCCCTCTCCCACACATCCACAACTCCCCCATGTCCCTTCAGAAAAGAACAAGCCTCCCAGGGATATCAACAGATCATGGCATAACAAGACACAAAAAGCTAGGCACAAATCCTCATATCAAGGCTGGGCAAAGAACCCAGTGGGATAAAAAAGGTTCCAGGAACAGATTAAAGAGTCAAAGATAGCCTCACTCTTACTCTTAGGACTCCCATGAAAATACCAAGCTAAAAAACATAACATATATGCAGAAGACCTAGAGCAGAGCCATGCAGGCTCCTTGATTGGTACTTCAGTCTCTGTAAGCACCTATGAGTCCTTCTTAGTAGATATATGTGGGCTGTGTTTACCTGATTATCTTTGGCCTATCTGACTTCTAAATTCCCTCCCTACCCTCCACAGGTTTTCTCAAGTACAAAAGAGAGGGACTAGGTGGACATCTGGCATTTGGAATCTCTCTCTTAATGGCTGGTTGTGGGTCCCTGTATCTCTCCCATCAGCTTATAGTGGCAGCCTCTCTGATGACCAGCATTGTAGGATGAATTTATTTATTTGCCCATATAAAAACAAAATATATTGACTTGCACTTAACAATTGGGATTGAAGTCAATTGAAATCTTTTATAACATTCAAGCAAAAAGTGATGTATATTTGTTATGCACTTATTAAAACTACCCTAAATATTAGCAAAGAACCATCAATTTTACAAAAGAGTCTTCAGTCACCCCAGCTGGATTGTCTCAAAAGTGTCCTGGTTTATATGGAAAATTTGTTATGTGAGAACACACACTGACAGTGTGAAAATTCTGCTGACTTTCCATGGAGGGAAGAATAATAATGGTCCATTGAATGTTTTTCTAACATTAGGAACAAATTTGAAATGTCCACCTTCAGAATAGTACAAGGGTAAAAATAGAAGCCCATAAATAATAACCAGTGCCATAAAAGGAGATTCCAGGTGAGGAAGAGGATCTAGGCAGTTCTGATGAGAGTAGTTATGGGCAGATGGAAATAGTAGAGAACTTTCCTTTTCAGTGGATGAGGGGAAGGGGATGATAGGAAGAGGGAGGAAGGGTGGGACTGGGGGAATTGAGGGAGGAGTCATCAATCAGGATATATGGTGAATAAATTGTGAAGAAAAAATATAAATAAAACAAAACAAAAAAAGAGAAAAATACCACATAATAAAATTCATCTCCAAGAACACTTGTTCACGAATGGCTTAACAAACGGGAAATGTGCATGGATAAAGATAGAGCAGATATTGAGGAAATGTTCAACTAATGCCTGGCCTAACCCGAGACCCTCCCTATGTGAGAGAGCTAACCCCTGACACCATGAACAATACTCTGCTATGCTTGCAGATAGGAGACTAGCATAGCTAGTCTGAGAGGCTCCACCCAGCAGCAGATCAAAAGATATGCTGAGACTCACAGTCATAATCTAAGGAGAGTACAGGGAGTCTTTGGGGGAAGAATAGAGGAAACCAGAGGGAACAGAAGCTCCACAAGATGATGAACAGTACCAACTAACCTGGGCCCAGCGGAACTTACAAAACACCAACCAAGAACCATACATGGACTAGACCTGGGCCTTTTCCACATATGTAGGCGATGGGTAGCTTGGCCAACATATGGGTCTCATAGAAAGGGGATATGGGGCTTTCTCCGACATGGACTCTGTTGCTTGCTTCTCAATCACTTCCATGGTAGGGCTGTGTCTCCAGGCCACAGGAGAAGAAGATGCACTAAGTCCTGATCCTACTTGATGTGCTCCTCTGAGTTGGTAGGGAGAAGATTCCCTTATTGAAGGAGTAAGGGAGAAAGATAGGGGTAAATGGGAGGGAGTATGGGCATGGAGAAGAGGAGGAAAGGCCTATTATCAGGATATAAAATGAATAAATGAATTAATAAAATAAAAGAAAAATTTGTTCTCAACAGAGTCATAGTATTAAAATGGAAGTAGATTCCATGTGTCCAATTACTATAAATAATATTGCCATTTAACATTTGATATATTCCTAATCCTGATGTCATAGACAAAAGACATAAACATTTGTAAAAATGAAATCTCAGTAGAACATTAGTCATGTGGCATCTATGATAACCAAAAGTGAATAAAATTTGTATTTAAGAAATTCAAATAGGCTCATCACATAAATAATGATGCATACGGCTTACAAGCCAGAATTAGTTATTTTAGAATACTTAAATAACTTTACTTTGTGAATACTATTTCCTCATAATAAACTTATGTCATATTTTGTTAAATGACAGCATTTAAAGCTGGGCACGGTGACAAATACATGTCTTCACAGTACTTGTATAATGAAGGCAACAGGCTGAGGAATCCAAATCTAAAATCAGCTACATACAAAATTCCACATGATCTGCATCAGTCTCCAAATACAAGTAGAGAAACATTTCATAAATTATATTTTTTGAAATAATCTAAAATATGAACATTTGATATTATCTCTCATGTGTTATATAATTCATCAAATATTTATGGAGATACACAAATTGAATGTTGAATCCATTTGCTCTCATTCTTTACAGTTATTGATCTCAATTTATATTGATGAAACATTAATTAAAAATTTTAATACTATAATTATAATGGAAAATGATGATTAACTTAGAGAGTTGCAGAGGATCCAAGATGTTGTAACTGATCACACAGGGTATCTGAACATCAGCTCAACAGGGAACAGAATGATCTGCAGGATGTACTGTGGACCCAAAACCCTAAGGTGAGAAAAGAATTGACAGGGAGATGTGAGAGTCCATCTTCCAGCCATCCGACAAATAACAACAACAAAAATATTCCTGGGCACCAACCCAAGCACTGCCCTCTGCCACCCACCCAAGCCCAGGATACATTCCTGAGGTTACCAGCTGCTCACATCTCCAACCTTCGGTTCTCACTCTCATTTGTACTAGGGGTGAAGCTGCAAACCCAGGTGCCCACTCTCACAGTCCTGTTGACTTCTCGGTTCCATGGCTCCTGGTTTTAAACCCGAAGCCCCTACTAAAATCTGTATACCTAAAGAAACTAATAAAGAAGGAGGACTCTGGCTACAATGCTCAATCCCCATCTAGAAAGGCAAAGAGGATAGACATCAGAAGAAGGAAAAAATAGGGAACAAGGTAGGAGCCTGCCATAGAGGCCCTCTGAAAGGCTCTGCCCTGCAGACTATCAAAGCAGATGCTGAGACTTATGGCCAATTGTTGGGCAGAGTGCATGGAATCTTATGAAAGATGTCTGGAGAGGAAGGGAGCTCCACAAGGAAAGCAACAGAACCAAAAATTTTGAGCACAGTGGTCTTCCCTGAGACTGATGGTCCAACAAAGTACCATGCATAAAGATAACCTAGAACCCCTGCACAGATGTAGCCCATTGCAGTTCAGTGTCCAAGTGGGTTCCATAGTAATGGGAACAGGACTGTCTCTGACATGAACTGATTGTCCTGCTCTTTCATCACCTCCCCCTGAGGGGGGAGTAGCCTTACCAGGCCACAGAAGAAGACAATGCAGCCACTCCTGATGAGAAATAGTAGACTAGGATCAGAAGGAAGGAAGAGAAGTCCTCCCCTATCAGTGGACTTGGAGAAGGGCATGCTTGGAGAAGGTAGAAGAAGGGAGGGGTTAGGAGGGGAGGAGGGAGGGCGCTACAGGGGGGATACAAAGTGAATAAAGTGTAATTAATAAAAAAATAAAAAATAAAAATTGAAACAAAAGAAAAACAAAAAAAATTGAAAGCACAAAAGAAAAAAAAAAGAAACATACCTCTGCAAAATAAATAAATAAATTAGTAGATAGATAGATAGATAGATAGATAGATAGATAGATAGGTAGATAGATAGATAGATAGATAAGCAAATGAAGAGAGACACTAACTCCAAACAAAGGGCTGGGAGAAGTTTTCCAAGTAAATGGACACAAGAAGAAAGCTTGAGTAGACACAATAATATCTAATAAAATAAACTTTGAACCAAAATTAATCAAAAGAAATGGAGAGGGATTCTTCATTCTCATCATCAAAGGAAAAATCCACCAGGAGGACATTACAATCCTGAACATTATGCTCTGAAAACAAGGGCTCCTCCATTTGCAAAAGAAACATTATTAAAGCTTATGCCACGTATTTACCCCACTCTCACCAAGGGATAGATAGTCAAGAAAGAAGCTCAATAGAGAAATAATGACACTTACAGAGGTCTTAAATTAAAGGAAACTTAATATATGTCTACAGAACTTTTTACCCAAACACAAAGAGTATAGCTTCTTCTCAGCACCTCATGAAACCTTCTCCAAAATTGACCATATAGTCAGGAACAAAACAAGCCTCAACAGATACAAGAAGATTGAAATAATACCTTTATCATATCATACCAAAATGACCTAAAACTAGACCTCAAAACTAACAGAAATAGCAAAAAACCTACATACACATGGAAATTAAACAACTGTCTACTCAATGGCATCTGGGTCAGAGAAGAAATAAATAAAGAAATTAAAGACTTCCCAGAATTCAATGAAAATGAAGGTGCAACTTACCCAAACTTAGAGGACATGATGAAAGTATTGCTAAAAGTAAAGTTCAGAGCACTAAGTGCCTTCAGGAAGAAGTTTTAGACATCTCATTCAAGCAACCTAACAGCATACCTGACAACCCTAGAAAAGAAAGAAAGAAAGAAAGAAAGAAAGAAAGAAAGAAAGAAAGAAAGAAAGAAAGAAAGAAAGAAAGAGAAAGAAAGAGAAAAGCATACATGCTCAAGAGAAATAGACTGGAAGTAAACCTAGGACTGAAATCAATAAATTAGAAACAAAAAGAACAATTCAAAGAATCAAGAAAACCAAGCTGATTCTTTGAGAAAGTCAACCAGATAGACAAACCCTTTACCAAACTATCTAAAAGTCAGATAGACACAATCCAAATCCAAATCAACAAAATCAGAAATGAAAAGGGTACACTGAGGACAGGAAAAGGACAGGCATTGAGGAAGTTCAAAGAATAAATAGGTCCTACTTCAAAAGCCTGTATGCAAAATTTGAAAACCTGAATAAAATGGATATTTTTATTGATAAATTCAATTTACCAAAGTTGAATCAAGATCAGGTGAATAGGTTAAATAATCCGATATCTCCCAAAGAACTAGAAGCAGTCATGTCTACTTTCCAACAAATGCCCAGGACCAGATGGTTTCAACACAGAATTCTACCAGACCTTCAAAGAAGAACTAACTTCAATTCTCTTCAAACTATTCCACAAAATAGAAACAGAAGGAAGGTTACCAACCTCAATCTATGAGGTCACAGTCACCTTGATACCCAAACCTCATAAAGACACAACAAAGAAAGAGATTTTCACTAATTTTTCTTCTGAACATTGATGCAAAAATACTCAATAAAATACTCACAAATGGAATCTAAGAATACATCAAAAATATCATCCAACATGACCAAGTAGGCTTCATCCCAGGCAGGCAGAGGTAGTTCAATATATGGAAATTCATCAATGTGATCCACCATATAAACAAACTGAAAAAAAAACACATTATCATCTCCTTAGATATATTAATGTGCCACAATTTCTGTATCCATTCTTCTGTTGAGGGACATCTAGTTTGTTTCCAGATTCTGGCTATTACAAATAAAACTTATGTGAACACAGTTGAGAAGGGATACAAGGCATATATATAAACATAGTAAAGGCACTATACAGTAAGCCTATAGCCAACTTCAAACTAAATGGAGAAAAACTTAAAACACTTCCACTGAAATCAGGGACAAGGCAAGGCTGCCCACTTTCTCCATATCTCTTTTTCATAGAACTTGAAGTCCTAGCAAGAGTAATAATACAACTAAAGCATACCAAGGGGATTTAAATTGGAAAGGAAGTCAAAGTATCACTATTTACAGATGATATAATATACATGAGTGACCCCCAAAGTTCTACCAAGCACAGCATATTGCTCTTACTATACACACATTAACCATACACTCTGCTACACTCATTCTTTCTGTCCTAGAGTTTTACTTACTTAATTACTTCAGTGTGTTGCTCAAATCTTTTTCCATTGAAGTGTGTTGAACCTTGTTATTTTGTCTCCCTCCCTCATGTTTGTCATATATTATTTTCTTTTCCCTGTTTACACAGCTATCTCCTCTAAACAATATATTTTATCTATTTATTATAATTGCTTAGTTCAATTCCTCCCAAACAGTAAGAAAGATTTCTGTGTGCCAGATTTTTTTTTTTCGTTTCTAATGGTACAGCCCTGAGTGCTGAAGACTGTCTAGTACAGAACAGTCATTCAAAAAAAAAAAAAAACTGATGAATGAATGCATGCATGAATTTCAAATTAAATGGGAAATTTGAGAGTGACTTAATGTAGTTACCAATCTTTAACAAGCTGACAGTGCAAACCACTTCACATAGTTGGTCCTGCCTTGGAAGTATTTATGGAAGAAACTGTGATTTTTCTTTGAACTCTTTGCTAACTCATTTTAAATGTTTTCTTATTTTCATTAAAAATACACAGAATTCTATTATTTAACACTAGTTATGAGCTATAGTCCATCTGAAGAAGGTAAAAATGAATTACACCCTTTTTAGTAAGATGTATAACATAACTCATTTCATATATATATATATATTATTATTGATGCACATCAAAATAAAAAGCATTGCTAAATATCTTCATTTAAACTTTGTTCTTCTGCTCTCCACTTTTCTACCTTTCACTTAATTTTGTCTTAAATTATGAGAGTGAATTTACTACCTAATGTTATTTGCCACAATCTGAACAGTTTTGTAATTTCCCTGAATGGGGTGACAAAAAAGATACCCAGATGTAAAAAAAAAAAAAAAAAGAAAGAAAGAAAGAAAGAAAAAAAGAAAGAAAGAAAGAAAAGAAAAAGGAATTAGATAGGACACTATACAGAATGAAAGAGCTAATTTTGGTAGGAGGTTTCTACAAGGAAGTAATCTAAAGCTGAAATCAAATTGTCATTGATACTTACTCTCATACATCCCTGCTATGGCCAACGGAAGTCTTTGCCATTGCAATGTGTCTGTCAGAGGTATCAGGAATCTTGATATGATTAAGATGTAATTAAAAAAAAGCATTCCTTAGCCACCTACATATAACTGAATTTGTTTAATTAAATTGTTTATATGTAAAGATATATTTATATATAATTATATATGAATATTTATATATGAATATTCATATACATTAGTGATCGGTAAATATATATTTATATATTATAATATATAAATATATTGTTTTTAATTTTTTACACATATATAAAAGTGCATTCTAATTACTCTTACTTCCAATAACTATCAACTTCCCTTTCATCTCTCTATATATATCTAGTTCAAACATTCACGACTTTATTCTCTGACCAATGAGTTAAACAAGGCTATCTGTCTGAATTAGGAGCTTCCAATTTGTACTTAGTGGACTCATTGGAGTAGACAAATGAAGACAATGACTCCCATAATTGTAAGAAGCCAATAATTTATCAGGGAGTGATAGGGTTCCATAAAAGCCTTTCTTATTCATAACTTACTGTTCATAGGGCCAGTCTTTACTATAAAAGAAAAGTTGGGGTTTTGATTTTTAGCAGTGATATATCTGGTATATCCAGTTAATCCTAGAGACTAGCTGGATTTTTTTTTTATATAAGATACAATGAAGGTTTGAATGAAGGTTTGGAAAGTAGAGGGATAATGAAATACATAGATTCCAAATACTCGTAGTGTCACATGGCTATGATGTTGAATCTCCAAGGTGGCACGATTGGGAGCTGATAGATTTAAAGAATATCATAAAAGATATGCCTTTGGGAAAGATTTGGGACTCTTTCTCATTTGTGTATGTTATTTTCTGGACCAGTCTGGAGTCAGGAGCTTTGCTTTCTCAAGCACTTCTTGACATGATGTGTTGAGCCATCAAGACCCTGTAGTGACAAGGCCAACCAAATATGAATTGATACCTTTCAAACAGTGAACAAGACAAATCTTCTTTTCATTTCATTTTCTTTCTTATCCCTGATAATTTTACACAATGGTTGAAAGCTAACACAGAAAAAAACAAATAACATCAATTAGGCACACTTGAAAAATAACAATGACTTCCTAATGAAGCTGCTAACTGTATTAATAAGTGGAGAGATGCTGTTTGAAAAAAGATATAAAATATTTGTGTAGATGCATTTTAATTGAAATATAATGTACAAATTGAAGAGGCATAGCTGGTTTAAGAATGAAAAAGTGTATAAATATTTTCTTCTTTGTACAACTAGCTGTGAATAAAATAGAAACTGTTTAAACAAAAAAAAAAACCCTTTTGAGCAATATTCCATCATTCATTGTCAAACCTCATTTATTCCACATTGAAATTCATGATAACATAATTTTAAGTTACTATATTTGTTATATTTGAGCTTTTCTAGAATTGTAATGTTTTACCAGTGTTTGCTTGGTCCTTTCAAACTCACAAATGTTGGCATTTTATGAGGATCTGAATTAGCTTGAGGCTGTTCTCTTAATTAATCACCTGTGATTTGATATCTTTTAATTAGAAGTTCGTTTATATTTATTAATAAAATGGGTCAGATAATTTTTATAAATTTGACAAAGAATATCTGTAAGGGCTTGGTACTATTGATAGCAATTTGAGCAATACATTTTGAAAGCAGTGTTATTAGCACGATTTGTGTGAATAGAATATAATAATGTCACAACATATTAGACTATTATTGTTCACAACCCTAAGGTTAATTTCACTAATTATAAATGAATATTTAGGGTTCACAATACAAGTCCTTATAAATTTCTTTAATTGTACAGATTAGTTAAATAGAACCATGAACTATTTCAAGTTTATTTCAGTGCGTTGTAAATGATGGATAGAATTAAAGGTCCAAAGCTTTGTATCAATAAATAACTGAAAAAAAAACATTGTACTGCAATGCATTATGTTTAATATATTTTTAAAAATTAAAGATTGAAATCCTATAGATCAATTTTGTCTTGTTTTAAAGCAAGCAGGATATTACTTTATTTGGTCATAATTATAGCCTAACAGAATATATATGCAAAGTCTTATTACAATAACTCAGTGCATTTTTCGTAAAAATCAACAACATCAAGGTAATCTTTTCCAGTTTTATACAAGTGAATTAATTGTATGCACATCATGTTTTTTAAACTCTTTTACTTTTTTATTAATTTTTACTTTTTATATTAATCACAGGTTATTTACTTTGTATCCCAGCCATAGCTACCTCCCTCATTCCCTCCCAATGCCACCCTCCCTCCTTCATCTCCTCCCTGTCCCTTTCCAAGTCCACTGCTAGAGGAGATCCTCCTCCCTATCCATCTGACCCTAGCTAATCAGGTATCTTCAGGACTGGCTGCCATGTTCTCCTCTGTGACCTAGCAAGGCTGTTCCTCCCTTAGGATGGGGGGAGAGGTAAAGGAGCCAGTCATCAGTCATTGAGTTCATGTCAGAAATAGTTCCTATTCCAGTTACTAGGGAAACCCACTTGGATACTGAGCTACCATTGGCTACATCCAAGCAGGGGTTCTAGGTTATATCCATACATGGTCCTTAGTTGGAGAAACAGTCTCATAGAGGAGCCCTGTGATACTTCTCAGCAATTAAAAACAGGGGGGTGGGGGGAGATCCAAGATGGCTGCCACGAGAGGACACTGTGTCTGAGGACTAGGTCAGCAGAAACAACACAGCGACTAGGAGACTGAACTCTGGGACCTAAAATGCCAGCATTTGTGATTGCCAGGAGATCCAAGATGGCTGCCCCAGGAGGACACTGTGTCTGGAGCAGGACAGTAGTGTAGGCACAGCGACCAGGAGACTGAGATCTCTGAGATCTC
>CM053744.1:83327232-83347533 GCA_028658305.1 Pachyuromys duprasi | reverse complement strand
GTCTTTGATCTACTTGGACTTTAGTTTTGTGCATGGTGATAAATATGGATCTATTTGCATTTTTCTACATGTAGACATCTAGTTAGACCAGCCATTCCATTGGACCTGAGATGGTCATATGCGTGCAAGTCATGCTGGCTTGCTGTTCTTGTTGTATTCAGCAGACACCTCCTATTTTGCTTAGTCAAGCCTCTTGTTTTGCTTGGTTAAGCCTCCTGTTTTAGTTAAGGGGCTGACAATTGGGAGTTTGGCCTGTTCCAGAGAGCATATGGGAAAATTAGCTTGTGTTTTTGTCTTCGTTGTCATCATCCTTCTCCTCCTCCTCCTTTCTTATTCTTTTTTAAAGGCAAAATATTTTTTAATATAATTTTTATTTATTACAATTTATTCACTTTGTATCCCAGCTGTAGCCCCACCCTCATTCCTTCCCAATCCCTCCCTCCTTCATTTCCTTCCATGCCCCCTTCCTCAGTCCATTGATAGTGGAGGACTTCCTCCCCTTCCTTCTCATCCTATCCTGTCAGGTCTCATCAGGAGTGGCTTCACTGTCTTCCTCTGTGGCCTGGTCAGGCTGCTCCCCCCTCAGGGGGAGGTGATCAAAGAGCCAGAAACTCCTCTTCCTCCTGCCTACTCCTACTCCTCTTATTCTTCTTTCTCCTTCTTCAAGTGTGTGGGTCACCAAGATAGTGAACAAACTAGTGATGAACAAACAAATTATCTTCATCAGAGAACAAACTGGATGAAGATATTCTATTTAGAACTGAATGTTCTGAGGTTTCTCACTCTTGGCACGTTGACTGGTTGTGGGTTTCTGTACCTTGGAGGATTAGAAAGTGGATGTGATTGGTGTCAATGATTTCAAATTCCCAAGTAATCATTACATAAGTTTTGATGGAAATAGTAAGAGATAGGACCTCCAAAGATGCCACTGAATTCATTTTATGAAACTTTCTGCTTCTGGGTTTGGGGCCTGTACTTAAGACTGATTTGTATTCCTGGTAAGATTTTAGAAAACAGCTATTTTTTAAATATGATCTATCAGTGATAGCTTCTCTGTTAGGGATTGGAGCTTGTGTCCACCTCTCTTAGCATTGGAACTCCCATTAAGAAAAAAAAAAAAACACCCAAACAACCTTCTTCATACTGCTACAACCTTTCAAAGTTTATGTGTGTGTGAGCTGCTCTGTTTAAATGGCTTTGTTTTCTCGGTCTCCTTATCCTCTCTGACTCTTAAAGTCTTTCTTTCTCTTCTTCTGCAGTATTCCCCAAACCTTGAAGGAACAACTGGATGAAGATATTCCATTTAGAACTGAATGTTCTGAGGTTTCTCACTCTTGACACATGGACTGGTTGTGGGTTTCTGTATTTGTTCCTGCAGGAGGAAACTTCTCTTATAATCAAGGATCAAGGCACTGATTTATGAGTACAGCAGAATGTAATTAGGAGTCACTTTATCACGGTTTCTTTAGCAAAACATCAGTATTTGGTTTTCCCCTAAATCACTGGTCTATCTGTGCTCAGGTACATTGCTGCCTGAACAATGATAGAGATGGATCCTGTTTCATGGAGCAGACCCTAATGCAATGTTTCACTACTGCAGCAGTAGATCAAATAAACAAAACCAACAAACAATAAGCCAATAAGTTAAAGATTTGAACTTCATATGAACAGAACTTTAAATACACTAATGATTTGACCTGAGAGAAGGCTTTGTAGGCAGAGTGATAACGGAATAAATTGTGGACCTATGTTAGACTCTCCAGAAGACATACAAAGCAGGGCATGGCAACAAATATACACAAATCATAGTACTCCTGTGATGGTATCTGAGAAGGAGAAAGGAGAATCAACAGAAGCCTGAGCTAGTAAGCTTGGGACAAATAGTGGAAAACAAAAGTAAATCATCTCAAGGAAGACAAACTTTCCAGATTTCCTTTGACCTCCAAACATTTATCAGAATAATAATAGTTTTTCCTAATACAAGATTACATAGAAACATCAAATTCGATTATGATTTCATTTACATATTATTCATCAGTTTCAAAGTAAACCTATAGAGTTCTAGAAAACTTCAAAATAATTTTATACCATTATAATGACTCCTTAAATTTTTTCCATATATAAACATATTTAATGCAAATAGATTGAACTAATTATGAAAAACTACATACCATAGTTAGTTATGGCTAATTGATGTTCAAGTCAAAATATTTTCCTTTAATATTTTATGTATATGCTAAATGGTCTAAATATTGATTTGGGTTTTTAACAATTTTTCTTAACAGAAATCACATTACTATCACTAAATTATTGTGTAGTGCATTACAATGAAGAATTTCAAAAATTTTTCATATAACATTTAGGTTAGAAAACTATGCAATTATGTGCAGAAACACACCTTTTCTTTTACATGGGTAATTTGCAATTTATCAACATGTTTTAAATTATCTTTTTAATATTTCATTATATTCAAAGTCTTGTAAAATTTCCTGATAAACAATAAAAATATTATTATTTCAAGCGCATCTCTCTAAACACATAATTTCATCACTTTCGTGAATTAGACAATAAGTTTTAGAAAATCATTGACTAAAACTAAAACTGATATTTATGACATAATATATTATTGTTTATTCCGTTATTCAGGAGATGAATTTGGCTCAAGGAAGTTAGCTGAAAACATTATGCCATGTGGTGGTGGTGCATGACTTAAATCCAGGCACTCAGGAGACTGAGCCAAATAGACCTCTGTGAGCCCCTGGCCAACCAGATCTGCAGAGCGAGGACTGCAGGGCTAAACAGAGAATCCCTGTCTCAAACAAAATAACAAACAAACAAACAGTAGTTGAAGTCATTATTTTGCTTATATAAATTAAACTTGATATGAGAATTTACTTGTGGTTGTACTGACATTAATTATGTAGACTAAAAAATTATTTTTGCCATCTTTGGTTTAAGGTAGTAGAATTAATAAAAATATTAAAAAATATTATTTTCTTATATTGGAAAATAAATACTGGGAAATATTCATATAAATTTAATTTTTTGAGTCTGTATAAAGCTGATATGTGCATTAGTAAAAGTTCATGAATTTGAGTATATTGTGAGAGTTCAGTCTTATCTGAGTATAATTTTAATAGGAGTGATGATATGGTCATTTTCTAGGTTGGAGGAAGTGTTCATTGGTTTTGTACTTTCCAACAGTCATCTGTTCATTACAAAAATACAAGTTTTCTTATATCAAGGATATTTAATAGCCTAATAGTAGTGTGTTGCTTGTCTTCATTTTTCTCATTTGTAAATGCTACATTGTCTAAGTCAGGTTTACTATGATACTCTCAAATAAGGACATTGTTTTTAATTTCTATCTAATTTTTATTTAAATAATGTTATACATATAGCAGATGATGTTATTTTTAAATATTTTAAATTAAGTTAGAAAAAATAATATTATTCTTGAACATATATTTTATGGGGGTTGCCTTAGATGCTATAAAAATTGTGTCATAACACTATTCTTCTCTCCTTGTCTTATTACATTTCTTGTGAGGATGCAATAGTAGCCATTATATAATAAGGCAAATTTAAAAAATAGACGTTATTGGCCATAGGGCTTTCTTTTTTTTTAAATGATATTTTGCACTCATTTGGCTTCTTTATTTTAGCTTCATAGATGAAACATTGAATAAGAAGTAATCTTTAACATTAAAATCCAATTATATATTTATATATAATATATGCTGTTTCACACAAAATATATTTGTTTTAAGTATGTAAGTTCACTTTGCTATTTCACAGTACTAGTAGCAGAAAAAAAAAACATTCCATTTCAAAATATTATGGGGCTAGTTTATAGTGTTGGCCATGCACAAACTTGATCTCTAAAAGCAAAATTTCATGTTTTCATTTCTGCAATAGTGCCTAACACAATAATATGAGGCCAGCAAATCTTAACTATAAGTTAAGCTAACATGATCCATAGCTTTATACAGCTTGAATACCCCATGGAGGCCTTTTGAATGTGCCAAGTGATTTTTCAAAATTTAATCATCCTAAATGTCAGATAAAGGTACATTTGCTGTCATTCCTTAAACTGGGGAAAATACCTCAGTGTCTGCCATTCATAGAGAAAGGCTCTTCTTAATTTCTAAATTAAACACACACCATCTTCATAACCACCATCTATAATGCTCATTATAGTAAATGTAAATATGTAATATTAGAACAAAGCAAGCTCATGATAGATGCATTAGTCAGGTAAAAATGCAGTCATCTTTCCAGCAAAAAGACAATGTCATTCGGTCACCGGTTGAATTTGAATTTCTCTTATGTCTTGCATTTTTTGCTGGGATGGTACAAATATGACATCTTTAGAAAGGAAGGATCATTGCCAAAAGAAATGTTATTTTTTAATTTCTTTGTGTAATAAGTTTTTGCAGAGGTAAAAATTTCTTGCATAAGTAGTTTTGACAGAAAAGCCAACATACTTTTATTAAATATGTAAATATTAGTGTATATCGTGTGTGTGTGTGTGTGTGTGTGTATGTGTGAGTGTAGTGTATGAGTATGCCAAAATGAGTGAGTTCTTCATTCTGCTTACGTGGCGTACGGAACAGGATGTCTGAGGTCTTTATTGGCTGTCTTTCTTTTTTAAATTATTTATTTATTCATTTTGTATCCCAGCGGTAGACCCCTGCCTCATTGCCTCCCAATCCTACCCTCCCTTGCTCTTCTCCTCCCATGCTCTTCCCCACTCCACTGAAAGGGGAAGCCCTCCTTCCCTTCCATTTGACCCTAGCCTATGAGGTCTTTCCTTTGTCCTTGAATGGTCTATCAATGAAACCGAAGCTTGTGCTTTATCCTAGGTTATGAAATACTCAGGATCCATTTGTCTCTATTCTCCGAATCTAAGGATATAGATATAGGCAGCTACGCCTTTACAATGTATACTTTAAGTTGATATTCACATTGTGAAAACATAAATAATTTGACATTTATGAAACTTTGAAGTACTAACTATAAAATTACTATCAAATTCCTTACACAGCCATCTAATATTTTAAAATTATTTCCGGAGCGTTCCAAGATGATGACTACCAGCGTGCACCACATCTGAGGGGCAGAGGTTCCGAAGCTCCAAAAGTAGTGAGTAACAGGCTGCTGTATCCAGAACATCAACTTTAGGGCCTTCCGGGCTAGGGGGAAAGCTGTGAGTTGCAGACAATCAGATCTGGCCTCCCTTTGGCCACGGGCCCCCTCCCCACACACACTGGGGTCTGGGAATTTAGACGTGTGCCCCCCCCCCTGAGCTTTCTGCATAATCCAGCCACTGTAGAGACCCAGGTGTAGGGATCCTTCTCTGGAGCAGCCAGACAGCAGATCCCTCACTCTCCCTAGAGGGCAACTTCAGGATTCTTGGGACTGTATTTCCAGAATCCAAGACATGGCCTGCTGTTCAGCTTCTGGAGATAAGGCAAACAATAGAAGCACAGGGATCCTGGATTCAATATGGCCCAGTCCTGGTGAATATGAGTAGCAGGAGCAGAGTCCTGCATGCCAGTAAGTTACAACCAGCTTCCATATGAGACACTCCACAATTGTTACCCACACCAAGCCCATCAAAGCACCTATGCATGCCTGCCTTGCTAGCAAACCCACCTGAGCCTACACACCATCCCCCAAGGAGCCTATGCACAAGCACCCTGACCTTAATTGCATGCTCCTCCCCACACACCTGCACCTATGCCCTGTCCTTCAAGGCACTTCCACCAGCATCTGAGTCCTGCCCTTCAAGGTGCCTGTCCCTGTGCCTTGCCTTCCTTAGTCTCATCCAAGTCCCTAGAACCAATTCTGGAGATCCTGAACGTCTCTCATCTTCCTGAAGAATACTCCAGACTCTAGAGACAGGCAGACCCAGTTTGCAGCAGAGGCTCTAGGAACAAACAGACAAGGCTTCAAAGAACCGGATGGCTAAAGACCAGCATAAGAACACCGTCAACAAAAACTAAGACACCATGTCATCAGCAGAAAACTCCAAAATCAGTGGATATTCTAATGCAGCTGAAACACAAGAAAGCAATCTGAATTAGCTATTAGAGGCACATAAAGAGGAAACAAGTAAATCTCTCAAGGAAATACAGGCAAATACAGCCAAACAAATAGAGACCATCATAGACAGAAAGGAATCCACAATCAAACAGGTGAAAGAAATGAATAAAATAGTTCCAGAAATGAAAATGGTAATAGAATCTATAAAGAAAAAACAACCCGAGAAAAGAAACTATCAGGAACCACAGGGGTAAGCATCACCAACAGAATACAAGAAATGGAGAAAAGAATCTTAGGTATTGAAGATACAATTGCAGAAATCAATTCATCTGTCAATGAAAACATAAAAATCGAAAAGTGTCTGACACAAAACATCCAAGAAGTCAGGGACACCATGATGTAGAAGAAAATTTCCTCAACCTAAAGAAAGAGATGCCCTTAAAATACAAGATGCTTACAGAACATCAAATAGACTAGACCAGAAAAGGAATTCTTCCTGCCATATACTAATCCAAACACTAAATCTATAGAACAGCAACAACAACAAAAAAATTAAAAGTGGAAAGGGAAAAAGGCCAAATAACATATAAAGGCAGATCTATCAGAATCACACCAGACTTCTCAACAGACTATGAAAGCCCAAAGGGCCTGGGAGGAGGTCTTGCAGACACTAAAAGACCACATATGCCAACCCAGACTATTATAACCGGAAAAATTTTCTATCAACATAGGTGGAAAAACAAAATATTCCATGACAAAACTAAATTATACAATATATATGCAGCAACCCAGCCCTACATTACACACTAGAAGGAAAACACCAAGCCAATAAGATCAACCACACCTAAAAAAAAATAAAACAAAAAAAAAACCAAAACCAAAAAAAGAACCCCACAGGATAAGGATAACTTCACAACAAAAAAGCAAAAGAAAACAAGCACACAAACATACTATCACCACCAACTTTACAATAAAACGGACTAACAATTGATGATGTTTAATTTTTAATAATGATTTATCTTTTAGTTAAACAGCAGTTATTTTTAAACCAGCTGTATACCAAATCACCACACAGAGATTAGGATTTATTTAATTAACCCAGAGCACAATGCTGGGCAATAATTACTCCATCCTAAACCACCAGGCCTGCATAGCTTCTTCCCATTCAGTTTTCCCACATTATACTTGCTTTTTAGTCATATCATAGGTCCAGTTAATTTTTTCTGATGTTTGCAGGTCCTTTACTCTCAGATCTCTCCTCCCAACCACCCTTCTTTCTCCTCCAGTCCAGACCAGAATGTCCCACACTATTCTCTCCATTACAAAGTACTGGCTGGTTGTTTGTACTGTCAATACAGAGAAGAAATGGTAGCATGTTTACACAAACTTGAAACAGGTGATGCTTAATATGAGAATCACAATGAAATGATTATATTGAAGCCAGATAGTGGGGTAGAGAAACCAGCATTTGAATGAACAAAGGCAGATTGTGTACATTCCACAAGAACATTATACCAGCAATTAACTTTCACTGGTAATTCATATCTATCAACATCAGTGGACTGAATGCTCCAATAAAAAGGCACAGACTAAGAGAATGCTTGCAGAAACAGGATTTAGCCTTGTGCTACTCTCCAAAAACACAACTCTGCAATAAAAGTAGACACTATCTCAGAGGGAGGGTGGGTTCAGGAGGAGATGAAGGAGTGGCAACAACTGAGATACATATTTAATAAGTTGTAAAAGAAAAATCATGATAAAAATTTATCCTGGAAAATATTTCCAGATCATTAAAAGCTTACATATGAAAGGAAAAATAAGTCAGTACAAAAAAAATACAAGACTTATTCAAAAGTGTAATTATTTAGTTTAATAAATAAAATTACCAACTTATTTCCTTACTTCTAAAATGATTTGCCTATCAGCACTATTCTGTGAATGACACATTATGTTAAATGTTAATGAAACATCTCTATGACCGCTTTTTAGAGTTTAGAGTATGTAGCCTATTTTACTGAACTATTATTTACACACAATGAACACATTACTTTTTGAAATATTTTTGAGTTCCTGAAAGTGTCTACCCTCTTGTATATTATGTAGGATAATAAAGACTCATAGTCTTTCTTTGGACAAGGGAAAAAACATTTTTATGAAACTCATTCTCAGTGACCAATAAGTTCTCATTATAGGTGATCCAACTCTCAGAAGAATTCTCATTTCTGACTTCTATATTTGTAGCTAGATGGGTTTCAAGGGTTGACACTTCTGTCACTCCAGACATTGCTTATATCTTAGACGTTCCGTTCCTACTCAGCATTGCTTCTTTAAGTTCTTCTTCTTGTCTATAAGCGTGGGTTCGTGTGTGAGGGTGGGGACCCCTCTGAAACCATAACAGAGGACTGTGTACTCTACCGTTGGAGATAGTAGTAGTTGTGAACTGCCAGAAGTAGGTGCTAGAACCTGAATCAATGCCTCTGGAAGGGCAGCAACTGCAGAGTTATCTTCTAGAAATCCTAGGCAGCTTCTTGAATCCCTGTGAGTCTTTATTTTCTTACCTGTTGTGCGATGATATTAATACCTTATATTATATACACTAGCACAGTTAAACACTTTAAAAGTTTTTAGAATCCAAATTGGTATCTAAACACAATATTGTTTGTTGTATTTGTCGACCTCTCGGGAGTCCACCGTTCACTCTGGCAATGAGGTTACAACCTATGGTTTTCTACTAATTTCTAGAAGTATGGAAATGCACAATTATTAAATAAGCCCATAAGTTGCATATGAATCAACAATGTACAAAAAATATATGGAGTATAAGAAAAAAAATCTCTGAAGTCACAATATTAGTTGCTTTTCATCCCAACATTCTAAAAAAAAAAGTCACATTATCTAAATTTTTATACTGGCCTACTAATTCCATCAGATGAACAGAACAATTGACTGACATGTTTTATTAGTTCTTCTCTGAAAAATGTCTTTGAAGTGACAATCAAATATTATATATAGTGTTAAATATTGAGGAGGAATTAAAGAAGTTCTGAAAAATCAGGTTGAAAACCTCTTTTCATTTTATTTTGTTATTAAAAAGTTCCAAAGATAAAACAATAAAACTCCTTATGAATACTGCCTATCAGCAAAAGGAATGTAGTAAGAGGTCATTAAATTCACCCCCCATCATGACCAGGTGTTTGAAGATGCAAAATAGTCATGGACTCCCACAGTGTTGGAATGTCATTTCACAAAGTATTAAAATCTTAGGGAGTTAGAAATGCTTAAAATTATACAGCATGAGACCAACAACAGACTTAACAACTGCCAACAAATTTGCTGAAACTGGCACTCTAAATATTTTGATTGTTTGTAGACAAGGGTGATTACATTGGACAGTAACATGTTTGCCTGATGGTTGTTTCTTGGCAATGGGGCTTTAATGTTTGCAGTGGGTTTTGAAAAGACAAGAACATTTTTTTAAATTTTCTCACAGTTGTGAAACAAAGAAAAATATTTAAGCTGTACATATTCCTGGGCATAAACTATAAAATATGATATTTGTTAGAGACACAGTTTTCATATTTCAGTTGAGCATTACAAATACCAGATAAATGTTGACATGATGAAAGAAGATGTTTGTTATTTTTCATTATTGTGTCCTTTTTGAAGATACATTTTATCAAAGCTTGAAACAGTGATACATTTTTTTTAAATTGAGTTCCACTATATTTAGATATACCATTATCTATTAATATTCATTCATTGCTCTCAATATTCATTTATCTAAGTAAACAGTTTGATAAACATGTTTTAAGTTAAACTATTTATGGAAGCATATATAATAAAGCACATTGAGTAAAATCTAGACTATAACAGACATTACCAAATGAATCCACTCTGTAGCACTATTACAGTCAAGCTATGGAGTTAAATTCAATTTTACACATTCTTTCTTAGATTCCTAGTCAAGACTACCCTCAGGGCCAAAAGAAATCTTTCAACACCTTAGATTTCATATGTTCCACTGAAAATTGCCAGTGTTAGAATTTTATGTAAATAAAAGCATAATATATGTAATCATTTATACTTGACATAGTCAAGCTACAGAATACTTTAATTTCCATATGTGATGGGATTTGCTTTTATGTTTCATTCAGATTTGATTCTAAGTGGTATTTCTTTGGGAAGAAGATGAAAAGTACTTTCTTACCTGCTAATGATTTGATGAACATTTGAGTTGTTTCTAGTTTTGAGCTCTTATGAAAAAGCTGCCATGATGACTTATTTACATACCCTTATGTTCTTATTACTTTTAGATAAATGTCTAGAATGAAACATTGAGTGAAATGGGGGAGATGATCAAAGAGCAGGCCAATCAGTTCATGTCAGAGACAGTCCCTGTTCCCATTACTATGGAACCCACTTGGACACTGAACTGCCATGGGTTACTTCTGTGCATGGGTTCTAGGTTATCTCCATGCATAGTCCTTGGCTGGAGTATCAGTCTCAGGAAAGACCCTTGTGCTCAATTTTTTTTTGGTTCTGTTGCTCTCCTTGTGGAGCTCCTGTTCTCTCCAGATCTTACTATTTCCCACATCTTTCATAAGATTCCATGCACTCTGCCCAACAGTTGGCCATAAGTCTCAGCATCTGCTGTGACAGTCTGCAGGGCAGAGCCTTTCAGAGGCCCTCTGTGGCAGGCTCCTAACTTTTTTCCTGTTTTCTCCTTCTTCCAATGCCTATCCTCTTTGCCTTTCTGGCTGGGGGTTGAGCAGTTTAGCCAGAGTTCTCCCTCTTGATTAGTTTCTTTAGGTGTACAGATTTCAGTAGGTTTATCTGAGTATATACCTTGTGTGTCTTTCTGCTTGTGGGACAGCTCACTCATGATGATCTTTTCCAGTTCCCACCATTTACCTGCAAATTTCATATATCCTTGTTTTTTCTTTTTTTAATAAATTACACTTTATTCACTTTGTATCCTCTGATAAACCCTTCCCTTCTCCCCTCCCAATCCCAGCCCCTCCCCCCTTCTCCATGCATGCACCTCCCCAAGTCTGATGATAGGGGAAGTCTTCCTCTCCTTCCTTCTGAGGCTAGTCTATTAGCTCTCATCAGGAGTGGATGCCTTGTCTTTCAATGTGACCTGGTAAGGCTGCTCCACCCTCAGGGGGAGGTGATCAAAGGGCAGGCCAATCAGTTCATGTCAGAGGCAGTCCCTGTTCCCATTACTATGGAACCCACTTGGACAAAGAACTGTGGTGATCTATGCAAGGGTCCTATGTTATCTCTGTGCATGGCACTTGGTTGGAGTATCAGTCTCAGGGAAGACCCCTGTGCTCAGATTTTTTGGTTCTGTTACTCTCCTTGTAGAGCTTCTGTCCTCTCCAGATCTTACTATTTCCCACTTATTTCATAAGATTCCCTCCACTCTGCCAAGTCATGAGAATGGGAGATCTTTCCATATTCTGTTATCTTCTTCTAATTCTTTCTTCAGAGACTTGAAATTTTTTTCATAAAACTCTTTGACTTTCTTGGGTCACACCAAGGTACATTATGTCTTTTGTGGCTATTGTGAAGACTATTGTTTCCATAATTTCTTTCTCAGCCCTTTTGTCTTTTGTATACAGGGGGGTTATTGATTTTTTTGGAGTTAATTTTGTATCCAGCCACTTTGCTGAAAGTGTTTATTAGCTGTAGGAGTTCCCTAGTAGAATTTTTGGGGTCTCTCAGGTATACTAACATATTGTCTGCAAATAGTGATACTTTGACTTCTTCCTTTCCGATTTCTATCCCTTTGATCTCCATTAATTGTCTTATTGCTCCAGGAAGGACTTCCAAGACTATGTTGAAGAAATATGGAAAGAGTTGGAAGTTTTGCCTTGTCCCTGATTTCAGTGGGAGTGTTTAAGTTTCTCTCCTTTTCGTTTAATGTTGGCTGTAGGCTTACTGTATATTGCCTTTACTATGTTTATGTATGTTCCTTGTATAGACCTTGAAAGAAGATTTCTCAGCTTTAAATGGAAAAACAACAACAACAAAAAACAGCACAGCTATTCCTCCCTTCTTTCCTAAGATTCCCTGCATGCTTCCCAAAATTTGTTTATGAATCTCACTATCTGCTTTTATACAATGCTGGGTAGAGTCTTTCAGAGGCCCTCCATGGCAGGCTCCTGTTCTGTTTCCTGTTTTCTCCTTCTTCCAATGTCCATCCCATTAGCATAGCAACAGAACCAAAATATATGAGCACAGGGGATTTTTCTGAGACTGATACTGCAACCAAGGACCATTCATGGATATAACCTAGAACCCCTATTCAAATGTAGCCCATGGCAGCTCGGTATCCAAGTGGCTTTCCTAGTAAGGGGAACAGGGACTGTCTCTGACATGAACTCAGTGGCTAGCTCTTTGACTGTCCCCTGGATGAGGGGGCAGCCTTGCCAAATCACAGAGGAAGATAATGCAGCTAGTTCAGATGAGACTGGATAAGCTAAGTTCAAATGGAAGGGGAGGAGGACCTCCCCTATCTGTGCACTTGAAGAAGGGCATAAGAGAGAGAGAGTGGGATTGGGAGTGGAGGAGGGTAGGGGCTACAGCCAGGACACAAGTGAATAAACTATAATTAATATAAAAATTAAAATTTAATTAAAAAGAAAAAGAAATACAGAATAGCTAAGACAATCCTATACAATAAAAGATCTTCTGCAGGGATCACCGTCCTTGATTTCAAAATGTAGTGCAGAACAATAACAATAAAATCTGCATTGGTCTTGCATAGAAAGAGACTACATTATCAATGGAATTACACTGAAGACCTAGAAAGAACCTTGCACACCTACAGACTTATTTTTGTCAAAGAAGTCAAAAACATACAATGAAAAAAAAAAACAAAAAAAAAGGAAAAGAAAAAAAAAGAAAGCATCTTCAACAAATGGTTCTTGTCCAACTGGATGTATGCCAGCAGAAAATGCAAATAGATTCATATTCATCACTCTGCACAAAACTTGCCAAAGTGGCCCAACAACCTGACATAAAAGAAAATGGAGAAGATCCTTGAATTGGTATGGGAGACAACTTTCTGAACACAACACCGCACCAACAACTCTGGCAGTAATCAATAATTTAAAAAGAGACTTTATAAAACTGAAAAGCTTTTGTAAGGCAAAGGACACCCTCAATAAGACAAAATGGCAACCTACAGAATGTGAAAAGATCTTCACCGACCCTATATTTGACAGAGGACTAATATCCAAAATGTACAAAGAATTAAATAACTAAATCAACAACAAACCAAATAAAACAATAAAAAAATGAGGTACAGAGCCTAACAGAGAATTTACAACAGAGGAATCTCTAATGGCTAAGAAACAGTTAAAGTAATATTCAAGGTCCTTAGTAACCAGAGAAATGGATGTGAGCATGACCTGAGATTCCCTCTTGCACCTGTCAAGCAGCTTGCACCTGTCAAGCACCTGTTCATAGCAGCTTTATTCATAATAGCCAGAAAATGGAAACAACCTAAATGTTCCTCGAGGAAAGAATGGATGAAGACACTGTGGTATGTTTATACAATGGATATTAGGAAACTATTAAAAACAGGACATCTTGAAAATTGCAAAAAAAAAAAAAAGCTGAAACTACAAAAAAATCATCCTGAGCGATATAAACCCAAAAAGACACGTATGGTTTTTCTCACTTATAAGTGGATATTAGCTATAAAGTACAGAATAGCAATGCTATAATCCACAGACCCAAAGAAACTAAATTTCAAGGAAGGCCTAAGGAAGGATGCTTTAATCTCACTCAGAAAGAAAATAAAATAGGCATTGAAAGTGGATGGATGGAGGGACATATGTAGGTGAGGGGTTGGGAGGGGAGCAGCGGTGGGCATTAGGAGTAGGGAGAACTGGGGAGAGAGTGCTAGGTGAGAGAATGGAAAATGAAGGTGGGGGCCATTTCTGGGCTTTGTCAGAGATGTGGGATAGGGAAGTTCTAAGGCATAGGGAAGTCTGTGGCCATCACCCTAGCTGAGACTCTTAGCATCAGTAATACGGAAACTTAATTAGCCACCTCCTGTAAGACACCAACTCACCCATAAAACCTTTGATACCGAATTTGTCCTGCTTTCAAGATGTACAGGAACAAAGAACCTAGAACCCCTGCACAGAGGTAGCCCATGGCAGTTCAGTGTCCACTAATGGGAACAGAGACTGTCTCTGACATGAACTGATTGGCCTGCTCTTTGATCAAGTCCCCCTGAGGGGGGAGCAGCCTTACCTGGCCACAGAGGAAGACAATGCAGCCACTCCTTATGGGACCTAATAGACTGGGATCAAAGGGAAAAAAAAGGAGGACCTCACCTATCAGTGGTCTTATGGGAGGGACATGGGTGCAGAAGGGGGAGGAAGGGAGGAGGGAGGGAACTACAGGGGTGTATAAGGTGAATAAAGTGTAACTAATAAAGAAAATAAGAAAAAAAAGTTTTCCGTATAATCTAAAAACTTAAGTCTAGCTTTTAGGCTATTGTTTAATGTTCAAAGAAACAAAATAAGCAATTGTTCATTGTCTGAAAAAAAAAAAAAAGATTGAGGAAATGGCTACCCAGTGACTGTACCTACGTGAGACCATCCCATGGGAGAGAACCAATCTCTGATATTTTAATATTACTCTGCTATGCTTATAGAGCCTAGCATAACTCTTCTGACAGGCTTCATCAGAAGCTGGTGGAAACAGATTCAGAGTCTCACAGCCAAACATGAGACACAGCTCTGGGTATCCTATGGAAGAGTTCGGGCAATGACTGAGGGACTTCCCCTATCTGTGAACTTGGAGAGGGGCATGGGAGGAGGTGAGGGAGGGAGGGTGGAATTGGTCGGGGATGGGGGAGCCTACAGCTAGCATACAAAGTGAATAAACTGTAATTAATATAAAAAATAAAAACGTAATTTTAAAAAAGAAAAAAATAAATGAAATGAACAAGTTTACTATACAATGAAAAAGGATAAAAACCATTTTTGCATACATTTTGGTTTGATGTGTTTTTTACAACTTTTTTATATGAAAACATTGTGAGAATTGTAAAGCTTTGCTTTAAGTACAATATGTAGTTTTGATACATAATATAGGACACTCTTCCTGAGAGTGTTGATATTGCTGCATTTCTTTTCAACTTGGATGACATTTCTTTTCCTTTGTTGCCTTTAATTTTCAAACGTTTCAGCACTATGTTAGATAGAATTTAAGGAAGTTAGTATCATTGTTTTCTTCACTTTGTCTAAAGATTACTCTTTTCCTGAGGTATTTTACTTTCATATTAGACTTAGTGAGAGTACCCTCATACTAAACAAATGTTTCTAACTCTTCCCCTTGCTTTATTGTAATAATTATAATTTTTGTTGTTATATCAGTAATGTAATATATCAAAACGCTGCTAATTGGAACCAACAGAAAGTTAACTGTAACTTTTAGAAAATATTCAGGTAAACAAAATCTTAGATAAGTTAGTATAAAATTTCTTTATCATAAAAATTCTTTACTAAAGAATTTTAAGTTCAATAGTTATATTCAAAAATGAAATATGAGTAGACAGTTTTTATGTAAAGTGGGGAATCAAATTTTAGGATATAGCTGTGATGAGAAAAATGTTTAATTCAATTTCAGGATCAAAATAAAAAGTAAAGCTAAGTATAGTTTGCATTTCTGATCATATTTCTAAAACCTACACTCTTTTCTTTCTATTTATTTGTCCCCCATATATATCCCAAACTTATCCTCCCCTCTCTTTATTCCCCCCAGTTACCAACACCACATCCCCTTGCCCAGATCAACTCCTGTCTCCATTTCCCTTCAGAAAAGAGGATGCTTCCCAGGGATATCAACAGAGCATGGCTTAACAGGATTCAATAAGACTATAAACAAACCTTCATATCAAGGCAGTGTGAGGAAAACTGGAAGGAGAAAAAGGATCCCAAAGACAGGTAAGGGTCAGAGATACTCCCACACGCAGTGTTAGGAGTACCACCAAAAAAAAAAAAAAAAAAAAAAAAGCTAAACAACCATATTATATCTAGGCAGCTATTCCTTAAATTCGGAAACTTGATTTTGACAAAGGATCTAAAACCATACAATGGAAAAAAAAAAAAGATAGCATCTTCAACAAATGGTGCTGGTATAACTGGATGGCTACATGTAGAAAAATGCAAATAGATCCATACTTATCTCCTTCCATGATATTCAAGTCCAAGTGAATCAAAGGTCTCTACATAACACCAGTTACATGAAAGTGGGGATGAGTCTTGGCACAGGAGACAACTTCCTGAAAGAATACCAACAGCTCAGACTCTAAGATAAACAATTAGTAAATGGAACTTCTTGAAGTCGAAAAGTTTCTGTAAGGCCAAGGACACTGTCAATACAATGAAACTACAGTTTACAGACTGGGAAAAGGTTTTCACCAGTCCTACATCCAACAAAGTGCTAATATCCAGAATATATGATGAAATCAAGAAATTAAACACCAACATTCAAAAACCCAAATTTTAAAAAATGGGACACAGAGAGAATAAGTAAATAAATAAATAAATCCTACTCTCTTTCAATATACTCTATAATTATTTCATAGCAAATCAAGTTTATTCTAAGGAGCAAAATAGTAAGAGGTCTGCATTCATAATATTACTGTATTAGAAAAATGATGAGATCAGAGATCCAAGATGGCGGCCCCAGGAGGACACTGTGAGGAGCAGGACAGGAGTGTGGGCACAGTGACCAGGAGACTGAGATCTGGGACCTAAAACACCAGCGTTTGCAATTGCCAGGTGAGCAGAATTGCTACGGTGAGGAAATCAAGTGGAAAAGTCCAAGGGACACCCAGCTATTCCCCCGGAAAAACTCCAGTGGGTGACAGGCTGTGCACAGCCCTGATCTGAACTTGCACTGCACTGGGCGCCTAATCCGCCATTCCGGACTGGGTCACACAGTCTCCAGGCCAGACTGAGAACACCCCCCCACCCCCCAGATACGGTGCACTGCATCAGGCAGGCCCAAACCCCTCAGCACCAACAGCCGCCACTCCTGGCTGGGTCACACAGTACCCAGAACAGACTGAAATTCCCCCAGACACCATGGGCTGCACCTGGTGGACCCACACCCTAAGGCGCCCACAGCCACCACTCTGGACTGGGACACACAGTATCAGGTCTAGACTGAGGTGACCCCAAATACCATCTCAGACCGTGATGCACATCCCCTGGCCCAGAAGAAGGCACCAAGTCTCCAGTCCAGAGGAGAGCTCTTAGCAGCAAGCCCAGGTCAGAAAATGGAGCCTCCAGACCAGAGCAGCGCCCCCAGCTGACATCTCAAACAAGACATTCTGCCTTTGGTACAGACTGAGGAGCCAAGCCTCCAGACCAGAGGGGTGACCAGCCTGTGGTGCTCACAGCTCCAAGCACAGAGCACGAACATGGGTACACAGGTTCCACAACAGAGTTCAACTGAGGCACAACACACACTATCAAACCACTGGAACTCCCTGATCTTCTTAAAGAATACTCCTGACACAAGAGATTGACAGCTCCAGTCTGAAGTTCAGTCTTAAAGTACAAACAGCTCCTTGATTATATATAAACAAATGGCCAAAGGTAGACATAAGAACTAACCCCCCCCAAAAAAAATCAGGACAACATGGCCCCGCCAGAAACACCCAAAAGCAATGGAGATTTTAATTCAGCAGAGACACAAGAAAATTATGTTAAGCTATGATTATGCAGATATTAGAGGAACAAAAAGAGGGACAAAAAGAGGAAATGAACAAGGCCCTCAAAGAAATTAAAAAGAATTTCACTGCCCACATACAGGAACAATTAAAGATATTCAGAGAGGAAACAACCAAAAAAATAGGAGACACCATCAATCAGATGAAGGAAATAATACAAAGCATGAAAACAGAATTAGAATCTATAAAGAAGAAACAAATGGAGGAAAACCTAGACCTGAAGAACTTAGAGAAAATATCAGGAACCACAAAGGTAAGCATCACCAATAGAATACAAGAGATGCAAGAGAGAATCTCGGGAGCTGAGGATATGCTGGCTGAAATGGATTCCTCACTCAAGGAAAAAATAAAATCGGGAAAAGTCCCAAACACAAAACATCCAAGAAATCAAGGATGCCATGAAAAGACGAAATCTAAGAATAATTGGAATAGATGAAAAAGAAGACTCCAGGCTCCAAAGACCAGGAAATATTTTTAAGAAAAACATAGAAGAAAATTTTCCCAACTTAAAAAAAGAATTGTCCATAAACATACAAGAAACCTATCGAACACCAAATAGACTAGACCAGAAAAGAAATACCTCCTGTCACATCATAGTCAAAACATTAAACCTACACAACAAAGAAAAAATATTAAATGCAGCAAGGGAAAAGAGTCAAATAACATATGAAGGTAGGCCGATCAGACTCACACCAGACTTCTCATCAGAAACTATGAAAGCCAGAAGGGCCTGGGCAGAAGTCATGCAGTCTTTAAGGGAACACAGATGCCAACCAAGACTACTATACCCAGTAAAGTTTTCAATGAACATAGATGGAGAAAACAAAAATTTCCATGACAAAACAAAATTCATGCAATACCTACACAGCAATCCAGCCCTACAGAAGGTACTGGAAGGAAACTTCAGTCCAAAGAAAACAACTACACCAAAGAAAATATAGGATACAGATAATTTCCCAACACAACAACACCAAAAAAGCAATGAATCACAGTAAGACCACCAACTTCACAGTAAAAGAAACTAACTGCCATTGGTCACTATTATCAATCAACATCAATGGACTCAACTCTCCAATAAAAAGACATAGACTAACAGAATGGTTGCAGAAACAGGATCCAACATTCTGCTGCATCCAAGAAACACACCTATGAAACAAAGACAAACACTACTTCAGAGTAAAGGACTGGAAAAATATTTTCCAAGCAAATGGACCCAGAAAACAAGCTGGGGTAGCAATCCTAGTATCTAATAAAATAGACTTTCAACCAAAGTTAATCAAGAATGATAAGGAGGGGCACTTCTGTCTCATCAAAGGAAAATTCCAAAAGGAGGACACCACAATTTTGAACATTTATGCCCCAAACACAAGACTACTTACATATGTAAATCAAACATTATTAAAACTGAAATCACACATTGATCCCAACACCCTAATAGTAGGAGACTTCAACACTCCACTCTCACCAAGGGACAGATCATCGGGTCAGAAGCAAAACAGAGAAGGAAGGGCATTCACAGACACGTTAAATCAAATGGACCTAAGAGATATCTATAGAACTTTTTACCTTAGATCAAAAGAGTATAACGTCTTTTCAGCACCTCATGCAACCTTCTCCAAAATAGACCATATAGTTGGTCACAAAGCATGCCTCAGCAGATACAGGATGTTTGAAATAATCCCTTGTATCCCATTCGACCATCACAATCTAATGCTGGACCTCAACGACAACAGAAATAGCAAACGGCCAGTACATACATGGAAACTGAACAACTTGCTACTCAAGGACAGCTTGGTGAGGAAAAAAATTAAGAAAGAAATTAAAGACTTCCTAGAATTCAATGAAAATGAAAGCACAACATACCCAAACTTATGGGACACAATGAAGGCAGTGCTAAGAGGAAACTTCATAGAAATAAATGCCTTCAAGAAGAAATTTGAAACATCCCATACAAGCAACTTAATGGCGCAACTGAAAGCTCTAGAAAAAAAAAAAGAAGAAGAAGAAGAAGCAGATACACCTAAGAGGAGCAGATGGCTGGAAATAATCAAACTCAGGGTTGAAATCTATACATTAGAAATCGATAAACTATTCAAAGAATCAATGAAACCAAGAGCTGGTTCTTTGAGAAAATCAACAAGATAGACAAGCCCCTAGCCAAACTAACAAAAAGGCATAGAGAAACTGTCCATATAAACAAAATCAGAAGTGAAAAAATGCACAGACACTGAGGAAATCCAAACAATCATTAGGTCTTACTACCAAAGCCTATATGCCACAAAATTTGAAAATCTAAATGAAATGGACAGTTTTCTTGAGAAATTCCACCTACCTAAATTAAGCCAAGATCAAATAGGAAGATTGAATAGACCTATATCCCCCAAGGAAATAGAAGAAGTCATCAACAGCCTCCCTACGAAAAAAAGCCCTGGGCCAGATGGTTTTAGTGCAGAATTCTACCAGACCTTCAAAGAAGTCCTAAAACC
>CM053744.1:83310321-83326732 GCA_028658305.1 Pachyuromys duprasi | reverse complement strand
AGATCTTGAAAGAAAAATACTCAACTTCATATGGAGAAACAAAAAATCGGAATCTCCAAAACAATTCTCTACAACAACAGATCATCTGGAGGTATCTCCATCCTTGATCTCAAGCTATACCACAGAGCAATAGTAATAAAAACTGTATGGTATTGGCATAGAAACAGAATAGTGGATCAATGGAACCGAATAGAAGACCCAGAAATGAACCCACACACCTATGGAAACTTGATTTTTGACAAAGAAGCCAAAACCATTCAATGGCAAAAAGACAGCATCTTCAATAAATGGTGCTGGTCCAACTGGATATCTGTATGCAGAAAAATGAAAATAGATCCATATTTATCACCTTGCACAAAGCTGAAGTCCAAGTGGCTCAAAGACCTCAACATAAAACCAGGCACACTAAACGGGTTACTAGAAAAAAGTGGGGAAGACCCTAGAACTCATTGGCACAGGAGACTACTTCTTGAATAGAACACAACAGCACAGGCTCTAAAATCAACAATAACTAAATGGGACCTCATGAAACTGAAAAGCTTCTGTAAAGCAAAATTACTGTCATCTAAACAAAACGACAGCCTACAGACTGGGAAAGGATCATTACCAATCCTACTTCTGACAGAGGGCTAATATCCAGTATATATATGAAGAACACAAGAATTTAAAAAGCAAGAAATCAAGTAATCTGATTAAAAAATGGCGTATGGAGCTAAAAAGAAAACTGCCTGCAGAGGGTTATAGAATGGCAGAAAAACACTTAAAGTGATGCTCAATGTCCTTAGCCTTCAGGGAGATGCAAATCAAATCGACCTTGAGATTTCACCTTACACCCACCAGAATGGCTAAGATCACAAACTCTAGTGACAATGCATGCTGGAGAGATTGTGGAGAAAGAGGAACCCTCCTCCATTGCTGGTGGGTATTCAAACTTGTACAACCATTCTGGAAATCAATTTGATGATATCTTAGACAATTAGGAATAGTGATTCCTCAAGATCCAGCTATACCACTCTTAGGCATATATCCAAAAGATGCTCAAGTACACAACAAGCACATTTGCTCAACTATGCTTGTAGCTGCTTTATTTATAATAGCCAGAACCTGGAAACAACCCAGATGTCCCTCTGTTGAGGAGTGGATACAGAAATTATGGTACTTTTACACAATGGAATACTACTCAGCAATTAAAAAGGAGGAAATCATGAAATTTACAGGAAAATGGTGGGACCTTGAAATTATTATCCTAAGTGAGGTATCCCAAAAGCAGAAAGAAATACATGGTATATACTCACTTATATAGACCTATAGGATAGGAAGGTCATGCTCAAATCTATACCCCTAGGGAAAATATACAAGAAAGAAGAAGGACCCAGGTTGGTATGATCAATGCATGTTTAGATGAACCAATGGGATGGACATTGAATGGAGGAGAAAACAAGCAACAGGACAGGAGCATACCAAAGAGTGCCTCTGAAAGAGTCAGTATAGCAATATATCAAAGCAGATATTATGACTCACAACCAAGCCTTCGGCCGAGGGCAGGGAATAATAATAAAAATAGGAGAAGTTAGTAAGACTTGGGGAGAACAAGAGCTCCACAAAGACCAAACTGAGCAGGGCACAGAGGTCTTATATGAGACAGCTTCTCCAACCAAGAACCATGTATGGATATGGCCTAGAATCCCCACTCAGATGTGGCCCATGGTAGCTTCGTGTCCAACTGAAGAACCTAGTAAGGGAAACAGGGGCTGTTTTAGTCATGAACTTGATGGCTGGCTCTTTGACCCTCCCCCTTAAACGCCAGGGAGTAACAGCCTGGCTAGATCCCAGGGTTGGTCATTGCAGCCAGCCCTGAGGAGACAAGATGATCTGGGGTCTGATGGAAGGGGAGGAGGTCCTCCTCTGTTGGTGGACTTGGAGGGGTTGGGGAGGTGATGAGGGAGAGATAGGGAGAGTGGAATGTAATGAGGGAGGGGGCTATGCCTGGGATGCAAAGTACCTAACCTGTGATTGATATAAAAATAAATAAATTATGTTAAAAAATGAATAAATAACTTAAAAATGATGAAAGAGTTTTAAAGATTATAAATTACATAATATTTGCTAATTTTATTTTATTTATTTATGTATTTTGATTTTTGATTTTTTCCAAGACAATCTATCACTGTGTAGCATTGGCTGTCTTAGACTCACTTTGTAGATCTAGCTGGTTTCAAACTAACAGCAATCAACCTAATTCTGCCTCCCTGAGTGTTGTGATTAAAAGCATTGCCAATATGCCCAGCTATATAACATTTTGAACTGTTATCATTTTATAACATAATGATGAACCCAAGAAAATTTGCCTATATTTAACATAACAACATTATAAAATTTTTGTTTTTATAATAAAATTATTATGTATAAAATAACTGTTACTATCTTAAGTAAAACAAATGATCTTTCTCCTGAAGCCTAAGTCATAATATTTTTATTTAAAAATTAAAGTTACAGTGCTTAAAATATGACAAATTATGTAAGGTTGAGTCCCAGAGTTCAGTTATTCCCAGAACAATGGCTGTAATTTCAGCTCCAGAAATGTGAATTACTTTTCTGACACCCAGGAGTACCCATATGAGTGTGTACATAGATGTAAAAAGGCAAGAACACGTGTACATGCAGAAAAATAAAATAAAACCTTAAATATTAAAATTAGAAAGAGACCAAACCACAAATAAGAATGAATGTCTCAAATAAAGAGGACAGTTTTTGTCAAGTGTTATAACAGTGTGGAGAAGCACACCCTCTTAAATAAACACATGGAATATAAAGTGACACAACCTCTTTGACTAATACGTTAGCAAATCAAATAGATGAACATAGGCCTACTATGATTCTAGGTGCTTTGTTTTGTGGTATTTAATCAGAGAGAAAATCATATAACCATGCAGTTACTTGCACAAAAATATTCACAGTCAATTTTTCTTTAGCTTAAAGTTGAAATGACACAAATGACTATTAACAAATGAATAAGCAACAAACTTGTGATATTTTGCATAATGTGAATCTAATTGTCAGTAAAAAGTAAAGCAAGAATCACTTATAATCTACCTTTTAAACTCATAAATAGTGATTTCTAAATTATTCTAGATGAATAAACTATCCAGGCTCACCAGGAAGAGAACCATTTTATACCCCTTGAAATGAACAGCATAAACAAACATTTAGGTGTTTATTATGTGCTTGTCCTTAAGGTATTTTTTTTTATAAATAAAGATGTGATAGAGTTTGATTATACCCTTCATAGAATTTCTTCTCATTATCTTGGTGCTTGATAATATTAAGTTCCTTTGTTTCATAGCTCTAAAGAAAAACTTATTCAGCATAAAATAAAAGGTCAGAGCTCCTTAAATATGGAACCTGTAAATAAAATGTAAAAATGTTACTGCCTCATATGGATATAAATACAGTTGTGCAGAAATTTCTCCTTAACACCATAATAGCTTACTCATTAAAATATTGTGGTCCACATAAAAGTGAAAAAGCTTACAATCAGTCTGGAAAATATAAATCTAATCCACAGTATTAATTTGAAGAGTAGGTTGTTAGTATAAAATAAACCAGAACCAAAACACACTGGCAAAGCAACTGTGAGAGGGAAGCATTGAGTGGTGGGTGTGGTAGAAGTGCAGTCACTATGAAACTGTAGATACTCTTCCAACTGGCAAAAACCATAAGAAGCCAACTGTAAGGTGATGAAGAAAGAGACATAGACTTTCATGTTTTAACTGTTACACACATGCTTGAGAGTTATTGAGCAAATTGAGGGCATTTAAAGATCATGGATTGTATTTCTAACTATTCTCACCTAATTGACATTTCACAATTTGTTCTGTAACTAGTACATCTTAATAGAACCATTAAATATGCTTAAATAGTTACAAGTATAATTACTCTGATTTGTCCATTATATATATATGTTTATATATATATATATATATGTTTATGTCTGTGTGCATCCAACTATACATCAGAATTTGTGAAATTAAAAAAAGAGTTCTTAAAGGCAGGAGAGAGGGCTTAGATGTTAAGAACACTGGCTACTTTTCTAGAGGACCCAGATTCAATTCACAGAACCCTCATTATAGTTCATAACACTCTGTACTTTAAGCCCTAGGGGATTTGGTTCCCTCTTTTGGCCTCCACGGACACCAAACATGTGGTGGAGAAATTCACCTATCTACAAAACACCCATATACTTAAGAAAAAAAAATGAATTTAAATATAAAACTAGCAAGGTATCAAAGCAGACGCTGAGAACCATAGCCAAACTTTGGGCAGAGTGCAGGGAATCTTATGAAAGAAGGGGGAGATAGTAAGATCTATTGAGGACAGTATCTCCACAAGGAGAGCAACAGAACCAAGAAATCTGGATCCAGGGGTCTTTTCTGAGACTGATACTTCAACCAAGGGCCATGCATGGAGATAACCTAGAACTTCTTCACAGATGTAGCCCATGGCAGCTCCATCTTTAAGGGGGTTCCCTAATAAGGGGAACAGGGCCTGTCTCTGACATAAACTCAGTGGCTGGCTCTTTGATCACCTCCCCCTGATAGGGGAGCAGCCTTACCAGGCCACAGAGGAAGAGAATGCAGCTAGTCTTGAAGTGATCTGATAGGCTAGGGTCAGAGGGAAGGGGAGGAGGACCTCCCCTATCAATGGACTTAAGGAGAAGCATGGAGGGGAACAGGAAGGGTGAGTGGGACTGACAGGGGGCTACAGCTGAGATACAAAGTGAATAAAATGTAATTTATAAATAGTAAAAATTTTAAAAAGTAGAAAAAAAGAAAAACTGAAAAAATAGTTATATAACGACTACACTACAGTAAGCTCTTTTCTCTTGTCCTTAATCTTTTTTGTGTGATCTGACCATATCAGTTACATATCAAACACACACACTTAGATCATTTTTAATATAAATATATAGCATATAAGCTAGTTAGAATTGGAATTTCATATTGAAAAATTACATATTTATTTACATATTACTCTTGTTTTGTTAAGTTACTGTTTTTTAAAACTGAAGACCAAGTCATAAGAAAATATTTTAAGCTTTTTATGAAATATAAATATTATTAATACATATTAAAATGGTATAATTAAGATTATTCTATGTTATGTTAAAAATAACATAAACTCTTTATAGTAACTTTGCCTCTTACCTGACCTTGGAAATATGCAGTCTCTATTTGTGGACAGTGTAATGTGTACCTTGTTTGAATGCAATTTAAACTCTCAATTTCCATGGTTTTTTAAAAATGTGATTTACCATTCTGGTTTATTATTTGAAAATACACTTAACTATTTTGTCAGATTTTTGAAAACACTTATATTTTAAACATTTCTATTTATTAATATATTTTATTAAATAATTTAGTTTACGAAGATCTCTTCAGGCTATTAACTTTGAGACACAAATAAATGCATGTGCCAGAAACTTAGAATTTGTGAACTTACTGTTTAGCCTCCTGTTTAGAATCAGATCCACCTTTGTAAGTAAGTCCACTTAGACAGAGCAGCCCTGCAGAGACGCACCCTGAACCCACAGGAGCTGGCTATTATCCTTCAAGAAGCTCAGCTTTGCAGCCCTTGGCAGCTCCTTTATTACCATGATATAGCTTTGTGACTTCTGAGAATAGAGACCTGTTATGTTTAAGTGTTTTGTTCTAAACTCAGTTACTGCAGATACTCAGTGTGCATTAACTAAAGATTTGCAAAATGCCTGGAAATAAACAAAACTGTGACTCAGGGAGAATACTCACCACTGAATAGAAGAGGCTGTATGAGAGCACAGTCAGAGGATTGCATTACACGTATGTTTAATGTTAGAGCTCAAATTAGGAAGGACTGATTTCTGTGATTTCCGCACTTCAAAGGTAGAAGCTAGGTGATTATGAGTCTGAGACATGAGAGTTACAAAATATTGAGAACCTAGCACAACTCTACAATAGTAGAAAATGTTTTAGCTCAGGTTAAATATTTTTTTAACATTATTTCGATTTCTTCTTTTTTCTATTTATACCTCCTTAATCTACTTCATTTGTCAAATTTCTGAAATTAAGACTTAAAGTTCTCCCTGGTGTGGTAGCACACACCTTTAATCCCAGCACTCAAAAAGGAAGAGGCAGGTGGATTGCTGTAAGTTTGGGACAAGTTTGGTCTACCAAGTGAATCCAGGACAGCCTTGACTACACAGAGAAACCCTGTACTCAAAACACAAAACACACACACACACACACACACACACACACACACACACACACACATAAAAAAAAAAGGAAAAAAAAGGAAGACTTAACATTCTATACTGAATATGTTTGGAGAGAGTGGACATAATTCCCTTGTTTTTGGTTTCAATGGCAGAACTTTTATTGTTCTCTCTGTTTAGGTTGATGGTGGCTATGTGCTTGCTATAAAAAGGCTCAGTAAAATCACTGGCTTCTGGAAAAGGCATATCGTTGTAGCTGTCCATGTTCATTTAGAGAGGCATTTGAACCAGGACAGCTGACTTGAACCAGCCAGCATGAGTTCACAAAGAACTAGAAACAGTAAGCTTATTCAGCAGTAACCTCTGAGACAATTACATCAGTTGTCTGAAAGTTACTTTAAACCATTCCATCATTCTCTACTTATCATAAATTGATGTAGCTAAGATCAGTATAAGATTGTATAATTGGTACTGAGTGGGGTTTTGTGCAAGATATGTGAATTTAGAATCAAATTCACAGAAGTTGTAAATGATATTTTACAAACATTTACATCTATTTCCTGAATGTCAATTATATGTATTTTCTTTTTATTAAGTGTTTCTTTTTAATTTTAATTTTTATATTAATTACAGTTTATTTACCTTGTATCCCACCTGTAGCCCCCCTCCCTCATTCCCTCCCAATCTCACCCTCTCTCCATCATCTCCTCCCTGCCCCTTTCTAAGTCCTCTTCCCGTTCCATCTGACCCTAGCTTCTCAGGTCTCTTCAGGACTGGCTGCAATGTCTTCCTCTGTGGCCAAGCAAGGCTGCTCCTCCCTCTCAGGTGAGGGAGGTATTTTCAAAGAGCAATGAAAATAATAACTAAAGTTTAAATGTCTCCTATAATTTTCCCATTCAAATTAATTTTGCTCTTGATGGTATTTCAAATAATTAATACCTATTACCTCCTAAAAGAAGAAAACATGCATTACTGAATTAGATTAGGGGTTTATGCTGTTACTTTAAACTTTCCATCAAATATCCTTTGTTGTAAACTATATTGACTGCCATCCTGGCGTTGACACAGAGGAAAGAAAACCCATGTCAAACAATTAAAATGTAAAAGCTTCATTAATATATTCTTAGTTTTTAAAAGCTGCAGTATCTGCTATGTTTATAGGTAGATCATAAGTAAACAGTAGACACCATATAACCATAAAAGCAACTAGGGTGTACAGGCCTATCAATCTAGAATTTGGGAGGCCGAGAGAGCAGAATATTTAGGGATTAAATATTTAGTTTGCAAAATCAAATGTGTCCTCCAACTACACATGTATTAACTAGAAGTTATTGCTTGTGCCAAATATGTTTTATTTGAAAGGTGACAAATTTAATGCTATCAGGCATATTTTACTAATAGTGCTGATTATATCTGTTATGCAACTTACCTATCACAACTGTGATCTAGCTGGTGCTCCAGCACAGAGCATAAACAGCAAACCAGCCTTGACATCTACCTTCTCCTAACAAATATCTATAGATACTCCAGACACATTTGTTTCTGGTATGGCTTTCATTTTATTTGCTAATTCTTAGGATGGATTGAAGTTAGTTGTATTTTTTTATTCATTCATTTGTTTGTTTGTTTCTTATCAAACTAATACCACAGAAATGGAAAAAAAAACAGTTTTTTGTGTCCCAAGACAGAGAATTAGACCATCTCTGCTAATGATTTATGTACATATATATGTGTACATGTTGTATGTATGAAGGTATGTGTGTGTGTGTGTGTGTGTGCTCCCATGTGGAGGTGAAAGGATTACATTCTCTTACTCACCAAGTAGACCATGCTTACAGTCCAATGAGCCTCAGAATTCTGCCTAACTCTTTCTAAACACAGAGTTAACCAATGCCACAACACAGATTGGTTTTCCCACAGGGTCTCACTATGTAGTACTAGAAAGACTGAAATTCGCTGTGTTTATGAGCCTGGCCTTGAAACTAAAGGGATTTACCTTTTCAGCACCATTGACCTTCCCCAACCTCTTCACCCTTGTTTTTTTGTTTTGTTTTGTTGTTGTTGTTGCTGTTTGGTTGTTTGGTTGTTTTTAATGTGGGTTCTAGGGATGAAGCAGGTTCTAGTGGCTGCAAGCACTTTACTCTCTATTTCTCCAGTCCTGTACCAGAATATTTAATTAGAAAAATTTGAAAACTGTGAAAACTTAATAAAAGTTTCATGTCTCTTAACATCTTCAATATGCAATAAAATTAAAGTGAATCGGTGATATGCTGTGAGTAAATGACAAACTTGTCTGACACTCTTATACTTATTAGACCAGGCATTTGCTTCTCCCTATCACTATCATGGGACCACTAGAGTGTAAGTCCTTTGACTTTCAGTAGAAAATTTAACACGGTGATATTTGGCTATGTCACCCCTGATTATGAAGCAAGTTACCCCATGAAAATACTAGAAACAATACCTTCAACATGTCTAAAGGCTCAGCCTCTCTTCCCTCACTGTCCTGTAATTTGAACTGATGACATAATACTAAAGAATAGGTCTTCTGGAAAATAGAAGAGAAGAATAAATATCTTGGAATCATGGTGAAAAGACCCTATTAAATACCTTTGCATTCTAAAGAAATAGTTAATCTTCAGAGTATTGACCCATAGCTAAATGTGTCTCAGCTGAAAAGATATAAGACTTGGGTTGCCATTAGATCAGGAAATGTAAAATTAAGTGTCTTAATAATGCTTTCAAGATAGATGACTTCAGATTGTATATCGGTCACTATTTAGTCAAGAGAAAGAAACCACACTGTAAATTAAACAGGCAATGTCAATGTAAAGAATTATTAACTTTAATATGTGGTTGGACTAATGAAACAAAAGTAACTATGAGAATATAAGACAAAGGTTAGATGTAGGCATGTCTAAAGAGGTAGAACAGTAATTTACAGAAGGAGAAGTAAGTTATGGATCTTGCAGGCTGAATTTTGGAAACTGCTTTCTGGAACTAGCTGTAAAAATATATGTTACTGAAGATAGCAAGACATCTACCTTTAAAAATAATGTGTTGTGGAAATGGCAGTATAAGGCAGACGAATGGTATATATTAAATATGGACAGATACTACAGACTCTGAACATTCTGTAGAACTAGATGCAGGTAGACCTGTCTTTTACAAAGCTAGTCATGTCAGTTCTTGGAAAGACATAGAATAGAAAGACACATGTGCACTACTTCAGGGAATTACCTCACCCCGATTTTGATTATAACCACCTAATAATTTAGACAGATAACTGTAGTTATCTTCTTCAAAGTCACTAACAATCTTTTTAAACTGATCATTTTTGTGAAAATAAACTTTGCTTCTCTTTTTTTATACATCTGTCTAGGCTCAAGGATGTTAAAATAGAGTGTATAAAGATTATGACTACAGAGATAAATCCATACAAAACATACAGCAAGACCCATTAATTATATTTGACAAATTTTTATGTAACAACTTAAGTATAAACAAATATTGCAATCACTCATTTATTGTTGTGCAAAAATATTTCTCCAATATTGACTGAAGAGGCGTTTTTAGAAAACACACGTATATGTTATAAAATGTTTCATCTTTCTCTGTGCTCACCTATTTTGAGTTCATTTCATATCTATTTGCTTAGTGTTTGTTTTATAAATTGTATGTGACAATTGCATTGTAAGGTTTTGTTATTTAGGGTAACTTTTTCCAGTGCTGACATTAAGACTGATCATTGTAGTATAGTTTATTTGTTTTCTTTCTGCACGGGATAGATACCATTTAAAAGAGCAGGGTGATGACCCTTGTATAATCAACCAGATAATGTCACATAGTATTTTGAGTTGTGATGTTCACTTGGAGAATTCTGTAAGAAGAAATTCTTTTTTAAATTTATTCATATTTTTATAAATTATCATTTATTCACTTTTTATCCCTGCTGCAGCCCCCTTTCTCATCCCCTCCCAATCCCACCCTCCATCTTTTATCTCCTCCCATGCCCCTCCCCAAGTCCACTGATGGGGAGGTCCTCCTCTCCTTCCCTCTGACTCTTGCCTAATGGTCTCCTCAGAACTGGCTGCATTGTTTTCCTCTATGATTTTGTAAGGCTGCTCCCCCATCAAAGGGAGGTGATCAAAGAACATCCACTGAATTCATGTCAGAGACAGTACCTGTTCCCATTATTAGAGAACACTGAGCTGCCATGTGTTACATCTGTGCAGAGGTTCTAGGTTATCTCCATGAATGGACCTTGGTTGGAGTATCAGTCTCAGAAAAGACCCCTATACCCATAATTGTTGATCTGTTGCTCTCCTTGTGGAACTCCTATACCTCCCTAGTCTTCTGTCTCCCCCTTCTTTCATAAGATTCCCTTCACTCTGCCCAAAGTTTGCCTATAAGTCTCAGCATGTTCTTTGATACCTTGCTGGGTAATCTTCTAACCACCCTCTGTGGTAGGTTCATGTCCTGTTGCCTGTTTTCTCCCTCTTCAGATGTCCATCCCCTTTACCTTTCTGTATGAAGATTGAATATCTTACCCAGGTCCTCCTTATTGTTTAGCTTCTTTTGGCTAACATTCACTTATAAGTGAGTATATACCATGTGTGCCTTTCTGTTTCTGGGATACATCACTCAGGATGATCTTTTCTAGTCCTACCATTTGCCTGTAAATTTCATTATTTCCTTGTTTTTAATTGCCAAGCAGTATTCCATTGTGTAAATGTATCACAATTTCTGTATCCATTCCTCAGCTGCGGGACACTTTCCAGTTTCTGACTATAAGAAATAAAGCTGCTATGAACATGGATGAGCAAATATCCTTGTTTACTTGAGCATGTTTTGGATATATGTCTAGGAGTGTTATAGGTGGATCTTGAGGAAGCACTATTCCTAATTGTCTGAGAAAGCGCCAGATTGATTTCCAAAGTGTATGTACAAGTTTATACTCCTACCAGCAATGGAGTAAGGTTCCCTATTTCCGCACCCTCTCCAGCATGTGTTGTCACTTGAGTTTTTGATCTTAGCCATTCTGATGGGTGTAAGGTTAAATCTCAGGGTCGTTTTGATTTGCATTTCCCTGATGACTATCAAATTTGAGTATTTCTTTGTTTCTCTGCCATTTGATATTACTCTGTTGAGAATAACCTAGAACCCCTGCACAGATGTAGACATGGCAGTTCAATGTCCAATTGGGTTCCATAGTAATGGGAATAGGGACTGCCTCTGACATGAACTGATTGGCCTGCTCTTTGATCACCTCCCCCTGATGGGGGAGCAGCCTTACCAGGCCACAGAGGAAGACAATACAGCCACTCCTGATGAGACATAATAGACTAGGATCAAAAGGAAGGAAAAGAAGACCTCTCCTATCAGTAGATTTGGGGAGGGGCATGCATAGAGAACAGGGAAGAAGGGAAGGATTTGGAGGGGAGAGAGGAGGGAGCTACAGGGGGAATAGAAAGTAAATAAAGTGTAATTATTAAAAAATAAATATTTTTTTAAATGAAGGAAAAAACCAGAATTCTCTGTTTAACTGTGTTACTTGATTTTTTGCCCTTTAACTTCATGAGTTCTTTATATAGTCTGGATATTAGCCCTTTGTCAGAAATAAGGTGATGAAGTTCCATTCCCAGTCTGTAGGCTGTTATATTTGTCTGACAACAGGGTCCTTTGCTTTACAGAAGCTTTTTAGTTCATGAGGTCCCATTTATTGATTGTTGACCTTAAAGCCTGTGCTGTTTAGGAATTTGTCTCCAATATGCCAAATGAGTTCAAGGCTCTTCCCCACTTTTTCTTCTAATAGATTTAACATGCATGCTTTTTTTTTTTAGTATGGTCTTTGATCAACTTGGACTTTTGTACAGGGTGATAAATATGAATCTGTTTGCATTTTGCTACCTGTAGACATCCAGTTAGACCAGCACCATTTGTTGTAGATGCTATTTTTTTCCAGTGTA
Source organism: Pachyuromys duprasi (assembly GCA_028658305.1). NCBI lineage: Eukaryota > Metazoa > Chordata > Mammalia > Rodentia > Muridae > Pachyuromys > Pachyuromys duprasi. The sequence goes on along the minus strand of CM053744.1, from coordinate 83,314,513 downwards.
TGATTTTTGCTTTTTTGTTAAAAATCAAGTATATGTGAGTGAGTGGGTTTATTTCTGGATCTTCTATTCAATTCCATTGATCCAGCATTCTGTTTCTATACCAGTACCATGTAGGTTTTTTTTTATTTTTGTTTGTTTGTTTGTTTGTTTTTTACTGTTGCTCTGTATTACAGCTTTAGATCAGGGATGGAGATATCTCCAGATGATCTGTTGTTGTGCAAGATTGCTTAACAATTCTGGGTTTTCTTAACAACTTTTCAGAGTTGACTGCTTAGTATAATCAGAAAAATTGTTTTGTACTGGAAAAAAACACTTATTTTGCTCCAAGTGTTCCTTGGTTTCCTACAGTTCATTATGTAGTGCTGAACACTAATGGACTTCTCTTCATCAAGAAAAGCATGTTCCTTTGAGTCCTCTTTGTTTAGTGGACATTTGGGAAGTAATGTTGGAAAGATTTCAAGGCTGCAGCTTCTGATGTTACCTGTAGACATAAGCTCAAAATAAACGCCCTGATCTTTTACTTGTTACAGTCTTTCTGCCCCCCTAACTCAATGTTTCCTGATCGTTATATGTAGGAGTATTTTGTAAATTTGACCATTGGAACTGGTCTCCACTACTCTGAATTTTGATTCCCTATGTGTATCTGTAGTTGTCTCCAAGTACTGGAAAGATAATACATACAGGTAACATTAAACATATCGAATCGATTTTCTTTTGGAATATATATTCATATGCATATATTTATATCTGTATGCATGCAATAAAATTAGTAAAATAATTTGCCATGAATTTTAAAGATAAAAAGGAAAGGATATGGGAGGATTTGGATTTAAGAAAAGGAGGGAGAAATGTTGTAATTAAATTATAATCTCCAAAACTTTTTAAATACATTGCGAGCAATAAGTTAATAAAGTAACTTGTATATAGTACACAGATCACTTTTAACCCCTGCTAGCACTTTCCCTTGCTTATGTTGGCCTATATACCTTGCTATAAAATGTATACAATACAAATATATTTTAAACATATATATTTTTAAATGTTATTTATTTATTTTTATATCAATCAGAGGCTAGGTACTTTGCATCCCCGGCATAGCCCCCTCCCTAATTCCCTCCCACTCTCCCCATCCCTCCCTCATCTCCTCCCTGCCCACTCCAAGTCCACCTACAAGGGGAGGATCTCCTCCCCTTCCATCCAACCCCAGTTCATCTTGTCTCCTCAGGGCTGGCTACAATGTCCTCCCCTGGGATCTAGCCAGGCTGTTACTCCCTGGCGTGTATGGGAGAGGGTCAAAGAGCCAGCCATCCAGTTCATGACTGAAACAGTCCCTGTTTCCCTTACTAGGGTCTTCAGTTGGACACCAAGCTACCATGGGCCATTTCTGAGTGGAGGTTCTAGGACATATCCATACATGGTCCTTGGTTGGAGAAACTGTCTCAAATAAGACCCCTGTGCCCTGCTCAGTTTGGTCTTTGTGGAGCTCTTGTTCTCCCCAAGTCTTACTAACTTCCCCTATTTTTATTATTATTTCCTGCCCTCTGCTGAAGGCTTGGTTGTTGAGTGTTAATATCTGCTTTGATATATTGCTATATTGATTCTTTCAGAGGCTCTCTTTGTTATGCTCCTGTCTTGTTGTTTGTTTTATCCTCTATTCGTATGCATGCTATTTTATTATAAGCATTGAAGACAATTTGGCTGGACATCAAAATCAGATAAAGGGTTGATGAAGATTCTTTCACAATCTGTAGGCAGTTGCTTTATTTTGATAACAGTGTCCTTTGATTTACAGAAGCTTTTCAGTTTCATGAGGTCCCATTTATTGACTGTTGCTCTTAGAGCCTGTGCTGTTGGTGTTCTGTTCAGGAAGTAGTCACCTGTGCAGATGAGTTCTAGGGTCTTCCCCACTGTTTGTTCTAACTGGCTTAGTGTGTCTGGTGTTATGTTGAGGTCTTTGATCCACGTGGACTTTAGTTTTGTGCAGGGTGATAAATATGGATCTATTTTCATTCCTGCATATAGACATCCAGTTGGTCCAGCACCATTTGTTGAAGCGGCTGTCTTTTTTCCATTGAATGGTTTTGACTTCTTTGTCAAAAATCAAGTTTCCATAGGTGTGTGGGTTTACTTCTGGGCCTTCTATTCAGTTCCATTGATCCACTATTCTGTTTCTATGCCATGCAGTTTTTATTACTATTGCTCTGTAGTACAGCTTGAGGACAGGGATGGAGATACTTCCAGATGATCTGTTGTTGTACAGGATTGTTTTAGAAATTCTGGGTTTTTTGTTTCTCCATATGAAGTTGAGAATTTTTCTTTCAATATCTGTGAAGAATTGTGTTGGTATTTTGATAGGAATTGCACTGAATCTGTAGATTGCTTTTGGCAGAAGGGGCATCATCACTAGGTTAATCCTACCAATTCATGAGCACGTGAGGTCTTTCCATTTTCTGATATCTTCTTTAATTTCTTTCTTCAGAGATTTGAATGTTTTTTCAAACAGGTCTTTCACTTGCTTGGTAAGAGTCACCCCAAGGTACTTTATATTATTAGTGGCTATTGGGAAGGGTGTTATTTCTCTAATTTCTTTCTTAGCCCTTTTGTCTTTGATGTACAGGAGGGCTTCAGACTTTTTAAAGTTTATTTTGTATCCAGCCACTTTGCTGAAGGTGTTCATCAATTGAAGGAGTTCTCTGGTTGAAGTTTTGGGGTCACTCATGTATATTATGATATCATCTAGAAATAGTAATAATTTGACTTCTTCCTTTCCAATTTGTATCCCTTTGATCTCCTTTAGCTGTCTTATTGCTCTAGCTAGGACTTCAAGTACTATGTTGAAGTAATATGGAGAGTGCAGGCAGCCTTGCCTTGTCCCTGATTTCAGTGGGATTCATTTAAGTTTCTCTCTGTTGAGTTTAATGTTGGCTATAGGCTTGCTGTATATTGCCTTTACTATGTTTAGGTATGTGCCTTGTATCCCTGATCTCTCCAAGACTTTAAACATGAATGGATGTTGGACTTTGTCAAATGCTTTTTTGGCATCTAGAGAGAAGATCATGTGGTTTTTCTCCTTCAGTTTGTTTACATGGTGGATCACATTAATGGATTTCTGTATATTGAACCACCCTTGCATGCCCTTGATGAAGCCTACTTGGTCATGTTGGATGATATCTTTTATGTGTTCTTGGATTCGGTTTGTAAGTGTTTTATTGAGTATTTTTGAATCAATGTTCATAAGAGTGATAGACCTGAAGTTCTCTTTTTATGTTGGTTCTTTGTGTGGTTTATGTATCAAGGTGACTGGCTTCACAGATTGAGTTTGGTAATTTTCCTTCTATTTCTATTTGTGGAATACTTTAGAGAGAATTGGAGTTAGCACTTCTTTGAAGGTCTGTTAGAATTCTGCACTAAAACCATCCTGTCCAGGGCTTTTTTTGGTAGGGAGGCTGTTGATAACTGCTTCTAGGTCCTTGGGGTATATAGGTCTATTCAATCTTTCTATCTGATCTTAATTTAGGTAGATGGAATCTACATTTTCAAAAATGTGCATATAGGCTTTTGCAGTAAGACCTAATGATTGTTTGGATTTCTACAGTGTCTGTAGTTATGTCAGCCTTTTCATTTCTGATTTTGGTGATTTGGATAGATTCTCTCTGCGTTTTTGTTAGTTTGGCTACGGGCTTGTCTATCTTGTTGATTTTCTCAAAGAACCAGTTCTCGGTTTCATTAATTCTTTGAACAGTTTTATTTGTTTCTAATTGATTGCTTTTAGCCCTGAGTTTGATTATTTCCAGCAGTCTGCTCCTCTTGAATGTATCTGCTTCTTTTTCTTCTAGGGCTTTCAGTTGAGCTATTAAGTTGCTTGTATGAGATGTTTCGAATTTCTTCTTGAAGGCACTTAGAGCTATGAACTTTCCTCTTAACACTGTCTTCATTGTATGCCATAAGTTTGGGTATGTTGTGTTTTCATTTTCATTGAATTCAAGGAAGTCTTTAATTTCTTTTTTTATTTCTTCCGTAACCAAGCTGTCATTGAGTAGCATATTGTTCAGTTTCCATGTATGTGAAGGCTTTTTGCTGTTTCTATTGTTGTTGAGGTTCAGCTTTAGACCATGATGGCCAGAGAGGATACAAGGGATTATTTCAATATTGTTTTATCTGTTGAGGCTTGCTTTGTGACCAACTATATGAT
>CM053744.1:83292196-83309821 GCA_028658305.1 Pachyuromys duprasi | reverse complement strand
TTAATTTCTTTTTTTATTTCTTCCGTAACCAAGCTGTCATTGAGTAGCATATTGTTCAGTTTCCATGTATGTGAAGGCTTTTTGCTGTTTCTATTGTTGTTGAGGTTCAGCTTTAGACCATGATGGCCAGAGAGGATACAAGGGATTATTTCAATATTGTTTTATCTGTTGAGGCTTGCTTTGTGACCAACTATATGATATATTTTGGAGAAGGTTCCATGAGGTACTGAAAAGAAGGTATACTCTTTTGATCAAGGGTGAAAAGTTCCGTAGACATCTGTTAGGTTCATTTGATTTAGGGCCTTTGTGAGTGCCCTTGTTTCCCTGTTTTGCTTCAGACCAGATGATCTGTCCCTTGGTGAGAGTGGAGTGTTGAAGTCTCCCACTATTAAGGTGTTGGTATCAATGTGTGATTTCTGCTTTAATAATGTTTTATTTACAAATGTAGGTGGTATGGTATTTGGAGTATAGATGTTCAAAATTGTGATGTCCTCCTGTTGGAATTTTCCTTTGATGAGAAGGAAGTGCTTTTCCTCATTTTCATGATTAATTTTGGTTGAAAGTCTATTTTATTAGATACTAGGATCACTGCCCCAGTTTCTTTTCTGGGTCCATTTGCTTATAAAACATTTTTTCAGCCCTTTATTCTGTTTATCTTTGTTGCATAGGTGTGTTTCCTGGATGCAGCAGAATGTTGGATCCTGTTTCCGCACCCATTCTGTTAGTCTGCATCTTTTTATTGGAGAGTTGAGTCCATTGATGTTGATAGATAAAAGTGACCCAAGACTGTTAGTTCCTTTTATTGTGGATTTGATGGTCTTATTATGATTAATTCCCTTTTTTTCCCCCTTTTTGTCGGGGAGTTATCTGTATCCTATATTTTCTTTGGTGTAATTATTTTAATTGGACTGAAGTTTTCCTTCTAGTACCTTCCGTAGGCCTGGGTTGCTTTGTCGATATTGCTTAATTTTAGTTTTGTCATGGAAAATTTTGTTTTCTCCATCTATGTTGATTGAAAGCTTTGCTGGGTATAGTAGTCTGGGTTGGCTTCTGTGTTCCCTTAAAGACAGATGACCTCTGCCCTGGCCCTTTTCATAGTTTCTGATGAGGAGTCTGGTGTGATTCTGATTGGTCTACCTTGATATGTTACTTGACCCTTTTCCCTTGCTGCCTTTAATATTTTTTGTTTGTTTTCTAGGTTTAAAGTTTTGACTATGATGTGAGAAGGGGTATTTCTTTTCTGGTCTAGTCTATTTGGTGTTCTGTAGGCTTCTTGTATGTTTATGGAAATTTCTTTAAGTTGAGAAAAGTTTCTTCTATGATTTTCTTAAAAATATTTTCCGGTCCTTGGAGCCTGGAGTCTTCTTTTTCATCTATTCCAATTATTCTTAGGTTTCGTCTTTTCATGGCATTCTTGGTTGCTTGGATGTTTTGTGTTTGGGACTTTTCCAATTTTATTTTTCTTTGAGTGAGGAATCAATTTCAGCAAGTGTATCTTCAGCTCCCAAGATTCTTTCTTCCATCTCTTGTATTTTATTGGTGATGCTTACCTTTGTGGTTCCTAATCTTTTCTCTAAGTTCTCCAGTTCCAGGTTTTTCTCTGTTTGTGCTTTCTTTATAGATTCTAATTCTGTTTTCATGCTTTGTACCATTTCTGTCATCTGATTGAATATGGCTCCTATTTTGTTTGTTTGTTTCCTCTCTCTATGTCTTTAATTGTTCCTCTATGTGAGCAGTTATTATTCTTCTGAATTTCTTTGAGGGCCCTATTCTTTTCCTGTGTTTGTTCCTCTAGTAATTGCATAAGGATAGCTTTAACATTATTTTTCTGTGTCTCCACTGAATTAAAATCTCCATTGCTTTTGGGTGTTTCTAGTATTGCCATGATGACCTGATTTTTGTTGGGTGAGTTCTTACATCGACCTTTGGCCATTTGTTTATATATAATCATGGAGCTGTTTATTCCTTGGGACTGAACTTCAGACTGGAACTGTCAACCTCTGGTGTCAGGAGTATTCTTCAAGAAGATTAGGGAGTTCCAGTGGTTTGAGAGTGTGTGCTGTTGCTTCAGTTGTACTTGTGGGAGGAAAAGCCACTGGGGCAGTATTGTTGTTGTGAGGTGTGTGGCAGGGGAGTAAGTGTGTGTATGTGTGTGCGTGCACTCGGAAGGTGTTTTGAAGGGGAGTGCTACAGAGTGTATATGCTTGGGCTATGGGGTTTGGGAGCAAGCACAGGAGGATTTGTGGATGCTAGGGCATTTAGCTAGCACAGATTGCAGGCATGAAGTGCCTGTGCTGGTTTCCTGAATTCCCAGTAGTCTTCAATCTGTGGCAGGCTCAGCAGGCTGGACTCTGACGTCAGTGTGTGATGCTGTGGGCTAATATTTACTCTGTTGTGGGCTTTGTGTGACTCTGCCTGGCTCTGTGTTTTGTGCTATAAGCTGTGAGCATCACAGGCTGGGCTCCACTCTGATCTGGAGGCTTGGCACCTCACTCTGTGCCAGAGGCTGAGTGTCCTGGTTTGAGATGGCAGCTGGGGGTGCCGCTCTCTTCTGGAGGTTTCATGCTCCGACCTGGGCTTGTTGCTAAGGGCTCTGCTCTGTTCTGGAGACTTGCTGCTTCCTTCTGAGCCCTATGCTATTCACCCTGGTCTGGGATGATATCTGGGGGTGCCTCAGCCTGGACGGTAGACTGTGTGTCCTGGTACGGGATGGCTGCTGGCAGAGCCATGGGAGATTGTGCGTTCAAATCAGGGCTGGTAGATGTGTGCTGCAGGTCACCCAGACTTTTCCAGGGATTAACTGGGTGACCCTAGGACTTTCCCACTTGATTTCCTCACTGTAGGAATTCCTCTCACCTGGCAATCACAAACGCTGGTGTTTTAGGACCCAGAGTTCTGTCTCCTAATCGCTGTGCCAACACTGCTGTCCTACTCCTCAGACACAGTGTCCTCCCAGGACCACCATCTTGGATCCCTTGTGTGTATGCTTTTATGTTGAGGTCTTTGAGACACTTGAATTTTATTTTTGTGCAGGGTGATGAATACAGATCTATTTTTATTGTTATTTTTCTCCATGTAAACATCCAGTTAGGCCAACACCATTTTGTGAAGATGCTGTCTTTTTTCCTTTACATCTTTTTTGGCTTCTTTGTCAAAAATCAAGTATCTGTAGGTGTGTGGTTTATTTCTGGGTCTTCAATTAGATTCCATTAATCCCCCAGTCCGTTTCTATGCTAGTACCATGCTGTTTTATTACTGTTGTTCTATAGTACAGCTTGAGATCAGGGACGGAGCTACCTCCAGAAAATCTTTTGTGTGTGTGTGTGTTTTATAATCGCTTTTTTGTTCAACTCCTAGTCCCATATGACTTTGAAAAGATTAGTGTGTATCTTTTCTTGATTTATGTCTACACCAAATATTTAGGGTTTGGGTTTTTTTTTATATATACATTCTTTAAATAGAAAATAGCTACCTATTATAAATGTATTTTGTTTTAATCTTTAAATTCATTTTCTATATAATCTATATAATCTATATTTTAAAGGTAAAGCATTATTATAATTATTATTATTACTGATTAATACTTATCTTTGAACCCAGCACAGGTACTATGGCTAATCTACACCACCATTTTCAGCATTTCAGTATAAATATCTAACATTTTATTTTAATGTGTGCATTTTATTTCAAGGACACTATACATCTATTTTTTATGTATTTCCCTACTCATGGAAATCTATTTCTTTAATTCTCTACTACAAATACAAGGAAACAATTTGTTTATGAGTTTCAAGAATTTTTTTCCCAGCACTACATCATAAAGCTGCACTGTTGCAGTGCTCTAAGTGGCTACTCACATGAATGACAATGTGGTACTTCAATAGCCAATACACCAATCTTCACCACTGATTTAGTCCATTCTCTATTATCATAACAGAATGACTGTGTTCTAAGTACTTTACATACTGATCTCTGAACCAGCCTACTCATTTATTTTAAAAATTTATGCCATTCATTTTCCTGGAAGCCGAGAGAACTAAGAGTACTGTCCCAACATAGTGCTTCATTTCTGTTGGTGATTTTGTGCTGTTTCAACTATTTTCAAAAAGTGGAAGTAGTTATGGGGGAGTTGAAATTTGTAAGGCTTAGGGGATGATATTGTTCAGTAAAACTTGCATTTACAGTAATTATCCCATTGTACCCAGGATGAAGAAGTACTCATTCTTGCAGTAGAGCTGGTATCCAGGCCAGAAAACTCTGTTCCCATGACCAAGCTCTTTCATTGGTATGAATACTCAACAGTACCACGTCGGGGATAAATTTGATTCTTTCTTATTACATTATTTCTAGGGACCATCTTTAAACCATACTCTCAATATTCGTAATTACTTCCAATGTAAGAGTCGGGTAGAGTCACAGTAAAACTATGAGTAGCTTTTTTTATTTAAAGATGTATTGTTATTTGTGTGTATGTGTTTGTGTGTGGTGGTTAAGTAAAGGTGACTATAGGCATCCACAAAAGCCAGGAAAAGGCTTTGATCACTTGGAACTGATGCTATAGATGTCTTTGAGCTGACCAGAAGAACCTAGGTCCAGTCATCTAGAAGGGCATCAAGTTTTATTCAAAGTGGAACTGTCATTCCAGCCTGGTGATTTGCATTTTGATACTGTTCTTACAACAACTTTCAGGCACTGATTATTTTAAATATTTCAAATGTAGCTTGTATTTTGGTGTACTGTGGGGTTTTTTTAGTCAATTTTCCTTAATATTTTATTTATATCATCTTTAAGTCGTCTCTCTGAAGTTCCTCCTCAGAGATCATATCAACAATGGCCTGACACTACTGCTCGCTTTAAGTTGTTAGCAGAGATTTGGTGAGAATTAAAAGGTGGAGTATCTTCTGTGTAGCTTCACTTTCATTTTCCCCCCAAAGCTGTGTCTCTGCATATGAGCTCTTTTCATCCCCAGCTGTGGGAGAATGGCTGCAGTAGGAGGTCATTGAAGTGTTATCTAAATCTGTCATGCTAAAATAGAACCTCCTGAAACAAAGCCAAAGGGTCAGCACCCACATCCGCTACTGTAATTCTCCTGAATGAGAAGGAATTGTAGTCTCTTTGATGCATTTGTGGCTTCTCCGAAGTTCTCTGTAGCCTTTGGCTGCTCGATTATCTCTTTGAGCAAAGTCTGGGTCTTACACAGGGGGCTCTTAAACATCCTTGATTATCTTGACCATAGCTGCAGGAACCAGAAAGGGACATCTTTTTGTTTCACTATTCTCTAAGTCTCAGAGGTGGAAATGAGAGAGAACTGATGCTGCCATTAGATTCCTGTATACAAATATAATATGATCACATGTCACATTGCTGTTGCCAAGTCTTTTAGGTCACAATGAATGGTACAATCCAACCACGAGCCAAGCTAAACCCTTACTCAACACTAAGTTTATTTAGTCAGGAATTTTGTCATAGCAACAAGTAAAGTAACTGACAGAGACAATTACTTATAGTAATTACTTATAGTAATTGTGTGGTCTGTTTTGGTCTGAGTCTAGAAAATAGGCAAAGACAGTGTAAATGTGCTTTATTCTTTTCCTTGTACAACTCTGCTGCTTTTTCACTAGGACATTTTCAGGATTCCCATTAAAACCGCAGAAAACATGATTAAAATCAGGATGGCAAGACCGCAGGTGGACACACTTCCCTCAGTATATGGTTCTGGCAGCTTGGGCAATTAGTCTGCTCCATGCTTGGATTTAAAAATCAGTTGAAATGTTAAATTTATTCTTCTGACTGGTGTTCCTGATGGGCAATGTTCAGTGATGCCCAAAGAAGTGTTTAGTCTTCTTTTCCTTGACATTATCTGTCTCTCCTGAGCTAACTGGAAACTAAATCTAAAAGTTTGCAACAGTCCATGAAAAGTTCTGGCTTTGTACATGTTCTAGATTATTATCTAATTAACAGAGAATGAAACTATTAGGCTTTCTGGTACTTAAAGATCAACCTAATGTTTATTAAAATGAGTTTCAACTTTTATAACTCCTGTGAGTTTTATTTTCTAGGAATTTTACAAACACATTAAACTTTACACATTTTAGACATTCAAAATCAACCCTATATACGTATAGATTTGTGTGTGTGTTTTCGTAGAATTGCTTTCTAATATTGGAGTATGTTCCATGTATGTTTCAATTTATACTGAAACACTTTTGTTGCTATAGTTAAACAGAATATCTTTATATCTAGTGGAGTGGATAATATTCTTATTTTTCTATGTCAAAAATCCATAGATTTTACTTCTTTTCTATAATTTTGGGATACATTTTAAGGAAGTATAGAAGTTTTTATCCAGCGTAAATTCTACAAGTATTTGAAATGATTTGGAAAAGATCACCTTTAAAAGTTAGTATTATCATCTAGGATCTTGGCCTTTTTGCAAAAGATCATAAGATTCTCTTCCTGATTGCACCTGTGTATTCTGTTTGTCTCAGAGGGTGACCTCTACATAGTTCACATACTGAGCCTTTGTTCTTGAATTTCTGTTTGACTTTTGCCATTGGTAACCACAAACTAAAATCAGAGTATGTGAAAGGCAAGAAGTCAGGATAAATACTGCCCCAAAAGTGACCCTACTGAGGTAGGTTTTAATTTCTTGTTGGTGTCATTCCACTGTAAAGAGTCTTGATTTTTTTTAGTAATCCTCTAATGCAGTAATTTCCTCCATGGGATGCAGACGCTTTCAGCTTCTCTTATGAGTTTTCCTTAAATCTGTGCAAAGCATTAGGTATGACCCCCAGAGATGGTCATTCAAAATCTTCTGTTATCTTTATCTCTTCAAAAAATAATTTGTTGGCTCTCATTCTTCAGTTATGTCATGGCTTGTTTGGTTAGATTGCTAATTCCCTGGCATAATTTTTAAAATGTGACTATAAGAATGGGTTACCTAATGATGCTTCAGTTAATAGTGGACTGTAAACTGTTTTTCCTCAAGATTATAATGCATCTGTAGTATAGGATAGGTTTATGATGCAGGTTTTTGTAGCCACATACTATAATTTTGATGAGGGAAATCATTTAAAAACATTTCATAGTTTTACCTATCATCAAATGATGAATGAAAGCATTTCCTACCACATACAAATTAAATAGTTATGTTGCCCATAATAATTTTATTTATAAATGTTTTCTTCTCTCAATTATAGATAAAACTTGGGGCTGGAGAATTTGCTTGGTCACATGCATAAGGACCTGATTTGATTTTTAAAAATCCCACATAGAAGTATAGGATATGTTTTTACATGTTTAAAATGTTAATGGTAAAGAGACAAAGACAACCTGATCCCTGAGGCAGCCAGGGCAGTCATTCTAATATAATTGGTAAACTGCAAATCAGGTACAGGATCTATCTCAAAGAAGCCATGACAAATATGGAGGCATCTGACTAACACACGGAGACCCACACACTCTGCTGGCATTTATTCTCTGCCTTTCCATCACTTGTGAGTTTTTATATGAGCCACCATCCACTGCATAAAGAAACATCTCGGACAAGATCTGAGAACTGTACTACAGATGTTATATTTTTTTAATAATTTTTATTTTTCATATTAATCACAGGTTATTTACTTTGTATCCCAGCAGTAACCCTCTCCCTAATTCCCTCCCAATCTTATCCTCCCTCCCTCATCTTCTCCCTACCCGTTTCCAAGTCCACTGATAGGGGAGGTCCTTCTCCCCCTCCCTCTGACCCTAGCTTATCATCTCTCTTCAGGACTGGCTGCAATGTCCTCCTCTGTGGCCTAGCAAGGCTGTTCCTCTCTTATAGATTTGTGTGTGGGGGGGGTCAAAGAGCCAGCCATTGAGTTCATGTCAGAAATAGTCCCTGTTCCCCTTACTAGGGTACACACTTGGATACTGAGCTACCATGAGCTACATCTGAGCAGGTTCTAGGTTATATCCATACATGGTCCTTGGTTGGAGAGACAGTCTCATAAAAGACCCCTGTACCCTGATATATTTGGTCCTTGTGGAGCTCCTGTCCTCTCCCTGTCGTACTAACTCCCCCTTCTTTCATATGAGTCCCTGCACTTTGCTGAAGGTTTGGTTATGAGTTTTAATACCTGCTTTGTTACACTGCAAGGTAGAGTCTTCCAGGGGCCCTCTGTGGTAGGCTCCTGTCCTGCTACTTGTTTTCTCCTACTTCCAATGTCCATCCCATTTATCTTTCTACATGAGGATTGAGCATCTTACCCCAGATCCCCTTTCTTCTTTATCTTCATTAGGTGTATAGAATTTAGTACATTAAATCTTATCTTTTAGGTCCAGTATTCACTTATAAGTGAGTATATACCATGTGTGTCTTTCTGCTTCTCGGATACCTCACTCAGGATGATCTTTTTTAGATCCCACCATTTGCCTGCAAATTTCATGATTTCCTTGTTTTTAATTCCTTGTTTTTAATTGCTGAGATGTTATATTTTTAAATGCTAATTTAATTTTTTTATTTAATGTGGAATTAACATTGTAAATTACTTGTAATTAAAATGCTAACATTCTAATATAATATATGTCAAAAATATGTCACCCCACCATTTTCTTGCAGTAAGTTACCCTTTAAGACATTGAATAGAAAGCACAAAATCTTATAAATAATCTAAGTTTTATGATACTTAGTAAAGAAATTCTGTGAAAGTCAGTTGTCAACTTAATGACCTCATTTAGAAAATGAACAAGTATCTTATGCATTTAAAATTCCTACTATTTCCAGATGTATAAAATTCTATTAATGAAGATGAGGGTTTAGATCACATGATTTCTAAGAGAAAACTGTAGTAAGTACTGTAATATCCACGATAAATGTAGCCAATTTATATCAAATTTTAATGTTTAAAATGACAGTAGACTAAACATGAATTCACATATTATTTTACACCATACTCTGTAGGCACTGTAGCTTTTTCTTCATGTACTATTGTGGGTAAATCAACTTCAAATTTTCTCTACATCTATCCAGTACAGATTCTCACTCAGTACTAGCAAACTCATTGAATTCAGTACTTCAATATTTTTACTAGCTAATATTTTATATCCCAGACGTCTTAAACGGAGCAAAACTGTATCACATATCGAACCAATCCTATTTGAACAATTTTACACCGTCATGCTTGGGAGTGCAAGATATAACTAGAAAATGAATGTCATAATTCAGGTTTACCCTACAAGAAAATTTTAGCACAATCACGTATGAATATCATTTCAAAACTCTCAGCTAATCCTGAGTAAGTTCTAGGGTGTTGTCTTCCAATTTCCATATGTATGTGGAAAGTGCAGTATAATAAAGTTAGTAACTGAGTATTTGTAAGTTAAACTCCTAGGGTACAGATATAGATCAGGAACTAGAATACAGTTATTGCAAAACTACTAGCATTTTGAAGCTGGAAACAGGACAGAAGGACGTATCTAATTTTTTATTGTAGATGCTTAATATAAATTAGAAAAGGGAGAATTAGTGGAAGATAAACAGATATATCAAGTTTTCAGAGAATGCAAAATCCTTATGGGCCTCAATTGTTCTTCAGTCAAAACTGCATAAGAAGAATGTAGAAGACTGAATAAATTAGCCACAGTAAGTAATATAATAAGCTGGACTTACAATGTGTCTCTTAAGGGGAGTAGCTTAAAATAACTCTGGTGGGAAAATATGATGAGCTAAAGTACTGTCCCTCAAAAACAAACAAACAAACAAACAAACAAACAAAAACCAATAGAAAAAAGGAAACATATCAACCCCAAACTGACAAATAAACAACAGAAATAACAAGCAAAAGAGAAGAAGCAGCAAGTGAAAGTTCTTAAGGGGGCATGAGTGTTAGAAAGAGGCCTGAATGAACTGAAGTGATGATGTTAAATACTTGGTGCCTTATGACAGGTACCTAATGATAGAATTGTGATCCTGGCATATTAATAGAAATGCAGTTTGGGAAGAAAATAAGCAACGCTCTGTGCTTTTTCCTCTGTCCCCAATTGTCAGAGATTGACACATCAATTTATTGATTCACATACCTAGTTTCAAATGCTCAGAGATTCATATTATTTCAAGCATTATAGTTTGAAATTTTATTATCTGAGTCTATCTATTTAAGTTTTCCATGGTCGACATATTATGTAAATGATGGTTAATGAGTTATGAAAATAAATAAATTAAGAGATACTGCATAGATTATCCTGAGCATTTTCTAAGGATACCTATCCTAGGGATCCTAAGAAAAGTTTAATTTGAACACCTAACGAAAATAATTTATTTTGATCATGATAAAAATGATCCAATCTTGATGTCACTCTATCTGCTTTACTGAAATCTCACAGTGAATTACAGGTAAAAATTAATTATAAACTTTTATTTCAGATAAAGTGGTGCTAAAACATTATATTTAGCCTTTATTTCTTCTTATTTTCCAAATTTTAAAGGAATTCTTTATATAAATTTAAGGCATATCAGTTGTTTATTTATTAAAATATATTTATTGAATAGATGTTTAAGGTATATTAAGTCCTGACATTAAATTATGCCCTGCGTGGTTAGCTCATTACATTCTAAAAAATGTTAGAAGCCTACTCATTTTTCTGGATATTTTGTTTATCAAATAAAATATGTTTGGAGAACATGGTTCACACATTGATAACAGACCATGATTTTGATAATCTCGCATAATACCTTCTTTCTAAAAATTACAACTGAGTTCTTGTCAATGACAGACATTTACAGGAACTTCTTATGCTTATGATGGGGAAGCTATTCTTGGGAAAAATTACTCTTTGCCATAATGGAGAGAGATATGCAGGCACATTTTTTTTCTGTGAGAAGATTATGCATAAGCAATATCTGGCCTAAAGGTCTGAAGTTTTAACATATACTTTATGAACACATGTGATAATATCTTAGCTCGTTTGCAAAGAAATGAGTGACTTATAAATTTACAATGATTTCTGATTTTCCCGAAATATTAATATGTATATGTCACAATTACATACTTTTTATTTTCCCACTGATTTGTTTTCTGATTTAATTATTAATATTTGATAGAAGTATTATTATTAAAATGCTGGCTATTTAGCCTCCTTTTCCCTGCAAACATATCATGATGCTAATAAATAAATACATAGCTTCCATATGAGTTAGTGTCTGAATCAGCAACCCTTCGTTTTGGTGCTTTGCATTCAACAACATGGTTTTAGACTTTGTTGTTTGTATCCTATCTCTGATTCACTCTCTCAAATCTTTCTCTGAAATGTCATTCTGCTTGCCCCTCAACTAGATGTTTGGGATTAAAGGTGTGTACTCTATTTCAGCCATTGGGATTAAGGATATATGTAACAGAGAGAGAGGAACTAAAAGTGTATGTTAAGGAGTGGCTGTATTCTGGCTAGAGTACCTAGACCTTTGGGTGTAATCCCTGGCCAAAGCAGCCATGTTTTAGATGAATATTCCTGTTCAATGTTTTCTAATCCTTCTCACAAATATGTGTTAGTGAGTATGTGGATGTCTGTGTGTGTGTCTCTGTGTGTACACTCCTTGAGTCTAACTACATCTTTCCCTAACATTTCTGTCACTATAATCATACTGAGGCTTAATCATGCTATAATAATAATATTCACGTGCATAGGAAATGCATAACAAATGGTTTCTCTTTTAGAATTTTAAAACACATTTCATCTTACTGATCCCTGACTTCTCTGTCTAAATTAGTAGTGTGTTTGTGCTGCACACATGTCTCATTATTTTTTTTCTTCTTTTTTAGTAGTCCCTTCTTATAAACCCAGTCCCCTGGATACTGAAAGACGTTCTGAACAACATGATTGGCCTAAATGTCCATACTCGCTTCCTGCTGTGATACATCATACTTCAGTTGGGAAACTCATTCATGTTTTATGGATACATGAGTATATGTAAAAAAAAAAAGTTCTTTAGGAAGTGACACATTAGCTAACTTAGTTCTTTCATAAATACATGATTTTTAGGGCTCTAGATTCACTGTCATAATACCTGATATATATATATATATATATATATATATATACATATAAAAATATATATGTAGTGTATGTGTGTAAAAGTATAGTTTGTCCAAATCATTCATTAGTAAGGTTTTCTCCATAAATGAGGATGATTCATTTGTTCACAGACAGTGGTAGATGCCACATATCTCAAAATAATCAAGGATTGTTCTCTTTGTGCAAAGGTGACATTTCTAATGATTTTTTTCTGATCCTAAATTCACCCTATAGTTTTTAGCTTGATATATTTTCATTGAGTCTTGAAGATTATTAACTTTTAGCTTTTTTAGTCTTTAAAAGATTGATTCCCCCTTCTTGACTTTATACCTGAAGTAACTTAGTTTGATATCTCACAAAGCTCATATTTCATTATTAGTGCTTGAGGTGATTTATCTTTCCTGTTCCCTTGTATACTTGTGATTTTTTCCCAATTTTCAGTGATCAGAGAATTTAGGATTTTTGTCTTTTAAAATCTCTTGCCAAATTTCTAAACCTTTTAAGTAACTTATAAAATCAGTTAAAATTTCAGTGTCATAGCAAATAGTGTCAAGGTGGCTTTGACATTTCTAATCATATATACATTAGTAAAAAAAATTGATGCCTATTAGCAACAAGCTACAGTAGTGCTAAATCAAGAATTTTGTGGAAACGACATCTTTTTAGCATTCATAAACATCTTATGACACAACTTATAATCTGTGCCTGATGGAATGAATAAACCAAAATACTAAAATAAAAGTAACACATCTTTGAAATAACTCCCTGAGAACTCCTAGATTTGCTTGATTTACTGCAGATTATTTATTTTTATAGCATAACATCTGACTCTGGGTCTGACCTTTCACTTTCTGAACTCCACTTGAGGGTCTTGCTTTTCTTCCCCATATTATCTGGAATTCCATTTAATGTTGGACTAATGACTGTGTCTTTCTTTTTCTTTCAGTTTTGTAAAGTTGGGCAGCTAAAGATTGTCAACTGTATTCTACCCAAAAGAGATCAATCTTTTGAACACCGGCAAATGCAACTGTCATTATTTTCTTTAAAACTTAATTCAAAAGAAATTATAACATGCCAAATAAATTGATGAACAAAGGTTTGTAAATTGAAGACAGTTTACTTCTTCAACTAGCACTCTGAAATTGCTTGTTGCCTACCGTATGTGTGTTGGACCTATACCGGATGCTCTTGAGTGTACAGCAGTAACCTGAAGATTCACGTACTTCTTCTCATACTTACAACATTCTTGGTTAGATTTAGAATGTTTTAGTATGTTTGAGTATCACCTGTTGTAGTTGCTACTTTAAAGTAATACAATAAATAAAGGATGTTAAAGAAATAATGACTAATGGAAGAAACACTCAATTTAAGAGTCAATCTTTTAGAAGAATCCTTAGGTGAGCTTCAATAGATATAACAAGAATAGGCACAGAAGAAATTGGGGTAGTCTTTAATAATGCTAAAACTGCCTTGTTATGGGCAGAAAATAAATATTTTCAAAGACCTTCCAATAATCTTTCTTTGGAGAAATTAATGACACAGAGCCCCAAAGCAAGATACTTTAGTTTATAAAAATAACTGACTGAACTTGTCTTGTACAGTAAAAGGGACACAAAATTGTAGAACCCCTATATTCTATACTGATGCAAATAAATCTGGAAATACAGGTTATAAGTGAAGACAGAGAAGTAAAGTGGCTGAGAGCCCTTATGATTCAGTTCAAAAATCAGAGCTGTTTACTATTCGTATGGTATTTTCACATATTAGATTTTCTGGCCCTCTCAATATGCAGAAATAGTTCTTTTATATATTGAAACTACTGGATTTATTCTAGATTATTCAGAATTAACTTTGCAATTTATTCAGCTACAAGATATAATCAGAAATAGGAATAATCTATTGTATATAATACTTATCATATCTCATGCATGTCTACCAAGCCCTCTAGCACAAAGTAATGATTAAATAGATCAGCTATTAATAGGAAATGTGCTGGAAGCCTCAGAATTTCATAAGAATTCCCATTTCATGAGAACCATCCAGACAGACTTTAGAAAGAACTTCAAAAGGTGAGCTTATTCAGCAGTAAGTCTCAGAGGTTGAAAACATTTCAGGTTTAAATTAGCAGATGTATCCTGGGAGGTGCTGGGATTAAAGTTGGAGCTCCACCACTCTGGCTGCTCTGCTGTTTGCTGTAGTTAACCCTTGCTCAGATGTAGCCCATGGCAGCTCAGTGTCCAAGTAGGTACCCTAGTAAGGGGAACAGGGACAGTCTCTGACATGAAATCAGTGTCTAGCTCTTTGACAGCTTAGCATGGATAGGGGAGCAGCCTTGCCAGGCCACAGAGGGAGACAATGCAGCCAGTTTGGATAAGACCTGATAAGCTAGGGTCAGATGGAAGGGGAGGAGGACCTAACCTATCCCTGGACTTGGAGACGGGCATAGGAGATGAGGGGGAGTGGGTTTGGAAGGAAAGGAGGGAGGGGTCTACAGCTGAGATACAAGGTGAATAAAATGCAATTAATATAAAAAATAAAAATTTAATCAAAAAACATTAACAGATGGAGGCTGGAAGCTGAAGCCTTCAAAGTCTGAGCTTTTAGAAGATTAGATTTTATAATGGCTAGAAGCTTCCAGGCATATGCCTAGGAATACTTGAATAGAAATTTTTTGGGATCAGCCCAAGCTTGGGTATAGCTCTTATTTTTTTCCTGCATCTGAGTAAATGAAAATATTTTCTGGAATTTCTTTGTCAAACCCTTTCTCGGGGAACATATACCCAAGAAGAAGAGGAGGCAGAAGAACCAGAGGTCAAGGATGATAGTTTACTCCAGTCACAGTAGGTTTGATTATTGGCAATCTCAATCTCATTGTGACTACCCGTCCTTCTTCGTTTACCAAAGATTCTTCAAAGCTTAATAATTATATACACATATATATGTATAAACTTTCTCATAGGGTGTTAGAAAGTTTTTAAATAAACATTCTTTTATACTTCCTTTCTGGATTTTTAACTTTTTACGAACAGAAAAAGATTTTTTTTAGGGGCTACATTCAAAAAGCCAGTTAACTACCATTTGTGTAGTTTAAAAAATAATGTATTCAATGCAATTCATTGTGTATTGGTAAACTTTAACATTGGAAATAATGAATAGAAGGCAGGAGCCTGATCCCTATGGAACTGAAAATCAAAAAAGCATAACTCTTCAGAAAGATGTGAATGAAAGGGCTCCAGGGAAATTTTGCTCCGGGTAATAAATTCAGTATGCCAAAATCGACGTTGCAGCACTCTCAGTGTAAGTCTCCTTACTGAAAATTAAATGTTAGTTTTGAAGTGTTAACATATTAAAATTAATGCAAATTATCTCAAATAGTCACTAACTAGTTTGAATTTTCATTTTACTTACAGCAGTTACAAGTATCAAATATTCAAAAGCTAGGTGATCTGAGGAGACACATCTTTAATGCAACTAATTAATTTTCTTATGTGAAAAGATCTAAATGAAACTAATTTCCTTGAGTTTCCTGTCATTATCTAAATTAATATGCTGTAAATGAAAATTTAACTTGGATTAAACATAGCAAAGTGGTTAGTAATACAGAATATTTACTGTAATTACACAGGTAAAAACATTCAAAGGCTGGGACTGAAGCTCAGTGAATAAACTACCCACCTATCATGAACAAAGCATTGAGTAAAATAACAAACAATGCATAAAATCAGGTGTTGTGAGAGCATATCTAACTCCAGAACTCAGGAGTTAGAAATAGGATGATGAGAAGCTCATCATCATAGAGACTAGTCATCTTAGATCCTAGTCTGCATACATATTGAATTCTTAGCCAGCCTGGGCTACATAAGACCTTGACTCCACCAAACCAAATCACACCAAATCAAACCAAAACGAATCATGCCAAACCAAACCAAACCAAAAATACTGTAAATTTTAACAATTAAAGAACAGAGAATAAACATTAGAAATTATTTATGGTGTTCTGTTAAAATTTACATGTACCATTAGTTTAAAGTGTTATAGCAAAACAAAATAAAACAGAAACAAAACAAGAAATATTATTTTAAATACATGAATATTCACATAAGTGGTGACATTGAAGTAAAACCCTCATTTTAGAGTTGCATAGAATTGACTTTATATATTTGTATATATGTGTGTGTGTGTACGCACATGTATATACATATATATACACATGTATATACATTTTAAAAAATATAATACAACACTTTACCCTTTTCTTTTCTTTGCCTGCTGTTTCAGTATTTTCTCATTCTTTCTCAAGCTGACATTCTTTTCTTCTTTCATTATTATTATTACATATGTGCTGAGGTGCAGTGTGGGAAGTTGTGACTCTGGATATTCCATTGTTAATTCTGTATTGGAAGAGAGCTATGACCCATCACAGCTCTCATTTTCTTGCAAATATTTGTTCCTAAACAACCTACTCAGGCAATCTAGAATTGTATCCAATTGGATTTAATAAAGATCTGATGGCAAAAAGGGAAGGTGGAACTTCCAGGCAGGGAAAGGGACTCTGGGGATAGAGTGAGAGGCAATAGATTCACCAGAGGAACACAAAGGTGAACAGATTTGAACTGAAACAGAGAGGAAAAAAGAAAAAGAAAAAGAAAAAAATCCTAGCTCCATGGTGGGTCATGGACTAGAAGAGTTGAGGTTAGAGGAGGGAGCTGAGAGTCCTGCTAGTAAGGCCTGAGCTTTAAAATATTACTGAGCCTCTGTGCCATCATTTAAAACACTTGTGGGTTGAAGATAGCTCTGCTATTCATTTTGGAATTTTGTTGCAACATCAATTTAAAGGGCCTACTTAGCAATGGTTCAAGCTGTACCCTTGAGGCTATGAACTGAAAATATTACTAACCTATATTATTACATATTCACAACACATTTGTGTATGATACTGTGCCAAACATTTCTTTAATATTATAAACATTTAAGGTTAGTTAAAGAGAATATTTTTTAATTCACAGGTCTCTTGTAAAAACATATGTAGCATATAATCTGAGATCATACCTGATATTTATTTTACATATAAATAATACATTTTAGATTATTTATTAAATCATTGATATTATAATATAAATACATAATTTCTCCCTCTTCTTCCCTATAAACTTCCCACATACTGCTCCTTGTTCTCTTATAAAATTGTTTATTAGATACAAATATGTATGTAACATATATTAAAAACCTTCCAAGTAACTCAATAACAATTTTTTTGAATTTTTTTACTTTGCTGCCTGTTTTTAAGAAATTGGTTTTCCAGTTAGACGAGAATCATTTGTTGAAGATGCTGACTTTTTTCCATTGTATGGTTTTGGCTTCTTTTTCAAAAATCAAGTATCTGTAGGTGTGTGGATTTATTTCTGGGTCTTCTATTCGGTTCCATTGATCCACTATTCTGTTTCTATGCTAATACCATACAGTTTTTATTACTATTGCTCTATAGTACAGCTTGAGATCAGGCATGGAGATACCTCCAGAAGATCTGTTGTACAGGATCGTTTTAGAAATTCTGGGTTTTTGTTTTGTTTTGTTTTG